>OY723268.1:74200-674200 GCA_963210315.1 Rhynchopus euleeides
ACCGCGAAGGTCTCCGGTTCGAGCCCGGATAGGTGTACTTTCTTTTTGTCCCTGCAGCCACTTCTTTACCGCCCACATTCCTCTCTTATTTCCCTTCAGGGCACAGAGTTGTAGCGGACGTACCCAAGTGGTTACGGGGCTCGCTGCTAAGCGAGTGTGCTCTGCATGCGCAAGTTCGAACCTTGCCGTTCGCGTTTTTGTATGAACATCCCTTCCTTGTATCTCTTTGCCTAGTGGCTATATAGATAAGGCAATCCAACTGATTATCAGATCTCCTATGGTGTAGTGGTTAGCACTCCAGACTCTGAATCTGGCGACCGCGGTTCGAATCCGCGTAGGAGAACATCTTTTTTACATAGAGATACCAACAGAAACATGCAATTGGATACACACACACAAACAAATTCTTTGTGCATAAGGGAAAATATGGAAAAAGATATGTTCCGCTGCGGGGAATTGAACCCCGGTCTGCCGGTGAGAGCCGGCTGTTCTAACCACTATACTACAGCGGATCTGAAAGTATACCAGAATACCTTACATGCAGGATGCTTCCAGTGCAGTTTCCCCCTTTCATACAGCACCACACGGAGAGGATACCTGTTGTAGAGAGAGGCAGGGTGGCCGAGTGGTCTAAGGCGGAGGACTCAAGTTCCTTTCTCTTCGGAGGCGTGGGTTCAAACCCACCCCTGTCACACCTTTGTTATGTAGCTGTATGCACTGTTACTCCTGCTCCCTCTCATAGAGTGCTTCATACACTTGATAATAATAGAATGTAGGCAAGGTGGCCGAGTGGTCTAAGGCGCTACGTTCAGGTCGTAGTCTCTTCGGGGGCGTGAGTTCAAACCTCACCCTTGTCACTTTTCATACTTCAAAACCGCACAGGCAAACAACTTTTTCTCCCATACATTCCCAAGGAAAGATTCCTTATGTGTATGGATATTCTACCAATTAAACAGGCGTAATTGGTCTAGTGGTAGAATGGCTCCCTGCCACGGAGTCGGCCCGGGTTCGATTCCGGATTACGCACTTCCTTTTTTAAAATCTTTTCCCCTATATTTTCATGTAATAATGCCTGAACTCACTTCCTTATGCACTGGCAAGATGGCCGAGTGGTCTAAGGCGCCAGGTTTAGGCCCTGGTCTCTTCGGGGGCGTGGGGTTCAAACCCCACTCTTGTCATACCTTTATTCAAAGTGTGTACACACACAACACACAAAACATTTCAACCAATATTTTCAACAATAATGTGACCTGTCCGGAATTGAACCTGTGTCCACCAGTTGCACTGCTATTTTACTGTGGTGCACTAGACCACTAGACTATTGCAGGCAGCTTCTTCAGCAGATGTAACCCATATGTACTGTATATGTTGTGACAGCAAGTGGGGTTCGAACCCCCGACCGCTCACTACAAGGAGGTGTGCTCAACCACTAGACTATGGGAGCCAGCTTCCCATATCTTCGTAGTCTTCCAGTACACTATACTACCGCACATCTTCAGGGTTCGAACCCCCGACCGCTCATTACAAGGAGGTGTACTCAACCACTAGACTATCGGAGGCAGCTTCTTCAGTGTACGTAACCTATATACACTGCACATGTTGTAACAGCAAGTGGGGTTCGAACCCCCGACCGCTCACTACAAGGAGGTGTGCTCAACCACTATACTATGGGAGCCACCTTACTATATCTTGGTACATCTCTTCAGGGTTCGAACCCCCAACCTCTCCCAACACAGGTGGTGTGCTCAACCACTAGACTTTCTGAGGGGCGCCTGTATGTTCCAACCTCCTTCATGGGCATCGAATATCCGACCGTAGGCAGGTTAGCCTAGAGGTTAGAATTCCTGACTGTGACAAAAGAGGCCCGGGTTCAAATCCCGGGACAGAATTTTTTTGGGGGATTTGCTTGACCAAATCCCAACCAATTTTTGCCCCCATTTTCCTCCTAAATATGCTTGCCCCAGGCGCCGAAATGAGTACCAAAAAGTGATAACCAGCGTCTGTACGTGCCACCATCGCTTTCGGATTTTCACGGTTCGCCCGCCATAATTGATAAAATGCAGTTGGCCGGAATTTTTCGATAAACTTTTTTTTTCTGAAAGATATAAAGCTCCTAACCCTGCTACGTTTCACCCAAAAAGTCTGTACATATCGTCACGTACAGACATCGGTAGTATATTTTTTCAAAGGAATTCGGCGGGTATTTCCAGCACTGTGGGTTCAAACCTCACTTTCTGTTTTTTTACCCATGTCCAACTTTGATGGTTCGAACACCCTGGGGGGGTCTATTTCGGGTGTCTCAAAAATGCGCGAGAGGTGGGGATATTGGGTCAGAGAGGAATCAAACTGTTGGTAGGGTACTGCCCAGCCACCACCAATTAAGTCGTTTTTGGTGTTCCAAAAAGTGTTTTTTGGCCATTTTTGGACCTATTTTTGGGGTTTTGACCCCCCAGATCGACGACTTTTTTGGATCCAGATATACCCGTGTCTGTACCAGATTCTGGGTGTGGAAATAATAAAAAAAAACCGAAAAAAAACCTCAACCAGGTATCGAACTTGCTTCCAACACACCTAGATTCCTTAGAAAACACCCCATGATTTCACCTCGATATGTACCTGGAGCTCCATTCTGAGCCCTGGTGAGCCCACCAACAGTTTGCACCGTTTCTCCCCCGAAATCTGGGTCAAACACGGTGGTATCAGTTTCGAACCGGGGACCCGATTTTTTTTACAGGAATGGCCTTTTTTAGGCCAAAATGGCCGAAAAACAGGGTTTTGCCAAAAAAAACGACTTAGTGGGTGCTGGCTGGGGACCCATATTTCAACACTATACACCGTTTCGCACCCAGTATCTGAACCATTCGCGCATTTTTGAGATACCCGATTTTGACCCACCCAGGGTGTTCGAACCACCCAAATTGGAGTTTTGTAAAAAAAAAAAAAAAAAAAAAAAAGCAAGGTTTGAACCCACAGTGCTACAAATTTCCCAGAAATTCCTTTGAAAAAGTATACTACCGATGTCTGTACGTGACGATATGTACAAACTTTTTCAGCCAAACGTAGCAGGGTTATGAGCTTTATATCTTTCGAGAAAAAAAAAGTTTATCGAAAAATTCCGGACCAACCAGTTTTACCAATTTTGGCTGAGGACCCGTAAAAAACCGAACGCGTCAGTGGCACGCAGAGACGCTGGCTGTCGACTTTTGGTACTCAAAGTCCACCCAGGGGTCAGCAGAAGTGGGTGGAAAAAAGTTTGTGAAAATTAACACTTTTGCGCAAAAATATTTTTTCGAAAAAGTTTTGAATTTTTCCGGGAATCGAACCCGGGCCTCTTTGGTCACAACCAAGAATTGTAACCACTAGACTACCCTTGTTAGTTTATAAAGCACTTATACTTAAGAAGGGCAATGATATGGGGAAATGTTTTGGTGCAGTATGTGCATGGGCATAAGTTGATGCATAAAAAAAGCAACCGTGGCAGGACTCGAACCTGCAACCGCCTGATCCGTAGTCAGGCGCTCTTCCATTGAGCCACACGGTCTCTGATAATTTATTGAAGATGTTACATCATGGAGGTACTTGCACAGGGTGCTGCTGCCTTGACTGTGTGTGTATATATATATATGTATACACAAACAAAAGATAACTACTAGCAGAGGTAGGTTTCGATCCTACGACCTGTGGGTTATGAGCCCACCGCGCTGACCACTGCGCCACTCTGCTTCTGTTGTTTACTTTCACAGCTCCCCTATGGTGTAGTGGTTAGCACCCTGGACTTTGAATCCAGTAGCCGCGGTTCAAACCCGCGTGGGGGAACCTTTTGACTATATGCATGCCTGGAGTATATATGGATACACACACATATCACACACAATACAGGAATCACAGTACAAACAGCTGAAGAGATTGTCCGTGCATTTTTTGTGCATGGAGAGAAAAAGATAAGAAAAGAAAAAACTCCTCCTGTTGGGTTCGAACCAACGACCTGCAGGTTAACAGCCTGACGCGCTACCGACTGCGCCAAGGAGGATCTGTAAGTATAGGGTAAAAGGGAATAACAGCTGCAGTCCTGTACACAGTACACAGGCACATATAAGGTACATAAAAGTACAGCTAGTCGGGATTGAACCGACGATCTCTCGCGTGTGAGGCGAGCGTCCTAACCACTAGACGATAGCTGCTCTGATAATATAGGACAAGGCCACTTACCTGTTGTTACACTGTAGTAGTGCCAGCCAGACGAAACACACCACACCACAAGGAAGAAAAGGGATTCCCCCTCCGGGGTTCGAACCCGGGTCGCCTGGGTGAAGACCAGGTATACTAACCACTGTACTAAAGGGGACATGGACTGGGGCTATCCCTTTCCATGGGCGTTTAGCTCAGTGGTAGAGCGCCCGTTCTGCATACGGGAGGCCGAGGGTTCGAACCCCTCAATGTCCATGTTTTTTCTCTGCATCTACTATCAAGGCCCGTGTAGCCCAATGGATAAGGCGTTCGCTTCCTAAGCGAAAGATTGTGGGTTCGATCCCCACCATGGGTACCTTCTCTTTTTACGTGTGTGTGAGAGACTCTTTCTTCCAACACATATATGCACTCACACACAGCCTGTATGATAACACAGGTGCTGCCTGTTCTCAGAGGCTCGGTGGTCTAGTGGCATGATTCTCGCTTAGGGTGCGAGAGGTCCGGGGTTCGATTCCCCGCCGAGCCCAGTTTTATTAAGCCCCAGTTTTGTTACACTCACAAGCGGCCATGGTTTAGTGGTTAGAACACCTGTTCGTGGCACAGGAGACCCGAGTTCAATTCTCGGTGGCCGCTCATACTTTTTTTAACACTTTTTTTGTGTGCAGTATCTGCACAAAAATATTTACAAGAAACAAAAGAATCCCCTGTCACTTTTTTGCAGCAAAGAGTTACCCCGTGTGGGACTCGAACCCACAGCCTTTGGATTAGAAGTCCAACGCGCTATCCATTGCGCCAACGGGGCACCTTCCTAGGATATGGCTATATAAAGAGTTGTGCACTGATGTATACACACATATTTGTTCTGTGTAAGTTCCTTTGCAACAAAAAAGTGTATGCCTCCACCTGGGATTGAACCAGGGACCTTCAGATCTTCAGTCTGACGCTCTCCCAACTGAGCTAAAGAGGCTACATTACTGAGTTAACAGAAGGATGACATGTGGGCAACAAGGGTGCCAGTGCAAATAAGGAGAGGCAACTGAGGGGATCGAACCCTCGACCCTTGGTTTACAAGACCAATGCTCTACCACTGAGCTAAATCGCCTTCATAAGGGGAAATGGTGAAAAAGAATGGAGAATGAGGGGTTCGAACCCTCGGCCTCCCGTATGCGGAACGGGCGCTCTTCCACTGAGCTAATTCCCCCTGCTTTATAAGCAGGAAAAGGTTCTGTGTTGTGCATATATGTTACACAGCCCACTGGACTATTTCTTGGGTACGAAAAAGAGTCTACTCGCGGCGGGGATCGAACCCGCAACCTCCGGCGCCGGGAACCGACGCGCTTCCATTGCGCCACGCGAGCTGACATGAAGAAACATAGGAACCAGCTCTCGTGGCCTAGTGGTTAAGGCACAGGTCTTATGAGCCTGGGATCGCGGGTTCAAACCCCGCCGGGAGCAACTTGTTATCTCTTTTCAGTGGTACTGCTGTACGGAATAATCCATTGTAGCGGACGTATCCAAGTGGTTAAGGAGGTGCACTCGAAATGCATTGGGCCCTGCCCGCGTAGGTTCAAATCCTGCCGTCCGCGTTTTTTATGTACTACATGAGAATATCTGTGATTTACGTAAATTGCATGCATTCTGTGTGTACAGTGTATGCATAAAAAAAAGTGGAGATTGAGGGTATCGATCCCTCTACCTCTCGCATGCTGAGCGAGCGCTCTACCATTTGAGCTAAACCCCCTACAATAGAAGAATGAACTGTCGCCCAATACCAGTCTATACACACGTACAGAGGAAACACAAGCAAACACTGTACACAAGAGAAAAGTCAAAGAAAAGAAGGCACTAGAGGGGATCGAACCCTCGACCTCTCGCTTACTGGGCGAGCGCTCTAACCACTGAGCTATAGCGCCTACGTACTTACACAGGCTAAAAAAAGATGCGAGGTGCCAGGATCGAACTGACGACCTTAGGATTATGGGACCTACGCGCTCCCGACTGCGCCAACCTCGCTCTGGTAATATATGTTGGACTCCCTTACCTGCACTGTATTTCTGTGCAGCCAACCACACTGCAGAGAGACTACACACCTATCCCAGGAGAGGGCTGATGGAACCTGCTGTCAGTGTAAGGGCTTAGTGGTCTAGTGGCATGATTCTCGCTTCGGGTGCGAGAGGTCCAGGGTTCGATTCCCTGCTGAGCCCTCTCTTTTTACCTTATATATACATAGCACACACAAAACATTTATGCAAGGCAAAAAGCAGGCACCCGCCGTGGGGGTCGAACCCACGACCATTGGATTAAAGGTCCAACGCTCTACCGCTGAGCTAGGCGGGCCACTACTGCCAGCTAGCCCTGCAGGGCCTTGGGGAGATAGGCCATAACAGTTCTTGTCCTGCACTCGTTGTAATACTTTGATGCTCATATACAGATCCTCGGTAGTATAGAGGTCAGTATTTCCGCCTGTCACGCGGAAGACCCGGGTTCAATTCCCGGCCGGGGAACAGTTTTTTTAGTCCACCTTTTGTATATAAACACACACAAGCAAATGTTTTTGTTGTTTAGGATTTTGCTTACAAAAAAAGAGCACCTCCCGCGGGGCTCGAACCCGCGACCACAAGGTTAAGGGCCTTGCGCTCTACCGACTGAGCTAGGGAGGCTACAATAATAACTTGAAAAGGTTTCACACTATTCTGCCTCATCCATTGGAAATCAAGGGGTATCTGCACCTACAAAACAAGAATAAACCTGCACTCACCGGGAGTCGAACCCGGGCCGCTCGCTTGGAAGGCGAGAATACTAACCGTTATACCATGAGTGCAGCTACACATGGACAAAAGAATCGCAGTCGGCAGGATTTGAACCTACGCGGGCAGAGCCCAATGGATTTCTAGTCCACCTCCGTAACCACTTGGATACGACTGCTACAATAAGATATAACATACTCCATGACTGCTGTTCAATAACAGAGGCTGTTTAGCTCAGTGGTAGAGCACATCATCCGTAATGATGGGGTCGTGGGTTCAATCCCCACAGCGGCCTAACTTCTTTTTACCTAATGATTTTACAGAGTAAATATGTGTGTGTGTGTATGTTTTGTGTGTGTGCACAAAATGCGAAAAAGTGAAGGGCATACCCGGGTTCGAACCAGGGACCTGTCGGATTGCAGCCGAATGCTCTACCACTGAGCTATATACCCTCTGATTGTATTGCCTGGCCGTTTACATGAACAAAACTGCAGGCTGAACATTCTTTCAGAGAAGATACATGAAAAAGAGATGACCCTAGACGGAATCGAACCGCCGTTGACGGATTTGGAATCCGTAGTGCTACCGCTACACCATAGGGCCTCTGTTATTGTATAGGCAAACGAATCCTCCACCACCACCCATACCGTGTGTGTGCTGCTATGCTGAAAAGAGTATACACCGCTGACGGCAGGGTTCGAACCTGCGCGGGCAGGGCCCAGTGGATTTCAAGTCCACCTCCGTAACCACTTGGATACGTCAGCTACTAGGAGGCTTAGTGGTCTAGTGGCATGATTCTCGCTTTGGGTGCGAGAGGTCCAGGGTTCGATTCCCTGCTGAGCCCTGTTTTATGCACACACATATCTATCACACATGTGTTCTGTTACCCTACTCTTGTATGGCGACCGTGGTCTAGTGGCATGATGGATCCCTCCCAAGGATTCGACCCGGGTTCGATTCCCGGCGGTCGCATGTTTTTGTAAGAGAGATTGCCTGCATGTTTTCCCCAAAGAACCAGCTTTCTTTTGTGCAGTTATCTCGCTCATTAACAACCCTCTCGTAGCTCAATTGGTAGAGCGCTCGACTGTAGAAACAGCTGTTATCGAGCGGTCGCTGGTTCGATTCCGGCCGAGAGGACAACCTTTTTGTATGTGTGTTTTGGTTGAAATAACATGCAAAAAAAAGTGCTCCTGACAGGGCTCGAACCTGGGACCGTTGGCTTATTAGACCAATGCTCTACCGACTGAGCTACAAGAGCTACGTTTCACTATAACAACATTGCCTAAGAGTGCACTGTGTGTGTGCCACACACACTGTATATACACATAACATAAACAGGCAATCACCAGAAACATAATAACAAACTGACGAGAGTGGGGTTTGAACCCACGCCCCCGAAGAGACCAGGGCCTTAACCTGGCGCCTTAGACCACTCGGCCATCTCGCCTATAACTAAGTAAGGCACAGCCTGCCCATCCCTATATTAGATATCAGCACCTATGGTCTAGTTGGTTATGACGTCGCGTTAACACCGCGAAGGTCTCCGGTTCGAGCCCGGATAGGTGTACTTTCTTTTTGTCCCTGCAGCCACTTCTTTACCGCCCACATTCCTCTCTTATTTCCCTTCAGGGCACAGAGTTGTAGCGGACGTACCCAAGTGGTTACGGGGCTCGCCTGCTAAGCGAGTGTGCTCTGCATGCGCAAGTTCGAACCTTGCCGTTCGCGTTTTTGTATGAACATCCCTTCCTTGTATCTCTTTGCCTAGTGGCTATATAGATAAGGCAATCCAACTGATTATCAGATCTCCTATGGTGTAGTGGTTAGCACTCCAGACTCTGAATCTGGCGACCGCGGTTCGAATCCGCGTAGGAGAACATCTTTTTTACATAGAGATACCAACAGAAACATGCAATTGGATACACACACACAAACAAATTCTTTGTGCATAAGGGAAAATATGGAAAAAGATATGTTCCGCTGCGGGGAATTGAACCCCGGTCTGCCGGGTGAGAGCCGGCTGTTCTAACCACTATACTACAGCGGATCTGAAAGTATACCAGAATACCTTACATGCAGGATGCTTCCAGTGCAGTTTCCCCCTTTCATACAGCACCACACGGAGAGGATACCTGTTGTAGAGAGAGGCAGGGTGGCCGAGTGGTCTAAGGCGGAGGACTCAAGTTCCTTTCTCTTCGGAGGCGTGGGTTCAAACCCCACCCCTGTCACACCTTTGTTATGTAGCTGTATGCACTGTTACTCCTGCTCCCTCTCATAGAGTGCTTCATACACTTGATAATAATAGAATGTAGGCAAGGTGGCCGAGTGGTCTAAGGCGCTACGTTCAGGTCGTAGTCTCTTCGGGGGCGTGAGTTCAAACCTCACCCTTGTCACTTTTCATACTTCAAAACCGCACAGGCAAACAACTTTTTCTCCCATACATTCCCAAGGAAAGATTCCTTATGTGTATGGATATTCTACCAATTAAACAGGCGTAATTGGTCTAGTGGTAGAATGGCTCCCTGCCACGGAGTCGGCCCGGGTTCGATTCCCGGATTACGCACTTCCTTTTTTAAAATCTTTTCCCCTATATTTTCATGTAATAATGCCTGAACTCACTTCCTTATGCACTGGCAAGATGGCCGAGTGGTCTAAGGCGCCAGGTTTAGGCCCTGGTCTCTTCGGGGGCGTGGGTTCAAACCCCACTCTTGTCATACCTTTATTCAAAGTGTGTACACACACAACACACAAAACATTTCAACCAATATTTTCAACAATAATGTGACCTGTCCGGGAATTGAACCTGTGTCCACCAGTTGCACTGCTATTTTACTGTGGTGCACTAGACCACTAGACTATTGCAGGCAGCTTCTTCAGCAGATGTAACCCATATGTACTGTATATGTTGTGACAGCAAGTGGGGTTCGAACCCCCGACCGCTCACTACAAGGAGGTGTGCTCAACCACTAGACTATGGGAGCCAGCTTCCCATATCTTCGTAGTCTTCCAGTACACTATACTACCGCACATCTTCAGGGTTCGAACCCCCGACCGCTCATTACAAGGAGGTGTACTCAACCACTAGACTATCGGAGGCAGCTTCTTCAGTGTACGTAACCTATATACACTGCACATGTTGTAACAGCAAGTGGGGTTCGAACCCCCGACCGCTCACTACAAGGAGGTGTGCTCAACCACTATACTATGGGAGCCACCTTACTATATCTTGGTACATCTCTTCAGGGTTCGAACCCCCAACCTCTCCCAACACAGGTGGTGTGCTCAACCACTAGACTTTCTGAGGGGCGCCTGTATGTTCCAACCTCCTTCATGGGCATCGAATATCCGACCGTAGGCAGGTTAGCCTAGAGGTTAGAATTCCTGACTGTGACAAAAGAGGCCCGGGTTCAAATCCCGGGACAGAATTTTTTTGGGGGATTTGCTTGACCAAATCCCAACCAATTTTTGCCCCCATTTTCCTCCTAAATATGCTTGCCCCAGGCGCCGAAATGAGTACCAAAAAGTGATAACCAGCGTCTGTACGTGCCACCATCGCTTTCGGATTTTCACGGTTCGCCCGCCATAATTGATAAAATGCAGTTGGCCGGAATTTTTCGATAAACTTTTTTTTTCTGAAAGATATAAAGCTCCTAACCCTGCTACGTTTCACCCAAAAAGTCTGTACATATCGTCACGTACAGACATCGGTAGTATATTTTTTCAAAGGAATTCGGCGGGTATTTCCAGCACTGTGGGTTCAAACCTCACTTTCTGTTTTTTTACCCATGTCCAACTTTGATGGTTCGAACACCCTGGGGGGGTCTATTTCGGGTGTCTCAAAAATGCGCGAGAGGTGGGGATATTGGGTCAGAGAGGAATCAAACTGTTGGTAGGGTACTGCCCAGCCACCACCAATTAAGTCGTTTTTGGTGTTCCAAAAAGTGTTTTTTGGCCATTTTTGGACCTATTTTTGGGGTTTTGACCCCCCAGATCGACGACTTTTTTGGATCCAGATATACCCGTGTCTGTACCAGATTCTGGGTGTGGAAATAATAAAAAAAAACCGAAAAAAAACCTCAACCAGGTATCGAACTTGCTTCCAACACACCTAGATTCCTTAGAAAACACCCCATGATTTCACCTCGATATGTACCTGGAGCTCCATTCTGAGCCCTGGTGAGCCCACCAACAGTTTGCACCGTTTCTCCCCCGAAATCTGGGTCAAACACGGTGGTATCAGTTTCGAACCGGGGACCCGATTTTTTTTACAGGAATGGCCTTTTTTAGGCCAAAATGGCCGAAAAACAGGGTTTTGGCCAAAAAAAACGACTTAGTGGGTGCTGGCTGGGGACCCATATTTCAACACTATACACCGTTTCGCACCCAGTATCTGAACCATTCGCGCATTTTTGAGATACCCGATTTTGACCCACCCAGGGTGTTCGAACCACCCAAATTGGAGTTTTGTAAAAAAAAAAAAAAAAAAAAAAAGCAAGGTTTGAACCCACAGTGCTACAAATTTCCCAGAAATTCCTTTGAAAAAGTATACTACCGATGTCTGTACGTGACGATATGTACAAACTTTTTCAGCCAAACGTAGCAGGGTTATGAGCTTTATATCTTTCGAGAAAAAAAAAGTTTATCGAAAAATTCCGGACCAACCAGTTTTACCAATTTTGGCTGAGGACCCGTAAAAAACCGAACGCGTCAGTGGCACGCAGAGACGCTGGCTGTCGACTTTTGGTACTCAAAGTCCACCCAGGGGTCAGCAGAAGTGGGTGGAAAAAAGTTTGTGAAAATTAACACTTTTGCGCAAAAATATTTTTTCGAAAAAGTTTTGAATTTTTCCGGGAATCGAACCCGGGCCTCTTTGGTCACAACCAAGAATTGTAACCACTAGACTACCCTTGTTAGTTTATAAAGCACTTATACTTAAGAAGGGCAATGATATGGGGAAATGTTTTGGTGCAGTATGTGCATGGGCATAAGTTGATGCATAAAAAAAGCAACCGTGGCAGGACTCGAACCTGCAACCGCCTGATCCGTAGTCAGGCGCTCTTCCATTGAGCCACACGGTCTCTGATAATTTATTGAAGATGTTACATCATGGAGGTACTTGCACAGGGTGCTGCTGCCTTGACTGTGTGTGTATATATATATATGTATACACAAACAAAAGATAACTACTAGCAGAGGTAGGTTTCGATCCTACGACCTGTGGGTTATGAGCCCACCGCGCTGACCACTGCGCCACTCTGCTTCTGTTGTTTACTTTCACAGCTCCCCTATGGTGTAGTGGTTAGCACCCTGGACTTTGAATCCAGTAGCCGCGGTTCAAACCCGCGTGGGGGAACCTTTTGACTATATGCATGCCTGGAGTATATATGGATACACACACATATCACACACAATACAGGAATCACAGTACAAACAGCTGAAGAGATTGTCCGTGCATTTTTTGTGCATGGAGAGAAAAAGATAAGAAAAGAAAAAACTCCTCCTGTTGGGTTCGAACCAACGACCTGCAGGTTAACAGCCTGACGCGCTACCGACTGCGCCAAGGAGGATCTGTAAGTATAGGGTAAAAGGGAATAACAGCTGCAGTCCTGTACACAGTACACAGGCACATATAAGGTACATAAAAGTACAGCTAGTCGGGATTGAACCGACGATCTCTCGCGTGTGAGGCGAGCGTCCTAACCACTAGACGATAGCTGCTCTGATAATATAGGACAAGGCCACTTACCTGTTGTTACACTGTAGTAGTGCCAGCCAGACGAAACACACCACACCACAAGGAAGAAAAGGGATTCCCCCTCCGGGGTTCGAACCCGGGTCGCCTGGGTGAAGACCAGGTATACTAACCACTGTACTAAAGGGGACATGGACTGGGGCTATCCCTTTCCATGGGCGTTTAGCTCAGTGGTAGAGCGCCCGTTCTGCATACGGGAGGCCGAGGGTTCGAACCCCTCAATGTCCATGTTTTTTCTCTGCATCTACTATCAAGGCCCGTGTAGCCCAATGGATAAGGCGTTCGCTTCCTAAGCGAAAGATTGTGGGTTCGATCCCCACCATGGGTACCTTCTCTTTTTACGTGTGTGTGAGAGACTCTTTCTTCCAACACATATATGCACTCACACACAGCCTGTATGATAACACAGGTGCTGCCTGTTCTCAGAGGCTCGGTGGTCTAGTGGCATGATTCTCGCTTAGGGTGCGAGAGGTCCGGGGTTCGATTCCCCGCCGAGCCCAGTTTTATTAAGCCCCAGTTTTGTTACACTCACAAGCGGCCATGGTTTAGTGGTTAGAACACCTGTTCGTGGCACAGGAGACCCGAGTTCAATTCTCGGTGGCCGCTCATACTTTTTTTAACACTTTTTTTGTGTGCAGTATCTGCACAAAAATATTTACAAGAAACAAAAGAATCCCCTGTCACTTTTTTGCAGCAAAGAGTTACCCCGTGTGGGACTCGAACCCACAGCCTTTGGATTAGAAGTCCAACGCGCTATCCATTGCGCCAACGGGGCACCTTCCTAGGATATGGCTATATAAAGAGTTGTGCACTGATGTATACACACATATTTGTTCTGTGTAAGTTCCTTTGCAACAAAAAAGTGTATGCCTCCACCTGGGATTGAACCAGGGACCTTCAGATCTTCAGTCTGACGCTCTCCCAACTGAGCTAAAGAGGCTACATTACTGAGTTAACAGAAGGATGACATGTGGGCAACAAGGGTGCCAGTGCAAATAAGGAGAGGCAACTGAGGGGATCGAACCCTCGACCCTTGGTTTACAAGACCAATGCTCTACCACTGAGCTAAATCGCCTTCATAAGGGGAAATGGTGAAAAAGAATGGAGAATGAGGGGTTCGAACCCTCGGCCTCCCGTATGCGGAACGGGCGCTCTTCCACTGAGCTAATTCCCCCTGCTTTATAAGCAGGAAAAGGTTCTGTGTTGTGCATATATGTTACACAGCCCACTGGACTATTTCTTGGGTACGAAAAAGAGTCTACTCGCGGCGGGGATCGAACCCGCAACCTCCGGCGCCGGGAACCGACGCGCTTCCATTGCGCCACGCGAGCTGACATGAAGAAACATAGGAACCAGCTCTCGTGGCCTAGTGGTTAAGGCACAGGTCTTATGAGCCTGGGATCGCGGGTTCAAACCCCGCCGGGAGCAACTTGTTATCTCTTTTCAGTGGTACTGCTGTACGGAATAATCCATTGTAGCGGACGTATCCAAGTGGTTAAGGAGGTGCACTCGAAATGCATTGGGCCCTGCCCGCGTAGGTTCAAATCCTGCCGTCCGCGTTTTTTATGTACTACATGAGAATATCTGTGATTTACGTAAATTGCATGCATTCTGTGTGTACAGTGTATGCATAAAAAAAAGTGGAGATTGAGGGTATCGATCCCTCTACCTCTCGCATGCTGAGCGAGCGCTCTACCATTTGAGCTAAACCCCCTACAATAGAAGAATGAACTGTCGCCCAATACCAGTCTATACACACGTACAGAGGAAACACAAGCAAACACTGTACACAAGAGAAAAGTCAAAGAAAAGAAGGCACTAGAGGGGATCGAACCCTCGACCTCTCGCTTACTGGGCGAGCGCTCTAACCACTGAGCTATAGCGCCTACGTACTTACACAGGCTAAAAAAAGATGCGAGGTGCCAGGATCGAACTGACGACCTTAGGATTATGGGACCTACGCGCTCCCGACTGCGCCAACCTCGCTCTGGTAATATATGTTGGACTCCCTTACCTGCACTGTATTTCTGTGCAGCCAACCACACTGCAGAGAGACTACACACCTATCCCAGGAGAGGGCTGATGGAACCTGCTGTCAGTGTAAGGGCTTAGTGGTCTAGTGGCATGATTCTCGCTTCGGGTGCGAGAGGTCCAGGGTTCGATTCCCTGCTGAGCCCTCTCTTTTTACCTTATATATACATAGCACACACAAAACATTTATGCAAGGCAAAAAGCAGGCACCCGCCGTGGGGGTCGAACCCACGACCATTGGATTAAAGGTCCAACGCTCTACCGCTGAGCTAGGCGGGCCACTACTGCCAGCTAGCCCTGCAGGGCCTTGGGGAGATAGGCCATAACAGTTCTTGTCCTGCACTCGTTGTAATACTTTGATGCTCATATACAGATCCTCGGTAGTATAGAGGTCAGTATTTCCGCCTGTCACGCGGAAGACCCGGGTTCAATTCCCGGCCGGGGAACAGTTTTTTTAGTCCACCTTTTGTATATAAACACACACAAGCAAATGTTTTTGTTGTTTAGGATTTTGCTTACAAAAAAAGAGCACCTCCCGCGGGGCTCGAACCCGCGACCACAAGGTTAAGGGCCTTGCGCTCTACCGACTGAGCTAGGGAGGCTACAATAATAACTTGAAAAGGTTTCACACTATTCTGCCTCATCCATTGGAAATCAAGGGGTATCTGCACCTACAAAACAAGAATAAACCTGCACTCACCGGGAGTCGAACCCGGGCCGCTCGCTTGGAAGGCGAGAATACTAACCGTTATACCATGAGTGCAGCTACACATGGACAAAAGAATCGCAGTCGGCAGGATTTGAACCTACGCGGGCAGAGCCCAATGGATTTCTAGTCCACCTCCGTAACCACTTGGATACGACTGCTACAATAAGATATAACATACTCCATGACTGCTGTTCAATAACAGAGGCTGTTTAGCTCAGTGGTAGAGCACATCATCCGTAATGATGGGGTCGTGGGTTCAATCCCCACAGCGGCCTAACTTCTTTTTACCTAATGATTTTACAGAGTAAATATGTGTGTGTGTGTATGTTTTGTGTGTGTGCACAAAATGCGAAAAAGTGAAGGGCATACCCGGGTTCGAACCAGGGACCTGTCGGATTGCAGCCGAATGCTCTACCACTGAGCTATATACCCTCTGATTGTATTGCCTGGCCGTTTACATGAACAAAACTGCAGGCTGAACATTCTTTCAGAGAAGATACATGAAAAAGAGATGACCCTAGACGGAATCGAACCGCCGTTGACGGATTTGGAATCCGTAGTGCTACCGCTACACCATAGGGCCTCTGTTATTGTATAGGCAAACGAATCCTCCACCACCACCCATACCGTGTGTGTGCTGCTATGCTGAAAAGAGTATACACCGCTGACGGCAGGGTTCGAACCTGCGCGGGCAGGGCCCAGTGGATTTCAAGTCCACCTCCGTAACCACTTGGATACGTCAGCTACTAGGAGGCTTAGTGGTCTAGTGGCATGATTCTCGCTTTGGGTGCGAGAGGTCCAGGGTTCGATTCCCTGCTGAGCCCTGTTTTATGCACACACATATCTATCACACATGTGTTCTGTTACCCTACTCTTGTATGGCGACCGTGGTCTAGTGGCATGATGGATCCCTCCCAAGGATTCGACCCGGGTTCGATTCCCGGCGGTCGCATGTTTTTGTAAGAGAGATTGCCTGCATGTTTTCCCCAAAGAACCAGCTTTCTTTTGTGCAGTTATCTCGCTCATTAACAACCCTCTCGTAGCTCAATTGGTAGAGCGCTCGACTGTAGAAACAGCTGTTATCGAGCGGTCGCTGGTTCGATTCCGGCCGAGAGGACAACCTTTTTGTATGTGTGTTTTGGTTGAAATAACATGCAAAAAAAAGTGCTCCTGACAGGGCTCGAACCTGGGACCGTTGGCTTATTAGACCAATGCTCTACCGACTGAGCTACAAGAGCTACGTTTCACTATAACAACATTGCCTAAGAGTGCACTGTGTGTGTGCCACACACACTGTATATACACATAACATAAACAGGCAATCACCAGAAACATAATAACAAACTGACGAGAGTGGGGTTTGAACCCACGCCCCCGAAGAGACCAGGGCCTTAACCTGGCGCCTTAGACCACTCGGCCATCTCGCCTATAACTAAGTAAGGCACAGCCTGCCCATCCCTATATTAGATATCAGCACCTATGGTCTAGTTGGTTATGACGTCGCGTTAACACCGCGAAGGTCTCCGGTTCGAGCCCGGATAGGTGTACTTTCTTTTTGTCCCTGCAGCCACTTCTTTACCGCCCACATTCCTCTCTTATTTCCCTTCAGGGCACAGAGTTGTAGCGGACGTACCCAAGTGGTTACGGGGCTCGCCTGCTAAGCGAGTGTGCTCTGCATGCGCAAGTTCGAACCTTGCCGTTCGCGTTTTTGTATGAACATCCCTTCCTTGTATCTCTTTGCCTAGTGGCTATATAGATAAGGCAATCCAACTGATTATCAGATCTCCTATGGTGTAGTGGTTAGCACTCCAGACTCTGAATCTGGCGACCGCGGTTCGAATCCGCGTAGGAGAACATCTTTTTTACATAGAGATACCAACAGAAACATGCAATTGGATACACACACACAAACAAATTCTTTGTGCATAAGGGAAAATATGGAAAAAGATATGTTCCGCTGCGGGGAATTGAACCCCGGTCTGCCGGGTGAGAGCCGGCTGTTCTAACCACTATACTACAGCGGATCTGAAAGTATACCAGAATACCTTACATGCAGGATGCTTCCAGTGCAGTTTCCCCCTTTCATACAGCACCACACGGAGAGGATACCTGTTGTAGAGAGAGGCAGGGTGGCCGAGTGGTCTAAGGCGGAGGACTCAAGTTCCTTTCTCTTCGGAGGCGTGGGTTCAAACCCCACCCCTGTCACACCTTTGTTATGTAGCTGTATGCACTGTTACTCCTGCTCCCTCTCATAGAGTGCTTCATACACTTGATAATAATAGAATGTAGGCAAGGTGGCCGAGTGGTCTAAGGCGCTACGTTCAGGTCGTAGTCTCTTCGGGGGCGTGAGTTCAAACCTCACCCTTGTCACTTTTCATACTTCAAAACCGCACAGGCAAACAACTTTTTCTCCCATACATTCCCAAGGAAAGATTCCTTATGTGTATGGATATTCTACCAATTAAACAGGCGTAATTGGTCTAGTGGTAGAATGGCTCCCTGCCACGGAGTCGGCCCGGGTTCGATTCCCGGATTACGCACTTCCTTTTTTAAAATCTTTTCCCCTATATTTTCATGTAATAATGCCTGAACTCACTTCCTTATGCACTGGCAAGATGGCCGAGTGGTCTAAGGCGCCAGGTTTAGGCCCTGGTCTCTTCGGGGGCGTGGGTTCAAACCCCACTCTTGTCATACCTTTATTCAAAGTGTGTACACACACAACACACAAAACATTTCAACCAATATTTTCAACAATAATGTGACCTGTCCGGGAATTGAACCTGTGTCCACCAGTTGCACTGCTATTTTACTGTGGTGCACTAGACCACTAGACTATTGCAGGCAGCTTCTTCAGCAGATGTAACCCATATGTACTGTATATGTTGTGACAGCAAGTGGGGTTCGAACCCCCGACCGCTCACTACAAGGAGGTGTGCTCAACCACTAGACTATGGGAGCCAGCTTCCCATATCTTCGTAGTCTTCCAGTACACTATACTACCGCACATCTTCAGGGTTCGAACCCCCGACCGCTCATTACAAGGAGGTGTACTCAACCACTAGACTATCGGAGGCAGCTTCTTCAGTGTACGTAACCTATATACACTGCACATGTTGTAACAGCAAGTGGGGTTCGAACCCCCGACCGCTCACTACAAGGAGGTGTGCTCAACCACTATACTATGGGAGCCACCTTACTATATCTTGGTACATCTCTTCAGGGTTCGAACCCCCAACCTCTCCCAACACAGGTGGTGTGCTCAACCACTAGACTTTCTGAGGGGCGCCTGTATGTTCCAACCTCCTTCATGGGCATCGAATATCCGACCGTAGGCAGGTTAGCCTAGAGGTTAGAATTCCTGACTGTGACAAAAGAGGCCCGGGTTCAAATCCCGGGACAGAATTTTTTTGGGGGATTTGCTTGACCAAATCCCAACCAATTTTTGCCCCCATTTTCCTCCTAAATATGCTTGCCCCAGGCGCCGAAATGAGTACCAAAAAGTGATAACCAGCGTCTGTACGTGCCACCATCGCTTTCGGATTTTCACGGTTCGCCCGCCATAATTGATAAAATGCAGTTGGCCGGAATTTTTCGATAAACTTTTTTTTTCTGAAAGATATAAAGCTCCTAACCCTGCTACGTTTCACCCAAAAAGTCTGTACATATCGTCACGTACAGACATCGGTAGTATATTTTTTCAAAGGAATTCGGCGGGTATTTCCAGCACTGTGGGTTCAAACCTCACTTTCTGTTTTTTTACCCATGTCCAACTTTGATGGTTCGAACACCCTGGGGGGGTCTATTTCGGGTGTCTCAAAAATGCGCGAGAGGTGGGGATATTGGGTCAGAGAGGAATCAAACTGTTGGTAGGGTACTGCCCAGCCACCACCAATTAAGTCGTTTTTGGTGTTCCAAAAAGTGTTTTTTGGCCATTTTTGGACCTATTTTTGGGGTTTTGACCCCCCAGATCGACGACTTTTTTGGATCCAGATATACCCGTGTCTGTACCAGATTCTGGGTGTGGAAATAATAAAAAAAAACCGAAAAAAAACCTCAACCAGGTATCGAACTTGCTTCCAACACACCTAGATTCCTTAGAAAACACCCCATGATTTCACCTCGATATGTCAATCTGAATGCCCACAGCTCCAGGTTTTCAGGAATCTGAATGCCCACAGCTCCAGGTTTTCAGAAATCTGAATGCCCACAGCTCCAGGTTTTCAGGAATCTGAATGCCCACAGCTCCAGGTTTCCAGAAATCTGAATGCCCACAGCTCCAGGTTTTCAGGAATCTGAATGCCCACAGCTCCAGGTTTTCAGAAATCTGAATGCCCACAGCTCCAGGTTTTCAGGAATCTGAATGCCCACAGCTCCAGGTTTCCAGAAATCTGAATGCCCACAGCTCCAGGTTTCCAGAAATCTGAATGCCCACAGCTCCAGGTTTCCAGAAATCTGAATGCCCACAGCTCCAGGTTTCCAGAAATCTGAATGCCCACAGCTCCAGGTTTCCAGAAATCTGAATGCCCACAGCTCCAGGTTTCCAGAAATCTGAATGCCCACAGCTCCAGGTTTTCAGGAATCTGAATGCCCACAGCTCCAGGTTTTCAGAAATCTGAATGCCCACAGCTCCAGGTTTCCAGAAATCTGAATGCCCACAGCTCCAGGTTTCCAGAAATCTGAATGCCCACAGCTCCAGGTTTCCAGAAATCTGAATGCCCACAGCTCCAGGTTTTCAGGAATCTGAATGCCCACAGCTCCAGGTTTTCAGAAATCTGAATGCCCACAGCTCCAGGTTTCCAGAAATCTGAATGCCCACAGCTCCAGGTTTTCAGGAATCTGAATGCCCACAGCTCCAGGTTTTCAGAAATCTGAATGCCCACAGCTCCAGGTTTTCAGGAATCTGAATGCCCACAGCTCCAGGTTTCCAGAAATCTGAATGCCCACAGCTCCAGGTTTCCAGAAATCTGAATGCCCACAGCTCCAGGTTTCCAGAAATCTGAATGCCCACAGCTCCAGGTTTCCAGAAATCTGAATGCCCACAGCTCCAGGTTTCCAGAAATCTGAATGCCCACAGCTCCAGGTTTCCAGAAATCTGAATGCCCACAGCTCCAGGTTTCCAGAAATCTGAATGCCCACAGCTCCAGGTTTCCAGAAATCTGAATGCCCACAGCTCCAGGTTTCCAGAAATCTGAATGCCCACAGCTCCAGGTTTCCAGAAATCTGAATGCCCACAGCTCCAGGTTTCCAGAAATCTGAATGCCCACAGCTCCAGGTTTCCAGAAATCTGAATGCCCACAGCTCCAGGTTTTCAGGAATCTGAATGCCCACAGCTCCAGGTTTTCAGAAATCTGAATGCCCACAGCTCCAGGTTTCCAGAAATCTGAATGCCCACAGCTCCAGGTTTCCAGAAATCTGAATGCCCACAGCTCCAGGTTTTCAGGAATCTGAATGCCCACAGCTCCAGGTTTTCAGAAATCTGAATGCCCACAGCTCCAGGTTTCCAGAAATCTGAATGCCCACAGCTCCAGGTTTCCAGAAATCTGAATGCCCACAGCTCCAGGTTTCCAGAAATCTGAATGCCCACAGCTCCAGGTTTTCAGGAATCTGAATGCCCACAGCTCCAGGTTTTCAGAAATCTGAATGCCCACAGCTCCAGGTTTCCAGAAATCTGAATGCCCACAGCTCCAGGTTTTCAGGAATCTGAATGCCCACAGCTCCAGGTTTTCAGAAATCTGAATGCCCACAGCTCCAGGTTTTCAGGAATCTGAATGCCCACAGCTCCAGGTTTCCAGAAATCTGAATGCCCACAGCTCCAGGTTTCCAGAAATCTGAATGCCCACAGCTCCAGGTTTCCAGAAATCTGAATGCCCACAGCTCCAGGTTTCCAGAAATCTGAATGCCCACAGCTCCAGGTTTCCAGAAATCTGAATGCCCACAGCTCCAGGTTTTCAGAAATCTGAATGCCCACAGCTACAGGTTTTCAGGAATCTGAATGCCCACAGCCCCAGGTCTGAATGCCCACAGCTAAGGATTTTCAGGAATCTGAATGCCGACAAACCCGCAGACCCGCAAACCCGCCCACAGCTCCCGGTTTTCAGGAACGACACATGATGTTGGCCTTGCTGTCGTCTTACGGTCTCTCTTCTGGCTTCAGAGCGCAGGACCGGAGGCGCAGCGTCTGTGCCTCCCCGCGGAGCAGAGGCACCCCCACCCCCACCAGACACAGCCACACTCACTGCGAGACAGTCAGCCGGCACGACAACCTTGTTCCTGGTCATTCCTGGTTTTTCCTGGTCAGTGATCTCCCTCTGTTTCGGGAGTGCTTAGGTTCGATCGGGAGGATCGAGGTTCTGCCTGTCACGACGAGTGCGACACACCCACCCAGCCGCCACGTCATGCTCCTGCGCCTTGCTCGTCGCTTACAAAAGACAACTCCCGCACCTTCTCCGCTAGCAGTGCACTGTACCCCACAGTTGGGCGCACAGGTGCTGCAGGTCCATCAACCCCTCGTCCAGCAGTGTGCTTCGCGTCGTCCGGAAGAGTCACCCCGTTGAACGCGTTCGGACATCCTTCACGTCGCCAACACAAACACCACCCTCGTGTCCGAGTCCTTGACTCCTTCTGCGGGTACACCTGGCCCGCTTCGAAGCAGTGCCGCCCGGAGCGGAAGTATGCCAGCAGCACCTTCTCCTCTGAGAGCTGGTGACGTGGACGACTCCGCTCCCTTGGAGAACGTCGAGGTGGGAAAGGCCACCCCGCACCATGGGTGAAGTCCACAGAGACGGTCCAGCCGCGCCCCCGCCGCGCCTTGTCGAAGAGCTCCAAATCGGATACGTTGAGGCTGTCTCGCACCCTGCTCTGCCGGAGCACCCATTCCGAACCGCGATTTGACAACGACGGCAGGCAGACAGGCAGGCAGACCCTCCGCCCTAGACAAGCCTCCTCCCGTGCCGCACCACCCCTGCGACCCACGGCGCCCACCCACGTTGGGGGAACGCAGAACTCCACAGGGACCTCCTCTGCCCGCTCAGCACCCCGTGGCTCGCCCCTGCCAGAGAATTCAGTGTGGGGGTGTGTGCGCAGGGGCTCCAGGGCTCTAGGAAGGAGGAGGGCGGCAGGAACACAGGCGGTGGCGGATGCATCCCGAGCTCGCGAGACGGCTCGCTGGACGACACTCCCGGCCACACAGGGCGCGAACGAAGACACTTTCCTGTGGGTGTTGATTCATCCTCGAACCGATTGCTTGCAGTCCACGAGGAAAGCTCAAGGAAGCTTGCTGGGATCACAGAACGCAACACGGAGGCGTCAACCAACCATGGGTACTTTGCTTTCAGCTCCGGTGGGATGTCATACATAACATGGCCCACAAACTTTGCCTCGTAAACCATCTGGAAAGCTTCGCGGCTCGCCTCCAAATCATCGAGCAGCTCTCTGACTGCCTTGGCCCCGAACGCTTTCACGGATACGCCAATCGGGTTCCCCTCACGAGGCTTGATGATGTAATCGACACAGGGGTACACAGGCGGGCACATGTACACCCCGGGCAGAAGCCCTTTCCAGAGCACTGGAGGTTTCTGACACAGGGTCGTGACCAGGTTCTTCACGCGGCTTCGTTTCTTGAGCCTTTTCGTTTGTTCCGCGCAATTCTCTTTCATCTCCGCCGACTTCTCCTTCATCTGCACCTCCTGCTCCTCCGTCAAGCTGGTCGCCTCGGTGTGAAATGGCAGTTCTTGGCACTTGACATTGCAGGAGGGAAGGAGGAGCTGAGCAGTGAACCTGCTGCCTCTGTTCCGAATCGCCAGCAGGCTGAAGAGGGCGCTCACCCTTTCAGACAGGTCAGATGAGTTCTCCAGCAGCTCGTCGTGTGGTTTACGTCCGAGCACTTCTTGCTCAGTTGCGCCGCAGGGTGTTTGTCTGATGCACACTTTGCACCCGGGTACAGGTGGCTCAAAATTGCGAGAGGCAACACATCGAGGCGATAATTAGGTCCGTTGCTCACTCCGCCGGATACGATATGTACCTTCCCCGTCCGGAAGGCCTGCGCAAGACCTTTGAAACGTCGCTCGAGAATCGCAACGCGTGACCCCGACGAATTCAAGAGGACGCACTCGATGATCCACAGTGGCGGTTCGTTGTAGACATCCAAGCAGCCCGTCAGAGCATCGAGGCTTGCTCTCGTAAGCTTCCTCATGTCATGAACAGTCAGCCGCGACACTGCCTCCCTGTCAATCGGTTTGGCCTGCGCAATCAGTATGTTGTTGAAGGTGTCGGCAGTGCCGTAGCTCCGCCACTCCGCATCTGTCAGCTGACCGCCCTTGACCCTCATGTCTTCCAGCACCCTCCCCACAAGGCACGCGGTGAAGTGGATCGCTCGGGGGTGCCCAAACCCCAGGTGCGCGATCCAGTCCCGCATCCTTTGTGATTCGGGTTTTCCTTCCTGTGGCAGGAAGATGTCCTTTGTGATTTTGTACCTCTCTTCAGTCGTCAGAACACCGAGGGTCACAGGAACGATCCGGCGGTTGCTGCCGGTGCTCATTATGTTACTTGTGGAGAGGTGGCTGACGACGACGAAGACGGCGGGGAAGTCATCCATAACATCCCCGAAGGCTTTCACAGAAGCCTTGGGGGTGCCTTCTGCAGCCCGTTGCTTGTTGAACTCGTCAACCAGAATGACAACAGGGATTTCTTTGCATTGTTCTGGTGTAAGGGGGGTTGCTTCCTCGTCTCCAACGCAAATCGAAGATGTCGAACGCTTTGTGTCTGCCTCCCAAAACAGGCGCTGCAGGGCCTCCACGAATATGTCCAACGGACAGTTGTGCGCATGATGCAGAGGTTTAACGTGACGCACCACATCTCTCCACTCCAACCGACAGTTTGCCATCGATTTGAAGGCACCGAACACCATCCGCCACCCAAGCGACCAATGTGCATCAGGCCGTGTGGTGCACACCGACGCCATCCGGTTGTTGAAGGTGAGTGGGCAGTAGATGGTCGTCTCAGGCAGACCAGTGCCCTTCATCTCGACGGGCAACCGAGTCAGGAACAGGGACTTGCCGAACCCGGGGGCCTGCTGAACGGAAATGAGGGGTTTGTTTTCCTTTCCGCCCGCCCTGCGTATGTCACCGTCTATCAGCTTGCTCTTGATTTTTGCCGCCACCACCTGGACTGCGCGGTCCCTCCCAACGAAAACGTCGCCGCCCGCATCACTCTTCCTCCGTGCGGTGTTTACAACCAGCGCTTCATGTTCGGGATTGTACTTCCACGCTTTACTGTGGATACATTCGTTGAAGATCTCCTTGATGTGGGTCATCAGCATGTCAACTGTCAGTTCCTCGACGACCTGTGAAGGGTTTGGATTGTGGAGGGAGTGGCAAGACCGTTCACGGGCTCGAGGTCCCAGTGGCAGGCAGGGCGTCCAGGGAGAGAGACACCAATTCACGAAAGCAAACACGCGAACCCGACCGAAGACGCCCTTTCCAACTGACACTCATCGCTCCTTCACGCGGTTATCCTCCAATGTTCCACAGAAACCAATCCAACAACGGGGGGAAGAGACCAGAATCGTACCTGCGGACGTGCGGCGGTTTGCATCGCGATCGTCTTCTGTTTCCGCAATTCCTGGACACCATCCTTCTCTCTTTCCAGATCCCTGTTCGCAAATCCCAGATCCCTGTTCACGACTCTTACCTCCTCCTCGAGTTTGGCGACGACTGCGATGAAGTCGGCCTTCGTTGGTGTGAGCTGAAGAAAGTGCTTCTCGAGGTCGTCTGGGAGAACCCCCTTGAATGTGGCACCGCCCTCCACCAAGCTGCTGCCCGGTGCATCCCAAACGTCGGGGTTTCGGCACATCCCTGCGAGCGTCTCGATCTTCACGCCCAGCGCCTTCTTCTCCTTCTCCATCTCGTCCACCTTCTGCCGCATCGCCCTCACACCTTCTTCTGCCTCGCGCAGCGCAGCTTCAGCATGACCAGGCGGGACACCGCCACCAGGAGGCAGCCCAGCTGAAGATCCTGCCATGCCTGTCGGCTGCTGCCACACCCCTCCCCCCGTGTGTATCAGTGACCTGTAGGTCAGGGCTGTTCCTCACTGTCAACCCAACGACCCACCAAAAGCCACTTCACCATTCAGCAGCAACCGCTCTTAGCCTGTATTTTGTTTGTTGATGCGTTGACGCTTCTACACACAAACCCTGAATTTAATCCACCTGATGAATGTTCGTGGAGGGCGCCCACGTCGGGGATGGGGGGGTCCATTCTCCTTCGTTTTCCTGTGATGTCAACCAGAATATTGGCATGCTCGTAGGGGCCTTTGCTCCAGATCAAGAGCGGGAAAGGGAGCTCCCCGCAAAGTAGGCAAAGGAGCTGCTGTCGCACATGGGCCTTCGCTCAGAACTGCCGCAAAGTGAGAAACAATCAGACGCCTCACGACACTGGCTGCTGAGTGGCACAGTTTGTCACGCAGAGACGCACACGCAGTGACACAGAGCAAAGGCACCTACACAGAGTCAAGGGCTCTGCTATCATGCCGTGTAAACCACGTTGCAGGAAACTGGCGTGTAGGGATAGGTCGGAGTCGTGCTCTGATTCGTACAAAGCAATCAGCTGTTTGGGTGAAACGCGACGTGGATAAGTATCCCAGTGCTCCTCAACCACGCCACGTTTCGGGCAGGCGGAAACAGCCTGTCACAGCACTGCAGTATTTTGCACTGCGGTATTTTCGTTAGGCGTACCCGCTGAACTGCGGTCTGGAGAGCACAGATTGAATCGATTCAAGCTTGTGCCGCGTGTGTCTCTGTAGGCGAACATGATTCAACATCACGCAAGACTCACGTATGTGAGAGGGCATCATAGGGTTCAGCTCAGATGGACACTCAGTGCGCTGCTGTGCAGCGAGGGCTCGCGATCTTCACACGCCTCACCCTCAGCACGTACTCAGGGAACACGCTGGTCCTGTCGAACAGCACAAACTCGCGCGGCGTGTCCGGCACCACGGCGACGACGCTGTCTGACATGCGGTGGCCATCCTTGCAGTGGTGGTGCCCCTCGACGCAGGGAGGGCGCCTGACCTTGGTGTCGGAGGCCTGCTTTCTTCGGACGCAAACCGTGCCCAGCAGCACACGGCACACGAGGAGGTCGCAGAGGCCGTCATCCGCAGGCTCCATGTAGCAGTCCGACTTGCTGGAGTTCTCTGCGAAGTACAACGCTGCGCCGTGCAGGCCCCCTGTGCACACACGCTCGTCCATACCCTCCGAAACAACAATCTCCACTACCTTGCGCCTTGTGCCGTGGAAGAGTCGCACCTCGTTGAGCTGCCGCGAGAGCGGGACCAGCCCACTGGGGGCGCAGAGTGACCGCACCGTGACAAACTCCTGCTCGTGCTGCTGCATCGCCTCCTGCATCTGCGCTCTGCGGAACTGGTACCCCTTCCAGAGCGTGGCGTTTTCCACACGCAACACCGCTTCGACCTGCAGGCCGAGGTGACGTGCGCCCCAGCCCTTCCTCAGCTCTGACACGGTGCAGGTCTGGTTCACCTGCAACTGCATGGCCTGGCCTAGCTCGCCTGTCACGTCAACAAGCACCCCACGCGCATCAGGGTCGTGCCAGGACATAGGCAGCACAAGCTGGTGCGACAAGAGGCTGCTGCGCTCGCAGAAGAAGGGGTCCAGCACAACCTCCTCAGCGGTGGGTCGGCCGGACGAACCCCAGCAGAGCATGCGCACCAGCAAACCCTCCAGCTCTGCGGGCACCTCTTGCCCCAGCAGAGCCCGACGCACAGGCGGGGGGGGCGGGTCGTGCCCAGGCGGCAGGGGCACGTGCAGAGGGCGGGCGTGGTATGCCGGCACCACGATGTCGTAGATCACGAGCCCCAGGGAGTACACGTCAGACGAGAAGCACGCCTTGCACCCCGCCTCCACCTCGGGCGCCATGTAGCCAGGCGTCCCCTTCGGGCACAGCAACCTGCGCATGGTGGGTGTCCCGACAGCAGCGGTGAAGAGAAAATGCCCGATATGTGCGTTCCCGTTCCCATCGAGGAGCACATTCGCAGGCTTGATGTCACGGTGCACAATCCCGCTGCGGTGCAAGAAGGAAAGTCCCTGCGCGACATCGAACAGAATCTTTCCGACGGATGCCAGGCCTTCCTGCCGGATGCGCTGCATGTGCTGCGCCAGGCTGCCCCCAGAGTAGCACGGCATCTCCATGGCCCAGCCGACTGGGTCCGTCGTCTCGAACACGCGGGTCACCTCCGCTACGCAGGGGTGGCGCAGGCGCTGCAGCACACGCGCCTCGCGCAGCAGGCCATTGGTGTCCTCGGGATTGAACTGACCCACCACGTAGGGCGTACCGTCACCCCGCACAGCCTTCCGCACGGTGGGAGTGCAGCTTGTGGAGGGCCCGCACAGCAGCCCACCCCACTTGCGCACCCCCCGCTCGGCAGAGAGGAGCAGCTTGGACAGAGCCTCGAAGTCTGACACGAGGCCTAGCTTGTCGGGTCGCTTCTCCGCCTCCTGCAGGATAGACTCGCACAGAGCATCCTTGACACCGACGGAGGCAAGTGTGGCCAGCAGGGCCCTGCCCGCCACGGCGGCACGGCCCCTGCAGGCCTGCAGCCTGCCCTCCGTGGCATACACTTCGTCGGCAGCGATACGCATGGCGCCCCCAGCCTCGCGCACCTCTGCGGCGGTGGCAAGGTCATCCGGCTGCAGGCTCGCCACGATCTGCGCCACGACCTGATTCACCCTCACCGCCAACGCCTCCTGCAGCGCGGCTGTGGAGTGCTGCATCTCCAGCAGCCTCACGAGCACCGCCAGAGCACTGCACTTCGGATCCGCCTCACACTCCTCCAGCACCCCCTCCTGCGCCCCACAGGGGGGGCCACCGAGGCCCTCCCCTGACGGCCCCACACCCGGTGCAGATTCACCCCTGTCGATGGGTGGCAGTGCGGCGGGCCGCGGCTGCAGGGGGGACGCCCCTCCACAGAAGGGCCTCCCAAAAGAGCTCACCGGGTTGGCTTGCATCGCGCGTGCATCCTGGAGTATCCCTCGTATACGATCCCTTGACCTCTCGCGGAATCGGTCGCCGGCCTGCTGTCGGTGCTCCGCTCGGAGGAGGCTCCCAGGCATCTGCAGCGAAACTGCAGCGCACAGGTGGGGTAGTGGGTGCAGTGGGGTGTAGGGGTCGGATGGGTGGGGTGCTTGTAAAGAGAGAGGGCGGCCTTGCAGCGGTGGGGAGGGGCGGGGCCAAAAGGCAGACACACACGAAAAAGGAGTTGTTTTTTTTATGTTGGGCGGAGGCACACACCTGAACGAGAGAGAGAGAGCCCTCCTCTCAAACAAGGGGAGCCTACCGGGCCAAGTGCCGCGTAGTTAAGTAGACGACACCCCTTGGGGTGCGGGTATCTTCGTGTTCCGGATATTCACACTTAAAGCGTGAGAGAGAGAGAGAGAGAGAGAGAGGAGCTACGACACCTCTGGTGCCGTCCTCCACACGCACGCTATGCGAAGATACCTTCTTTTTCCCCTGATTGTCGGGCTAGCATCAGGGGGGGGCGACTGAGATTTTCAGTGAGAACGTGGCAAGGGGAAGGACGGGGTGGGGAGGGGGGCAGGGCTGTAAATAAGGTTTGGGGGTCAGGAGTCGGGAGTCGGGAGTCGGTTATTTACAGTCACCTAAGGTACCTGGGGTGGGGGGGTGGGGGGCGGGCGGTCTCAAACCCTACTCAATCCTGCGCGCATCCTGTAGTACTGTGGCTGCTTGGTGAGGCTAGCGCAGCAGATTCGACTTTGCTTCTCCGGGCTCTTAGCACAATGACACGTACTCCACGAACAACAATGCTCTAGGGCAAACAAACCGCGCACGGCCGGGGTTGAGCTGCTTGGCTCCGTGCTGGCGGCAAACAAGGGGCTGTAGGTAAGTCTACCATTCACAGGGGGCAGCCCACGAACAAAAGGGGAGAGGGGAAAGGGGTCGCAGCGGCACTCAGAGAGGCAGTGATAGACTCCTCGGGCGCCATAACGCTGACAAAAGGGGGTCAGGGGAAGGAATAACAGCAAACCCGCAAAAAGGGGGAGGCGGTCGAACCCAGGAGCCGACCTCTCCAACCATATTTACACAACATGATGGGTAACACACAATCTAACTTTCCTCGTCGTCATCGTCGTCGTCCTCCTCATCCTCCTCATCCTCCTCGAGCTCCTCCAGTTCCTCCAGCTCGTCCTCCTCCTCTTCCTCGTCCTCCTCAGGTTCCTCCGCGAAGATGTCGATCTCAGACTGACGAAGTCGCTTGGCGATGTCGTGGAGCGGCTCACTCTCATCTTCGGCCTTGCGCTTCCTCCCACCACCAGGTGCCCGCCGCTGTCTTTCAGCAAAGAATATGCGCATACCCCGGTGGATGAAATCCCGAGTGGCTTCCACATTATCGGGGTCGGGGCCGCAGCGCTTCACAAGCAGCTCGTCGCTCAGCTTCTCCACCCCTACTGTGCTGCGCTGGGCGGGTGTGCGGTTCCGGAGGATCCCGAAGTCCCCCTCGCATGCCGAGCTCGTCGGCGACGCCATGCAGAGTGCCCCGCGAATGGTACGGAGTGTGGGGAGGTAGTCGGGGCGGGAGCACAGCTCTTCCTGGCGTAGCTTCCAGAAGCTGGCAAAGGAGAGCTCTGCATCATCCCGAATCCGGCCCTCCTTGATGTACAGCCAGTGCTCCATAGCAGTCGATGTTGCCTCGGTGTTGTTCATGATGTAGTAGAGGCTTTCGAACTGCTCGTTTGCACTGCTGTCTGTGACACCGGTCGCGTATGCCACACCTGCCACGAGCGCTGCTGCATAGGAATGATCACAGAGGATGCTCTTTGGGTGCAGCCCTTTGACCAGCTCGCCATGGCATCCAGGCCGCCAGTTCTTCTTCATCTCCCCGAATGCGCGGAGTTGGAGTTGAGCCTCAAGCAGGTAGGGGATCACATTGGCACCCCGTTCTGCGCGGTACTGAGCGACAAGCTGGGGGCGCTTTGCAAGTTCAAAAAACTTGCTGAAATACTCAAGCGCCCGCTTGAACTTTGCGCCCTGCAGCCTTGTCGCGAGCGCCCGACGGGCCCTGGTGCGGGCTCCCTTCTGTGAAGCAGTCTTGTTTTTGGAAGATGCAGCACGGCTGTGAAGTTGGTCGTTTCGCAGATGAGTCACCAGTGTTCGCGCATTTTTCCCGCCTTCCGCAACGAAGTACACCACTTTGCTTGCCAGCGGATCCGCCACGACCCGCATGGCTTGTACGCGCGCCCCCCTTTCTTCATGACAGCCCTTTTCAAGGTACGCCGCATCAGCCCCGATTGGCGAAAGATGGTCTGCACAGCACGCACCGTATCACTGACGTACTTGAAATCAGGGTCAGTTTTCAACGGCTTTTCCACACAGTTCTGGATGCGATGGCCGACATCCTTGATGTAGAGGGATGGTGCACCGACTGCCTCCTCGATGCGACCATGCAGCCCCGTCTTCTGCCCCGAGATCGCACTTCCATCGTCTGCGATGATGCCGCACAGATGCTGGATTTGAAGACCGTATTCATGAAGAAGAGATACTAACATGTCGAAGAGGGTTTTTCCACTCGCAGAGAGGTCCGCGTCATCACCGTCGGCCTGGTCCGCGTTCGCTGCTGCAGCTTCGATACTCACAAGCCCAAGACAGCGCTCTACAACACGGCAGTCGTCCGACACCCATCGCAGGCGGAACGTGTATGATTCTTCACCACCAACCTCGCTGCCATCGAGGAGCAAAAACAGCGGCATGCCCTCCTGAACTGTTCGTGACACAGACGCGATGGACTCCGCAACGACCATGTTCTTCCACACCTCTAACATCGCCGTGATGTGGGGGCGGTTGAGGTATTGGTTATTGGGAGGGAGTGGAACACCTTGAAGCCGCTCTGCTGCAAGCCCCGCAATGATCGACGCATGCGGCCGCCCCCCCCGGATGTCCACGTACAACCGGGAGTGCCAGGCGAAGAGGCCGTGACGGAGCTCGTCGTTCGTCACTTCCTCCTCTTGCAGCTCGGGCACCACAATCGGCGCTCTGTCACGGCCAGGCGGAGATGAAGCTGCAACGGTTTGCAGCACAGACACAAGCGCAAGCGCTGCTGTGACACACATGCGCGCGGCAGGCCGGCGGTTCAGCAAAGCCTCACACGTCAGGTGGAAGTCACTCGTCTGGTGAGCCACCCGCGACTTTCTCTCATCACCAGGAGTGCTGCGCTTGCCCGTCAGGTGGACCACCGGGTGGGGAGAGAACCGGTGTGAGGCACTTGGGTCCGTCCAGGTGGGCAGGGAACCTGGGGGCGGGGGGCCTCAAATCCCTCTCTCTCTCATGCACGCGTGCTGGGCTCCAGGAGGCTGGGCGCCAGGAGTGCGGTATGGGACTCTCCCGAGGTTTTCCGGCTATGAAATTTGTAAGCGACACTCAACAGCTGCTGGGCACAGGCGAACCTGGCCCGCAAATGCGTTCGACGACCTGATGAGTCTCATGCTTCTGCAATTCCCATTGAATATCGCGTCTAGCTGCGGTCTTCATCGATCCCAGAGCCAAGACATCCACCGATAAGTGCAGTTGTTGTCACCCGCCTGCAGTACCCTAGAGCACTACAGGTGAGGACGCCAAAAGCAGATGCTTTGGGAAAGATTTTTGCCTTACTAAGACCTTGATCAGACTGGCCTCCGAGAAGGACCAGTACCGACTTTGGTAATGATCCTGCTGCAGGTTCACCTACAGCAACCTTGTTACGACTTTTGCTTCCTCTAGCTGAAAAATATTGCTTGGGTTCGGAACGCAACAATTGGAAATCCAAGAGTCGCAACCTCCCCCAAGCTCTATCCTACAGCCAATCGGTAGCAACGACGGGCGGTGTGTACAAATGGCAGGGACGTAATCAGTGCAAGCTGATGACTTGCGCCTACTAGGCATTCCTCATTCAAGGAGAATAATTGCAATCATCGATCCTCATCACGACGCAAGTTCAAAAGATTTCCCTTCCTCTTCAAGATAGGTTGCCGAAAGGCAATCAGACTCGTTGAATGCGTCAGTGTAGTGCGCGTGCAGCCTAGGACATTTAGGAGCATCACAGACCTGCTATTGGCTCGCTCTTCCGCGTGCTATAGACGCACGCAGTCCCCTTAAGAAGTGGATTCCTTGTTTCAAGTAAGGTCTAGGACCAGACTTGCCTTGCGGACAACAGGCTCACCTATTTAAGGGTCGAGATCTCGTTCGTTAACGGAATCAACCAGACAAATCACTCCACCAACCAGGAGCGGCCATGCACCACCACACAATGGATCGAGAAAGAGCTCTCAATCTGTCAATCCTTACATTGTCCTGACCTAGTAAAATTCCCCGTGTTGAGTCAAATTAAGCCGCATACTCCACGCCTGGTGGTGTCATTCCGTCAATTCCTTTAAGTTTCAGCCTTGCGAATGTACTCCCCCCTGAACCCATAATCTTTGATTTCTCGTTTCAAGGGTAGTGCCGTAGGGGCCATAGTGGTGCACCCTTCGATCCTGAGACGGCATCGTTTACAGTCGTGGACTACGACGGTATCTGATCATCTTCGATCCCCACACTCTCGTTCTTGATTAATGAAGACATTCTTGTCGAATGCTTTCGCAGAAGTTCGTCTTCCCGCGATCTAAGAATTTCACCTCTGACGTGGGAGTACGTACGACCCCGGCAGTCCCTATTGATCCCGCTGAACCGCGGTCTTACTTGAATCCGAAGATACGAGAAAGAATCCAACGGCTCGAATTACTCCTTCTCGGGCTGAAAACCAACAAAATAGAACCGAGAGGATCGATCCCTTGTTATTCCATGCTTTACCATTCAAGACTTACGCCTGCATTGGGCACGCTGGTTTGTTCACAGTAACATCGGTGGTCGACCCGTATGCGCATGGTATACGCGTAAGCGCTTTCAACTCCCGTGAAGGAGCCTACTCACAGGGTGCCATTACCACCGTTGATAGAGCCCAGGTCTTGATGTAGAGTGTTTGACCCATAGCAGAGCCATCGGACATTGCGCCTTCAAGATTTACCATGGCACCCTACAACCTGAGCTCTGGATCCAACTACGAGCTTTTTAACAGCAGCAGCATTAATATACGCTATTGGTGCTGGAATTACCGCGGGTGCTGGCACCAGACTTGTCCACCAATCGATACTCACTGACAGGTTTAGATATCATCCATTGCAATCTCCATAACACTGGTGCCAGAAGTCGCTATTTCTCTTCGCTGCCTCAGCAGTGTTGCTATTGGGCAATTTGCGCGCCTGCTGCCATCCTTAGATGTGGTAGCCGTTTCTCAGGCTCCCTCTCCGGAATCGAACCCTAATTCCCCGTTACCCGTTACAGCCACGGTAGTCCACTACACTACCGTCAAAAGCTGATAGGGCAGATACTCCTGCGGGCTTGCACCAGATCAAGTCTGTGTGCTATCGCTCGGTTGGCCTGTTTCATCCAAAGAACCACTGCTATTGCTAGCGTTGGTTTTCGTTTCGGTCAACTGCATCCCCTTCAGCCCAATAGGGCTTCCCCCATTGAGTGGAATCTGAGTGGGATTTTTCGGACAGGTATTAGCAATGGAGTTACCATTGTTATCCCACTGGACGCCAAAGGCACCTTTCCCGCGTGGATTGTAGCTGATTTAATGAGCCGTTTGCAGATCCACTGTTAATCCATTTACTCTGAGACTTGCATGGCTTAATCCTTGAAACAAGCATATGACTACTGGCAGGATCAACCAGGTTTCTTGTCACTCAAATCTTATTCCAGTCGCACAGGGACGGGGAAGAATTAGTGAGCAAGTGCCTTGAAGGTTGATGTTGTAACCGGCTCACCTGAGGAGAGGCATTCCGGTCCGGCCCATTCGAGCGATCCTAGCTTTTCCCCTGCAGGTTTTAGGTGATTTTCACCACCGTGTCTTCCCGACTGTTTTGCCTGTTGCGGAGCTCTTGCAAGCAAGATGACTCCAGGCTGGGACGAACCCGTTCAGTCAGGGGTCTTGCTGTGTGTAACATTAGCACAAGACCTAAACCTGCATCACGTACCCATCCTTCGGAACGGTGCGATGTGCAATATGTTAATATAGCTAGCTCGAAGAGATCCTTACCGAGACAAAGCCCGACGTAAGGCTAGCTATATTAGCACCGTCCTCAAGCAGTGTTGCCTTAGTAACACGTTGCACTGCTTGTTTGCCTACGTGGTATAGCCGGGCTATACAGGGAGGGTAATTTCCTAGGGGCGTCCCCCTATTCTACCCCCTCCCTATATTGGGCATGGACCCCCGGACCCAGCCCACCCGGCCAAAAAACAGGCATGACCCCCCCCGTGCATGACCCCCCCATGTGTGTGATCTTTTCATGTGTGTTTCTTTCGCTTTCTTCTTTTCGTTTCTTGTCTTGCTTGTCTCTTGTACCTTGTATTCTGTACCAACTAGCCCAGACAAACAACAGCTGCAAAGATTCTCGGTCCGGATGTCCCCAAAAAAAAAAGACTCTCCCGTCGATGTAGAGCGTCTTGTTCTTCTGCTTCGGCTTCGCGATCAGCTTGCTGTCGACAGCAGTAACGCACACTCGGCAGTAGGCGTGGCCTTTCTTCTCGTAGAACGTCGGAGAGGGTGCCACCAGGACCGGGGCCTTCGGCCGAGCCCACGACAGAACAACCGGGATGTCCCAGCCAACCCCCCATTCGCCCGCAGCGCCCCAAACGCTGCGAGCACCTCACTCACGGCAGCAGTATTTGGCTGTGAGTCAAACACTACTGCCTTTTTTTTTTTTTTTTTTTAAAAAAAACAATAAAAAAAGGCAAACAAAAGGCTTTTGTTTAAAAAAACCCTTTCTTTTTTTTTTTTTTTTTTTTACACTTGCCCGTCAGGTGGACCACCGGGTGGGGAGAGAACCGGTGTGAGGCACTTGGGTCCGTCCAGGTGGGCAGGGAACCTGGGGGCGGGGGGCCTCAAATCCCTCTCTCTCTCATGCACGCGTGCTGGGCTCAACGGCCTGTACTCTCCCATCCGCCACCCAACCACCCATGCACAACTTGACGAGGCCTTGAGACACACCTCTCCCTTCCGAGACCCAGACCACCCACTTCCATCCCTGGCGCTGTCTGTTGGCAAGTGAGCAAAGGTAACACGAAACACAAGGGCAAGACTTGGAGCGAGCGTCGCGAGTCAATCAGAGAGGCACTCCCTCCTCGCAGGGTGGTGTCGGCCTTGTGTGCTCTCGAAAACCCGCTGTCGCCGTCCGTCAACCTGTGTGGCTGCCTGTAGAGGCGTTAAGGGGCGTGGGGACTAGGGGACCGAAGAGGGGTCGGAGACAGGTCGGACCTGCTCGGAGAAACACAAGAAAGGGGTGGAGGGAGTTAAAGCGCGTGTCTCCGGCGGGTCTCGGAGGGCAGGTGCTCTCGCCGACCCGTCGAACCGCGTGTGGGGACCGTTGGGAGGGGTTTAGACATGCACAATGATCTATACTGTACAAATGACCTGGATTCTCGGTGCCGTAACGTGCCTGAGTGGCTGTTTTGTTGGGTTAAGTGGCGGTCGAGGCAATCCGGACAGTTGTTGCGGAATCTAGTGTAAGGGGTAATGGAATGGTGGAATGCACAAACGTCAAGGGAGGGGCGGGGGTGTTGAGGAAAGGGGGGGGGGGATAGGTAGAGTGAGGGACGGATGGAAAGGGGGGGGGGGTGGGAGTGACTGATAAGATCAAGGGGGAGGGGAGGGGGTGTTGTTGTTGTTCTCGGGGTCGCGACCACCTAACTGAGGGGGTCACACTCCTGGTGTCTTGTCTGCACACATTTCTGCTGGGAGGGGGGGGGGGGTATAGTGGCCGGAGTCAGGAGCCGGCCCTCCTGGGGATGATGACCTGCCCTCACGGGCTTCATCCCCTCGTCTTCCCCTTCGCGCCCTTCCGCGCCCCGTCACACTCCCACATCTTCGTGACGGTGTCCCGAAGGCTTCGGGCCGCCGCCTTCGCCGTCGGCACGCTCCACGCGTTCTGCGTCCCACGCGCAGCGTGCCACTCCCTCACCGCCACCGCAGCCACCTGCCGCGTCAGCGGGTGCGAGCCGTGCAGGGGGTGAAAGAGGCTCTTCCACCCCGCCGCCGTCGCAGGGATGCGTGCACCTCCCATCGACCCACACGGAGACACACCATCCACAGCCACCCTATCACCCTCATCCCACTCGCAACCCTTGCGGGCCTGCTCCTCCAGCAGCCTCGTCGTCACCCGCGTCGGACCCACCGTCGCTGCCACCGTCTCGACCGGCGCGCCTTCCTCCTGGGTCTCAGGGGCACCGCTGCAGTCCAATTTCTTTTGAATATTTGGAGTCTGTGCGGATCGCAGTGGGGTCATTTTGGCCATGGGGTGCCTAATACTGCACATTCCCTAAGGGAAGCAAGGCAACCCTCCCAACCCCAAAAAATCCGGCCCGAGTCGGGAGTCGGGAGTCGGCCTTATTTACACCCCTGGAGGGGGGAGGGGGGAGGCTGTGCACCCAAGCAAGAGGAAAGGCAAGGTGTGTATGTGTTGCAGAAGGCGCAGCAATCAAAACCGCTGACACGGGGAGGGGGACAGCAGCCGGGCAGCGGGAACCTGTCCTGTGGGCGCGGTGTGGATATGCATGTGGTCCCAGATACGATGCATGAACGAGTTGTGTGTCGAGCCATCAGAATATTATAGACTGGCAAGGACTGAGAAAAACCAAGTCCCAAGTCCCAAGTCCCGGACCCCCAAACCTTATTCTCAGCAGTGAGGTGGGGGAGGGGAATGCACCTTTTCCAGGACTTTCCAGCAACCAGTCATTTGGCACACAGCCTCGCGCTTAACATGAGTCGTCGTCCTCCAGCAACTCGTAGTCATCTGTCTTCCGCTTGAGGTAGTTGTCCTGCACCCAGGCCTGAATGCTGTTCAGGAGCCCAGGCCCGACAAGCATGACGCTCACAAGGAAGATCCTGGGATGCCCTGCAAACACTGCACAGAGGGCGGTAACTGCCCCCCTCAGCGGGAAGAGCAGGGCACACAGCACGATGGTGCAGAGCGCACGAGAAACGATAACGATGCCTGTAAAGGAGAGAAGCTGTTTGACCCACACCACCCAGGTGGGGTAAACGCCTGTGTGTTCCAAGTCGCTCCAGTGGCGTTTCGCAGCTTGCTCTTCGAGCAGCTGGAGGAAGGTGATGGAGCAATAGACACCGAAGGTGGTGTCCACAAGATATGTCACAAGGTACCAGCCACATTCATACTCGACGTGTGTGAGACGCCCGAGGATGATGGTGTTCAACATGCCGCACAGGTGAGCCGCCCCGCTGGCCGCCCCTTGCTTGCTGGTGTCCATGAGCCACACCCTCACGCTCCGCCTGGGGTACTCCACATGCCGCTTCCCCACCAACACACACACAACCAGCAGCAGCAGGGCAAGCTGCACGAACAGGGAGAAGCGAGACCCGGCGACTGTGCAGATCGTTGTCGGATCCGGTGAGTTCTGAGGGTGCACATCCCACACTGCGAGCACGGACGCAAGCGCCGCAGCCTCGACCACGATCCAGAACACGGCGCTGAAGATCACAGAACGCATTGCACTGCGTGACCTCCGAGCCGCAGAGGGAAACCTGCAGGGTGTGGGTGGTGTCTGTTGGGCAGGCGGTGTTGCCCTCTTGGTGATGCAGCGTAGGGGTGTCTGGGTCGGGCGGTCGGCTTGCCTGTGCTCTAGCCTGCCCGACGGCCCTCTGTGCCGCCTCCTCTCCTTCTTGACTTTTCGGCCTCGTGGGGAGCAACCGCTGCGTTGGTTTGCAGGATTGCCAGCACAACTTCTGAAGAAGAGGGCCGTAGAGAAAAGAAAAGAGAGAAAAGACAAGAAATGCAACGGTTCGAGCCATCTGGCAAAGCCATGGGACCGAGGTCCTGCGGTATAGGCCCCGGATTATTCCCTGCGGCTTTGCCAGGCCCGCTGTCTGGGTACGCACACAATCGTGAAACACCACCAAAGAAGTGCAGCCTCCAGAATTCGTGGAGCTGCGAGGGGCAAACAACATCACCATCGCATGACGATGGCGCTTGAGCTCCGTCGTCCAATTCGTTGTGAAATGAAAGGCGTATGAAACTGCTGACTGCGATGCATGTCATTCACTGTTCATTCTTTGGGGCATGCTTTTTAGACGAACATCCACAAGACGGAGAAGGCGGGGGTGTGATTCCGACAGACCTGCTTCTGTGCCCTGCCCCCCCACATGCGCCCCACACCCACATCGGCAGCAGTATGTGAGGTGGTGGGAACAACGCATCAAAGCAAGAACAAGGAACCACGGTTGCGATTTTGAGGTCCTCAGAGCACTTTATGCGGAAAGGATCTGCTTCAAGAATGGAAGGGTGCGGTTGCAGCAAGCTGACAACACTGTGCCCTCGTAGAGGCAGAGACGAGAGCCCCCTCTCTGTCTCTAGAGGGAGACGCACACCAGCAACACCTCCCCGAGGTCCTCGGTCCAATGACAAGAAAGGTGGCGACGGGGTCGAAGACAACCCATCTGCAGCGCACCTACGCTTGCGCAGCTCGTGCAAAACCTGATGTGTGTATGACCTGAGTCACCAATCATATCCACACTTCGTATCGTTCGGTCCATTTGCCCCCAATGAGAAGGTCCAGAGTTTCGGCGAAGGGGCAGTGTTTCGCGGCGGCTTGTCCCTGGTTTTGAATACACTGCACGCATCGCAACCCCCCTCCCAAAACCTTCTCTCCGCACAGCCACGAAAGCAACAAAACATTGCTTTGGGGGGGGGGGGGGGCAAATCGTTTACACGGTGGGATCTTGTAAATTTTACATGTAAAAATACCGATTTTTACATGTACCGTAAACGGAAATATTGTGGACCGTAATAAAGGTGAACCGTACTATAGGTGGACCGTAAAAAAGATGGAACAAATGGGATTTTTCCGGAACTTGGAACATTTTTACGGTCCACCTATTTTACGGTTGGGATAGTGGACTTGGCGGTTTTTTTTACGAGTTCCTTCGTGACGAAGTCGCGAAGGAACCAAGGAAATCGTACGACTGAAGCTGCAGGATTAACACCACAGAGCCTCAGCACAGAGTGTGCGCTCACCATCGTCCGGGAACTGTTCTCCCACAGTTACTGCAGGGTGTACTACACTAAAGGAGTACGATTTCCCTGAATTTTCCGGGCACTGATTCACGAATTTACATCTGGAGGGAGCCCGGTGGTCTCAGCTTCTGTCTGCGCGCCCTGCCGTACTGTGGCTGCTTTTGTGGGCTCGTGCATCAGGTTCTACTTTTACTTCTACCGGAACGCTCCTTGCATGGTACTACACTTCTCGAGGTGTGGTGGTGGGTGAGTCTCGAGGTGAGTGGTGGTGATCGTGCCCTTTCCACACGCAGGGAGGACTTGCTTCTCTTGCTGGTGTTGGTTGCGGTGGTGGAGGGAGGGTCCAAAGCTGGGAGGTCGGGAGGCCTACGTGCGGGAGTCTGCGGCGTGGAGGCCGCAGTCCGCGCCCCGCAACCCACCAGCCCGCGGGCGAAAATCGCATTGTCTTTTCCATATGCAGTCCCAATAAATAGTGGACCGTAAAAAAGATGGAACGTTTGGCCTTTTTTTGGGAACTTGGAACATTTTTACGGTCCACCCTTTTTCCGTTTACGGTATTATACATGTATAATACTTGCATGTCAACTATTATACATGTATAACCCTTTAAGTCCCAAGGCGCAATATATTGCGCCTACACTTTCGGTTCACATTTTGTTAGCACGCATTTTTGTCTTTTTGGCAAACCCTGGGCACCATGAAAAGGGTTTGGACAGTTCTTTTCAAGACAACAAAAATCGACGAGATATCTGTCTGTCGGTTGCCCGCCGTCACCCCTGAGAATCTGGGCCCAGGTCGGTTTTTCAGGTGAAAACAGCATTCTGGGCCCTTGGTTTTCTGTGCACACCCCAACAAGGTCTGGCATACTTTGCCGGTGGTCTTTGTGCCCGACCCTGGCCATCTGGTAAAGGGGACTCGAGAACCTTTCCAAGGAATCAAGACCCGCCCAGATATACCCCGATGTGGTGCACGTGTCAACTGAAGGCAAGGGAGTGCCTGATTGTCAATTCCTCGCCTGTCAAAATGTACCTGGGACCCCCCGTGTTTAAGTCCCCCCCCTTGGAGACGATTTTCGGCCGGGGGGACTTAAACACGGGGGGGGCGGACCTAAACGCAGGGGGGGCTTAAACACGGGGGTGGCACGGTGGAGACCAAGAAGACCTCTTCCGCTTCCGTCGTAGGGGGGGTGATTCTGGTCCGGATGGACTTTTGGCACCCCCCTTTTCGACTCTGACAGCACCTGGAGGGCACCAGGTGGCCTCGCGGCCACTTGATGACCCTCCAGACCGGCCCACCCCGTGTTTAGGTCCACCTGTGTTTAAGTTCCCCCCCCCTGCCAGACCCCCAGGGGGGGGACTTAAGCACGGGGGAAAGGGAGGGGGGGCTTATACACGGGGGGTCCCAGGTCTGGGTGATATCTTATCCTGGCCTTGGGCCGTGCCCAGATTGAGCCAAGCTAAACCAGAAGAGTGTCTGATCTACTTGGGGAGAACATATTCGAGGCGCTTCTCTCTTCCGTGCGCAGTTGCAGCACCGAGTAGTCTGCAATAATACGAGACGCGGGGTGCTGTCCTCTCTGCGGCGACATCTGGTCGAGAACTCAGAGGAGAGGGTAGACGGACACTGGCGACATCCCGGGGTAGTAGAGCGAGCGCATGGCGACATCTCTGCGAACACTCTCTCTGGCTCAGCACTGCTGCGAAGCACAACAGTTGCCCTTGCAGCCGTCTGAGACAGACTTCCTGCGAGTGATTGAGGAAATAACCCCTTTTCGGGTGTTTTCCCACGGTTTCAAAGGGAAAATAGGCACTGAACATAGGCAAAAACCGCCTTGCCCATTCAGTGGCTTCATTCTCAGTCCTTTTGGCCGAACTTTTTTTTTCGTCGATGCAATTTGACTCGTTCTTTCCAATAACGCCATCTTCGGATGACTTTTTGGGGAGCCCCGGCACCCAAAAATTTTTGCTTTCGAAAATCTGCCATTTTTTTCACCCTCAAATTCACTGTTTGTTGGCCGTGCGAAAAAAGAGACATTTTTTTCGGGGCCAAAAAATGGCCATCGTGGAATCTTTCAGTCAAACGCGTTCATATACGGCCAGGGTCGGGCAGAAAAACGAAAATTGAAGCAACTTGGTGTCTAAGGAGAAAAATCGGCCAAAATGGCCCAAAATAGCCTTGGGACTTAAAGGGATAATACATGTAAATGCCTGAAATATACATGTAAAATACATGTATATCAAGCAAAAATACATGTATAATAGTTGCATGTCAACTATTATACATGTATTTTTACTTGATATACATGTATTTTACATGTATATTTCATGCATTTACATGTATTTTACATGTATAATACTTGTCATGCAAGTATTATACATGTATTTTTACTTGATATACATGTATTTTACATGTATATTTCAGGCATATACATGTATTATACATGTATAATAGTTGACATGCAAGTATTATACATGTATAATGGGGGTATGGAAAAGTCGGTGAAAAAAAATGAGAAAAAATGAGAAAAAATCGGCCGAAATTTGCTGTTTTTCGCTTAAAAAAGAGTGTGGGGAGTTGGGTCCAGTTTAGCAAAGTGAGCTTATTTTTCGAAAATTGAAAAATTGGGGACACCAAAAGTCCCCAAACAAGTCTTCGACTTGGCGCGCAGAGTGATTTTTTTTTGGTGAAAAAATGCCCCAAAAATTGTCGGGTCAAAAGTTGCTGTTGAAGACGGTGCAAGATCTCTGCAGGCTGGGTGGGCGCTACGCTGACGGACAACGACAAGCCGGAGGCTGCGACTGTGAAGAATCCAAAGAACGGCCCGGGTCCTCCTCGAGATGGCGGTGCTGGCCCCTGTTCCCACCGGTGTGACACGGGGCATTCCGGGACGCGATAGCGCTGCTGCACGGATGCCAACGAGGAGGGCCACTCCGAACCCTGAACACCCCGCCAGACCTGCTTGTTACATCACAAACAGCAGACCCAGAGTGGAGTGCCTCGCCCCGGTAAACTCAAACCCTGCCAGATTGACGAGGCCACCACCTCCTGGCACTGCCTGCCCGTGCACGACAGGAACGGGTGACCTGCAGGTCGTCGTGAGCAGGACCATGGCAAACCACTCGAACCTGTGTGGGGTACGGCTGCTACCGCAACTCGTCATGTGCGGTGTGCAGCGGGTGCGGGTGCGCCACGACCGGGTGGTGCGTACTCCTCCAGGAGAAGTGGGCGAGCTCATTCCCGCAAACGCCTGAGTCGGGGATGAACTACCTCCTTCAAAAAGCATCGGAGCACATTGGTGGTCGTGGCGTCAGGGAAACCGACCGTCCTGATGAGAATACGGTAAGTGATGAGAGGATGTCGGCGCCGTTTGCCCACGTCGTCAACTGTGGGGAGAGTCTGTCGGAGGCGAGGCGGGGAGGGCCGCGACACAACACGGGAACCGGGTCGCAATTGAAAAAGGGGGACCGGTTCGCGTGTGGAGGGGGGGTGCGGGGGGGAGGCCCGGCAGGCCAAAGGACCGATGCGCCACAAACCCGCGACCGACGCACCAGACATGTGTGGGAAGGGGGGGTGCGGGGGGGAACAGGATCCCAGACAACAGGACAGACCAGCCAGGACCTCAGCTGCACGAGTCTTTGTCACGTGGGCTTGACATCAGGTAAAAGGCCATTGCTACCAACCTGAGAGCAGAAAGTGGCCTGGTCTCGGTGACAGCACACGGAAGACTTGCTCTCAACGCGGCATGCGGGTCACAGAAGTCAGAGCGTGGAGGCAGGGTGACGCGTCATGAAAGAGGACAAAGAGGTGTGGGAGGGAGGAGGCGAGCACAAAAGGGCGTCGGCTACCGCACGCCCTTTGGCCGCAGCCGACGACCGACCGTACCGGCCCCCGGCCGGGAGGGAGGTGGGAGGTGGGGGGGGGGGGCGTGGGGGGCGGAGCCCCCCACATGGGGGGTCCGGGGGGCGAAGCCCCCCGGAAAATTTTTTTTTCGGCCAAAAAAAAATTTTTTTCGACATGTCGAAAATCCGGCCACCCTGGGGCAGCAGCCTGGACTGGTGGCCACCCCAACCAAAAAAAATCGAAAAAAAATCCGAAAAAAATCCGAAAAATATCGGTGTGGCACCCCAGAGGGCCCGATTTTCGGTTTAGTCGGCCGAAAAAAGCGCCCTATCACTTCACAGCTACAACCGCTCTGATGAATTTCCTTTTGTTTGTTGCGTTGACGCTTCTACACTTCGGCCAAAATTTTTTTTTAAGCACACTCGTGTGAGCGGAAAGCGCCCCACCACAGCTGCAACCAAACGTGCTCTATACACTAACCCCACCCTTCATCAGGCTCAGGGTGTGATCAGTTCAGAGTTTTGTGTGTAGAAGCGTCAACGCAACAAACAAAAGGAAATTCATCAGAGCGGTTGTAGCTGTGAAGTGATAGGGCGCTTTTTTTCGACATGTCGAAAATCCGGCCACCCTGGGGCAGCAGCCTGGACTGGTGGCCACCCCAACCAAAAAAAATCGAAAAAAAATCCGAAAAAAATCCGAAAAATATCGGTGTGGCACCCCAGAGGGCCCGATTTTCGGTTTAGTCGGCCGAAAGCGCCCTATCACTTCACAGCTACAACCGCTCTGATGAATTTCCTTTTGTTTGTTGCGTTGACGCTTCTACACACAAAACCCTGAACTGATCACACCCTGAGCCTGATGAAGGGTGGGGTTAGTGTATAGAGCACGTTTGGTTGCAGCTGTGGTGGGGCGCTTTCCGCTCACACGAGTGTGCTTAAAAAGCGCCCTATCACTTCACAGCTACAACCGCTCTGATGAATTTCCTTTTGTTTGTTGCGTTGACGCTTCTACACCAGGACCCTCATCCGGAGGGACGTGTCCGTCTCGTTCTCAACGAGGCGGGCGCGCTGGTAAAAGTGTGGGTGGCATCGACACTGGTGGCAACTCCACGGGGTGTGTGGCCTGCGTCCCTCGCGTGTACGCGTCTGCGCGTTGGTCGTGGGTCGCAACCCAGTGTGGAATCAGTCGTATCTGCTGGCGGCGCGCTGTTGTGTATATCTCCTGCAGCAGAAGGTTGCCTCGGTAGTTGGCGCAGTGGCCCTTCCGGAGCGCGAACACCAGGCCGAGGTTGTCTATGTGGCAGGTCACGCTTGCCTCCCTCACACGCTGCATCATGCGCACCCCCTGCCACACTGCATACGCTTCCTTCAGGAAGATGTTCGTGTCCGCGTCGCTCCCTTCGAACGCACCTTGGGACACTGACTCCCCTCCCGGTAACACGAGCACCGCCGCCCACGCCGTGGATGACGCGTCTGTCCAGAGCTCAATGGTCGGTAGCGGGTTCTGCGGCGTATACCACTCGTTGTCCTCGATGAGTCGTGTCCGCGCCACTGTCTCCGCCTGCACTGACGGAGGTACTGCGACCCTGGAGTCCCATCGGGCGTTGTTCGAGTGAGTCTGCTTCGCGATGCGCCGCACGAAGGACAACACGGCTGGCATGTAACACATCGGTGTCCGCATCACATACGACTGCCAGACGAAAGACCCGAATACTCTGAACGCCCTGCGTGGTGTCGTGTGGCCGTTGACGACTTCCTTGTACTCTTCCCGTCCGAGGACTTTTTGCACCCAGGCTGTGTCCATGCGGAAACGGTGTCGCGTCAGGTCGAAGTGGATCCCGAACACTGTGAAGTCCTGCAGCGGCACGCCGTGTTGTGTGTCGTCGAAGTTCAGGGCGGCCCCCACCTTCTCGCAGCGGCTGATGAAGTCGGCGTACCTCGCCTGTGCCTCTGGTAGGGAGTCTCCGACAGCGATGAAGTTGTCAATCCAGACTATTCCGTGCTCTGGCGGGAGCAGCACGCGTGCGCTGCGGTTCGCGATTGCCGGGGAATGTGACCACCCCATGCACATGACAGTCAGGAAGGTCTTCACGAATGTCTTTCTCTCCCCGCCTAGGCGCACTTCGAAGTAGCGTTGGATCTCCTTGTGTACGGGGAACTGGTAGAACCAGCTGCGTGCATCTGCCATCACCACCCAGCTCGCCGCGGCCACTCGCTGTGTCACCTCCGTGATGTCCTGCAAACGCATGTCCGGTGGGCGTGTCATCAGTGCGTTTAGCCGCCTTGCGTCGACGATGAAACGTTGGCCCCCAGACTTCTTGGACACGGTGAACGCTGGCAGCGTGAGGTACGGGTGTGCATCCGCCTCCGTCAGGACGCCATACTCAACCAAGGTGTCCAGGTGGTGCAACATGTGGCGTGATACCTTCCTCCCCGTTTTACGTAGTTCTTGGCGGGCCTCGGGAAGCAGTGCGTCAGCGAAAGCGGCTGGCTTGGTGATGAGGTCCAGGACCCCCGTCAGTTCACCCTCGCTGTCCAACCGTCGCAGTTCCTTGAGATTGAGGCGTGAGGTGCAGATCTCCGCGATGTAGTCCTCTTCCTCCGGCAGCTCCGTCTTCGCGTTGGCTGGCCGTATCACCTTCCCCCCCGTGCACACACCCAAGTCCTCCCCGTAGAGGTCCTCGACACCCGGACCGTACGACTCTGCGCTATCCACCTCGCTCCACGCTTCCTCATCACTGGGTGGAGGGTCGGACGTGGCTTCGTCGGATGTGGCATCTTCGTAGTAGCGGCGCGCTGCGAACAGCCTCGTGGTCCCCGGGAAGTGGGTTGCTGTCAGGGGTTTTGGCTGTGTGCGCGTAGTCCCCCCTTGCTGTCGTTTTTTCTTCACCACTCGATCTTCGCCGACACCTGTGCTGTCTCGCGCGCGTGTGCGTTTTCCGCCGCTGATACGTAACGCATCACACCGTCGACCGTCGCGTGTCTCGAGAGGAGGCGCACCTCCTCCAGTGGAACGTTCTTCCGCGCAAGCTGTGTGAGTGCCCCCCTCCGCAGAGAGTGTGCCGTGAGCCCCCTCCGTGCCCGCTTGACGGCTTTTACCACGGTCCGGTAGGTGACGTCCGCCGGGAACAGTCTCGTCTCTCCTGCACTGCGCGCCCTGCGGAGGCGGTGTCGGAGGATACGGTGTAGGTCCTTCGGCAGGGAGATTCCTGTGATGTGACCCATGTGGAAAGGGTCCGCCTTCGACTGGGTCCAGCGCACGTATATCGGCTCGCTGCGCTTTTCCGATGTGACGTCCTTCACATCCAAACGCAGTGCGTCCGAAGCCCTTGCCGCACCCCCCCACATGATGCCGAGCAGCAGTTTCACGATGGGACGTGGCTCCTTCGCTAGCGCCTCCCGGATGTTGTGGGCTGTTGCTGGTTCTGCTTGCTTCTGTGGTCGTAGTGCTCCTCCCCGCTTCAGCGCCCGCCTGTAGTCCGCCACAATTTGTCTTCCGTCGAGGGGGAACGCTGCGAAGCGTCTGAGTGCTGCTGCAAGGTTGTTGAGATACTGGAGGGCGGACTGCACTGATAGCCCGTCCTTCCGTTGCTTCGTGACCCACAGCACCGCCCCTTCGTCGTGTGGCAGTGTCCGCCTCTCCGCTTTCATCCACCCTTCCCGGAACTGCGAGTATCTGTCGTATGTGCGGCGGAGGGCCCCCCAGTATGTGGGTGCGAGGGCTTGGGACAGGGTGTGCTGTAGTTCCTGGCGAATGGTGGTTGCTTCCTCCGGGGTCACGCTCGTCTCGGTCTTGCGGGGGCGTCCTCTTGTTGACGGGGGGGCAGATGGTACTGCCTTCACATACACCACCGCGGCGGGGGGGAGGGTCGTGGCCCGCGGGCGTCCCCTGCTGGTGTCGGGAAGTCACTGTCGCTTGCCTTTCCCCCCCCGTCCTTTGTGGTGGCCCTTTCCCGAGTAGGGCGCGGGGCGGTCCTGCGTGTTACGCTCCTGCAGGAACCGCTCCTGAAACGCGGCCCGCCTCTCCTGCGTGTCGTCCTGCGTGGCCCGCCCCTCCCGGAGTAGGCGCCCGTGTGCCACCGCATCGTACTTCGCTGGGTCCATAATCTTCGCCTTTGCCAGGTAGAGGCGGGCGCCCGCTCGCCCCTTCAGGAGAAAGTGTGAGTTCATAGCGACGATTGTCTTGTGAAGGGCCTCGATAAACCGGTCCGGATCGTCGTCGTCGCGGATCAGCCCCATTGTCTGAAACAGAGAGTCGAAGGCCTGGATGAGCTGGTGTTGCCAGTCCGGTGAACTCGGGGCATCGCTGAGCTCCGCCTGTCGGAAAACCCGGGATACCTCAGCTTTCACCAACCTGCGTCCGGGGGCAGTGGCGATCGACGATCCCCAGGTCGACACGATGTGGGCGGAGAAGTCAGCGGGCAGCTCGGCCTCCGTCCGCTGCAGCGCCTTCTGCAGAGTGGCGATCTGCTTCGCCTGCGTCTCCACGGTCTTCTTCAGCTCCTTCTGCTCCTTCTCCAGCCGGCCTGTCAACTTCAGCAGGTACTCCAGCGAGTTCGCCACGCGGAGATCGGTGTTCGAGTCGGCGGGGTGGTGTGCGTCCCTGTGCTGGAGGCCCGTGCCACTCTGGCTGTCCGCCTCGCTGTACTCCCCGTCCTCGCCTAGCTCGCCCGCCCCTGCTGCCAGGTCCGCCGCGGTCTCCTCGTCGACCGCCTGCCGGACCCATGCGCACTCGGGGCACACCCAGCCCCTGTCCCCTGCGCCCTCGAGCCATTCGGGGACGATGTGCGCCGGGATGTGCTCTCTCATGCACGTCCTGACCGTGGTCCCACCGCAGTCGTGGCAGCTGAATGCGGTCCTGGCTGTGTGCGTTGTATTGCAGGTTTCGAATATGCACTCGGGGCGACGCTCTGCTGGCTCGTTGTCGGGGTGGGCGGGGTCGGGAACCTTCAGGGTGTCCCAATCCAGAGTGGCCATCTTCTCTGTTACGCAGCTCGGCGTAGTTACTGTCCCTCTCTGTTTGTTACACGCAGCACGGCGTTGTTACTGTCCCTCTCTGTAAGATACACGCAGCTCGGCGTAGTTACTGTCCCTCTCTGTTTGTTACACGCAGCACGGCGTTGTTACTGTCCCTCTCTGTAAGATACACGCAGCTCGGCGTAGTTACTGTCCCTCTCTGTTTGTTACACGCAGCACGGCGTTGTTACTGCCCCTCTCTGTAAGATACACGCAGCTCGGCGTAGTTACTGTCCCTCTCTGACCTCAAAATACGCGCAGCTCGGCGTACTCCCTCAGCCCGTAGTTACGCACGGCGTAGTTACTGTCCCTCTCTCTTCAGAACAACCACGCAGCTCGGCGTACTCTGTCCGCTTCTGTCACTCTTGCCCCCCTCTTGATTCTCTCGCCTGCTTGATAGTTTGTTGCGTTGACGCTTCTACACACAAAACCCTGAACTGATCACACCCTGAGCCTGATGAAGGGTGGGGTTAGTGTATAGAGCACGTTTGGTTGCAGCTGTGGTGGGGCGCTTTCCGCTCACACGAGTGTGCTTAAAAAAAAATTTTTTTTTCGGCCAATTTTTTTTTTTCGACATGTCGAAAAATCGGTAATTCAGTACCCCGGGGGGGTATGGAATCTGGGAACCTCGACCTGGCGACTACGGGTGACTACGCGCGACTACGACACAATGCGATTTTTTGCGAAAAAATCGATTTTTTTCGAAAATCTTACTCTCTTTTCCCCAGCCGAAAAACCGCGCGTAAATCGCCTAAAAGTGACTAAGAATGACTAAATTTCCATACCCCCAATACATGTAAAAATCAGTATTTTTACATGTAAAATTTACAAGATCCCACCGTGTAAAAAAAAGGGTGGGGATCTCCGCCCCCAATTGAACAAAACAGAGCGAACTTCGCTTTTTTACACCCAACTCCCCCCGCACTTTAGTTTAACCTGCTTCACCCCCCCCCCCACCCTGCCCCAGGGGGCAACCCTGTGCGTTGCCAGGCTCACAAAGCTGACAGACCTGCCGCCTCCGACCCCCCCCCACCAAAAGGAGAAAAGAACCCCTTGCATGCGTGGAATTCCCCACAACACACAACAACCCCACCCCTGAACATCTACGAACACACCCAGTGAAGGGCTTTACCTCCCTACCTCCCCACCTCCCAAACAGTTTCCACATCACACATCACACAACACAGATACATATCGCAGCTCAGAGGCAGCATCATGCTGCTCCTGACGGTCAGTATGGGACACACGGCTGTGGCGGAGGGGGCACAGAGAAGATCCATTCTTTCATCGCGATTCCGGTGACGAGGATGGTCATCGCGATGCCGAAGTATATGATGAGGGTGTCGATGATAGGCTGCGTCCCGCACACGCGGTGGTGGATCAGGGCAGGGAGGATGAACCCCAGCGGCACACCTGCGACACCCCCGATGATCGCCACGATGTAGTGCAGCGACTGACGCGTCGAGACAGCCAGCCCTGCGAGCGCCATCAGGATGGACGCCCTCAGGAAGTTCTTTGTCCACTTCGCCGTCGGGAAGTGCTTCCCAGAAGGGATGCCCAGCGCGATCTCTAGCACGCGGTAGGCGGGGAACGCCTGCAGCGGCAGCGAGCAGATGATGGCAACAGAGTACAGCGTGGACACCGCGTGTCCCAGCATCCCGTGCGCCCCGACGCTGAGCAGCACGTTCTGCTCCACGCCCTCCCCGAAGGCGAGCACGCCCAGCAGCCCCACCGTGGTGTACAGCACGCACACCACGGAGATGGCGGTGAGCAGCACGTTGTTGAATGCCTCGGGGTGCTTCATGCTCTCCTTGATCGGGATCATGAGGGCGACCCCCTCGAAGGACACGACGCTGGTCCCCACGAACAGCAGCGAGGTGTAGGGGCGCACCAGGGAGATGTTGTGGCTGGGGCCCTCGGTGTAGATCACCTTCACACACACCGCCAGCACCAGCAGGATGCCGCCCACGATGCAGATGTCCGCCACCTCGGCGATGAGGGCGAGGGAGCGGATGTTACGCAGGCAGGCGATGGGGATCTGCAGCAAGGCATGCGCGTAGATGAGCAGGGTCGGGTCCAGGTCTGTGCGGCAGCGCGTGATATCCCGCACCAGGGACTGCACAGTGTCCGCAACGAAGATGAAGTATGACACGACAAGCCCCAGCTGGAAGGAGATCAGCGCGGCCTGCACTGCAAGGCGCCCGACGGGCCCCGCAGCGAGCTCGCCCATCTCCGCGAAGGTGAGGTGGCTGCTCCCGCGTGCCTGGATGACGAGGTAGACGCAGAGCCCTGTGAGGAGGGCGATGCAGATCTCAGCCACCGTGGAGAAGAGGGCGCCTCCGTCGGCGAAAGCGCGGGGGAGGAAGAGCACGCCGGACCCCACAATGGCCTTGATCATGGTGAAGAAGGCCTGCCGGTTCGTCGTGTGCTTGCCGTGGCGGCGATCCCGTGGCGGGTGCGGGGTGATCTTCTCCATCTCCCCGGTCTCCTCCTCCTCCTCGTCCTCCTCCTCCTCGTCTTCATCCTCCGCCCCGCCGACCCGCATCAGCACATCGATGTAGTCCGCCTTGCGCTTCGGGCGCCGCCTGCTGTGGTTGTTCAGGTCATCGGTGTAGCTCCGCCCCCTCTGGTTCTTCACCGCGTTGCGCTCCGACTCCGTGTGGAAGTGAGAGTCGGTGACAGGCACCTGCATGGAGGAGCTCCGCTCTCGAGGCTCATCCCCAGGGCTGGAGATGAGGGTGCCGTAGGACGCCACTGAGGGGATCGCGTTGAGAGCCCGCATCGGAGGGGAGGGGGAGGGGTCGTGGGGTGTCCAACACAGCTCCTAGAGAGAGAGGCTGCGCAACGCGGCGTCCCTCCCCCGTGCCGTCCCCCACCCGGTCGCGTATGGAGGTGGCTGGAGGGGTGGTGGTGTGGGGGGACACAACGTGAACGAAGGTCACGGCCATCAAGTGATCAGGTCCCGTGGAAGCGTCAACGCACCACAAAACTATCTGTGCCCCCAGCAAAACGAGACAACAAGAGTGAAGCAGAAGAGTGGAAGGAAGCACAAGGATTTGTTGCGGGGGGTATTTTGGGGTGTGTGGGGGTGCGGGCGTCAGGCTTTGGCATGATATTTGGCGTTTTTGCAGCGTGTGGTGGTGTGCATTTTTCCACACTTTTCTTTTGTCCCACAGAGAGAACGAAGCGTATATTCTGACAAAAAACCCCCCGGTGTGTCCCTTCGTGTCCAGTATTCCTGCGCACCCCCCCCCCCCTCCCTTTTGACTTGACGCTAAGGATTGTGATTTCATGCTTTTTGATCAGCCGGCTAACATGCCGAGACAGTGCCATCAGAAGCCCCCCCCCCCCCCCACCCCCCAACCCCCACACCCCCTCCTCCTCTTTTTGGACCTTTCGGCTTCCTTTTCGAACCACCAGACGTTTCGAAAAAATCAATCGCCGATATTCGCGCTGCCCAGCGTTGCACATCGCTCCGCTCCGCGCCCCCCTCCCTCCTCCCCACCCACTTCCTGCCAAGGACGGACGCCCTGGACAAAAAGACTTCCGATCGCAACACAAACACACACACACACACACAACTCCTCTCTGCACTCTGCCGGCACGCAGTGCCACTGCCTGCGCCTGTGCTGATGGTTTGATATTGAGACTTGACCCGGAAATAAAGAAACACACCCACCCACCGCCCCCCACACACCCCCACCCACGCAAACAGCAAACATGAAAAGAAGGTTAGGAAACACGTGGGGGAGGAGGGGGGAGTGTGTGTGTGCCCCCACGGTGCCTCATGGTGTACAGCTCAGCCCAAACAAGGGGCGCACGTGCAGTGGTGGGGGAGGCCACGGGAGTGCGGGGGGAGGACGGGGGGGGGGGCGCGGCGGGGTTATCTACCGCTTCCGCTTGCCGCCCTTCTTGCCGCCGCCCTTCCCGCCCTTGCCCCCTCCTTTTGACTTGCCGCCGCCCTTCCCGCCCTTGCCGCCGCCCTTCGACTTGCCGCCGCCGCCGCCTTTGCCGCCCTTGCCGCCGCCCTTCCCGCCCTTCTGGTTCTCGCGGCGCCTGTGCATTGGTGGTGGTGGTGTGGCTGTGGAATGTGCGGCTCTCAGGGCTACCCTGGGGGACACCCTCCCGGGAGGGAAACACAAAACAGCAAGAAGGCCAAGACAAGGAAAGCCGTGGCTCTTGGATGCAATAGCGAAGCGTCTCGAAGAGAGCTTGTTTTGTGCGTCACACAATCACACACACTGCGCACACAGTGAGGGAGCTGCACGCGGGGACTGCGTCTTTCTCTCTCTCTCTCTCTCCCTGCATACCTGTCACCGGCCCACTTGTCCTCCTTCTGCTGCAGCCACTTGTCGCCCTTGGTGGTGCCGATCTTTGCGGTGGACTCGATGAGGGACGCGAAGTCGGAGGCATCCGCCTTGCCGAAGTCATCCATGGTGCCACGGGTGACGTCGTAGGCCTTGCTCTGGGAGAGCACGCGGCGCTTCTTGCGCGGCGCCTCCTCTTCCGAGTCGGAGTCGAAGCCTGCGCCCTCTTCGGAGTCCTCGTCGCCGCTGCCACGCCCGCCCAGGTCCATCGACATGTCGTCGTCATCAAGATCCTCGTCACCGCCGTCGCTGCCTTCGGGACCCTCGGCAGGAACTGCGGCGACAGGCTTGACGCCCATCGACTTGTCCATCTCCGCAAGCAGGTCGTCGTCGAGGTCCTCCGCGTCCTCCGCATCGCTAGCATCCTCCCCTGCCCGCACTGCCGCCTCGAAGTTGGGCCCCTCAGACTCGCTGTCGCTGCCCTCCTCGTCCTCGATCTTGAGGTCTTCGTCACTCATGTGCAGCTCCTCCACCTCGTCACGCCCGTGCATCGCATCGCGGTACATGTTCTCTGCATCGACAGTCTCGTCGCTGATCCCAATCTTGTCCTGTGCAGAGAAGGGTGTAAGTGTGTCCGTGCGGTGCCAGGGGGTGTGGGAGGGGGGGGTCGAGCGACACACGCAGCACCCTCAGCACAAGGGGGTTCAAGCGTGGTGCCCGTTGTTCTGCTGGGCACTCTTCTGCACGACACAGAGAAGGCCACAGCCCATACCTGCCGGATGTCCGCCAGCACCGCCTTGTCCTTCGACATGTCGTCGTAGGAGTACCGGAGGTACTTCTTCATGAAAGCAGGGAGGCCGTCCGACTCCCCCTCCTCCCCCTCCGCTGCCCCCTTCGCCTCCTCGGCCTCCTCCTGCTCCTCGTCCTCCTCCAGCCCCTCGTCGCCGGCGTCGGCGGACGGCTCCTCGTGCCCTTCGGTGCTGTCCGCATCGCTGTCTTCCTGGTGCAGCTGCAGCGTCTTTTCCCTGCGCCCCTTGAAGTACTTGTAGAAGAACGCGTCCTGGATCTGCACCTGATTGGAAGGCAGGTCTGCGAAGGCCTCGGGGTTGTGCGTCAGCGTCTGCCTGCGGGTGGTGGGCCTGCGGAGCGCGGCGTCCATCCCATCCCGGATGGTCTGCATGTGCTTCTTCTTGGGGTTCTTGAAACTGAAGGCATCGAGGAAAGCGTGCAGCGTGAAGTCCTCCAGCGGATCGCCCTGTGCCGTGTGTGTGTGTGTGGAGTAGAGTAGAGACATCAGAGCTACCCTCCGTGCAACCTGAATTGGGCAGCAAGCCGAGCCGTTGGCAGCATGTGTGTGGAGGCATTCTGTCCTGTTTCGAACCCCGTGTGTACAACCTGCTCCTATTGGTGCAAGCCATCTCCCACTATATCATACCTCGTAGGAAATCGACGTCGCGGCGCTGATGTGCGAGGCAAAGGTCGCGACAGACGGGTGGTAGTGCTTGCACAGCTGCCCGATGATCCACAGTAGCTCCGTCTGTGTTGTGCAGTGTGGTGGTGGTGCTGCTGTTCATGCTCACCCGACACCCGACACCTCCTCCCTCCACACCCACCCCACCCCCACTCCACTCGCACATACCTCGGCGTGGGCAGCGCACGGGTTCCGCGCCCCCGCGTCGTACATCTCGTCATCAGGGATGACTTCGATCACGTTTGCCCTCACAGGGGGCCCCTCACGCTTGGGCGGCTTGGCGGCAGCCTTGCTGCGCGCAGGTGTCACCTTCTTCCCCGTAACGGCTGCAAAGCCCTCGATGTCGTCGCTGGACTCGTCGTCGGGCTGCACGTCGACAGGCGCCTTGATCTCCTCCTCCTCCTCGGGCACATCGTCGTCACGCTGCCCGGGGCGCAGCGAGGTGGAGGCAGGCACCAGCGCACCCTCTGCGGTGACGTGCGCCTTGAGCTGGGGGAAGCTGCGGAACACCTCTCCCACAAGGAAGAGCGCACCGCAGACATAAGACGGCTTCTGCTGCAGGCAGGTCTGCAGGAGGCGGTGTACAAAGGCCAGCACACGCGCAAGGTCGTTGTCTATCCGGAGCGACTTGTAGAGCAGCGAGAAGAACAGCGCCAGCTTCGACGAGGTCATGTTGAGGGTGTTGAGGGGCGACGCCTGCAGCAGGTTGTACAGCGAGTTGTAGAAGCGGTTGCGGATGTTCGACTCCCCCTTCTCCACAACCTGGTGCAGGATGGTGAGGGCCGCCACCCTGTGCGGGAACGCGGACAGCGCGGCGATGGAGAACAGCGACGTGTAGAACTTCTCCATGCTGGAGCTCTTGTGCTGCGAGAAGGGGAAGGCACGCCGGATCCCCGTCAGCAGGCTGTTCACGAGCCTGTTGTCGAGGCTCTGCGTCTGGGCTGCCTTGGAGAAGCATGCGAAGTAGATCTCGAGCAGCTTCTGCGGGAGGTCCGCGTCATGCCGGCTCAACATGATCTGGCTCAGCACGGTGACTGCGTAGTGCTGCGCACGGAGGGAGTTGTTCTTCCGGAACATGAATGCCTCCAGCTCCTTCACAACAGCGCCACGCATGGTCGGGTTCTCCTTCAGCAGCTGCAGCAGGTAGTGCACCGCACGGGTGGCCATCTTGGGCATCGTGTCGCCCAGCTTGTTGACGAGGAGAGTCAGAATCGCCTTCTCCTCCTCCGGCACCTTCGACAGCAGCAGGTAGAGGGACCGGATGCAGTACCCCTTGACGCTCTCCACGGAGCTGTTGGTGCCCTCCTTCAGCACGTTGACAAACTTGGAGAAGAGCCCCTTCACCTGGTCCTCCGTGTGCCAGTAGAACAGCACCTGCTCCCGCTCCTTCACGCCGTCGGGGAGCTCGTGGAAGTTGCGTGTGGTGATGGCCTTCAGGCGCCTCTCGGGCGGCATCACGCGCTCCGTGAAGAGCTCGATCAGCGAGTCGCTCACCTTGCGGCTGTAGTGCCCCGAGTGGCCCGTCATGGAGACCAGGTCGCCGAGCAGATTCAGCTTGAAGGGTACCTCTGTAGGCTTCGAGAGCTGCAGCGTGATGGCCGCAATTCTGTCAGCAGTGGTCCCTGCCTTTGTCATCTGCTCCATCCATTTCCGCTCGCCGGACGGGCCCTTCGACTTGTGTTGGGAGGACTTGCGCCAGTGCACATTGCGGGCCTCGTCGATATGCGCCGCAATCGTCTGCACGGTGTCGCTGGAACGCACCTGGTCGCGCAGCGACAGCTTCTTCAAAGGGAGCTGGACGTCGTACCACGACGTCTGCTCCTTCTCTTTCGACTCGCCACCATTCTGAGCCATCTTCGCAAGACCCAACAGCGCTGCCTCTGGGCAGCACCGTCAGATACCAAGATGCGGTTGTGTACAGCCTGCAGGGGGGGGGGGTTCAGGGCCGTGCGATGAGTAATGCTTGTTGCGTTGCTTGAAGAGTGGGGGGGGGGGGGGGTCCGAAAACTGTGAGCGCCAATCAGAAAAATATAAGGCGTTGTTTGTGCGCCAAACCCGGGTGATCAAACCTCACGTGTTTTGCCTGATGAAGGTTGGTGTGAATGTGCGCACAGTCATAGCAACAAGGCAAGGTAGATTGTGTTTGTCCCCCAAAGCACTGCCAACTATCTTTTTCACTGTGACAAGGTTTCTTCTTGTTGTGTGTGAAAAATGTCAGTCCAGTACAGCCGCCCTTTACTCGTATTTTGTTTGTGATGCGTTGACGCTTCCACACACAAAACCTCAACTCCTGTGATGGGGGAGGCTAGTGGTGTGCGGAGCACGTTTGGCTGTGGTGGAGTGACATTTTCTGCTCACAAGTGTGCGTAAAAAGAGAGGACAGTTGTCAATCGTGGGAACACCTCACACACCTCGAGTGCATGCAGTGTGGAGGTTGCGACACGGAGGACTCCAATAGGGGTAGCCGTTTTTCGGGTCAACGAGGTCGAGTCGCAGACTCCTTCCGGATACCCGATACATAGGAAGATAAAGGTCATATAAAACGAACGGGCTTTTCAGTCTGAAGCAAAGAAAGTGAGTGTCCTCACAGGTAGGTGCCACTGACTCAGTCCGACACAGACCGACAGCCCTCAAGCAATGCGATGACAGGCAGCTAGACGTAATGGATGGGGCTATGTTCAGGCTGGTCGCTAACGTTCCGGATTCCGAGATCTCGTGGGATGATGATGGTCAGTCGTGGGGGGGGTTTGATCGTCGAGAGTGAATGGAAAAGTAAATCTCCCAGCACCTTCTCGCAATGTTAGTCCTTTTTTTAAGCACACTCGTGTGAGCGGAAAGCGCCCCACCACAGCTGCAACCAAACGTGCTCTATACACTAACCCCACCCTTCATCAGGCTCAGGGTGTGATCAGTTCAGGGTTTTGTGTGTAGAAGCGTCAACGCATCAAACTATCAAGCAGGCGAGAGAATCAAGAGGGGAGCAAGAGTGACAGAAGCGGACAGAGTACGCCGAGCTGCGTGTATAGGAGAGGAACAGAACGGGCTGAGGGAGTACGCCGAGCTGCGTGTATAGGAGAGGAACAGAAACTACGCCGAGCTGCGTGTATAGGAGAGAAACAGAAACTACGCCGAGCTGCGTGAATAGGAGAGGAACAGAAACTACGCCGAGCTGCGTGAATAGGAGAGGAACAGTAACTACGCCGAGCTGCGTAACAGAGAAGATGGCCACTCTGGATTGGGACACCCTGAAGGTTCCCGACCCCGCCCACCCCGACAACGAGCCAGCAGAGCGTCGCCCCGAGTGCATATTCGAAACGTGCAATACTACACACACAGCCAGGACCGCATTCAGCTGCCACGACTGCGGTGGGACCACGGTCAGGACGTGCTTGAGAGAGCGCATCCCGGCGCACGTCGTCCCCGAATGGCTCGAGGGCGCAGGGGACAGGGGCTGGGTGTGCCCCGAGTGCGCATGGGTCCGGCAGGCAGTCGACGAGGAGACCGCGGCGGACCTGGCAGCAGCGACGGGCGAGCTAGGCGAGGACGGGGAGTACAGCGAGGCGGACAGCCAGAGTGGCACGGGCCTCCAGCACAGGGACGCACACCACCCCGCCGACTCGAACACCGATCTCCGCGTGGCGAACTCGCTGGAGTACCTGCTGAAATTGACAGGCCGGCTGGAGAAGGAACAGAAGGAGCTGAAGAAGACCGTGGAGACGCAGGCGAAGCAGATCGCCACCCTGCAGAAGGCGCTGCAGCGGACGGAGGCCGAGCTGCCCGCCGATTTCTCCGCCCACATCGTGTCGACCTGGGGATCGTCGATCGCCACTGTCCCCGGACGCAGGTTGGTGAAAGCTGAGGTATCCCGGGTTTTCCGACAGGCGGAGCTCAGCGATGCCCCGAGCTCACCAGACTGGCAACACCAGCTCATCCAGGCCTTCGACGCTCTGTTTCAGACAATGGGACTGATCCGCGACGACGATGATCCGGATCGCTTTACCGAGGCCCTCCACAAGACAATCGTCGTTATGAACTCGCACTTTCTCCTGAAGGGGCGCGCGGGCGCCCGCCTCTACCTGGCAAAGGCGAAGATTATGGACCCAGCGAAGTACGATGCGGTGACACACGGGCGCCTACTCCGGGAGGGGCGGGCCACGCAGGACGACACACAGGAGAGGCGGGCCGCGTTTCAGGAGCGGTTCCTGCAGGAGCGTAACACGCAGGACCGCCCCGCGCCCTACTCGGGAAAGGGCCATCACAAAGGACGGGGGGGGAAAGGCAAGCGACAGTGACTCCCCGACACCAGCAGGGGACGCCCGCGGGCCACGACCCTCCCCCCCGCCGCGGTAGTGTATGTGAAGGCAGTACCATCTGCCCCCCCGTCAACAAGAGGACGCCCCCGCAAGACCGAGACGAGCGTGACCCCGGAGGAAGCAACCACCATTCGCCAGGAACTGCAACACACCCTGGCCCAAGCCCTCGCACCCACATACTGGGGGGCCCTCCGCCGCACATACGACAGGTACTCGCAGTTCCGGGAAGGGTGGATGAAAGCGGAGAGGCGAACACTGCCACACGACGAAGGGGCGGTGCTGTGGGTCACGAAGCAACGGAAGGACGGGCTATCAGTGCAGTCCGCCCTCCAGTACCTCAACAACCTTGCAGCAGCACTCAGACGCTTCGCAGCGTTCCCCCTCGACGGAAAACAAATTGTGGCGGACTACAGGCGGGCGCTGAAACGGGGAGGAGCACTACGACCACTGAAGCAAGCAGAACCAGCAACAGCCCACAACATCCGGGAGGCGCTAGCGAAGGAGCCACGTCCCCTCGTGAAACTGCTGCTCGGCATCATGTGGGGGGGTGCGGCAAGGGCCTCGGACGCACTGCGCTTGTATGTGAAGGACGTCACAGCGGAAAAGCGCAGCGAGCCGATATACGTGCGCTGGACCCAGTCGAAGGCGGACCCCTTCCACATGGGTCACATCACAGGGATCTCCCTGCCGAAGGACCTACACCGTATCCTCCGACACCGCCTCCGCAGGGCGCGCAGAGCAGGAGAGACGAGACTGTTCCCGGCGGACGTCACCTACCGGACCGTGGTAAAAGCCGTCAAGCGGGCACGGAGGGGGCTCACGGCACACTCTCTGCGGAGGGGGGCACTCACACAGCTTGCGCGAAAGAACGTTCCACTGGAGGAGGTGCGCCTCCTCTCGAGACACGCGACGGTCGACGGTGTGATGCGTTACGTATCAGCGGCGGAAAACGCACACGCGCGCGAGACAGCACAGGTGTCGGCGAAGATCGAGTGGTGAAGAAAAAACGACAGCAAGGGGGGACGACGCGCACACAGCCAAAACCCCTGACAGCAACCCACTTCCCGGGGACCACGAGGCTGTTCGCAGCGCGCCGCTACTACGAAGATGCCACATCCGACGAAGCCGCGTCCGACCCACCACCCAGTGATGAGGAAGCGTGGAGCGAGGTGGATAGCGCAGAGTCGTACGGTCCGGGTGTCGAGGACCTCTACGGGGAGGACTTGGGTGTGTGCACGGGGGGGAAGGTGATACGGCCAGCCAACGCGAAGACGGAGCTGTCGGAGGAAGAGGACTACATCGCGGAGATCTGCACCTCGCGCCTCAATCTCAAGGAACTGCGACGGTTGGACAGCGAGGGTGAACTGACGGGGGTCTTGGACCTCATCACCAAGCCAGCCGCTTTCGCTGACGCACTGCTTCCCGAGGCCCGCCAAGAACTACGTAAAACGGGGAGGAAGGTATCACGCCACATGTTGCACCACCTGGACACCTTGGTTGAGTATGGCGTCCTGACGGAGGCGGATGCACACCCGTACCTCACGCTGCCAGCGTTCACCGTGTCCAAGAAGTCTGGGGGCCAACGTTTCATCGTCGACGCAAGGCGGCTAAATGCACTGATGACACGCCCACCGGACATGCGTTTGCAGGACATCACGGAGGTGACACAGCGAGTGGCCGCGGCGAGCTGGGTGGTGATGGCAGATGCACGCAGCTGGTTCTACCAGTTCCCCGTACACAAGGAGATCCAACGCTATTTCGAAGTGCGCCTAGGCGGGGAGAGAAAGACATTCGTGAAGACCTTCCTGACTGTCATGTGCATGGGGTGGTCACATTCCCCGGCAATCGCGAACCGCAGCGCACGCGTGCTGCTCCCGCCAGAGCACGGAATAGTCTGGATTGACAACTTCATCGCTGTCGGAGACTCCCTACCAGAGGCACAGGCGAGGTACGCCGACTTCATCAGCCGCTGCGAGAAGGTGGGGGCCGCCCTGAACTTCGACGACACACAACACGGCGTGCCGCTGCAGGACTTCACAGTGTTCGGGATCCACTTCGACCTGACGCGACACCGTTTCCACATGGACACAGCCTGGGTGCAAAAAGTCCTCGGACAGGAAGAGTACAAGGAAGTCGTCAACGGCCACACGACACCACGCAGGGCGTTCAGAGTATTCGGATCTTTCGTCTGGCAGTCGTATGTGATGCGGACACCGATGTGTTACATGCCAGCCGTGTTGTCCTTCGTGCGGCGCATCGCGAAGCAGACGCACTCAAACAACGCCCGATGGGACTCCAGGGTCGCAGTACCTCCGTCGGTGCAGGCGGAGACAGTGGCGCGGGCACGCCTCATCGAGGACAACGAGTGGTATACGCCGCAGAACCCGCCACCGACCATTGAGCTCTGGACAGACGCGTCATCCACGGCGTGGGCGGCGGTGCTCGTGCTGCCGGGAGGGGAGTCAGTGTCCCAAGGGGCGTTCGAAGGGAGCGACGCGGACACGAACATCTTCCTGAAGGAAGCGTATGCAGTGTGGCAGGGGGTGCGCATGATGCAGCGTGTGAGGGAGGCAAGCGTAACCTGCCACATAGACAACCTCGGCCTGGTGTTCGCGCTCCGGAAGGGCCACTGCGCCAACTACCGAGGCAACCTCCTGCTGCAGGAGATATACACAACAGCGCGCCGCCAGCAGATACGACTTATTCCACACTGGGTTGCGACCCACGACCAACGCGCAGACGCGTACACGCGAGGGACGCAGGCCACACACCCCGTGGAGTTGCCACCAGTGTCGATGCCACCTACACTTTTACCAGCGCGCCCGCCTCGTTGAGAACGAGACGGACACGTCCCTCCGGATGAGGGTCCTGGTGTAGAAGCGTCAACGCAACAAACAAAAGGAAATTCATCAGAGCGGTTGTAGCTGTGAAGTGATAGGGCGCTTTTTAAGCACACTCGTGTGAGCGGAAAGCGCCCCACCACAGCTGCAACCAAACGTGCTCTATACACTAACCCCACCCTTCATCAGGCTCAGGGTGTGATCAGTTCAGGGTTTTGTGTGTAGAAGCGTCAACGCATCAAACTATCAAGCAGGCGAGAGAATCAAGAGGGGAGCAAGAGTGACAGAAGCGGACAGAGTACGCCGAGCTGCGTGGTTCAGGGTTTTGTGTGTAGAAGCGTCAACGCAACAAACAAAAGGAAATTCATCAGAGCGGTTGTAGCTGTGAAGTGATAGGGCGCTTTGTAGTCACTACACCAGATATGTTGTACAAGGCAGATCAATGCACAACGGGAGGGTGTGTAGCAGTTGTCTGTCAGTGGCTTGGTGGTTGGACCGCAACACAGTATCACTAAAACACAACCAGGTGTCTGTCCGTAATACGTAGTCTCTCCTTGACACCATAAACTTTGTGCCCCTGTACAGGGCCTAATCTAAGGGGGGTCGGGGGGGGGGGGGGGGGTCAAAGACCCCCCCCGCAGTTTGGGCCCCCCTGGGGGACCCCCCCCCCGGGGGGTCACTTTTAGCGGGGGCGGGGGGGGATTTCCCTGGGGACCAGTAGGAATGGGGTCTCCTGGCTTGGGAGCATGTTCAGCCCCGGTGCAGAGCCGCCTTGAGTCTAAGAGCTGTCTGTCAGGTTCGTGCAGCAAGTCGTTGACACGTGCAAGGAACAGATGCTCACTACCGTGGCCTCCGGCGGCTGGGGGGCTCCGCCCCCCAGACCCCCCCTGTAGCGTGTGCCTGTCTCGCAAGTCCTTGAGCGTATGCGAGTGGCCATCTCCGCGTAGTCTCGGGCGCGCGAAGCGCGCCCGAGAAATTTGCACCTGGGGTGAAAAATTCTTGAGTCTCTGTTTGTGTCGGAGGATAGAAACGGGAAAAGGGGGGTGAGGTAGAATTCTGAGATCTCAGAGAGAGTGGTTGTACTTGTTGATCGCTTCCACTATCTCGATCACACCTTTTTTTAAACACACACACCCAACCCTGGCTTTGCAAGAAAAGACGGCGAAGGACGTCTGACTTGATGTGAAGCCTCAACGAAAAAACCCTTGGTGATGAAATACACAAATCTCCTGGCTGATGAAGGTGTGGTGGTGTGATGAGTGTAGAGCACGGAACGCCTCCTCAAAACAGATCCTGAAAAATTTCCTATAACATCTTGCAATGTCTTCGAAAAAAATTTGGGCCCACAAAAGTGCGAGACCCCCCCCGAGTCCCAAAATCCGGAATCCTAGATTAAACCCTGCCCCTGTACAGTCTGGCTAATAATGAATGTTATGGGGGCCAAAATGTTATGAACCGGGACTTCTCAGAAATCGGGAATTTAATTATTAAGCACACTCGTGTGAGCGGAAAGCGCCCCACCACAGCTGCAACCAAACGTGCTCTATACACTAACCCCACCCTTCATCAGGCTCAGGGTGTGATCAGTTCAGGGTTTTGTGTGTAGAAGCGTCAACGCATCAAACTATCAAGCAGGCGAGAGAATCAAGAGGGGAGCAAGAGTGACAGAAGCGGACAGAGTACGCCGAGCTGCGTGTATAGGAGAGGAACAGAACGGGCTGAGGGAGTACGCCGAGCTGCGTGTATAGGAGAGGAACAGAAACTACGCCGAGCTGCGTGTATAGGAGAGAAACAGAAACTACGCCGAGCTGCGTGAATAGGAGAGGAACAGAAACTACGCCGAGCTGCGTGAATAGGAGAGGAACAGTAACTACGCCGAGCTGCGTAACAGAGAAGATGGCCACTCTGGATTGGGACACCCTGAAGGTTCCCGACCCCGCCCACCCCGACAACGAGCCAGCAGAGCGTCGCCCCGAGTGCATATTCGAAACGTGCAATACTACACACACAGCCAGGACCGCATTCAGCTGCCACGACTGCGGTGGGACCACGGTCAGGACGTGCTTGAGAGAGCGCATCCCGGCGCACGTCGTCCCCGAATGGCTCGAGGGCGCAGGGGACAGGGGCTGGGTGTGCCCCGAGTGCGCATGGGTCCGGCAGGCAGTCGACGAGGAGACCGCGGCGGACCTGGCAGCAGCGACGGGCGAGCTAGGCGAGGACGGGGAGTACAGCGAGGCGGACAGCCAGAGTGGCACGGGCCTCCAGCACAGGGACGCACACCACCCCGCCGACTCGAACACCGATCTCCGCGTGGCGAACTCGCTGGAGTACCTGCTGAAATTGACAGGCCGGCTGGAGAAGGAACAGAAGGAGCTGAAGAAGACCGTGGAGACGCAGGCGAAGCAGATCGCCACCCTGCAGAAGGCGCTGCAGCGGACGGAGGCCGAGCTGCCCGCCGATTTCTCCGCCCACATCGTGTCGACCTGGGGATCGTCGATCGCCACTGTCCCCGGACGCAGGTTGGTGAAAGCTGAGGTATCCCGGGTTTTCCGACAGGCGGAGCTCAGCGATGCCCCGAGCTCACCAGACTGGCAACACCAGCTCATCCAGGCCTTCGACGCTCTGTTTCAGACAATGGGACTGATCCGCGACGACGATGATCCGGATCGCTTTACCGAGGCCCTCCACAAGACAATCGTCGTTATGAACTCGCACTTTCTCCTGAAGGGGCGCGCGGGCGCCCGCCTCTACCTGGCAAAGGCGAAGATTATGGACCCAGCGAAGTACGATGCGGTGACACACGGGCGCCTACTCCGGGAGGGGCGGGCCACGCAGGACGACACACAGGAGAGGCGGGCCGCGTTTCAGGAGCGGTTCCTGCAGGAGCGTAACACGCAGGACCGCCCCGCGCCCTACTCGGGAAAGGGCCATCACAAAGGACGGGGGGGGAAAGGCAAGCGACAGTGACTCCCCGACACCAGCAGGGGACGCCCGCGGGCCACGACCCTCCCCCCCGCCGCGGTAGTGTATGTGAAGGCAGTACCATCTGCCCCCCCGTCAACAAGAGGACGCCCCCGCAAGACCGAGACGAGCGTGACCCCGGAGGAAGCAACCACCATTCGCCAGGAACTGCAACACACCCTGGCCCAAGCCCTCGCACCCACATACTGGGGGGCCCTCCGCCGCACATACGACAGGTACTCGCAGTTCCGGGAAGGGTGGATGAAAGCGGAGAGGCGAACACTGCCACACGACGAAGGGGCGGTGCTGTGGGTCACGAAGCAACGGAAGGACGGGCTATCAGTGCAGTCCGCCCTCCAGTACCTCAACAACCTTGCAGCAGCACTCAGACGCTTCGCAGCGTTCCCCCTCGACGGAAAACAAATTGTGGCGGACTACAGGCGGGCGCTGAAACGGGGAGGAGCACTACGACCACTGAAGCAAGCAGAACCAGCAACAGCCCACAACATCCGGGAGGCGCTAGCGAAGGAGCCACGTCCCCTCGTGAAACTGCTGCTCGGCATCATGTGGGGGGGTGCGGCAAGGGCCTCGGACGCACTGCGCTTGTATGTGAAGGACGTCACAGCGGAAAAGCGCAGCGAGCCGATATACGTGCGCTGGACCCAGTCGAAGGCGGACCCCTTCCACATGGGTCACATCACAGGGATCTCCCTGCCGAAGGACCTACACCGTATCCTCCGACACCGCCTCCGCAGGGCGCGCAGAGCAGGAGAGACGAGACTGTTCCCGGCGGACGTCACCTACCGGACCGTGGTAAAAGCCGTCAAGCGGGCACGGAGGGGGCTCACGGCACACTCTCTGCGGAGGGGGGCACTCACACAGCTTGCGCGAAAGAACGTTCCACTGGAGGAGGTGCGCCTCCTCTCGAGACACGCGACGGTCGACGGTGTGATGCGTTACGTATCAGCGGCGGAAAACGCACACGCGCGCGAGACAGCACAGGTGTCGGCGAAGATCGAGTGGTGAAGAAAAAACGACAGCAAGGGGGGACGACGCGCACACAGCCAAAACCCCTGACAGCAACCCACTTCCCGGGGACCACGAGGCTGTTCGCAGCGCGCCGCTACTACGAAGATGCCACATCCGACGAAGCCGCGTCCGACCCACCACCCAGTGATGAGGAAGCGTGGAGCGAGGTGGATAGCGCAGAGTCGTACGGTCCGGGTGTCGAGGACCTCTACGGGGAGGACTTGGGTGTGTGCACGGGGGGGAAGGTGATACGGCCAGCCAACGCGAAGACGGAGCTGTCGGAGGAAGAGGACTACATCGCGGAGATCTGCACCTCACGCCTCAATCTCAAGGAACTGCGACGGTTGGACAGCGAGGGTGAACTGACGGGGGTCTTGGACCTCATCACCAAGCCAGCCGCTTTCGCTGACGCACTGCTTCCCGAGGCCCGCCAAGAACTACGTAAAACGGGGAGGAAGGTATCACGCCACATGTTGCACCACCTGGACACCTTGGTTGAGTATGGCGTCCTGACGGAGGCGGATGCACACCCGTACCTCACGCTGCCAGCGTTCACCGTGTCCAAGAAGTCTGGGGGCCAACGTTTCATCGTCGACGCAAGGCGGCTAAATGCACTGATGACACGCCCACCGGACATGCGTTTGCAGGACATCACGGAGGTGACACAGCGAGTGGCCGCGGCGAGCTGGGTGGTGATGGCAGATGCACGCAGCTGGTTCTACCAGTTCCCCGTACACAAGGAGATCCAACGCTATTTCGAAGTGCGCCTAGGCGGGGAGAGAAAGACATTCGTGAAGACCTTCCTGACTGTCATGTGCATGGGGTGGTCACATTCCCCGGCAATCGCGAACCGCAGCGCACGCGTGCTGCTCCCGCCAGAGCACGGAATAGTCTGGATTGACAACTTCATCGCTGTCGGAGACTCCCTACCAGAGGCACAGGCGAGGTACGCCGACTTCATCAGCCGCTGCGAGAAGGTGGGGGCCGCCCTGAACTTCGACGACACACAACACGGCGTGCCGCTGCAGGACTTCACAGTGTTCGGGATCCACTTCGACCTGACGCGACACCGTTTCCACATGGACACAGCCTGGGTGCAAAAAGTCCTCGGACAGGAAGAGTACAAGGAAGTCGTCAACGGCCACACGACACCACGCAGGGCGTTCAGAGTATTCGGATCTTTCGTCTGGCAGTCGTATGTGATGCGGACACCGATGTGTTACATGCCAGCCGTGTTGTCCTTCGTGCGGCGCATCGCGAAGCAGACGCACTCAAACAACGCCCGATGGGACTCCAGGGTCGCAGTACCTCCGTCGGTGCAGGCGGAGACAGTGGCGCGGGCACGCCTCATCGAGGACAACGAGTGGTATACGCCGCAGAACCCGCCACCGACCATTGAGCTCTGGACAGACGCGTCATCCACGGCGTGGGCGGCGGTGCTCGTGCTGCCGGGAGGGGAGTCAGTGTCCCAAGGGGCGTTCGAAGGGAGCGACGCGGACACGAACATCTTCCTGAAGGAAGCGTATGCAGTGTGGCAGGGGGTGCGCATGATGCAGCGTGTGAGGGAGGCAAGCGTAACCTGCCACATAGACAACCTCGGCCTGGTGTTCGCGCTCCGGAAGGGCCACTGCGCCAACTACCGAGGCAACCTCCTGCTGCAGGAGATATACACAACAGCGCGCCGCCAGCAGATACGACTTATTCCACACTGGGTTGCGACCCACGACCAACGCGCAGACGCGTACACGCGAGGGACGCAGGCCACACACCCCGTGGAGTTGCCACCAGTGTCGATGCCACCTACACTTTTACCAGCGCGCCCGCCTCGTTGAGAACGAGACGGACACGTCCCTCCGGATGAGGGTCCTGGTGTAGAAGCGTCAACGCAACAAACAAAAGGAAATTCATCAGAGCGGTTGTAGCTGTGAAGTGATAGGGCGCTTTTTAAGCACACTCGTGTGAGCGGAAAGCGCCCCACCACAGCTGCAACCAAACGTGCTCTATACACTAACCCCACCCTTCATCAGGCTCAGGGTGTGATCAGTTCAGGGTTTTGTGTGTAGAAGCGTCAACGCAACAAACTATCAAGCAGGCGAGAGAATCAAGAGGGGGGCAAGAGTGACAGAAGCGGACAGAGTACGCCGAGCTGCGTGGTTGTTCTGAAGAGAGAGGGACAGTAACTACGCCGTGCGTAACTACGGGCTGAGGGAGTACGCCGAGCTGCGCGTATTTTGAGGTCAGAGAGGGACAGTAACTACGCCGAGCTGCGTGTATCTTACAGAGAGGGGCAGTAACAACGCCGTGCTGCGTGTAACAAACAGAGAGGGACAGTAACTACGCCGAGCTGCGTGTATCTTACAGAGAGGGACAGTAACAACGCCGTGCTGCGTGTAACAAACAGAGAGGGACAGTAACTACGCCGAGCTGCGTAACAGAGAAGATGGCCACTCTGGATTGGGACACCCTGAAGGTTCCCGACCCCGCCCACCCCGACAACGAGCCAGCAGAGCGTCGCCCCGAGTGCATATTCGAAACCTGCAATACAACGCACACAGCCAGGACCGCATTCAGCTGCCACGACTGCGGTGGGACCACGGTCAGGACGTGCATGAGAGAGCACATCCCGGCGCACATCGTCCCCGAATGGCTCGAGGGCGCAGGGGACAGGGGCTGGGTGTGCCCCGAGTGCGCATGGGTCCGGCAGGCGGTCGACGAGGAGACCGCGGCGGACCTGGCAGCAGGGGCGGGCGAGCTAGGCGAGGACGGGGAGTACAGCGAGGCGGACAGCCAGAGTGGCACGGGCCTCCAGCACAGGGACGCACACCACCCCGCCGACTCGAACACCGATCTCCGCGTGGCGAACTCGCTGGAGTACCTGCTGAAGTTGACAGGCCGGCTGGAGAAGGAGCAGAAGGAGCTGAAGAAGACCGTGGAGACGCAGGCGAAGCAGATCGCCACTCTGCAGAAGGCGCTGCAGCGGACGGAGGCCGAGCTGCCCGCTGACTTCTCCGCCCACATCGTGTCGACCTGGGGATCGTCGATCGCCACTGCCCCCGGACGCAGGTTGGTGAAAGCTGAGGTATCCCGGGTTTTCCGACAGGCGGAGCTCAGCGATGCCCCGAGTTCACCGGACTGGCAACACCAGCTCATCCAGGCCTTCGACTCTCTGTTTCAGACAATGGGGCTGATCCGCGACGACGACGATCCGGACCGGTTTATCGAGGCCCTTCACAAGACAATCGTCGCTATGAACTCACACTTTCTCCTGAAGGGGCGAGCGGGCGCCCGCCTCTACCTGGCAAAGGCGAAGATTATGGACCCAGCGAAGTACGATGCGGTGGCACACGGGCGCCTACTCCGGGAGGGGCGGGCCACGCAGGACGACACGCAGGAGAGGCGGGCCGCGTTTCAGGAGCGGTTCCTGCAGGAGCGTAACACGCAGGACCGCCCCGCGCCCTACTCGGGAAAGGGCCACCACAAAGGACGGGGGGGGAAAGGCAAGCGACAGTGACTTCCCGACACCAGCAGGGGACGCCCGCGGGCCACGACCCTCCCCCCCGCCGCGGTGGTGTATGTGAAGGCAGTACCATCTGCCCCCCCGTCAACAAGAGGACGCCCCCGCAAGACCGAGACGAGCGTGACCCCGGAGGAAGCAACCACCATTCGCCAGGAACTACAGCACACCCTGTCCCAAGCCCTCGCACCCACATACTGGGGGGCCCTCCGCCGCACATACGACAGATACTCGCAGTTCCGGGAAGGGTGGATGAAAGCGGAGAGGCGGACACTGCCACACGACGAAGGGGCGGTGCTGTGGGTCACGAAGCAACGGAAGGACGGGCTATCAGTGCAGTCCGCCCTCCAGTATCTCAACAACCTTGCAGCAGCACTCAGACGCTTCGCAGCGTTCCCCCTCGACGGAAGACAAATTGTGGCGGACTACAGGCGGGCGCTGAAGCGGGGAGGAGCACTACGACCACAGAAGCAAGCAGAACCAGCAACAGCCCACAACATCCGGGAGGCGCTAGCGAAGGAGCCACGTCCCATCGTGAAACTGCTGCTCGGCATCATGTGGGGGGGTGCGGCAAGGGCTTCGGACGCACTGCGTTTGGATGTGAAGGACGTCACATCGGAAAAGCGCAGCGAGCCGATATACGTGCGCTGGACCCAGTCGAAGGCGGACCCTTTCCACATGGGTCACATCACAGGAATCTCCCTGCCGAAGGACCTACACCGTATCCTCCGACACCGCCTCCGCAGGGCGCGCAGTGCAGGAGAGACGAGACTGTTCCCGGCGGACGTCACCTACCGGACCGTGGTAAAAGCCGTCAAGCGGGCACGGAGGGGGCTCACGGCACACTCTCTGCGGAGGGGGGCACTCACACAGCTTGCGCGGAAGAACGTTCCACTGGAGGAGGTGCGCCTCCTCTCGAGACACGCGACGGTCGACGGTGTGATGCGTTACGTATCAGCGGCGGAAAACGCACACGCGCGCGAGACAGCACAGGTGTCGGCGAAGATCGAGTGGTGAAGAAAAAACGACAGCAAGGGGGGACTACGCGCACACAGCCAAAACCCCTGACAGCAACCCACTTCCCGGGGACCACGAGGCTGTTCGCAGCGCGCCGCTACTACGAAGATGCCACATCCGACGAAGCCACGTCCGACCCTCCACCCAGTGATGAGGAAGCGTGGAGCGAGGTGGATAGCGCAGAGTCGTACGGTCCGGATGACGTGTAGAAGCGTCAACGCAACAAACAAAAGGAAATTCATCAGAGCGGTTGTAGCTGTGAAGTGATAGGGCGCTTTTTTGATTTGACAACTCCGGTTTGGTGTACCTCGATGAGCTTACCTTACCTTGTCGTCGGACACAACATATCATCGTTGTCCCAAACCCCGTAACCCACGTGAAGTGGATCATCTGAAGTGCAGAATGAGGTGGAGCAGGTGGAGCACGAAACATAAGTAAACCATAGCAAGAGAGGCCAGCAGCAGTCCCGAGTCCATCGCGTTCCTCGTAGCATTTCCCGTACCACACAGGTGTGTTATGTGCAAAATACTACGAGAAACACTTGGCCTCTATGCTGTGAGTGTTGCATTGGACGCTTCCACCCAGGACCCTTAGGACCCAAGGACTTAGGGACGCCGCGCGAACGGTCTACTATTGAAGTGATCAGGCTCCGTCGCCCATCGTATGCATCCCTCCGATGGTAATGTACCGCTTTCTACGTTGTCACGAGCACCTTGTACGGAAAACGATCGAACCTCACTCGCTGAGGGGATCCGCCTGCCTCGGCCGTGTGCCGCCGTCGTGTGGTCAGCCTCGTGATTCTTGGTGTGCCCTATCGACAACATGCCTGTCTCTCCAGTTGCCGCACCCGGCGAGAGAGTTGATGCGTCTCAACCCGGCGAAACTAAGGGGGCAAAGGTTGCACACAGCCCCGCCTGTGCTGCAACCACCCGCTCTTGGCTGACCCCCGACGTCTGGTGCGTTTCCCACTCCGGGTATTTGAATCCTCACCCTGTACCTCTTCGGGATCCTCCATCCCCTGGGGAACCCTTCCCCTCGAGGCTTCTTCACGTCTCCGACATATTGGTGTGTGCCCACATGACCCTTCTTCCTGACATCCTCGATGTCGTTTTGCACCCCGGGCGATGCACTGAGACGGCCGTATCCAGGTAGTCAGTGGCCATGCCCAGCCCCTCAGCGTGACAGTCCTCTGGTGCGCTCCCAGCACCACCACCGCGACGCTCGTGCATATTCAGCCACCATGACCCGGCAGCTCTCGCCTGGGGACAGGGCTCAGCGGATCGAGAAATCACAGTCTGAAACTCGCCTCCCAGCTCCTCCGCAGCAGTCTACTGTCCGGCCGTCTTAAACTCTCGCCCTTCGGGAGCCCGGCCAACACCCGGTGCTTTCCGGCGTGATCTCGATCGCTCTGTGGCTCTCTGTGTCCTCTCCGGTCTTCGCTGGCTGCGAGCGAGTTGCGGGGTGAAGCCCAACGCGCCTCTTCATGGCGCACTGGAGACGCTGCATGGAGTGCCCAGGGGTAGGTGTGAGAGGTGCCGGCCCTTCTGGGTGAAAGAGGGCGATCGCGCGCACTGTCGTCTCCTGAACTCCGCTCGAGCGGTGGACAACACGTTCCTGCGGCCCCCTTCCCACTGGGCTGATCCCCACTGTACCTGCCCCATCGCCCGCCTCGTAGACAGCGCATCAAACGGAGGCCCTGTGGCCCCACGTGGCGTCGATTCAGTGGTAACGCCCGGACTCAGTGTGGAGGGCGTATTTCCCGGTGCGTGAGGAAATTCGAGGCCCTGGAGGTGTGGGCATGCCAGAAGGATTCTCGGAGTCGCCTTCTTAATGAGAGAGGTGAGTCCCCGCGGACCGGAGCTTGTCGCACGCTGCAGTCGCTGTTCGGGCTTGTCGAGTAGGCTGCTGGGTACTCGGGAAGACTGGCCGACTGCCCCCCAACCTTGTGGAATGATCTCGGCCCGCTGCCATGGCTGCGGTTTCGGTGGACCCCCTCAGCGGCGGCACCGCTGACACAGGCGATGCGGACGCGTCTCTCAGTCGCTGCTTCTTTTGCTCCCCGAGCAGTGCAGCTTGGGAGAGCGTCTCGGCTGTGTTGGATACCTGATCTCTGTGTATGTCCCACGGCACCTCGCAGGTGTCCAGTCAGCAGCTCCCCTTCCCTGCATGGAACTGTGAGGTCGTACGTCTCAACACCGGGCCACAGACGCCCGGAACTCCCCCTGACCCCTGTGAATAATGCAGGCTTGAATGTGTGTCCCCCGGCAGGGAGACTATGCTTCGACGGAGTATGCCCCGCTTGGGGCGTGTGCGGGCATCCGCTTGACGCCGGGGTGCGCGTAGTCGGCATTCGCGCAGATAAGCTGGGCACGACAGACGTGCCGGCTTCTCGGGGGCGTGTCCGGGGGCGTTGCATTGGTACACGAAAACTGTCGCCCTCGGAAAGCTCACGTCGCGTCACCGTGCTCGAGCTGGATCTGGCAGGCTGTGTGTGACAGGCCACCCTTCCGCCTTCAGGTGCCGTCGCTCGGGCAAAAAGGGTGTATTTCTCAATCAAGAGAGTATGCCCCTCACGATTGTGGCACGATTGTGTCTCCCCGGGTCAGGCTCGGTATTCCAGTCGAAAGCGTAAATGCCCCTCGGCACTGTGCTGGGCGGGGTTGTGTCTCGGTCAGGAGAGGAGGTGCCCCTCAGGCAAAATCCTGCGTCTCGCGGTCGGGAGTGAGTGCCCCTCGGCAGGAATGTGTCTCGGCCAGGTGTCCCTCAGGCAGGGAATGTAATGTCTCGGCCCGGTGTCCCTCGGGCATGAATGTGCGTCTTGGCCAGGTGCCCCTCAGGCAGGGTGCCCCGTAGGCGGAAGTGTATGTCGCGGCCAGATGCCCCTCAGGCAGGGTGCCCCGTAGGCGGAAATGTATGTCTTGACCAGGTGCCCCTCGGGCAGGGTGCCTCGTAGGCGGAAGTGTATGTCTTGGCCAGGTGCCCCTCGGGCAGGGTGCCTCGTAGGCGGAAGTGTATGTCTTGGCCAGGTGCCCCTCGGGCAGGGTGTCTCGTAGGCGGAAGTGTCTGTCTTGGCCAGGTGCCCCTCGGGCAGGGTGCCTCGTAGGCGGAAGTGTCTGTCTTGGCCAGGTGCCCCTCGGGCAGGGTGCCTCGTAGGCGGGAAGTGTATGTCTTGGCCAGGTGCCCCTCGGGCAGGGTGCCTCGTAGGCGGAAGTGTATGTCTTGGCCAGGTGCCCCTCGGGCAGGGTGCCTCGTAGGCAGAGGTGTCTGTCTTGGCCAGGTGCCCCTCGGGCAGGGTGCCCCGTAGGCGGAAGTGTGTGTCTTGACCAGGTGCCCCTCGGGCAGGGTGCCTCGTAGGCGGAAATGTATGTCTTGGCCAGGTGCTCCTCAGGCAGGGTGCCCCGCAAGCGTAAGCTGTAGGTATGTCGTGGCCAGGTGCCCCTCAGGCAGGTAATGTCTCGGCGAGATGCCCCTCGGGCAGGAAAAATGCGTCTCGGCTAGGTGCCCCTCAGGCAGAAGTGGGTGTCTCGGTCCGATGCTCCTCGGCAAGATCGTGTCTCGGTCAGGAAAGTAGGAGTTGGATATCACTGACGTCACTTTGCTGCATCAGTATCGACCCATTTATCAGCACCCGACTGTTGCTCTTGGTCCCGCCTTTGTCAGCGCCTCTGTGACGGAACCTCCAGCTGAAGTATGCGTTTGGAAACCTTGAGCGCGATCAAGCGTGAAGCAGGTTTTCGGCGAGGCGCGGTGATAGTCTCGATGGCTGATGGGAATGTCCTCAATCCGCTGCGGCCACGGGCGCAGCGCTGTCCCGCTGTCACGTTCATAAGCGGCGGAGGACCACCTTGAACACCACGGCGTCATCATCCCCATCTTTTTGCGCCCCTCCTTCGTGCTGATCCCCCCGTGCACCTCGCCGTCATTTATTAGAACCAGTGCGTGGGGGTGTTGTTGTCCTCAACCGCGGCTTCGGCCCTCTTGAGACCTGACACGAGCATGGTGTGAGGGTCGTCTTCTCGGTCGGGATTTGGTGCCCCTCGGGCAAGATTGTGTATCTCTCGGTCGGGAGAGCGGGTGCCCCTCGGGCAAAATTTTTGTCTCGGTCAGGAGAACAGGTGCCCCTCGGGCGAGATGCTGCGTCTCTCGGTCGGGAGAGTGGGTGCCCCTCGGGCATAGTTTTGTCTCGGTCAGGATAACGGGTGCCCCTCGGGCAAAACTGCGTGTCTCTCGGTCGGGAGAGTGAGTGCCCCTCGGGCAGAATATTGTCTCGGTCAGGAGAACAGGTGCCCCTCGGGCGAGATGCTGCGTCTCTCGGTCGGGAGAGTGGATGCCCCTCGGGCAGAATATTGTCTCGGTCAGGAGAACAGGTGCCCCTCGGGCAAGACTGCGTGTCTCTCGGTCGGGAGAGTGGGTGCCCCTCGGGCAAAATTTTTGTCTCGGTCAGGAGAACAGGTGCCCCTCGGGCGAGATGCTGCGTCTCTCGGTCGGGAGAGTGGGTGCCCCTCGGGCATAGTTTTGTCTCGGTCAGGAAACCGGGTGCCCCTCGGGCAAAACTGCGTGTCTCTCGGTCGGGAGAGTGAGTGCCCCTCGGGCAGAATATTGTCTCGGTCAGGAGAACAGGTGCCCCTCGGGCGAGATGCTGCGTCTCTCGGTCGGGAGAGTGGATGCCCCTCGGGCAGAATATTGTCTCGGTCAGGAGAACAGGTGCCCCTCGGGCAAGACTGCGTGTCTCTCGGTCGGGAGAGTGGGTGCCCCTCGGGCAAAATTTTTGTCTCGGTCAGGAGAACAGGTGCCCCTCGGGCGAGATGCTGCGTCTCTCGGTCGGGAGAGTGGGTGCCCCTCGGGCATAGTTTTGTCTCGGTCAGGAAACCGGGTGCCCCTCGGGCAAAACTGCGTGTCTCTCGGTCGGGAGAGTGAGTGCCCCTCGGGCAGAATATTGTCTCGGTCAGGAGAACAGGTGCCCCTCGGGCGAGATGCTGCGTCTCTCGGTCGGGAGAGTGGATGCCACTCGGGCAGAATATTGTCTCGGTCAGGAGAACAGGTGCCCCTCGGGCAAGACTGCGTGTCTCTCGGTCGGGAGAGTGGGTGCCCCTCGGGCAAAATTTTTGTCTCGGTCAGGAGAACAGGTGCCCCTCGGGCGAGATGCTGCGTCTCTCGGTCGGGAGAGTGGGTGCCCCTCGGGCATAGTTTTGTCTCGGTCAGGAAACCGGGTGCCCCTCGGGCAAAACTGCGTGTCTCTCGGTCGGGAGAGTGAGTGCCCCTCGGGCAGAATATTGTCTCGGTCAGGAGAACAGGTGCCCCTCGGGCGAGATGCTGCGTCTCTCGGTCGGGAGAGTGGATGCCCCTCGGGCAGAATATTGTCTCGGTCAGGAGAACAGGTGCCCCTCGGGCAAGACTGCGTGTCTCTCGGTCGGGAGAGTGGGTGCCCCTCGGGCAAAATTATTGTCTCGGTCAGGAGAACAGGTGCCCCTCGGGCGAGATGCTGCGTCTCTCGGTCGGGAGAGTGGGTGCCCCTCGGGCAGAATATTGTCTCGGTCAGGAGAACAGGTGCCCCTCGGGCAAAACTGCGTGTCTCTCGGTCGGGAGAGTGAGTGCCCCTCGGGCAGAATATTGTCTCGGTCAGGAAACCAGGTGCCCCTCGGGCAAGACTGCGTGTCTCTCGGTCAGGAGAGTGGGTGCCCCTCGGGCAGGGTAGAATGCTGCGTCTCTCGGACGGTCAGATCGTGTGTCCCTCAGTCAGGAGAGGAGGTCTCGGTCGCTAAAAACGCGCCCCCTCGGGCAGAGTGGTTGTGTCATCGCTGTTGTGTCACACCAATTGCCTCTCGGGCGGTGTGTCTTTTTTGATTTGACAACTCCGGTTTGGTGTACCTCGATGAGCTTACCTTACCTTGTCGTCGGACACAACATATCATCGTTGTCCCAAACCCCGTAACCCACGTGAAGTGGATCATCTGAAGTGCAGAATGAGGTGGAGCAGGTGGAGCACGAAACATAAGTAAACCATAGCAAGAGAGGCCAGCAGCAGTCCCGAGTCCATCGCGTTCCTCGTAGCATTTCCCGTACCACACAGGTGTGTTATGTGCAAAAGTTTGCGTTGACGCTTCCACACACAAAACCTCAACTCCTGTGATGGGGGAGGCTAGTGGTGTGCGGAGCACGTTTGGCTGTGGTAGAGTGACATTTTCTGCTCACAAGTGTGCGTAAAAAAACAGCACTCGGGTGACAAAAACCAGCTGCTGCCAGACCAGTCAGCCTGCAAAACCCAACCCCAACCCGCACCGTGGCAACCGGAGGAGTGCGGTGCGCAGTAACAAGTAACATGCCTGCCCAGAGTGCTGTGTTCGTTGTTTGTCCGAACAGTGCCTGTTCAGGAATAACCATATTCTGCCAACAAAAAAGAATGAGGCAGCCATCTGCACCCCAACAGGGCGGGGTTTGAAAGAGCGACGGAGGGGGCGTGCCTTCGTTCGTTTGGCAATCATCGGGTGTGAGGACACTCACAGTCACGGCACCGCCCTCCCCCTCTGGCCATAAAATGGGACAGCTTGGGGGGGGTAGGGAGGGTGGGTGCACAACAGCAGTGGGTGAGGAGAGGTGAGGTGATCAGGTTCGCTGGAAAAAGAGTTCCGCCGCGCCCTTCGGTTCTTAGGACACGCCATTCTTGATACAGCAAGGTGCAGCCTCCAGCTGAAGGCTGGGAGGCATTTTTTGATGATTTTGGTAAAACACACCCCGTGTGGTAGAGAAAATACGGCAAGAGTCTCGGTGGGTCGGAAGAGCAGATGGTTCCCGCAACAGCTCCCGGGGAGCGGCGGGTATTTCGCATAGGATGCCGGATGTGTGAACACGTTTGTGCGGTTTGCCCTGTGTTGTGTGAACATATGTGTATGTGTGTGTGTATGCTCCACCCAACCCGACACATTTTCTGTACTTCAGACAGGTAAGGTCACTCGACACGCGGGGGGGGGGGGGGGGGTTTTGTTGTGTGTTTTTTCTGCCAGCCGACATCACTAGCGCCAGCGAGAAAAAAAAAATAAAAAAAAAAAAAAAAAAATAAAGCGATTTACTAATCGCCAACTCGTGATCAGGCGTTTCCAGGCAGAAAACAGTGCGTGCTAGATCACGGTTTGTTACGACAGAGCGACCAGAGCAGACTTCGACGCAGGTGCTAGATCACCGCCTTTTACCACAGAGCGACCAGAGCAGACTTCGACGCAGGTGCTAGATCACCGAATTTTTTACGACAGAGCGATCAGAGCAGACTCGACGTAGGTGCTAGATCACCGCCTTTTACCACAGAGCGACCAGAGCAGACTTCGACGCAGGTGCTAGATCACCGAATTTTTTACGACAGAGCGATCAGAGCAGACTCGACGTAGGTGCTAGATCACCGCCTTTTACCACAGAGCGACCAGAGCAGACTTCGACGCAGGTGCTAGATCACCGCCTTTTACCACAGAGCGACCAGAGCAGATTTCGACGCAGGTGCTAGATCACCGAATTTTTTACGACAGAGCGATCAGAGCAGACTCGACGTAGGTGCTAGATCACCCCTTTTACCACAGAGCGACCAGAGCAGATTTCGACGCAGGTGCTAGATCACCGAATTTTTTACGACAGAGCGATCAGAGCAGACTCGACGTAGGTGCTAGATCACCCCTTTTACCACAGAGCGACCAGAGCAGACTTCGACGCAGGTGCTAGATCACCGAATTTTTTACGACAGAGCGATCAGAGCAGACTCGACGTAGGTGCTAGATCACCCCTTTTACCACAGAGCGACCAGAGCAGACTTCGACGCAGGTGCTAAATCACCGAGTTTTTTACGACAGAGCGATCAGAGCAGACTCGACGTAGGTGCTAGATCACCGCTTTTTACCACAGAGCGACCAGAGCAGACTTCGACGCAGGTGCTAGATCACCGAATTTTTCTACGACAGAGCGATCAGAGCAGACTCGACGCAGGTGCTAGATCACCCATGTCGGACATGCACCCCCACGACATGGACTGGTTGGGGGTGCCAGTCGTGACGGGGTACGGGGATCCGGAAGTGGCAGTGGACACCTGCGTGTTCACGCCACACTGCCAGGCGGAGCACACCTCGCGGGGAAGGGGCCATTGCAGCACTTGCGGGCGGGCGGCCTGTAAGACCTGCATCCGGGCTTTCCTCCCGAAAAACGTGTCTGGGGATTTTGTGCAGGGTTTGGGGGAACCGACGTGGGTGTGCCCGATGTGCGCGATGGAGCAACATCGCGACAATCCCCCGGGGGACACTCGGGATCCCGACTCCCTGTCCCTCTCGGAGGACCCCCACGACGCGTCGCTGGGGGCGTCGGACGACGAGTCGTCGCTGAGGCAGCCGGGTGTCGACACACAGGGGGAACTGCGCGCGACGATCGCCGCTTTGGCAAAACGGGTGGACACGCTAGAGCGCGAGAAGCCCCCCCTCCTTTTGCGGATCCAGCAACTGGAGTTTGAGACTAAAAATCTCAAAAAGCAGCTGGGGGCCACCCTGGCACCGGAGTTCTCGCCTCACACAGTGGGGACATGGCGGGACCTGGAGGTGCCCGCGATCCGGGAGAAGATCCGGGACAGATGCAGGAAGGCCTTCAGGGAAGACGCCCTGCCCGTGAACATCGAGGACGCGAAGGCGTACGAGTACGACGTCGCACAGTATCTCAGCACACTGACGAACACACTGGACCTCATCACCGACGGCGAACCCCCGAAGGAGGGCATCATCCGCATGCTGCACTCCAACATCAACCAGCTGACAGGGATTACGCAGCTGGGGCTGTACGGCCCGAAGCACCGGAGGGAGTACGTGGCGAGGGCTGAAATCATCGCGCCAAAGGATTTCTCGGAGACGGCCCAGCGGCGCCTGCTGAAAGGAGTGGCTGAAGAGGCAAAGAAGGAGGGGGAGCACCGCGGACGGGACGGGGACAGGAGGGACCGTGACTACCGGAACTCACGCCAGCAGAGGTCCGTCCCGGCCCACAGCCGCGACAGGAAGCAGGCAGCACCACCTACGACTCGCGATCGTGACTGGGACAGAAAGGCGCCGGGCGGAAAGCCGGGAAAGGACCGGCAGTGACTGGCCTTGAGGCCGGTCCCTCCACCTCCCGCACCGATGCAGCGGGAAGCAACAGAACCCCCCCTGACAACAACTCAGCGAGAGAAGATTTTAAGATCGGCAAGGCAGACACTGGCGGACTGCCTCTCGGAGTCATATTGGCGCAGCATCAGGAGCTGTTACAGACGGTACCGAAGGTTCAAGGAAAACTGGGAAAAGGGGCGGGGGCGGATCTCCCACGACATGGCAATCATCCTCTGGACGGCAAAACTCCGATGCATCGACTCGAGGGCACGGAGCACAGCGCTGCAGTACACGGTCAACATCGGAGCGGCACTGAAGCGGTACGAGGGGGTGCAGCTCGGGGAGAGCCAGGAACTCATGGATTACAGAAGGGGACTCAAGAAACAGGGTGCTCTGCGGGCCCAGCAGCAGAAGCCCCCTGCGACGGCACCGGAGGTGGAAGACATCATCGAAGCGGAGAGGCGGAGTTTAGTACAGCTGGCCATCTCAATCTGCTGGGCGGGGGCGGCGCGTCTGGCAGACGTGCGGGGTTTGTTGGCGAAGGAGGTGCGTATCCGGGCGGACGGGGTGGTGGCGGTGCAGTGGTGCAACACAAAGGGGGACCCATGGAAGCTCGGTCGTTTCACGGGTCTGGAGCTGCCACCAAAACAGCTCGGACGTCTCCGCCGCCTCCTGTCATCCACAACGAGCCCCCTGCAGTGCCTTTTCGAGGGGGTGTCTTACCACAAGGTGGCGAGGGCGGTGAAACGCATCAACCCTGCTCTGACCCCACATTCACTACGTCGGGGAGCGATACATCATTTGGCCCTGCAGGGGACGCCGTTGGACGACATCCAAACACTGAGCAGACACGCAACAAAGGAGGCCATGTTGAGGTACTGCCCGACAGCGGCGCTGGAGCAGGTGTCACGCACGGCAGCCACGTCCCGAAAAATGCGCGGAACGGGGACACAGTGACCAATCACCTTCTGCGGGCAAAGATCCCCTCGCTGTCCTGGCTACCTAGAACGCGAAAGTACGTGAGGGACGGCAGCATTCCACCAGAGGGGTCACAGGAGCAGGTCGATGCCTCGGGTCTGCATGACGACACGTTTGGGCCTGGCCTGGACACGCTGTACGACGACTGCTTCGCAGTGAGGGTATCATCTCGGAGGGCGCGGCCCCCCGCCACTAGATCCACACCGGCGCCGGGCACGGACTACATCGCGCCGATCTGCAGCAGTTTCTTGAACCTCGACAGGCTGCGGGAGCTGGACACCACAGGGGAGCTTGACGGCGTCCTCGACATGATCACGGACCCCGCGGCATTCTACTCGAAGTTCATCCCGGGTGCCATCAAGCGGATTAAATCACAGCCCGACGCGTGCGACAAAGTCTCAAGACATCTGCGGACACACCTCAGCGCTTTGATCGGTTTCGAAGTCCTCGAGACCGCCCCGCAGAGTTTGGTGCTGCACGCATTCACAGTGCCAAAGAAGTCGGGGGGTTTGCGTTTCGTGCTGGATGGAAGACCACTCAACGCCCTCATGACGCACCCATTCGACATGCGCCTCCCTCCGATCACCGACGTGATAGATCAAATTACATCGCACAGCTGGGCAGCACTGGCTGATGGGAAGAGCTGGTTCTACCAGTTTCCCGTGCACCCGGAAATCCGCGAATACTTCGGGGTGAACGTGGGTGACCGTCGAGGGGATTATGTCCGCACACGTCTGAAAGCGTTGTGCATGGGGTGGTCATTCGCACCCTGCATCGCGCACCGCTCCGCCCGGGTCCTCCTGCCACAGGAAGAGGGGGCCACGTGGGTGGATAACTTCATTGTGTTGGGGGGGTCGGAGGAAGGAGTACAGAGTTCGTTTGACGCTTTCCTCCACCGGTGCGCCGAGACCAACGCTGTGATGAACCTCGATGACCCAGACTACGGGCACCCGGTGCAGCGATTCACCTCGTTCGGGATCGCGTTCGATCTGAGAAACCACCGCTACAGATCAGACGAATCATGGCTGGAGAAGTTCCTGTCGGGGACAGAGTTGAGGGCAGTTGTCGGGGGGAAGCCCGCTACACCAAGAGAGATCTTCAAAGTCGTGGGGGGTTTGGTGTGGCATGCCTACACGACGAAGGCCCACCTGTGTTTCCTCCCGTCAACCCTGACTTTCATGAAGGACATTGCAGCTGCCTCAGTCGATGACCGGGGCGCGTGGGATCGCCAGGTGGCGGTCCGACCCTCAGTGCGAGCCGAGATCAAGATGCGTACTCACCGCATGCGGGCCAACTTTTGGGTACTTCGACCGCCGACGGACGCAGTAACAGTGTGGTCTGACGCGTCATCGACGCGCTGGGGGGTTCTCATCGACACAGCCGCTCCGCTCGTGGCATACGAAGATTTCCAGGGGCCGAGTTCCGGGCACCACATATACCTGAAGGAGGCACACGCGGCGCGCCAGGCAGTACGCCTTACCGCCCTACACTATACGAACAAGCGGGTACGTCTGATGGTCGACAACCTACCCCTCGTGCACTCAATACAGCGGGGGCATTCGTCATCGTTCGTGGCAAACGGAATACTTGCGGATCTCTTCACGGTTGCACAGGGCGCTGAGCTCTGCATCGAATGCATGTGGGTCCCAACTGATGAGCAGAAAGCAGATCAGTACACCCGGGGGTCGTCATCAGAGCACTACGTCCGCATTCCGCCCTAGACTCCACCGGCCATCTAACAAAACGCGTGGCGTCCCTTGGCCCAAGGGCCCTCAGGGTCCTAGGTGGAAGCGATCAATGCAAAAATCATCTGAAAGGAAGACTCGAGAGACTGCTGCTGTATTTTGGTAAAACACACCCCGTGTGGTAGAGAAAATACGGCAAGAGTCTCGGTGGGTCGGAAGAGCAGATGGTTCCCGCAACAGCTCCCGGGGAGCGGCGGGTATTTCGCATAGGATGCCGGATGTGTGAACACGTTTGTGCGGTTTGCCCTGTGTTGTGTGAACATATGTGTATGTGTGTGTGTATGCTCCACCCAACCCGACACATTTTCTGTACTTCAGACAGGTAAGGTCACTCGACACGCGGGGGGGGGGGGGGGGGGTTTTGTTGTGTGTTTTTTCTGCCAGCCGACATCACTAGCGCCAGCGAGAAAAAAAAACGCGTGACGAGTGACGGGTTGAGGTGGAAGCGATCAATGCAAAAATCATCTGAAAGGAAGACTCGAGAGACTGCTGCTGTATTTTTCTTGTATTTTTTTCAACGGGTTGGGCCGTGTCCCCAGTCCGCTTCAATGAAGGGACACCCAGACTCGGCACCAGCCGCTAGAGGTCGCAAAATCATGATGTGACACCGGGTGACAACCCGGAAAGAAGTCCGGTGTTTGCTTGTACGAGCGGGGTGGGCCGGTGGGGTTTCTAAACACAACCGCCACACCCCTGACATAGCTCTGTCAAGCAAACTGCGCTGTTGTTACACACCGGCGACCACCAGGTATAATGGGACACGCAGATTCAAATGGGAACGCATAGGCAGGGAGGAATGGCTGGAACTGATGATCGCTGCAGCCACAGCTGCTCGTCGCACGGCAAGGGAAAGAAAGAGCCTGTGGGTATATATAGTGTATTGGGGGGGGCGGGGGACAGTTCATTCGGTTTCGGAGGAGGCTTTTGGCTCGCTTCTGCCGAAAACCGCGCAAAACAACCCTGCCGTGTCAACACTGCCCGCTGCCTGTTTTTTTTGGCACTGACAGGGGGGCCCTGATGTGGTGGAAGGCTTTGTTACTGGCACCCCACAAGAACAATATCGGGGTTCTTCCGGCGGCGAGCATTGTTTTCTGTGAACAACAAGAGGTGCGGTTCGGTGTAAAGTGGATGCGCCCTGTATATCACGACACACACTGCACTCCACCAGCAGGCTCATATAAGAAGCGGAAGGCCGTCCTTTGTTTTTTTTGATTCGTTCGAAATTCTTAGAATTCGCGCAGAGGGGGCGGGCCCCCACCCAACGAAGTGTGCGCAAAAAAGGACGGCATCCGACAAAACCCATTTTTCTGTTTTGCTGTGCTGACACTTCTCCAAGCAATATCAACACTACGGAGAAAGTCTGGAACACATCATAGTAAAAAAGTGAGTTGGAAGCGAAGCCTTGCAGATTGTCAAAACGAATCGTACGTTGGGGGGTCAATATTGCTCGCATCAGGGGTCTTCGCGGAGGGGCGGCGGTCCGACGAGCGATTTTTTTTGGCGCATTTCCCAGCTTGGCAAAAAATGTTTAAGCACACTCGTGTGAGCGGAAAGCGCCCCACCACAGCTGCAACCAAACGTGCTCTATACACTAACCCCACCCTTCATCAGGCTCAGGGTGTGATCAGTTCAGGGTTTTGTGTGTAGAAGCGTCAACGCATCAAACTATCAAGCAGGCGAGAGAATCAAGAGGGGAGCAAGAGTGACAGAAGCGGACAGAGTCCGCCGAGCTGCGTGTATAGGAGAGGAACAGAACGGGCTGAGGGAGTACGCCGAGCTGCGTGTATAGGAGAGGAACAGAACGGGCTGAGGGAGTACGCCGAGCTGCGTGTATAGGAGAGGAACAGAAACTACGCCGAGCTGCGTGTATAGGAGAGAAACAGAAACTACGCCGAGCTGCGTGAATAGGAGAGGAACAGAAACTACGCCGAGCTGCGTGAATAGGAGAGGAACAGTAACTACGCCGAGCTGCGTAACAGAGAAGATGGCCACTCTGGATTGGGACACCCTGAAGGTTCCCGACCCCGCCCACCCCGACAACGAGCCAGCAGAGCGTCGCCCCGAGTGCATATTCGAAACGTGCAATACTACACACACAGCCAGGACCGCATTCAGCTGCCACGACTGCGGTGGGACCACGGTCAGGACGTGCTTGAGAGAGCACATCCCGGCGCACGTCGTCTCCGAATGGCTCGAGGGCGCAGGGGACAGGGGCTGGGTGTGCCCCGAGTGCGCATGGGTCCGGCAGGCAGTCGACGAGGAGACCGCGGCGGACCTGGCAGCAGCGACGGGCGAGCTAGGCGAGGACGGGGAGTACAGCGAGGCGGACAGCCAGAGTGGCACGGGCCTCCAGCACAGGGACGCACACCACCCCGCCGACTCGAACACCGATCTCCGCGTGGCGAACTCGCTGGAGTACCTGCTGAAATTGACAGGCCGGCTGGAGAAGGAACAGAAGGAGCTGAAGAAGACCGTGGAGACGCAGGCGAAGCAGATCGCCACCCTGCAGAAGGCGCTGCAGCGGACGGAGGCCGAGCTGCCCGCCGATTTCTCCGCCCACATCGTGTCGACCTGGGGATCGTCGATCGCCACTGTCCCCGGACGCAGGTTGGTGAAAGCTGAGGTATCCCGGGTTTTCCGACAGGCGGAGCTCAGCGATGCCCCGAGCTCACCAGACTGGCAACACCAGCTCATCCAGGCCTTCGACGCTCTGTTTCAGACAATGGGACTGATCCGCGACGACGATGATCCGGATCGCTTTACCGAGGCCCTCCACAAGACAATCGTCGTTATGAACTCGCACTTTCTCCTGAAGGGGCGCGCGGGCGCCCGCCTCTACCTGGCAAAGGCGAATATTATGGACCCAGCGAAGTACGATGCGGTGACACACGGGCGCCTACTCCGGGAGGGGCGGGCCACGCAGGACGACACACAGGAGAGGCGGGCCGCGTTTCAGGAGCGGTTCCTGCAGGAGCGTAACACGCAGGACCGCCCCGCGCCCTACTCGGGAAAGGGCCATCACAAAGGACGGGGGGGGAAAGGCAAGCGACAGTGACTCCCCGACACCAGCAGGGGACGCCCGCGGGCCACGACCCTCCCCCCCGCCGCGGTAGTGTATGTGAAGGCAGTACCATCTGCCCCCCCGTCAACAAGAGGACGCCCCCGCAAGACCGAGACGAGCGTGACCCCGGAGGAAGCAACCACCATTCGCCAGGAACTGCAACACACCCTGGCCCAAGCCCTCGCACCCACATACTGGGGGGCCCTCCGCCGCACATACGACAGGTACTCGCAGTTCCGGGAAGGGTGGATGAAAGCGGAGAGGCGAACACTGCCACACGACGAAGGGGCGGTGCTGTGGGTCACGAAGCAACGGAAGGACGGGCTATCAGTGCAGTCCGCCCTCCAGTACCTCAACAACCTTGCAGCAGCACTCAGACGCTTCGCAGCGTTCCCCCTCGACGGAAAACAAATTGTGGCGGACTACAGGCGGGCGCTGAAACGGGGAGGAGCACTACGACCACTGAAGCAAGCAGAACCAGCAACAGCCCACAACATCCGGGAGGCGCTAGCGAAGGAGCCACGTCCCCTCGTGAAACTGCTGCTCGGCATCATGTGGGGGGGTGCGGCAAGGGCCTCGGACGCACTGCGCTTGGATGTGAAGGACGTCACAGCGGAAAAGCGCAGCGAGCCGATATACGTGCGCTGGACCCAGTCGAAGGCGGACCCCTTCCACATGGGTCACATCACAGGGATCTCCCTGCCGAAGGACCTACACCGTATCCTCCGACACCGCCTCCGCAGGGCGCGCAGAGCAGGAGAGACGAGACTGTTCCCGGCGGACGTCACCTACCGGACCGTGGTAAAAGCCGTCAAGCGGGCACGGAGGGGGCTCACGGCACACTCTCTGCGGAGGGGGGCACTCACACAGCTTGCGCGAAAGAACGTTCCACTGGAGGAGGTGCGCCTCCTCTCGAGACACGCGACGGTCGACGGTGTGATGCGTTACGTATCAGCGGCGGAAAACGCACACGCGCGCGAGACAGCACAGGTGTCGGCGAAGATCGAGTGGTGAAGAAAAAACGACAGCAAGGGGGGACGACGCGCACACAGCCAAAACCCCTGACAGCAACCCACTTCCCGGGGACCACGAGGCTGTTCGCAGCGCGCCGCTACTACGAAGATGCCACATCCGACGAAGCCGCGTCCGACCCACCACCCAGTGATGAGGAAGCGTGGAGCGAGGTGGATAGCGCAGAGTCGTACGGTCCGGGTGTCGAGGACCTCTACGGGGAGGACTTGGGTGTGTGCACGGGGGGGAAGGTGATACGGCCAGCCAACGCGAAGACGGAGCTGTCGGAGGAAGAGGACTACATCGCGGAGATCTGCACCTCGCGCCTCAATCTCAAGGAACTGCGACGGTTGGACAGCGAGGGTGAACTGACGGGGGTCTTGGACCTCATCACCAAGCCAGCCGCTTTCGCTGACGCACTGCTTCCCGAGGCCCGCCAAGAACTACGTAAAACGGGGAGGAAGGTATCACGCCACATGTTGCACCACCTGGACACCTTGGTTGAGTATGGCGTCCTGACGGAGGCGGATGCACACCCGTACCTCACGCTGCCAGCGTTCACCGTGTCCAAGAAGTCTGGGGGCCAACGTTTCATCGTCGACGCAAGGCGGCTAAATGCACTGATGACACGCCCACCGGACATGCGTTTGCAGGACATCACGGAGGTGACACAGCGAGTGGCCGCGGCGAGCTGGGTGGTGATGGCAGATGCACGCAGCTGGTTCTACCAGTTCCCCGTACACAAGGAGATCCAACGCTATTTCGAAGTGCGCCTAGGCGGGGAGAGAAAGACATTCGTGAAGACCTTCCTGACTGTCATGTGCATGGGGTGGTCACATTCCCCGGCAATCGCGAACCGCAGCGCACGCGTGCTGCTCCCGCCAGAGCACGGAATAGTCTGGATTGACAACTTCATCGCTGTCGGAGACTCCCTACCAGAGGCACAGGCGAGGTACGCCGACTTCATCAGCCGCTGCGAGAAGGTGGGGGCCGCCCTGAACTTCGACGACACACAACACGGCGTGCCGCTGCAGGACTTCACAGTGTTCGGGATCCACTTCGACCTGACGCGACACCGTTTCCACATGGACACAGCCTGGGTGCAAAAAGTCCTCGGACGGGAAGAGTACAAGGAAGTCGTCAACGGCCACACGACACCACGCAGGGCGTTCAGAGTATTCGGGTCTTTCGTCTGGCAGTCGTATGTGATGCGGACACCGATGTGTTACATGCCAGCCGTGTTGTCCTTCGTGCGGCGCATCGCGAAGCAGACGCACTCAAACAACGCCCGATGGGACTCCAGGGTCGCAGTACCTCCGTCGGTGCAGGCGGAGACAGTGGCGCGGGCACGCCTCATCGAGGACAACGAGTGGTATACGCCGCAGAACCCGCCACCGACCATTGAGCTCTGGACAGACGCGTCATCCACGGCGTGGGCGGCGGTGCTCGTGCTGCCGGGAGGGGAGTCAGTGTCCCAAGGGGCGTTCGAAGGGAGCGACGCGGACACGAACATCTTCCTGAAGGAAGCGTATGCAGTGTGGCAGGGGGTGCGCATGATGCAGCGTGTGAGGGAGGCAAGCGTAACCTGCCACATAGACAACCTCGGCCTGGTGTTCGCGCTCCGGAAGGGCCACTGCGCCAACTACCGAGGCAACCTCCTGCTGCAGGAGATATACACAACAGCGCGCCGCCAGCAGATACGACTTATTCCACACTGGGTTGCGACCCACGACCAACGCGCAGACGCGTACACGCGAGGGACGCAGGCCACACACCCCGTGGAGTTGCCACCAGTGTCGATGCCACCTACACTTTTACCAGCGCGCCCGCCTCGTTGAGAACGAGACGGACACGTCCCTCCGGATGAGGGTCCTGGTGTAGAAGCGTCAACGCAACAAACAAAAGGAAATTCATCAGAGCGGTTGTAGCTGTGAAGTGATAGGGCGCTTTTTAAGCACACTCGTGTGAGCGGAAAGCGCCCCACCACAGCTGCAACCAAACGTGCTCTATACACTAACCCCACCCTTCATCAGGCTCAGGGTGTGATCAGTTCAGGGTTTTGTGTGTAGAAGCGTCAACGCAACAAACAAAAGGAAATTCATCAGAGCGGTTGTAGCTGTGAAGTGATAGGGCGCTTTCACTCCAGTACAGCCGCTCTTTACTCGTATTTTGTTTGTGATGCGTTGACGCTTCCACTCAGGACCCTCATCCGGAGGGACGTGGCCGTCCCTGGTCTCTCGGGGTGATCTCCCCTCTGCCCCCTTGGCGCCCCTCTTCTGACTGATATACCTCCTCTGTGTCCTAAACGCTTTGCGTTGACGCTTCCACACACAAAACCTCAACTCCTGTGATGGGGGAGGCTAGTGGTGTGCGGAGCACGTTTGGCTGTGGTAGAGTGACATTTTCTGCTCACAAGTGTGCGTAAAAAAAAAGCTGACAAAATGACTGAATCTGTGCCGGAAACCAACAGGAGGAAGCGAAAGACCCCCCCATCCCCCCCTCAACAAAATGAAGGAGACAGACACTCACACACACACAATGCCAAGGGAAAAGGGGAGATAAACCCTCCCCGCGGATCGAGTCGAGGAAAGGAGAAGACGAAAGGGGGCAATGAAGGGGTGGGGGGGGGGGGGTAGGGCGGGTCGAAAGCCTGTCCCAAAATGGGGTTTTTCGACATAGCAGCCGCGGCCCTCTATTTGACCTTCTGACCCCCCAGAACCCACCATACCCCGGTTTTTGGGCCCTAGGAGTCCGATTTTCGGGCTCCCGAGCCCCGGAAAGTCGATTTTTGATGATGTCAAAATTTTATTCCCTATACTGCACCTCAGGGTCACGCACGGGTTCGCCAGTCCACTATCAGCCCATGTGCAGGCCCACTTTCTCGACCTCCTCCACCCCTTCCTCCCCTGCGTCCTCAAGACCCTCCATAGGTGCCAATCCTGCATCTTTCGACCCTCTTCCCACTCCAGCGTCGCACCAAACTGTTGAATGCGGGCAGCCACCATCTCCTTCTCTGTATACACTGCCAGATCATGCAAAGATGCATACTGATGCAGAGTGGGAACCGTCATCAACTTGCACAGTGTGCGGTGCTTGGCTGCAAGGGACAGGCGGCACAACTGGCCACTGCTCCGACACTGAGATGCTGGTCTGGCCAACGAACTCTTTGTAAGTTGAAAGGTCTCCTCTGTCGGGAGGGGGGTTTGCGAACCAACCCTCACGACTTGCTCATGGCTTGCTGAGCAGGGCGTGCAATGACTTTCTGATTATTCAGGACGTGCATTCGAAGCCCGCGCACTTCTTCTGTGAAATGGTTGTTGCGAGAGTTGCACTGTGTGATTCCTTGATCCCCTTCCTCGCCTCAGCGTACGGAGGACGCTTGAATGTCCCGAGCATATCCTTCGCAGCGTCTTTAGCCAGTTCCGCGCACTCGTCATTTACATAAGGCGCGTGCAGCATAAATACCCGGACACTGTTCTGAGACCAGGTCCCACAGGACCCTGGTCTTGAGCGCCAGAAGAGAACCTTGATGATAAGCTCGGGCTCTGCGTTGCAGCTGGGTACTCGCTGCGCTCTTCCACCTCCCTTGACTGTCTGCATCCACAGGAGAAATGCTTCGCAGATAACGGCAGCAGTGGCAAGTGTTTAGTCGGGACAGTTTACCTGCCTTGCATTCTAAGAGAGCATTCTCATGAGGGCATCAACACTAATGCATCACTGTCGGCTATGATGACATCCTCCCTGTTCCTGGCAGCTCCGAGTTCAATAGCAGGCCACCCAACGACTGTGTCAGATGGCAGTATTCGATGGCATCTTCTCACTGTCCGAATCGTTGGGATACGACGTTGTTTGTGGCGCGGATGAGCGGTTGCATCAGAAAATCACAGCCGCAGGATGGTGTGCGCTCGGACGTCCCAGGATGAGAGTGTTTTACTATCTGCCCGTGGCAGGCGTCCGTGCCATGACCCGGAGGTGCAGTATAGGGAACGGAAAAATTGACATCATCAAAAATCGACTTTCCGGGGCTCGGGAGCCCGAAAATCGGACTCCTAGGGCCCAAAAACCGGGGTATGGTGGGTTCTGGGGGGTCAGAAGGTCAAATAGAGGGCCGCGGCTGCTATGTCGAAAAACACCATTTTGGGACAAAAAAACGGGGCTTTCGACCCCCCCTAGGCATACAGTGCATCCGAATCGGATCCGATACATTATCGGACGATTATCGGATGATTATCGGATCCGATAATCATCCGATAATTTTTTCCGGATGAGGGTCCTGGTGTAGAAGCGTCAACGCAACAAACAAAAGGAAATTCATCAGAGCGGTTGTAGCTGTGAAGTGATAGGGCGCTTTTGGGTGGGTTTTTCAACCAGAAAATGTTACCAATATTCTGCCTGATCAGGGTCAGTGCTGGCGCGGGGTGGTCGATTCATGTAGCCTCTCTTTGCATTCTCTGGACCACCTCGAAGGGTGCACCACGAGCCAAGCATCCAAGCATGGGGACTAGGCTGGAAACTGATTCAGTCATTGAAATAGATGGGCATCCACGGCGCAAGTGCAGGTGCAGCTGTGCTGCATTCTTGAGGGCTCACGCTACGTCAAAAACCACGCCCTCATCCAAACGTGCAAGGGCTGAGCCAAGGCGTCAACCCCTTCGGCCTCGTCAGCGCCCCAGGAACACAGGCCCCGTCATTGGTTTTCGACGACGATGGAGATGATGACCCGTGCCGCGCGCACACCAGCCAACAATGCCCCGGTGCTAGGGACGGGGCCGAGGGGGGTGGTGTGGCAGGGAAGTGCACGGGACTCGATGCTGGGAGGGCTTGGCGCGCGAAGCGCGCCAAGCCAGCAAATCCGCCCCCAAAAGCGCCCTATCACTTCACAGCTACAACCGCTCTGATGAATTTCCTTTTGTTTGTTGACGCTTTGTGCGTTGACGCTTCTACACACAAAACCCTGAACTGATCACACCCTGAGCCTGATGAAGGGTGGGGTTAGTGTATAGAGCACGTTTGGTTGCAGCTGTGGTGGGGCGCTTTCCGCTCACACGAGTGTGCTTAAAAAAAATATTTGAAAAATCCATTCGACCGGGCACCGGTCGAGCGCGCCAGCACTGATCAGGGTTAGGGTTGTTACAACCCCCTGGCAAGCGAGCCTTCGACCGAAGGACCGGAAAGTGTTACAACAATCCCCGTGGCTATTTAGTCAATGCCAGATTTTCGAAAACCAACGCCCCAGGGATACCTGCAGGACAAGGGCGCCAGTACCGCTGACTACGCGGTGGTCCCGACGGAAGCGCGCGACGCGGTGGTGGAGCGGGGGTCGGGGATGCAGGACGAGCTCCCTCGGGTGCACCCTCACTGTGCAACTCAGCTGGCAGCTCTGATGAGCTGCGGCTGCACGACTCCACTAAAACTCAAAAATACTACGAGAAACACTTGGCCTCTATGCTGTGAGTGTTGCATTGGACGCTTCCACCTGTTGAACGGGCTCCACCTCTTGCACTTTGAAACCCCCCCCCCCCCATATTTTTTTTTTAAGCACACTCGTGTGAGCGGAAAGCGCCCCACCACAGCTGCAACCAAACGTGCTCTATACACTAACCCCACCCTTCATCAGGCTCAGGGTGTGATCAGTTCAGGGTTTTGTGTGTAGAAGCGTCAACGCAACAAACAAAAGGAAATTCATCAGAGCGGTTGTAGCTGTGAAGTGATAGGGCGCTTTTTGATTTGACAACTCCGGTTTGGTGTACCTCGATGAGCTTACCTTACCTTGTCGTCGGACACAACATATCATCGTTGTCCCAAACCCCGTAACCCACGTGAAGTGGATCATCTGAAGTGCAGAATGAGGTGGAGCAGGTGGAGCACGAAACATAAGTAAACCATAGCAAGAGAGGCCAGCAGCAGTCCCGAGTCCATCGCGTTCCTCGTAGCATTTCCCGTACCACACAGGTGTGTTATGTGCAAAATACTACGAGAAACACTTGGCCTCTATGCTGTGAGTGTTGCATTGGACGCTTCCACCCAGGACCCTTAGGACCCAAGGACTTAGGGACGCCGCGCGAACGGTCTACTATTGAAGTGATCAGGCTCCGTCGCCCATCGTATGCATCCCTCCGATGGTAATGTACCGCTTTCTACGTTGTCACGAGCACCTTGTACGGAAAACGATCGAACCTCACTCGCTGAGGGGATCCGCCTGCCTCGGCCGTGTGCCGCCGTCGTGTGGTCAGCCTCGTGATTCTTGGTGTGCCCTATCGACAACATGCCTGTCTCTCCAGTTGCCGCACCCGGCGAGAGAGTTGATGCGTCTCAACCCGGCGAAACTAAGGGGGCAAAGGTTGCACACAGCCCCGCCTGTGCTGCAACCACCCGCTCTTGGCTGACCCCCGACGTCTGGTGCGTTTCCCACTCCGGGTATTTGAATCCTCACCCTGTACCTCTTCGGGATCCTCCATCCCCTGGGGAACCCTTCCCCTCGAGGCTTCTTCACGTCTCCGACATATTGGTGTGTGCCCACATGACCCTTCTTCCTGACATCCTCGATGTCGTTTTGCACCCCGGGCGATGCACTGAGACGGCCGTATCCAGGTAGTCAGTGGCCATGCCCAGCCCCTCAGCGTGACAGTCCTCTGGTGCGCTCCCAGCACCACCACCGCGACGCTCGTGCATATTCAGCCACCATGACCCGGCAGCTCTCGCCTGGGGACAGGGCTCAGCGGATCGAGAAATCACAGTCTGAAACTCGCCTCCCAGCTCCTCCGCAGCAGTCTACTGTCCGGCCGTCTTAAACTCTCGCCCTTCGGGAGCCCGGCCAACACCCGGTGCTTTCCGGCGTGATCTCGATCGCTCTGTGGCTCTCTGTGTCCTCTCCGGTCTTCGCTGGCTGCGAGCGAGTTGCGGGGTGAAGCCCAACGCGCCTCTTCATGGCGCACTGGAGACGCTGCATGGAGTGCCCAGGGGTAGGTGTGAGAGGTGCCGGCCCTTCTGGGTGAAAGAGGGCGATCGCGCGCACTGTCGTCTCCTGAACTCCGCTCGAGCGGTGGACAACACGTTCCTGCGGCCCCCTTCCCACTGGGCTGATCCCCACTGTACCTGCCCCATCGCCCGCCTCGTAGACAGCGCATCAAACGGAGGCCCTGTGGCCCCACGTGGCGTCGATTCAGTGGTAACGCCCGGACTCAGTGTGGAGGGCGTATTTCCCGGTGCGTGAGGAAATTCGAGGCCCTGGAGGTGTGGGCATGCCAGAAGGATTCTCGGAGTCGCCTTCTTAATGAGAGAGGTGAGTCCCCGCGGACCGGAGCTTGTCGCACGCTGCAGTCGCTGTTCGGGCTTGTCGAGTAGGCTGCTGGGTACTCGGGAAGACTGGCCGACTGCCCCCCAACCTTGTGGAATGATCTCGGCCCGCTGCCATGGCTGCGGTTTCGGTGGACCCCCTCAGCGGCGGCACCGCTGACACAGGCGATGCGGACGCGTCTCTCAGTCGCTGCTTCTTTTGCTCCCCGAGCAGTGCAGCTTGGGAGAGCGTCTCGGCTGTGTTGGATACCTGATCTCTGTGTATGTCCCACGGCACCTCGCAGGTGTCCAGTCAGCAGCTCCCCTTCCCTGCATGGAACTGTGAGGTCGTACGTCTCAACACCGGGCCACAGACGCCCGGAACTCCCCCTGACCCCTGTGAATAATGCAGGCTTGAATGTGTGTCCCCCGGCAGGGAGACTATGCTTCGACGGAGTATGCCCCGCTTGGGGCGTGTGCGGGCATCCGCTTGACGCCGGGGTGCGCGTAGTCGGCATTCGCGCAGATAAGCTGGGCACGACAGACGTGCCGGCTTCTCGGGGGCGTGTCCGGGGGCGTTGCATTGGTACACGAAAACTGTCGCCCTCGGAAAGCTCACGTCGCGTCACCGTGCTCGAGCTGGATCTGGCAGGCTGTGTGTGACAGGCCACCCTTCCGCCTTCAGGTGCCGTCGCTCGGGCAAAAAGGGTGTATTTCTCAATCAAGAGAGTATGCCCCTCACGATTGTGGCACGATTGTGTCTCCCCGGGTCAGGCTCGGTATTCCAGTCGAAAGCGTAAATGCCCCTCGGCACTGTGCTGGGCGGGGTTGTGTCTCGGTCAGGAGAGGAGGTGCCCCTCAGGCAAAATCCTGCGTCTCGCGGTCGGGAGTGAGTGCCCCTCGGCAGGAATGTGTCTCGGCCAGGTGTCCCTCAGGCAGGGAATGTAATGTCTCGGCCCGGTGTCCCTCGGGCATGAATGTGCGTCTTGGCCAGGTGCCCCTCAGGCAGGGTGCCCCGTAGGCGGAAGTGTATGTCGCGGCCAGATGCCCCTCAGGCAGGGTGCCCCGTAGGCGGAAATGTATGTCTTGACCAGGTGCCCCTCGGGCAGGGTGCCTCGTAGGCGGAAGTGTATGTCTTGGCCAGGTGCCCCTCGGGCAGGGTGCCTCGTAGGCGGAAGTGTATGTCTTGGCCAGGTGCCCCTCGGGCAGGGTGTCTCGTAGGCGGAAGTGTCTGTCTTGGCCAGGTGCCCCTCGGGCAGGGTGCCTCGTAGGCGGAAGTGTCTGTCTTGGCCAGGTGCCCCTCGGGCAGGGTGCCTCGTAGGCGGGAAGTGTATGTCTTGGCCAGGTGCCCCTCGGGCAGGGTGCCTCGTAGGCGGAAGTGTATGTCTTGGCCAGGTGCCCCTCGGGCAGGGTGCCTCGTAGGCAGAGGTGTCTGTCTTGGCCAGGTGCCCCTCGGGCAGGGTGCCCCGTAGGCGGAAGTGTGTGTCTTGACCAGGTGCCCCTCGGGCAGGGTGCCTCGTAGGCGGAAATGTATGTCTTGGCCAGGTGCTCCTCAGGCAGGGTGCCCCGCAAGCGTAAGCTGTAGGTATGTCGTGGCCAGGTGCCCCTCAGGCAGGTAATGTCTCGGCGAGATGCCCCTCGGGCAGGAAAAATGCGTCTCGGCTAGGTGCCCCTCAGGCAGAAGTGGGTGTCTCGGTCCGATGCTCCTCGGCAAGATCGTGTCTCGGTCAGGAAAGTAGGAGTTGGATATCACTGACGTCACTTTGCTGCATCAGTATCGACCCATTTATCAGCACCCGACTGTTGCTCTTGGTCCCGCCTTTGTCAGCGCCTCTGTGACGGAACCTCCAGCTGAAGTATGCGTTTGGAAACCTTGAGCGCGATCAAGCGTGAAGCAGGTTTTCGGCGAGGCGCGGTGATAGTCTCGATGGCTGATGGGAATGTCCTCAATCCGCTGCGGCCACGGGCGCAGCGCTGTCCCGCTGTCACGTTCATAAGCGGCGGAGGACCACCTTGAACACCACGGCGTCATCATCCCCATCTTTTTGCGCCCCTCCTTCGTGCTGATCCCCCCGTGCACCTCGCCGTCATTTATTAGAACCAGTGCGTGGGGGTGTTGTTGTCCTCAACCGCGGCTTCGGCCCTCTTGAGACCTGACACGAGCATGGTGTGAGGGTCGTCTTCTCGGTCGGGATTTGGTGCCCCTCGGGCAAGATTGTGTATCTCTCGGTCGGGAGAGCGGGTGCCCCTCGGGCAAAATTTTTGTCTCGGTCAGGAGAACAGGTGCCCCTCGGGCGAGATGCTGCGTCTCTCGGTCGGGAGAGTGGGTGCCCCTCGGGCATAGTTTTGTCTCGGTCAGGATAACGGGTGCCCCTCGGGCAAAACTGCGTGTCTCTCGGTCGGGAGAGTGAGTGCCCCTCGGGCAGAATATTGTCTCGGTCAGGAGAACAGGTGCCCCTCGGGCGAGATGCTGCGTCTCTCGGTCGGGAGAGTGGATGCCCCTCGGGCAGAATATTGTCTCGGTCAGGAGAACAGGTGCCCCTCGGGCAAGACTGCGTGTCTCTCGGTCGGGAGAGTAGGTGCCCCTCGGGCAAAATTTTTGTCTCGGTCAGGAGAACAGGTGCCCCTCGGGCGAGATGCTGCGTCTCTCGGTCGGGAGAGTGGGTGCCCCTCGGGCAGAATATTGTCTCGGTCAGGAGAACAGGTGCCCCTCGGGCAAAACTGCGTGTCTCTCGGTCGGGAGAGTGAGTGCCCCTCGGGCAGAATATTGTCTCGGTCAGGAAACCAGGTGCCCCTCGGGCAAGACTGCGTGTCTCTCGGTCAGGAGAGTGGGTGCCCCTCGGGCAGGGTAGAATGCTGCGTCTCTCGGACGGTCAGATCGTGTGTCCCTCAGTCAGGAGAGGAGGTCTCGGTCGCTAAAAACGCGCCCCCTCGGGCAGAGTGGTTGTGTCATCGCTGTTGTGTCACACCAATTGCCTCTCGGGCGGTGTGTCTTTTTTGATTTGACAACTCCGGTTTGGTGTACCTCGATGAGCTTACCTTACCTTGTCGTCGGACACAACATATCATCGTTGTCCCAAACCCCGTAACCCACGTGAAGTGGATCATCTGAAGTGCAGAATGAGGTGGAGCAGGTGGAGCACGAAACATAAGTAAACCATAGCAAGAGAGGCCAGCAGCAGTCCCGAGTCCATCGCGTTCCTCGTAGCATTTCCCGTACCACACAGGTGTGTTATGTGCAAAAAAATATCAAGCGTGGGGTCTGGGGGGTTTCTCGTGAGGCAGAAATGACAAAAGGGGAAAAGAGTGTGTTCTGGTGCCCACAACGCACACGAACACTGATTATCGGATGATTATCGGATGTCCGATAATGACCGATAATGTCCGATAATCATCCGATAATCGTCCGATAATGTCCGATAATGCCCGATAATGTCCGATTCGGATCCGATAATTTGGGATTTCCCCCGAAAATCCGATAATGCCCGATAACCGATTCGGATGCACTGTATGCCTAGGGGGGGGGGGGGGCAAAGAAGAGCGGGGATGAATGGCGTATCAGCTCGTGCAGCCGGTCTCTCTTGGAGGCCTCTCTACGCTGCAGATCCGCCAAGCCAACGTTGTCAATGATGAATAAGAAGGGATGAATGGGGGAAGGGGGGCATTCGCTCTGTGACACGCTCTCTCTCCCCCCCTCTCTCAGACTGTGCCACTATCTTTTTTACGCACACGACTTTCGCGCGGAAAGTGTCATTCAGCTCTGCCAAACGTGCTCTACACACCACCCCCTTCATCAGGCAAGTGGGTTTGTAAGTGTGTGTGGAAGCGTCAACGCATCAAACGAAGTATCAACAGTAGAGAAAGAGCGGCAGAGTTGAAGTGACACTTTTCTGCAACTGGGGGTATTTTTTCTGTGTGAGGCGCACGGCACGCACGCGGCACTCACCATATTCTCTCACTTTTCTGCATTTCCGAGCGAAGGCCTCCCCTCCCCTCCCCTCCCCTCTCTCCTCCCCCCTCCCCCCTCGGGTATCGCTGTCCCGAGCTCGCTCAGAGCGGCAGTCGTACCCACACACAGCTCTCCCATCAACACCCCTTGTTGGAGGGGTGCCAGCGTTCTTCGGGCCTCCGACCGCCCTCGGAGGAGGAGACTAATTCTGAATTCTTGTTGGGAGAGGGGGGGGGGCAGTGTAGCCAAGAGCGGGGTGTGGATCGAGGCACACAGGGGGGGGGGGGGGGGTGGGGGTGGGGAGAACAGCAGTTGGTGGCATTTAGAAGGGGGGGGGGGTGGGTGGGTGGGTGGGTGGTTACTAAAAAGGAGGGGTGGTGTGAATTATGGAAGAGAACCCCGGGTTGTCATAACATTCTGGTGGTGTCTCAGCAATACAAACGAACGTTGCAGAACATCCCCATGCGGCAGGCGCGTGGGAAGGGAGGGTGGTTCTCGTGATCGGATGACATCTCCTTACATCTCCCTTCAGGTTTGCACCAAAACACAGCTACAACACGGGGTGCCCTTCGCTACCAGGGTGTGACTGAGTGAGACAAGGCGAGAGGCAGTCTCCTGCCCCCCACTGACTGACTGAGTCTATGACTGGTCGCGAGGGCCTCCACTGTTTTTGATCATAATCAAGAGAGCACTCCCCCCTATACTACCCCCCCACCCTCACCACAGACTTAACACATTCGTAGTACATACCCCCCCACCAAGCGTTACGGCAATAATACCAAGGCAATGTTCGTCAGAACCTCTTGACAGACAACCACATACACTCTCTAACTTGGGAAGCTTTGGTTCTCAGTTTTCTTGGGGTGGGGTGTTCACTTTAGCAGAAGCCAGCACAGAGAAAGAAGCCATGTTTAAACCGCAAAGGCAGAAGAACAGCAGACATAGTAAATACCCTAAAGAAGACGGATACCGGACCTGGGGGGGTGGGGGGTGGGGATGGGGGAGGGGTCTGGGGGGGGTAGGTCGGAAGCCACTCTGCACAGAAGGCGAGCGCACAACACTGACAGCACCCCCCCCGTCTCCCCCACCCCTGCTTCCCCCGTGAGGGCAGCCCTGAGGCATGTGGAGAAGCAAAGCACGCTGCGGGGTGGCGCCCCCTGTTGGTCAAATTCACTCGAATTGCATTCAGGTCGTGTAAGACGCCGAACAGGCCGGCAGGAGGCTAGGCTAGCTTGGCCAAGGCTAGTGGGTGGAAGAGAGTAGACGCAGAGAGGACGCAAGGCAGACCCGATAGCAACACAAATGACAAGCTGGCAAACAGCTGCAGGCGGAGCGTCTCATCACAGCTCTGCGGGGTCATTTGGCATCTTCGTCACGGTCAGCACGGTGTGCCGTGTGCCCCAAGGTGCTTTGGAAGTGCTGCCGGGGGAGACAGGCTGTGACAGGTGCACCTGCCGCGTGGCGCACTCGGCGTAGTCACCCAGGTCGTCGATCAGCACCGTGCCGGAGGACGGCGGGAGTGACGAAGCTTCCGGGGGGACGACCCTGATGTGGAGGCTCATGAGGCGCACCGTGACCCGCACCCTGTCGGGTGTGCCGAGCACGACGAGGCGGAAGCACTTCTCGTCCTCCTCCAGCCGGATGGGCAGGTGCGGCTCTGCATGCGCCGCGCCCTGCACGGGCTGCGTCCACTTCGTCACCCGCTTCACGGGGGTGTCCGCGAGCGGCGTGTCTACCACCGCATCTGCGGCGTAGCCCTGCTGCTGCGCTCCCAACTTCTTCGGGCTCGGCACTTGTGCCGCCTCCAGCGGGGGCGGGACACGGGCCACAGCTGCTGCAGGCACAGGGATCGACACAGGGGCAAGCGCAGGGGCAGGGGCAGGGACGGACACGGGGTGCACGGGGCGTGCTGGCCGCGCGGGCGACGGGCCGCGCTGGGGCGACGGGGAGCGGCGGGCAGAGGAGGGGGCACGCCGCGGTGCTGAGAGCGGGCTGCGCGTGGGGGACGGGGAGCGGCCCCTCCGCAGCATGTCGCGGCGCTGCTGCTTCCGCACGGCAGCCATGGCGGACCCTGCCGCCTTGCGCTTGTTGGCGAAGTTGAGGCGCGCGTGCAGCTCATCCTTGGCACGCCCATCATCCAGCACGGCGAGCCACTGCGAACGGCACACGTCGCGGCAGGGCTCCATCGCCTGCGACGTCGCGATCTCATCCACCAGCATCGCCAGAAGCGGCTGCTGGAAATTGCTGAGGCCGAACGTCGCCAGCGAGTGGAGGATGCGCGTCACCGCCTTCCGGAAGTGGGTGCCGCGGCGCGACACCAGCGTCGGGAACCTGCCCCCTTCGTTCACCGCCTCCCCGGTCATCAGGTCGACGTCCACACCGAGGCACCGCATCGACTTGTCGTAGGTGTCGAGGAACAGGCGCCGCACCTCGGGGTCCGTCGACAGCACCTGTGCATATGACTTCGACACCATCTTGCGGACGTGCCCCGCCTTCGACACCTTCAGCGACGACGCCACAGGGAACAGCGCCTCCGAGATGCTGGGCTGCAGCACGAGGTAGTTCCCCTCAGCCACGCCCATCGCCTCCGCATCCAGCGTGCGGTGGAGGCTGTTGATGTCGCCGTACGCCCCCAGCACATCGCGCTGCTGGTAGAACCGCACAGTCCAGTCGCCCCCACCGCCCCCGCTGTTGATGCCGCGCTGGACAGACCTCGTGTGCGGCTGCCCCGGCTGCTGCAGGTGTGGGTGTGGGGGCGACAGGGTCCTGCCGGGCGGAGAAGGCGAGCGCTGCCGCCCGAAGGCAGAGTTGAGGTCGCGCGGGCTGCGCCTGTGCGGCGAGGTGGGCGACAGGGGGCTGACTGCATCCCGCCCGCCGAGCACCCACGCTGCGAAGTCAGAGAAGTACATCATGTCCCGCCCGCCGGTGATGTTGCTGAAGTCGATGTCGGGGCACGACGTCAGGAGCACCCCGTGGGACCGCAGGTAGTTTGTTGCCCCGCAGAAGGCCTGCACCGTGACTGTGTCGCCCATCGTCATGGAGTGGAAGACAGTGTAGAGATCGACGTAGCGCTGGAGGTGCACCAGCGTTTCGCGGAAGGACCTGCGGGTGACGACCCCTTCGCCGCTCTCCGCCGCACCCACACGGAAGGCCCCGAGGGTGGCGTGCTTGCACTCGCCGCCCAGCATGTCCTCCAGCTGCAGCACCTCGCGCACCCCGCGTGCCAGCTCCGCCAGGCTCAGCTTCCCGGTGCCTGTCATGTCCATCACCTCGAAGAGCTGCCGCCGCAGCTCGCGCGACTCCATGTCCTCCCCCACGGGCAGAGGCAGAAAGGATGTGAAGTCGATCGGCGGCTTGTGCGGCTTTGCCCACGACGAGCTGGGCGGCACATCCTGTGGCGGGATGGTCCACGGCGGCGGGGGGCGCTGCACTGCCACGTGGTGCTGTGCGGTGGGCGTGCTGCGGTCTGCCTCCGGCGTGTGCGTCTGCGGGGTGTGAGGGGTGTGCGGCGCGTCCGCGCTGTCCTGCGTGTCGTCATGCCCACACGTGCTGTCATCGCCGCAGTCGTTAACGCAGGTCCGCTGGCTGTGCGAGGTGCCATTCGGGTCGAACGCCTCCCGCGACATCAGCACATGCTCCTCCGGCTTCCCGGCGCGCGGCTGCTGCTCCTCCTCAGGCTCGCAGACAGACCCCGACTGCGCTGTCCTGAAGCTGCTGGCCACAGCAGACGGCAACTGCTGCAGGGAAGGCGCGGCCTGCACGCCACCCCCACCCCCACCCCCGCCCTCAGCTGCCCCATGCTGCTGCTGGGGCTCAGGCGGTGTGAGTGGCAGCGAAGCACCACCCGAAGCAGCAGCAGGCACCACCGCCTCTGCCTGCTGCGGTGCCTCGGGCTGCACAGTAGCAGCAGCAGGCACAGGCTCTGGGGCGGCTGTCGGGGCGGCTTGGCTCTGCGGCGGGGGCATCGCCTGCAGAGGCGCTTCTGCTGCAGGCGCTGGCAGTGCCTGCGGTGGCGGCTGGGCTTGTGCCTCAGCAGGGGCCGCAGGCTGGGCCTGCTGCTGGCCGTCGCTCTGAGTGGGGACAGCAGCAGGCACGCTGTCATGGGGGTGCACCTTGGCAGCGCCAGCCACCCTCTCGGGCATGCTGGGCTCCGGGGGCGTCTGCGGGGGGAGCGTCCCTACATCGCTCGCAGTTGCGACGGACTCGACCACGACGGAGGACTGCAGCACGTCGGGTGTAGCAACCCCGGGCAACACGGCCTTTGCAACCGCCGTGATGCCCGCTGCCGCTGCATGCTGCGCTAGGTCCGGCAGGCTTCGCCGCGGCGGCTGCTGCCCCGCAGGTGCCGCAGCAGGGAAGCTCAAGGACTGGCTCCTGCCCGGCACACCCTGCGGTGTGTCCATCGGTGCTGCGCCTCAGCTGAGGCACGCAGCGCCGCCTGCGGGTGTGGTGGTGCAGTGGGGTGGGCGTGGGAGGCTGTGTGCTGCAAAATGCGACACTTCCGCATGATGCCAGGTGGAGATCAAAGAGTGGGTGTGCTGGGGGGTGGGTGGGCTGCCCGTCGCGGCGTCGTCGTGGTGTTGGGTACGAAAAATCCCGCCGTGACCCCTCTTGAGCACCCCCCCCTCGGCACCCGATTTGCTGGCTTCGATGGGTTGAAACACTGGTGCAAAGACGGAGAGTGCTCTGGGGCTGCTTCGTGCAGAAAGAAGTGCTCTCTCTGTGTGTCGTGCCGGCTCTTTGTTGATGCATCCCCCTCCTCCTCCTACTCGCTTCTTGGCAACGTGGAGTGGTGAGGCTGCTCAGCCGATTATCTCATGCATCTCATGCCGTCTGTTGGCTTCGGTGACTATAAAGCTGCCGCGGTGAGACGGGACATCCTTGGTGCCAAAAGCAGTGGTTGCCCACACCGAAAGTGCGCTGTGTTGAGCCAGCCAACACTGCTTCTCTGCGTTCTGATTCTCGGTTTTCCCGCGCAACCTGTGTGCGTGTGCCTGTGACATCCGATCATCCCAACCAAATCCCCCCCTCGAAACTGCCCTGGCCCATGCGCATGGTTTCTTTGGGATGCCGAGTAACTGCGCGTGACTTGCCATCTGCTGTTCCTTTTGACAGACAAATGTCGAAGCGGCCTGTCGTGTGTGCTGAAGACGACAGAAGGCAGTTCTCGCGCAGCTGGCGACAGTGCCATGCAGGGCCACGCGAGCCAGAACAGTTGCGAGGGGGCACACGCTGATAAGAACGTGTGGGCACGGGTGTGTAAGCCCGCTGACGGTGCACGATGGAACACCCTAACATACAAATCGAATACAGCAGGACACCAACCCCACATGCCTTGCCACGGAGGTGATCAAGGCCGGGACGTGGCGGCACGGCACAGGCACGACACGGGACATGCCCTCCGGTGGAAACCGGAGGCTCGCGTGCGGCTGCGGGAACAGCCGCATCGCATCCCGAAGAACGGAAAGGGGGGGGCAGGGGGTGGGGGTGGTGGTGGGCGGCAGAGAGGCAAAACCGAACGTCTGCTCCGGAAAGGCTTGTGGGTGACACACACACACACACCCTCTGACCTGTGTGGATGTGGCTCTGCAACAACACGGCAGCAGTTTGTGCGTTCAATAAAGTGACACTGCGCTCGCTCTGTTAAAAAGGTCGGCACCTTCGGGTCGTGTTGTCGTGTGGAGCTGTGTGCGTGTGAGGGGTGAAGCAGAAGAAAGGTAAAGAATCACAGAGCTGCCCTACCTCGACTCGGGTTCGCTCTGCAGGGTGTGTCCGAGATCTAGCGATGTGATCAAAGCGAACGTGTCTTGTCAGAAAGGGTGCGGGAAAAATTCAGAATTTGCCGTGCTGAGGCGGGGTGGGCTGGGCGATGTCATTGTTTTGCCGTGCATCGAATCGAACCAACGAAACGTGCTGTTCGTGCTACAGGGGCTGGAAATATGCCCCTTTGAAGGAAAACAGAGATCAGAGCCTGAGGCTGAGAGGGCATGACAAGAAGAGGGCCGAACAAGACGAAGAAGGAAGGAAGGGGGGGGGGGGCACGCAAGGATGCGAAGCCTGTATTTTTTGTGTATTTTTTGTATTTTTTCATACATTCGGCGGTATACCCGGTATGTACCGGGTATTTTCGGTATTTTCGGTATTTTGGGTATACCCGGTAGATACCGGGTATACCGAAAAGCGCCCTATCACTTCACAGCTACAACCGCTCTGATGAATTTCCTTTTGTTTGTTGCGTTGACGCTTCTACACCAGGACCCTGAACTGATCACACCCTGAGCCTGATGAAGGGTGGGGTTAGTGTATAGAGCACGTTTGGTTGCAGCTGTGGTGGGGCGCTTTCCGCTCACACGAGTGTGCTTAAAAAGCGCCCTATCACTTCACAGCTACAACCGCTCTGATGAATTTCCTTTTGTTTGTTGCGTTGACGCTTCTACACCAGGACCCTCATCCGGAGGGACGTGTCCGTCTCGTTCTCAACGAGGCGGGCGCGCTGGTAAAAGTGTAGGTGGCATCGACACTGGTGGCAACTCCACGGGGTGTGTGGCCTGCGTCCCTCGCGTGTACGCGTCTGCGCGTTGGTCGTGGGTCGCAACCCAGTGTGGAATAAGTCGTATCTGCTGGCGGCGCGCTGTTGTGTATATCTCCTGCAGCAGGAGGTTGCCTCGGTAGTTGGCGCAGTGGCCCTTCCGGAGCGCGAACACCAGGCCGAGGTTGTCTATGTGGCAGGTTACGCTTGCCTCCCTCACACGCTGCATCATGCGCACCCCCTGCCACACTGCATACGCTTCCTTCAGGAAGATGTTCGTGTCCGCGTCGCTCCCTTCGAACGCCCCTTGGGACACTGACTCCCCTCCCGGCAGCACGAGCACCGCCGCCCACGCCGTGGATGACGCGTCTGTCCAGAGCTCACTGGTCGGTGGCGGGTTCTGCGGCGTATACCACTCGTTGTCCTCGATGAGGCGTGCCCGCGCCACTGTCTCCGCCTGCACCGACGGAGGTACTGCGACCCTGGAGTCCCATCGGGCGTTGTTTGAGTGCGTCTGCTTCGCGATGCGCCGCACGAAGGACAACACGGCTGGCATGTAACACATCGGTGTCCGCATCACATACGACTGCCAGACGAAAGACCCGAATACTCTGAACGCCCTGCGTGGTGTCGTGTGGCCGTTGACGACTTCCTTGTACTCTTCCCGTCCGAGGACTTTTTGCACCCAGGCTGTGTCCATGTGGAAACGGTGTCGCGTCAGGTCGAAGTGGATCCCGAACACTGTGAAGTCCTGCAGCGGCACGCCGTGTTGTGTGTCGTCGAAGTTCAGGGCGGCCCCCACCTTCTCGCAGCGGCTGATGAAGTCGGCGTACCTCGCCTGTGCCTCTGGTAGGGAGTCTCCGACAGCGATGAAGTTGTCAATCCAGACTATTCCGTGCTCTGGCGGGAGCAGCACGCGTGCGCTGCGGTTCGCGATTGCCGGGGAATGTGACCACCCCATGCACATGACAGTCAGGAAGGTCTTCACGAATGTCTTTCTCTCCCCGCCTAGGCGCACTTCGAAATAGCGTTGGATCTCCTTGTGTACGGGGAACTGGTAGAACCAGCTGCGTGCATCTGCCATCACCACCCAGCTCGCCGCGGCCACTCGCTGTGTCACCTCCGTGATGTCCTGCAAACGCATGTCCGGTGGGCGTGTCATCAGTGCATTTAGCCGCCTTGCGTCGACGATGAAACGTTGGCCCCCAGACTTCTTGGACACGGTGAACGCTGGCAGCGTGAGGTACGGGTGTGCATCCGCCTCCGTCAGGACGCCATACTCAACCAAGGTGTCCAGGTGGTGCAACATGTGGCGTGATACCTTCCTCCCCGTTTTACGTAGTTCTTGGCGGGCCTCGGGAAGCAGTGCGTCAGCGAAAGCGGCTGGCTTGGTGATGAGGTCCAAGACCCCCGTCAGTTCGCCCTCGCTGTCCAACCGTCGCAGTTCCTTGAGATTGAGGCGTGAGGTGCAGATCTCCGCGATGTAGTCCTCTTCCTCCGACAGCTCCGTCTTCGCGTTGGCTGGCCGTATCACCTTCCCCCCCGTGCACACACCCAAGTCCTCCCCGTAGAGGTCCTCGACACCCGGACCGTACGACTCTGCGCTATCCACCTCGCTCCACGCTTCCTCATCACTGGGTGGTGGGTCGGACGCGGCTTGGTCGGATGTGGCATCTTCGTAGTAGCGGCGCGCTGCGAACAGCCTCGTGGTCCCCGGGAAGTGGGTTGCTGTCAGGGGTTTTGGCTGTGTGCGCGTCGTCCCCCCTTGCTGTCGTTTTTTCTTCACCACTCGATCTTCGCCGACACCTGTGCTGTCTCGCGCGCGTGTGCGTTTTCCGCCGCTGATACGTAACGCATCACACCGTCGACCGTCGCGTGTCTCGAGAGGAGGCGCACCTCCTCCAGTGGAACGTTCTTTCGCGCAAGCTGTGTGAGTGCCCCCCTCCGCAGAGAGTGTGCCGTGAGCCCCCTCCGTGCCCGCTTGACGGCTTTTACCACGGTCCGGTAGGTGACGTCCGCCGGGAACAGTCTCGTCTCTCCTGCTCTGCGCGCCCTGCGGAGGCGGTGTCGGAGGATACGGTGTAGGTCCTTCGGCAGGGAGATCCCTGTGATGTGACCCATGTGGAAGGGGTCCGCCTTCGACTGGGTCCAGCGCACGTATATCGGCTCGCTGCGCTTTTCCGCTGTGACATCCTTCACATACAAGCGCAGTGCGTCCGAGGCCCTTGCCGCACCCCCCCACATGATGCCGAGCAGCAGTTTCACGAGGGGACGTGGCTCCTTCGCTAGCGCCTCCCGGATGTTGTGGGCTGTTGCTGGTTCTGCTTGCTTCAGTGGTCGTAGTGCTCCTCCCCGTTTCAGCGCCCGCCTGTAGTCCGCCACAATTTGTTTTTACGCACACTTGTGAGCAGAAAATGTCACTTCACCACAGCCAAACGTGCTCCGCACACCACTAGCCTCCCCCATCACAGGAGTTGAGGTTTTGTGTGTGGAAGCGTCAACGCATCACAAGAGGGGGAACGCTGCGAAGCGTCTGAGTGCTGCTGCAAGGTTGTTGAGGTACTGGAGGGCGGACTGCACTGATAGCCCGTCCTTCCGTTGCTTCGTGACCCACAGCACCGCCCCTTCGTCGTGTGGCAGTGTTCGCCTCTCCGCTTTCATCCACCCTTCCCGGAACTGCGAGTACCTGTCGTATGTGCGGCGGAGGGCCCCCCAGTATGTGGGTGCGAGGGCTTGGGCCAGGGTGTGTTGCAGTTCCTGGCGAATGGTGGTTGCTTCCTCCGGGGTCACGCTCGTCTCGGTCTTGCGGGGGCGTCCCCTTGTTGACGGGGGGGCAGATGGTACTGCCTTCACATACACTACCGCGGCGGGGGGGAGGGTCGTGGCCCGCGGGCGTCCCCTGCTGGTGTCGGGGAGTCACTGTCGCTTGCCTTTCCCCCCCCGTCCTTTGTGATGGCCCTTTCCCGAGTAGGGCGCGGGGCGGTCCTGCGTGTTACGCTCCTGCAGGAACCGCTCCTGAAACGCGGCCCGCCTCTCCTGTGTGTCGTCCTGCGTGGCCCGCCCCTCCCGGAGTAGGCGCCCGTGTGTCACCGCATCGTACTTCGCTGGGTCCATAATCTTCGCCTTTGCCAGGTAGAGGCGGGCGCCCGCGCGCCCCTTCAGGAGAAAGTGCGAGTTCATAACGACGATTGTCTTGTGGAGGGCCTCGGTAAAGCGATCCGGATCATCGTCGTCGCGGATCAGTCCCATTGTCTGAAACAGAGCGTCGAAGGCCTGGATGAGCTGGTGTTGCCAGTCTGGTGAGCTCGGGGCATCGCTGAGCTCCGCCTGTCGGAAAACCCGGGATACCTCAGCTTTCACCAACCTGCGTCCGGGGACAGTGGCGATCGACGATCCCCAGGTCGACACGATGTGGGCGGAGAAATCGGCGGGCAGCTCGGCCTCCGTCCGCTGCAGCGCCTTCTGCAGGGTGGCGATCTGCTTCGCCTGCGTCTCCACGGTCTTCTTCAGCTCCTTCTGTTCCTTCTCCAGCCGGCCTGTCAATTTCAGCAGGTACTCCAGCGAGTTCGCCACGCGGAGATCGGTGTTCGAGTCGGCGGGGTGGTGTGCGTCCCTGTGCTGGAGGCCCGTGCCACTCTGGCTGTCCGCCTCGCTGTACTCCCCGTCCTCGCCTAGCTCGCCCGTCGCTGCTGCCAGGTCCGCCGCGGTCTCCTCGTCGACTGCCTGCCGGACCCATGCGCACTCGGGGCACACCCAGCCCCTGTCCCCTGCGCCCTCGAGCCATTCGGGGACGACGTGCGCCGGGATGTGCTCTCTCAAGCACGTCCTGACCGTGGTCCCACCGCAGTCGTGGCAGCTGAATGCGGTCCTGGCTGTGTGTGTAGTATTGCACGTTTCGAATATGCACTCGGGGCGACGCTCTGCTGGCTCGTTGTCGGGGTGGGCGGGGTCGGGAACCTTCAGGGTGTCCCAATCCAGAGTGGCCATCTTCTCTGTTACGCAGCTCGGCGTAGTTACTGTTCCTCTCCTATTCACGCAGCTCGGCGTAGTTTCTGTTCCTCTCCTATTCACGCAGCTCGGCGTAGTTTCTGTTTCTCTCCTATACACGCAGCTCGGCGTAGTTTCTGTTCCTCTCCTATACACGCAGCTCGGCGTACTCCCTCAGCCCGTTCTGTTCCTCTCCTATACACGCAGCTCGGCGTACTCCCTCAGCCCGTTCTGTTCCTCTCCTATACACGCAGCTCGGCGTACTCTGTCCGCTTCTGTCACTCTTGCTCCCCTCTTGATTCTCTCGCCTGCTTGATAGTTTGATGCGTTGACGCTTCTACACACAAAACCCTGAACTGATCACACCCTGAGCCTGATGAAGGGTGGGGTTAGTGTATAGAGCACGTTTGGTTGCAGCTGTGGTGGGGCGCTTTCCGCTCACACGAGTGTGCTTAAAAAAAATCGTTATCCCCGGTATGTACCGGGTATCGACCCGGTATACCCGGTATTACTGGTATACTACCCGGTATACCAGATGCATACCCGTGACATACTGGTGATCCTATGTGTACATAGTGGACTTCCGCTGGTGAGGGGGTGCTGGAAGCGGGTGTTTGGGCGGACCTGATCTTCAGGTATCCAACACCTTCTTTCAGACACCCCTGAACAGGTGTTTTTCGGCAAAAATGGGCGGAAAACCATCCAGACGAGGTCCTTGGGTGATTGGTCCTTGGGGCTCACTGGGCCGAAGCTTCATCCGAGCTTCGCACTGAGTCAGCTCAGACCTATGGCATTCATCCCCTCAGATTCAGAACAGGAGCCCAGAACTGCGCAAACCCGAAAGCTCTCCTTCCGCACCAGTTGTATCCGCTGATTATGGGTCCTGTGTGACGATGGCTCATAGAACATACGGCTACATGGTGAACAGGACGCGATGTCCCATGTGGGAGATGGTCGCTATCCCACAGGGGAGGTGTACGTGTTCCCCCCTGGGGGAACGTACGCCGAGAACAGATGGGAGAATGTCGGTCCTCCCAGGGGGGACGTGCCACCTCCTTTATGGGACATCTAGGATAACCTACATTCTCCTATCGGTTCTCCCAGGGGAGAACCGATAGGAGAACGTAGACTATCCTAGATGTAGGTGAGAACACGTACGCCTCCCCTATGAGAGATGGTCGCCGTGGGATGGCCCATCCAGTCCGCCCGTGCGGATATCCCATACGTCCTGTACACCCTATACCAGCACCAAAGCTCATTTGAGAGAAACTGCAACAGACGTCAACCTGAATAGAGACAGGTCAGGGTTCCACGCTGCCTTCCTCCGGCATGCATGGCACACACCGGATGGGGATGCCTTCAGTGTAGCTACCTTGTGAGTGTGAACCACACTATCATCGGTGGAGAAACCAGTCAGGAGGGTCGGCGCCGGGGTAGACGGTAGGTGCGAGGACTGAGCCACTCGACAGCCAACTTCTCCAAAATAGTGTCTTTGACCAAAGGACAATACCCGCCTGTCATGATCCCGTACCACAGAGACCCCCATATCCCGTGCGTCTGCATACGTTTGTGATGACGGGGGATGGAACCTGTCTAGACCTCGCTCCAGGAACCAACGGCAACTCGGTGCCGTGGTGAAAAGCGTGTTCCCTTCTTCCTGACCTGCCATGATGATACATTGACGCTAACCACCCACATGTGAACACGCTACAGCTAGGACACACAGAAAGAAGCAATGACTATCGCGTTACTAAACAGGCACACGGCACAGGAGGTCTGAGGGCTGCCGGAGGACACGGTGGTGAATATCTGTCCAGTCTGTATTCCCTCGGGTTTGCGATGCTTGGAAGTAGGAAGGCTTCGCTGTCCCGCAGCCCGACCAGCAGGAGATCACTGGCCCTTGAGGGTTCATATTCAGGGTGTCAGATGCCTCTGGCTTGTACAATCGTGGACAGCTGCAGCCACCCATAGCACATAAAGTGCTCACCCAAGGAAGTCGAGGAGTTCGAGCTGTTGAACCTGAACCAGAGGGCGACAAGCAGAGTGAAGACTATGCAAATCACTGATCCGTCGTGTCCCCCTTGGACCACGTTAAACTCTTCTTCCTCCCACGCCTGCTTTGGCGGCTGGTAGGATGAATATGAAGACGACGACGATGCCCGCGACTCTGTATGAACATCTCTATGAAGAGTGGTGGAAAAGGACCTCGGGTGCCTTCTTTGTGGCATTGGGCGGCATTGCTGCGCATGAGAAGGCTGGGTTTTCTCCCTGTCGGTGGGTGTCGGTGGGTAGTGACCCTCTCTGTATTGCTGGGTTCTTCGCTCGCAACAGGCAAGCGTTGTTATCCCAAAAAATGGGTGTTTCGACCGCCTGCGCGTGCTCTAGGTGAAGTTCTGCACAGAGAGTACATATTTTTGTCGGATTCCAACCTAATCTGGGTCGGTTTTGTGGTATATTTGCCCCAGGATCCGGGTTTTCAGGCCAAATACCCGTCGGATACCGGGAAAATAACAGTATTTTTGGCCAAAATTCAAAAAAAATTGCCCTGGAGGCGGTCTGACAGCCCATTTTTGCGAGAAACTCGTACAGGAATTTTTTTCCAGAACATTCTGTCCAGCCAGAGGGCCAGAAAGTCACCAGAACGTGGTCCAAACGGGTCACCCCAGAAATACCGAAAATACCCGGTACATACCCGGTAGATACCGGGTATAACGCCGAATGTATGTTTTTTGTATTTTTTGCGGGCCAAAAAATACAAAAAATACATGCATGGTGGCGTCGTACCGGTTTCGGTCACGTTTATCATGATATTTGAACGATTTGAACGATTTTTGGCCGTGCTCGTAGCATTCCCCGTTGAGGGGGTCGCTATTTCGTGTTCTCCTGGCCGCACGGAGGCATTGCCTTACGTCGCCTCTTCCTCTTTTCCTTTGGTGGTGTGTTGGTCTGGCACAGAGGGCGGGACCGTGCTGATATGCACAGTGACGACTCTCCCTTTTGTTTTGTGCCCGCCTCCACCGAGATTCGGCTGATGCCTCTCAGACTGGGGGCGGGCGGTCGCCGACCCTTTTCTGTACGAGGTTTTCCACAGGCTGCACACCTGCCCCGCGGCTGTGTGGCAGTCTTCGCGGAGTGCAATGCGAAGGTCTGGCCTGACGTGGTGTGACTATTTAGACTCCAGGTGTCTCCACCCTTCCTGGTCTGGGGAGCCTCGGTACCCAAGCAGTTTTCGGTCATGCCCTGGACCACGGCCGTGCTAGACTCCTGGTGCAGGCACCCGTCATGGTCCGGGGACGGCCCCCCCAGGCAGTTTAACGTCTTACCCAGGACCTTGGTTTTTTTTTTTTTTTTTTTTTTTTTTTTTTTTTTTTTTATTTTTGGTAAAACACACCCCGTGTGGTAGAGAAAATACGGCAAGAGTCTCGGTGGGTCGGAAGAGCAGATGGTTCCCGCAACAGCTCCCGGGGAGCGGCGGGTATTTCGCATAGGATGCCGGATGTGTGAACACGTTTGTGCGGTTTGCCCTGTGTTGTGTGAACATATGTGTATGTGTGTGTGTATGCTCCACCCAACCCGACACATTTTCTGTACTTCAGACAGGTAAGGTCACTCGACACGCGGGGGGGGGGGGGTTTTGTGTGTGTTTTTTCTGCCAGCCGACATCACTAGCGCCAGCGAGAAAAAAAAATGGTGGAAGCGATCAATGCAAAAATCATCTGAAAGGAAGACTCGAGAGACTGCTGCTGTATTTTAAAGGTTTTTCATTTTTTACGTGAAGTCTGGAAACCTTGATGCCGCTCCAGACCGATCAAATGAAGCTTGATGGGATGGTATCAAGGTTTCGATGTTACTGTTACTACATGGGTCGAATCGTCCATCTAGTGATACTCCACAGAGGCAGTTGCCTGTATGTTGAATAGTATGACGACGTCATGGTATTCAACGTTAAAATTGTTCTCGATACCGTTGCCGCTCCATGCATGAGTATGCATGGAGCGGCACACACGAGCACAAATCACACACACCCACACTGCAGGGGTTCTCATCCTCACACACAACATGTCTGGGCGCAAGGCGCACTGGTCGCAAGTGCACTTCTCCGCAGTGCAGAACAACCTGGCGCGTAAGTGCCAGCACTGTGATGATGTTATAAAGGCAGTGTCTGGCACACGCCTCCAGACGAAGGCACCCACTGAGGTGGTGGAGCGGGCGAAGGAGGCGGGTACCATACTGCCCACCTGGTCGCACCCAAGTGCCTCACACCGGATCTCTCCCCACCCGGTGGTCCACCTGACGGATATGCGCCTCAACTAATCGCGTTGTGAGTAACCTGAACCCGAGAGTGCTGAGTCCCCTACTGGGCCCCCACTAGTGTATTTTTTGGTGTATTTTATGTATTTTATGTGTATTTTATGTACTTTTTGTATTTTTTGTATTTTTTGAGACAGGCTTTGTATTTTGTCATCCCTGGGGGCACGCCCGTGTTCAGGTGCAACTCATGTTGCTGTGTTTGTTTGTGCCGCTTCTGCACACAAACTCGTGAGCACGTTTGGTTGCTGCCGTGTGGCGTCCCGTTGCTACCTTACACGTCTCCACACACTCTGAAGAAGTACACGACATCCTGGCACGGTGTCTCGATAGCGAAGGAGGCATCCTTGCTGCTGTGACACCGCTGGATAGTCGAGAGGTGCGAGCCTAGTAGTTCGTTTACAACCCAACAAGGCCTTTGCAGTGGCCATGGGTATTCGTTTTTCCCACGGGAATGTTGGAAACATGGCACGTTTGGGCCACACGCATGCTCGCGTTTTTTTTGATCTTCTTTGCAGAACGGATTCTCGATCACAACCCCCCCAGTGGGGTCGGGCCCTTCATCCTGACGCATCGCCGTCGAAGACCCCCCCCACCAAGTGGTGTTCACAACGTGGGGTAACACAATCCGGCAAAAGGCAGAAAACAGTTCCCCAGCTGCGATCGAATTACACCGAAATATCGAAGCCGGGATCCGGTGTGCCCAAATGTGTGTGGCGTTGTGCAGCCGGGAGGGGGTGTGGGGTGTGGGGTGTTAATCTGCAGAAGGAATCTGAATGTCCTGACGAAAGGCAGAGAAGCAAATGATGCAGAGAAAACACCCACACCCACACACACAAGCCCTCAAGACTCTTGAAGCGGCCTGACTATTTAGTGTCTTCGTCGCAGCAAGGGGGCGATATATACCACCCTTTTTATTGATTTCACGTGTCAGTGTTTGACTTTTTCGCAACTTCATTTCTTCCTTTTCTCCCTCTCCAACCCCACCCGTGACACCACCAGGGTTTAGCTAGCCCTGGTCCGATTATCCCCGGTTCTTCGCTGAAGAGACGCGGCCGGGGGGAGGGGTACGAAGAGTACGCGTCGAAACCGGTGTCACGTCGTGTTGGGGAATCCTTCGGGAGTGCGATACTGAAGGGGAGGTGCTACTGCCCGTGCAGGGCGACACCGCCTTAAAACTTCATAACCACACACAAACCCTCTATTCCCCCAGGCCTGATGAGCAATCCCCCATGCCTCATGTTGTGACTTCCTTTCTACCTTGCACAAAACATCCCATTTGCCCCTTTACTTCCTTCGAAAGTGTTGTGACTACCCCCCCTTCCCCACCCCTCGGGAGTGCCACTCCTCTGGTGGTTAAAAGTGACCCGCCGTTGTGCCTTCGGCATCTGTTGCGTGTGCCGTCGTATTCTTCCTATGCACTAGTTATAGCTATCCGGGGGCGGCCTGCTGTCGCACCAGTGGGCTGCCCCACCTCTGCACCCTCGGTTTTAAGATGTTCACCACAGCGGAGAATGATCCCCTTCTCTGTGGCGATCGAGCCAAGCTGGACGAGGTTCGCCTTCGGGCGAAGGTCATGTGGGCGGACAAAAGGTGCCTGCTCCTGAGACTCATCAGCAACCTGTTTCTTCCTTCAAGCCCTCAAGACTCTTGAAGCGGCCTGACTATTTAGTGTCTTCGTCGCAGCAAGGGGGCGATATATACCACCCTTTTTATTGATTTCACGTGTCAGTGTTTGACTTTTTCGCAACTTCATTTCTTCCTTTTTCTCCCTCTCCAACCCCACCCGTGACACCACCAGGGTTTAGCTAGCCCTGGTCCGATTATCCCCGGTTCTTCGCTGAAGAGACGCGGCCGGGGGGAGGGGTACGAAGAGTACGCGTCGAAACCGGTGTCACGTCGTGTTGGGGAATCCTTCGGGAGTGCGATACTGAAGGGGAGGTGCTACTGCCCGTGCAGGGCGACACCGCCTTAAAACTTTATAACCACACCCACACACACACACACACACACTCACACCCATTGCTGCTGCTACACAACAAGCTCCTGGTTTTTTTTGAAGGCCAACGCACTTCTCACCCTGTGGGTGGCCTGCGCGCTCTACCAAAGAACAGAACGCCGCATATGCAAAGGAAATACAACGAGAGCCTTCGCTTAGAAGTGCAATGCAGAATAGTGAGGAAAAGAGTTTCCTTTGTTAAAAAAAAAGAGCCGGCGGTACGCAATGTGTTTGTTTGGGCAACCGGGGTGCAACCAAGGGGGTGCTGCCCCTCCACGCTCTGCCAAGCCGTGTCAGATAGACACTTCGGGTTGAACTCTGGGCTCAGATACACGGGTGTGCCTGAGGCGTACGCCCCCTCCGTTTTCTACTTTCGTTTCACGCTGTGATAGTGCATCGCCTGGCCCGGGCACAACATATAAAATAACCCTGTTTTTTCGTTGGGGACGCTGGCGGGACGGAAACCCTTGGGCCAAAATAAGAACCGTTGAGATCGTTTGAAAGAAATGGAAGGGCGTGGAAGGGAGAGAGAGATCAATGCCACCGGATCAGACAAATGCAAACGGGTGGGGGAAAAGGGCCCCCGCTCGGCAGAGCAGGGAGTAAGGCGGTTGGTGGTGGGGCGGGTGGGTGAGGGTGGTGGGTGGTGGGCGGTGGGTTGCAGAAACAAACATAGGAAAAATCACAATTTTGGCAGCACCACCGCTCTCAGAGCCCTCATAAAAAGGTGCTTGAACTTCGCCAAAGGGGGCCTTCGCTACGGAGTGACCGTCAGTGCGTTTTGGTGAATTCCCTGTTAAATTGGCTGAAAACTGACGGAGATTGACGGAGGATAACGGCCAGCGAAGACCCCCCTCTTTTTTTGAACTATTTTTTTGACAGGTTTTGCGGCGCGCTGCTCGGCCCCCCTCTGAGGGAAACGAGGGGGTTCGGCACACAGGAGGTGCCTTCGCCCTCGGCAAGCTTTTCCGGCACACAGTTTCCGGCAGTTCTCACCTATAGATAAACAGGAGAAAACACACCTAAACGCACCGTTTTTGGCACCGGAGATAAGACCCCCCATGGATGCACAACATGATTTGGCTGTGATGAAACTGTGGTGGTACCCTCCCGCCCTCCTGGCGCAAAGGACATACGGGATCATGCTGAGTGGGGTGGCCCCCCCCTTTGTGTGCGCACTCCCCTGTTGTGGCGCAGCGGAAGGGAGGAAAAGGACGTATCGGACAGTATAAGAGAAGTGAGAGTAGATTACACACAGAGCACAACGAGAGGCACGACAGAAGCTGCTCAGGATTGACTCGCTTCGGAAGGTGGCCCGGATCAGGGGATGTTCCTAAAGGGTTAACGCTGCCTAAGAACCTCTCCATTCCCCGTGCTGATTAGAGACATCCCTGAGGGGGCCCTCGCTACCAGTCACAGCTCGTCCCAGCTCGTCAGTCAGTGAGGGGAAGTGGGCCGTGGCTCACTTCTTCTCACTCAGTCACACCTGGTCGCGAGGGCCCCCTGAGCCCGTATTCCCATTTTTGCACGCACCGCAGCACATTTTATTGATACCTGGGACCCCCCGTGTTTCCGTCCCCCCCTGGAGGCGATTCGGCCGGGGGGGGGGGACTTATACACGGGGGGTCCCAGGTCGAATAAAAAGGCCGAACAAATCCCACCCTCCATCCCCCCCCTCCGAAGGGGTCAGCGGCTGCTCCACTTAAGCATCACGATGCAGAACTCGTCGAAGGACATGCGGTCGGGCCCTTGGGAGGAGTACTTCGCAGACACCTTCACCGCGTCATGCGGCGCGCCAAAGTGCTCCAGATTGGAGTAGAAGTCTCGGAAATGCGCCTTCGCGATGGTCTGCCTCGCGTCGGGTTTCAGGGTCTCAAACATCTCCCAGAAGTGTGAGTCGACGGTGACGCGCCCCTGCCTGTCGTACCCCGCAGTGGATGGCCTCTGCGGCAGCATCTCCCTGCCGTGGTCGTTCGCGGGGGCGGAGCTCGGGCGCACGTCGCTCTTCATGCTGCTGCAGCTCTCGACATATAACTCGTCGCCACCCGCGCTGGTGTGGCTCTCCTCGTCAGCACACCACAGCACCTGCGAGCCTTTGTCGTCCCCGACAGCATCGCCCACCTCGGGGAAGTCGTCCAGCTGCTTGTTCCACGCCTTGGGTCGGGCCATCAGCCCCACGTCGACGTTGCCCTCGGATGCCCACAGCACCGCAGCCTCGCCCTGGTTCAGAGGCGACGGCACTGCCGCATCCTGCGACAGCTGCGGCTTTGCTGTTTTGGGGCGCTCCAGCATGTCAGGTGTGACTGCCCCATCCGACGCCCACATCACAGCCCCAGAGGTGGTGACGATGCAGGGCGACTCGCTGACGGTGTCGCTCTGCGCCTCGCGCTTCGGGTTGGAGGTGCAGGGGCGGGCGACCTTGACGTCTGGGGGTGAGATGTCAGCCCACAGCACCTCGCTGCCGTACTGCAGGTCTTCAGGGAGGTAGGCGCTGCTGCAGGGCTCGGCCCTCTGGTAGTTTGCGTCGCGCATGGGGTTCGAGGTGCGGGGTCTGCTGACCATGTCCTGCGACAGACCTTGGCTCTCCGAGGCCCACAGCACAGAGCTGTCCGCAGCCTCTGCGGTGTCCGCAGTCTGCCCCGGGGCGGCCCCCTCCTCCCATGAGTGCATCAGCTTGTCGTACGACCGGTTCGCTGACTTCGGGCGGTGCGACATTGCAGTCACCATGATGCCACGTTGGTGACGTGTGGTGCAATACGGCCTGAGGGGATGTGTGGTGTGCGAGATGGGTGGTTGTGTGTGTGTGTGACAGTGGAGGCAGCACCAGAGCTCGGTGCGTCCCTACACTAACACGGGGAAGGTGTAGGCGGGGAGTCGAAAGCGTGAAGACATGTCTGGACCTGAATCTGCCGTGAGCCACGCCATGCAGACACGCCCGGTTCTGGGCGGAACATCTTCGAGCCGTGTCGGGGCGAGCCAGGGGCTAGCGGCACACAGGATATCCCAACACACACAAGCCTGGCTTCCTCACGCCAGGGGGGGGAGGGAGTGATTTGATGGATTCTACTCTTTTGTGCAACCGGCCCACAGAGCTCCGGAATATGAGACACACCACCACCACCCCAACATCCGACACCCCGCTCTCAGCAACCTCACGCTGTGCAACCCCACCCTCGGAGGCAGAGGTTCAAGGGAAAAGCTCGTCGTAGGCCGCCTCGATGTCGGCATGCGTCAGACTGCCGTACAGCACATGCCGCTGCGGCTGTATCACCGCACACTGATCGCCAGTCGCACCCGGGTGTGCCGCAACCAGCTGCTGTGTGAGGTACAGCCACAGGACGAACAACGCCTCGCCAAGGTAGCCGTACCACCGCGCGATGCAGCCGCTCTGCTTCCACAGCAGGCAGTATGCCGCATCGGAGGACGGCGCCGCCGACCGCGACAGATGCGCCGTCACCAGCAGGAAGAACTTCGAGAAGCTGCGGTGCGCCACCGCCTCCGTCACCACATACATGCAGCAGGGGTGCGACCACCCCTGCGCAGCCCACCCGGGGATGTCGGGGTTCCCCTTCCCCGACGCATCCCCGCCGAGCAGCACGCCTGGGACGTGCAGGTTGAAGATGTCTGCTATCGCGCCTCGCATGTCCACAGACACATTCATATGCATCGTCCGCCAGTGGTTGATCCTCTGCGTGTAGACGAGAGCGGCTGGCCCAGGCGAGGATTGCAGCAGACCCTCCAGCGGGTGTGCCGTCAGGCTGTCGCAGGGCAGGCGGAAGCCTTTCTTGTCCTGCTTCCATGAGGCGAGGCTCGCCCACCGCGGCAGCAGCGGGAAGCAGCGCGAGGCTAGCCCGATGGCGACGTGCGCCGCCGACTCCCCCCACCCCAGCGACAGCGCGTCGAGCTGCGGCGAGAAGAAACGCAGCGGTATGTCGCAGGGCCCCTTCGGGCCCTCCGCGGACCCCATCGTCACCGTGAGGTAGGTCGCCTCCGCCGCCCTGACCATCTCTGCCTCGGAGGCCTCGCATTCGCAGGAGGGGTGCGCCGGCGCCGCCTCCCCGTCTGCGAATGCGGGGAACTTCGCAGCGGTGCAGGCAACACCGCCGTGCGGCGGGGTGTCCGCCATGTCGAGGTGTGCCCACCTCCCGCCACGCCCAAACCTCGCCCGGGTGTAGCACCGGCAGGTGCGCCGGTGCGGCGCACACTTCTCCCACCTCCCCCTGGGGTACGACCCTGGCTTCGCCACCCCCGCATGCGCGATCTGCCAGTGGACAAACCGGGGGGAGCCTGGCTTGGTGCACCGCCGCACCACCTCCGCCACCGTGTCCAGCCCCGGGAAGGCGCATGTCTCGAGCAGCAGCATCTCCTCGATGAAGCTGCTCTTGGTGGTCACCGCTGCGGCTGCGGCGGGTGCGGCGCACCTCTTGGGCCCGCTGACGGCGCCCTCAGCAGGGATAGGCTTTGTGGGGAAGAACCCCGCCGCCATGCCCCAGAAGGGGTTTGGTGCTGTCTTCAGGAGGTCCCCTTTCAGGCGGCATGTCGACGACTCGGCGTGGTGCGTCCAGAAGTGGCAGTCGGCTCGCGAGGCACAGGCTGCCTGGCAGGCGACTGGGGAGCGAACCTCATAGACGCAGGGGTCGGTGCGGACGTCGTTTGCCTCAGTGTAGTCGACGTTGGTCTCGAAGCAGGTGGTGGTGGTGGCTGCGGCGAAAGGTGTCCCCGGGGTGCTGCCGCAGAGCAGTGTGGTGGCGGCTGCGAGCGTGTGCCACAGGGGGCGGTGCATCGCCCTACCAGGCAGCAGGGTGCAGCTCAGAGGCGTGGCAACCCCTGCACTGCGCACGGTGTAGCATGCAGCGCGGGGGGGGTGCCTGAGGGGTGTGGTGGTGCGGTGTGGCGCTGTCAAAGGACATCCGGGTATACCCGCAGGGGGACACAGGGACAACGAAGGGAGACGAGGGGAAGTACACCCCAGGGCACAGCAGGGCATCACTTAAACGACGACCGGGAGCCGGCGGACCAGCAGGCTGCGCGAGTGTTCCCCTCATGCGACACAATACAAGGGATACACCTCTCTCGCATGCCACACCTGCGGGAAGACGACTGTCCGCACGTGCCTCCGCAGCCGTACCCCGGCACACGTCGCAGGGGAATGGCTGCAGGATGCGGGGACTGGGGGTGGGTATGCCCCGTGTGTGCGTGGCTACACGCAGGGCGAGCAGCAGCATGAGGGCCTCCCGGAGCTGGGGGACCTCAGCGATACGCAAACAACGCTCCAACGCAAATCGAGGGCGTCGAACGCCTTGTGTCTGCCTCCGCCATCACGAAAATGAACAAACGACAGTTGTGCGCATGATAGATGCAGTGGTTCAACCTGACTATCTACCACATCATAACCAATACGGACCAGATCGGCGAGGGTGGGGTGGGGTGGGGCTGGGGGCGTGCGTGTCACACCGCAACTCAGTAAAGCGTGATCGGGGCCTGATGACGGAGCACCAGGCAGCTCGCACTGCTGCCACCCTAACTGGCACGGCAGTTGGCACACACAGCACCCCACCCCCCACCCCGTCACAGCTTGAAGGAAAGAAGAGGGGTCAGGAAGTCATAAAAACAGGCATTGGCGGGTGGTGTTGATAAGATATGATGCTGGGCTGATGCACTTGGGTGGAAAAAACCCCTATAAAGGCGACAGGTCTGTCTTCTTCGCGAGGGCCTCCGACGGTGAACGTTGCAATCGCTCGACCCTTCACTCCTCCCTGTGTGTCGAAAGAGCAAACTAATCGAAACCGCGGGGAGTGATGGGTGGTGCCTCCACCCCACGCAACCTGCTGAGGAAGCACGGGGATCTGTCTCTCGGGTGAAGCCCTTCTCAGCAGCGATGATCAGGGATAAAGGGGAACACCAGAGGCACAGACGCACAGACGGAAAAACAGAGCAACAGTAGTGGATGACATAGGGACACGGTGTTCGGTGTGTGCGCTGCGTGTGTCGTGTAGTCAAATCAAGAGAGGGGGGAGGGAGAGAGAGATGAAAGCACTCGATTTGTCAACAGCAGCAGCAGCAACGCAGTGGTTCCCAGTGGTGCATTTACGCGCACCTTGTGTGGGGGATGTCCGCCGTGTTTGTTGCATGCGCGCTGCCCATCTGGCTTTCTTCGGGGGACTTTGCAAAGCGGCGCAGCAGAGGGGTGCGCTTTTTTTTGAGCACATTTATGATGCGTAAAAGTGTAGGAGTGCTTCCGACGAACCTGTTCCTTTTCTGTGTGTCTAGCTATCTCGTGTTCACATGTGCTCCACACCCACATCAAAGCAGCAGGCTCTAGGGTGGTGGAAGCGTCAACGCATCATTAAGGAAGAAGGAAGCACGGTTGCTACGCTTTTTGAAGTGGATTTCTTGTGTTTTTTTGTCGAAAACCCCCCCGAACATTTGCCAAAGGTTCGGGGCCGGTTTTGCGAAGAGGCCCCTTTGATTGTGGGTCCCGTCAAAACGGTGAAGCGCACGGCGGGTTGAGCGGAGGGTAAGCAGAGGAGGGGGCTTTGTTTATTGCACAGCCGATTGCTTAGGCAAAGGGCGGAAGGTGGCAACACAGGCTCATGCACTGCAGGGCACACAACGCAAGTGACCCCCTGCCGAGGGGGGCGAAATGAAGGGCAACGAATGGAACACCGCTCGGGGTGTGGAGAGGGAGGAAGCCGGTATTGAAGAAAAAGTCAACGCAACGAACAAAAACACAAAGGAGATGCAAAAAATCAGAGCGGCCGTCGCTCGAAAAATGAAGGGGGGGTCGCACTTCGGCGAAACTACCCCCCCAAAAACACATGCGCGGGGCACACTGAGTGATGCGTGAAACGAACACAAAAGTGAAGGGAAGGGCCCTTAGGGGGAAGACGGGTCGCAGAGCACCGTTTGCTTTCCAATTCCACGACGTGGGGTGTTCGCGAAGTGGTGCAGAACAATTCGGCGCATTCCCGACGAGGATTCCTGAAGGATACTGAATGGCAAAGGGGTGTGGAACGAATGCTACGAGATGCTTCCTGTCGCCTGTGAATGCGACAGGGTTGCATTGCACGTACAGAACAGCGGCGAACACCCCCTCCCCTCCCCCTCCCCACCACCACCACCACACACCCCCAGGCTGTTTCAGCACCCCTTTCACGCACACAAATAACCGAATGCCACACCGAGAGTGGAGAGCTGCACACTCCGCAGACCCTCCTCCTTGTACGCCCAGCCCCCCCAACCCAGTCATTGCGAGGGGATGCTTGCGGAGCACCACCAACACACACAACCCGCCCCATCCCACCCGCTCACATCCGCCCCTCTTCGGGTGCCTTTGAGACGCTCACCCTCGTGTCGCAGACACAGAAGAGCCACTTCGCGCAGCTGGTGAGGGCCATGTTGCAGATGTGTGTATGCACGTGGGAAACGGGGCCGCCTTCTTCAGTGCACAGGTCCCACCACCGGAGCCCGCCACTGATATCCATGGAGTACACGAGGCGTGTGCTGCTCAGCGACACACGCTCTACAGCGTCGCGGTGCCCGCGCAGCACACGCGTGCATTCCATAGTCTCGAGCGACCAGACGCGGAGGGTCGAATCAAAGCTGGCAGACACAAACCAGGTGCCGCAGGGTGCCATGGCGAGGTCGTAGACCCATTGGGTGTGCCCCGTGAGGCGGCGTGTGGCGTCGTCCTGCAGCTCCCACACGGTGAGGGTGGAGACACACCCGCCGCACACCACAGTGCTGTCGGTGCTGACCACGGTGAGGATGGAATGCCCTGTGTTGGGCAGCTGGCGGAGGCAGGCCCCGCTCTCGACACACGACACGCGCACCGTCGTGTCGTCGGAGCAGGAGACGAGGCGGGTGCCGCACGGCGTGAAGCAGATGTCGCGCACCCAGTCGTCGTGGTGGCGCAGCAGGTGGCGCTGCTCGCCTGTGTCTGCCATGAAGATGCCCACAGTGTGCTCCATCTGCCACGAGCAGGCAGCCCACGTGTCGCAGGCCGACACCGCCACGGCGAGCACGGCGGAGGTGCCCTGCGCCTCCCACACCTGGGTGCCTGTCTCCGTGGCCCACATGCTCAGCAGCCCGAAGGAGCCCCCCAGGGCGCAGCGGCGTGAGGAGGGCGACACGCACACCGACACGATGGCCTCAGCCACCTCATACTCTGCTGGGGACTCCACGCTTGCGCCTAGCCGGACCACCAGCTCGCTCATGGCGTCCATGCCTGTGCTGCACACAGGCTGCAGGTCGTCCAGCAGGGCCTCCCCTGTGTCGGCAAGCTCCACGGCAACGAGGGAGGGGGGCGCACCCGCCCCACCGGCTGCAGCTGCCAGATCGCTGACGATGCGCGACTTCAGGCAGCCGACGGTGTCGGTGTCGCACACCCCAACGCAGAGGCGGTCACCCGTGGCATGTATGAGCACCGACACTTCCATGGTGTGGCGTGGGTGTGTGTCTGCCTCCCGATGCCTGTGCCGGGTGGATGTGTGTGTCTGGCCTGCCCCCCTGTGGCAGTGTGCATAACTCTCCAAAGAGATGCTGCTCGATGTGCTCTGCACTGCACACTGCTCCAAAAAGAGACTCGCGTGTGCCATGTGGAACCAACACCGGGTCGGGTGGAGATCCCCTGTTAGCAGAAGTGCAGCAGGGCAGGGCAGGGCAGGGCAGGGCGGGGTGGTGGGGGTGGTTGCATCTCAGAGGCCCCGCTGTAGCCTGCACACCCAGGAGCAACAGAGAGTGGAGTGGCTGGTGGTGGGCAGGGCTGGAAAGCCCTGCCCACCGCACAACACACGGCCACAACACGAAGGGGGGGGGCGAGAGGAGTTCCACGGCATGGCCTGTTTGGCAACAGGGGGCCCAGAAAGGGGGGGGGGGTCAGGGTGGTGTTTCGGGTTAGTTACGTGAGAAAAGTTCCTACCATTTTCCGTTTTTGCTCACAGCCTCCCAGCAGCGTGCCACAAGGCACCACCTTACGCCCTGCGCTGGTCGAATCTGTCAAGCTCTTCGATAGTCTCCCCTGGCGTGAGCTCCCACGATGGGCTGAGGCACGTGAACCCACTCTTCTCCCGTGTCCGCGATGCGGTCATCTTGGCAGACGCAGCGGAAATCAGCGTGGCAGGGCGGGGCGGCTTCAGGAGCTCCGGTGCCAACAGGCGCCCCTCCCTGCGGGGTTGTGGTTGTGGCGTCTTGTTGTGTGGGCAGATTTTGTTGCGGGGAGGGAGAGAGAGAGAGAGAGAGAGAACTTGTTTTGTAATGTGTTTGTTGCGTGAGGTTTTTCGCGTGTAGCTCCCCGGCACCTCCTGCATACGCGCACAAAACAAGTCCTCTTCGCAACGCTACGCTATTGCGTCCAAGAGAGCAACGGCAACAACCCGTTCCACATTCGCCATTCTACATTATTATTTATCCCTTTTGCCCCCACCCCTCCCTCGCCGCCTCCCTCCCTACGGAACCAAAGGATCCGACGCATATAATGTGCTTCGTTTGTGCAACCCAGAGGTGGTGTTACTCAGTACAACCCCCAACACACCACCCCCGGACATACCCGTCACGGCGCTGGTCATCCTTCGGCGGCGCAGGGTGCAGGATGCCCATGCCATACACACGCTTGAAGGGCTGTTGCGGCTGCTGCTGCTCCGTTGCCACGCGGTGCCCGATCGACCTGATGGCACCCTCACGCATGAGCTTCAGCAGCTGGTGCGTCCAGCCCACCGGGTGGCTCGCACCCTGCATCGCAGGGTGCATCTGCGTCACATCGTGGAACGGGCGGCAAGTCCTGCCCTCAGGCTCCGCTGCATCTGCCTCGAGACGTGCCACCAGCACCTCGTCCAGCTTGCGCACTGCATGGGGCTCCCCACGCAGTAGCGCACGCTCGAAGCTGTTGCGGGTGCGCCACCTCAGGTTTGCGATGCGGTCCTCACGAGCCTCCGCCTGCCTCTGGCGCTGCGTGTCGTGCTGTTGCTGCTGCGTCATCCTGCGGTGCTCATGCTCCAGGCGGATCAGGCCTGCCACGCGGGCAGCCTTCTTCGCGTCCTTCTCCTCATAGTCGAAGCAGCCCCTCCCCGTGCAGTAGGGCACAAACTTGGGCTTGCTGGGCGGGGCAGGCGCCCTATGCTCCATATCGATTGGGTCCGACAGAAAGTCCCACAGCGGCTGCGGCGAAGCCGTTGCCTTCATGCCGCTGGGCCCCACCTTCACAGGGATGATGCTGCGCAGGTCCGACTTGTAGGAGACCCTCTTGCTCGGTGCGGCGCACACCTCCTCCGGCCCCACGGCGTTGAGCAGCTCGTTGAAGCCCCTGCTGACGACGTTGCCGTCGGCCATCAGGTTGGTCTGTTGGGGCTTGCGCTTGCGCCTGCCTGCGGCAGAGTAGTCGTATGCCTGCTGTGGCGGGTAGGGGAACTGTGCAGGGATAGTGTGGTCGAATGTGTCGTTGCATTCGTAGGCGGAGCGGACCTCTGGCAGGTCGTGGGGGGGCCTGTCGCACGCATCGAGCATGATGCCCGTCCATCTGTCGGCCTCGTCGGCCAGATGGCGCTCTGCTGCCTGCTGCTGCTCGCGGAGGCGTGCCTTGCGCACGGCGGCGGTGGTGGCGCTCCCCTCGCCCTGCCTGATAAACCAGCTGCGCTTCTTCGACTTCTTCATTTCCGCTGCCTGGCGCTGCGTTTCCCTACAGACGCATCGCGGCGAAGGGGGGTGGGTGTGTGGGGGGGTCGGCCCTAAGAGAGCGCGGTCTGTTGGTGTGGTGGTGAAGTACACTGGTGTGAGCGGAAAGCGACCCACCTAGTTCACAGCTGCTCCTCCTCGAAGCTCTCCACACGAAAAGGCAGCACACGGAACGCCTCGTCCGCCTCTGCACGATCCACCTTGTCCTCCTTCAACAGGCGCACCCGCTCGTTCCCCAGCACTCCCTGCCACGTCTGTGCCTGCAGCATCGCGCACGCAATCAGTTCGCCCACCCGCAGCACCTCCTCCACGCCCGCTGCTCCTGCTCCAGCCGACCCCTGACTCAACTGACACAACGAACACCATGACATCACTCAGGCGCTGTGCCGCCCATTCAGCGAGGCGTCCTCCCCGCAGTACTTCACCTCGGGGTTGATCGCGACTGTGCCTGTAGCCAGCGCAGCAACCGGAAGTGCAGGGAGTGGTTGTGGACAGCTGTACACGGCGTAATCAGCAGTTTTTAAACGAACACATGACAAGGTGTGATCGAGATTGTGGAAATGTGGAAGCATTCAAACATCTCGGGGGCCCTCGCTCAGAAATGCAGAGAAGTGAGGACGGGTGAACCGCCTCACAACACTTGGATGCAAAGTGACACAGTTTGACACACACACAGTGTGGCACAGAGCGAAGCCCCCCTCATATTTGTTCCTCGCGTGTGTGAAGGTGAGGGGATGGGGCCAGTCGGGAAGTGCATCAGCGATAATGTCGTCCTCCGCGCTGTATGTCGACAATCATCAGATGTGTGATGTGCTCGCTTCACCGCTTCAGCGCTGCCCGCCGATAGCTCTGTTGTCGACGAAGTGGCGCGTGCGACCCGCTATCTTGACGTGACGATGCACCATGGAGTGGGTCAGCACAGTTCTTCCCTGCTGCGTGCTTGGCAAAGCAGCGCATGCAAGAAGGTGACGCCGTCCACACCGACATGCACGCAGAGGGTTCTGGGACAGTGGAGACTGCACCGAACACCCCCTCGACGTTGGCCCAAGCCTCACTGGACACACAGAGGGCTGTGCAGCCTGCCTGAAACCCCGACACCCCCCCTCCCCCACCCCCGCCACAACACAACACAACGAGGCAGTTTTTTTTACAGGCAATAGTCACGGCAGGGGCTTAGCTTGGATTTTGGGGTTGGGGGCGAAACTCGGTCAGACTCGGTCACAGTACACACGCAGTTGATTTGCCCCGTTGATTTGCTCCCCACCACCTGGTTCACCCAGAATTCGACGTTGCTGCCTTCCCGGTTCCCCCCCTTCTTATCTGGAACACCAGCTCAGCAACCAGGTTTGCAGCCTCAACCTGGGGTTGCTGTTGCCTTTGTAGGTGTGCATTGGCAGCTTCCCGCCAGGCAGTGGCGGATGCAGTCTCAGCAGCGCAGACAGTCCTGAAGTGGGCTGAAAAAGAGCTTTGTTGGTGCTTCCGTGAAATTTTCCATATACCTGGGACCCCCCGTGTTTAAGTCCCCCCCCTGGAGGCGATTTTCGGCCGGGGGGGACTTACTGGGGGGGGTCGAATATAAGATATACCTGGGACCCCCCGTGTATAAGTCCCCCCCCCTTACCCCCGTGTTTAAGTCCCCCCCTGGGGGTCTGGCAGGGGGGGGACTTAAACACAGGGGGACCTAAACACGGGGGTGGGCTGGTCTGGAGGGTCATCAGGTGGCCCCTAGGCCCTCCAGGTGCTGTCAGAGTCGAAAAGTGGGGTGCCAAAAGTCCCTCCGGACCGGAATTACCCCCCTACGACAGCAGAGGAAGAGGTCTTCTTGGTCTCCACTGTGCCACCCCCGTGTTTAAGCCCCCCCTGTGTTTAGGTCCGCCCCCCCCGTGTTTAAGTCCCCCCCGGCCGAAAATCGCCTCCAGGGGGGGGACTTAAACACGGGGGGTCCCAGGTACATCTTATATTCGACTTTTCTGTTTACAGTGTCCACTAGGCACTGGAAAATGCCATAAAAAAGCAAAATTTGAACATAAGATGTACATCTTATGTTCAAATATGGGCAAATTTTATGTTTTTTGAAAATGCAAATTATGGCTCCCGTACACAAAGCGCCCTATCACTTCACAGCTACAACCGCTCTGATGAATTTCCTTTTGTTTGTTGCGTTGACGCTTCTACACACAAAACCCTGAACTGATCACCCCCTGAGCCTGATGAAGGGTGGGGTTAGTGTATAGAGCACGTTTGGTTGCAGCTGTGGTGGGGCGCTTTCCGCTCACACGAGTGTGCTTAAGCATATTATAAGATGTACCTGGGACCCCCCGTGTTTAAGTCCCCCCCCTGGAGGCGATTTTCGGCAGGGGGGGACTTAAACACGGGGGGGGCGGACCTAAACACAGGGGGGGCTTAAACACGGGGGTGGCACAGTGGAGACCAAGAAGACCTCTTCCTCTGCTGTCGTAGGGGGGTAATTCCGGTCCGGATGGACTTTTGGCACCCCACTTTTCGACTCTGACAGCACCTGGAGGGCCTAGGGGCCACCTGATGACCCTCCAGACCAGCCCACCCCCGTGTTTAGGTCCCCCTGTGTTTAAGTCCCCCCCCTGCCAGACCCCCAGGGGGGGACTTAAACACGGGGGTAAGGGGGGGGGACTTATACACGGGGGGTCCCAGGTACCTCGGGTACCCGGAGAGAATGTCACCCCCCCTCGGCCTCCGCTTGGGCTCCAACGGCCACCCTGTACAGAGGGGGTGACGTTCTTCAATGGTTGCCCTGTGTAGCGGCTGGGAAGAATGTCACCCCCTCGGCCCTGGGCCCTCGAGGGGGGTGACATTCTCTCGGGGTACCCTAGGACCTCGCAAGAGTGGCTTCGGGGATACCCTGTGAATCTTCGCGACATTCCACTCCACAAAGTACATTTGCAAGGCTTTCGCTGCTCAGTTGGCGAAGCCTGGTGGAGACAAGGCGGAGCTTGGAAAACAAGCGTTCAACAGAAGCAGTGCCCAGCCGAAGCAAAGATGCAAGCTGGGGTAGCCTGCATGTTGCTGGGTACGTGAGAGCGAGGTTTGCCGAGGTAAACCGCTGAATAACCTCCTGCAGATCACGCAGGCCCAACCTCCGAATCTCGGAACAGACACCCGGGCACCTTGCAGAAGGGCAGTCTTGTGCGCCTGTGCCCACTTCAGTGGGTGTGCTGGGGCATTGAAGTCCGGGCAAGGGTACGCGCCAGTGATCCCCGGGAGAGGTGCCAGGTAATGGTCAGCGATGTAGCCTCCTGCACCTGCGTGCCCACCATGATGCCGGGAGACGGAATTCGAGACTGCTGACGTTATTCTTACGCTAGCGACGAATACGGGACAGAAGGAGAATGGGGTGTTCGCGTTCGCTCGCACGCGTGCTTCACCTCCTGTGCTGCTGCACCCCAAGAAAAATCCGCTTTTTTCCCCGAAAATTTATACTTTTTTTTTACGCACACTTGTGAGCAGAAAATGTCACTCCACCACAGCCAAACGTGCTCCGCACACCACTAGCCTCCCCCATCACAGGAGTTGAGGTTTTGTGTGTGGAAGCGTCAACGCAAACTTTTTATCAGGGAAGCGTTTAGGACACAGAGGAGGTATATCAGTCAGAAGAGGGGCGCCAAGGGGGCAGAGGGGAGATACTTCAGCGGCTCGCACCGCACAACACGGCAGAGGGGAGATACTTCAGCGGCTAGCACCGCACAACACGGCAGAGGGGAGACACTTCAGCGGCTAGCACCGCGCAACACAGGCAGAGGGGAGATACTTCAGCGGCTCGCACCGCACAACACGGCAGAGGGGAGACACTTCAGCGGCTAGCACCGCGCAACACAGGCAGAGGGGGGATACTTCAGCCGCTCGCACCGCACAACACGGCAGAGGGGAGATACTTCAGCGGCTAGCACCGCACAACACAGGCAGAGGGGAGATACTTCAGCGGCTCGCACCGCACAACACGGCAGAGGGGAGACACTTCAGCGGCTAGCACCGCGCAACGCAGGCAGAGGGGGGATACTTCAGCGGCTCGCACCGCACAACACGGCAGAGGAGAGATACTTCAGCGGCTAGCACCGCACAACACAGGCAGAGGGGAGATACTTCAGCGGCTCGCACCGCACAACGCAGGCAGAGGGGAGATACTTCAGCGGCTAGAACCGCACAACACAGACAGAGGGGAGATACTTCAGCGGCTAGCACCGCACAACACAGGCAGAGGGGAGATACTTCAGCGGCTCGCACCGCACAACACGGCAGAGGGGAGATACTTCAGCGGCTAGAACCGCACAACACAGACAGAGGGGGCAGGCATCAGGAGATGGCAAGCTTCGACGCCGCCACGGCTGACTGGGACCGTATCCCGATTCCCCCGTTGGCCAAGACCGCAGCCGTCGCACCCCGGGCGGGCTGCGTCTTCCCCACCTGCGACACCATCCACGGCGGCGGCGCCACAGCCCATTCGTGCCACACGTGCGGGCGTACGACGGTGCCGTCATGCCTGAGGAAGCGCATCCCGACGGCGGCGGCGAACGAGTGGCTGGAGATGTGGGGGGAAGTCGGGTGGACTTGCCCCGTGTGCACGTGGGAGGCCCTCGAGAGGGAGAGGGACGAAGCAGACGCCGAGATGTGGGACGGAGAGGAGTACGACGAGGAGTCCTCCAGCGAGAGGGTACCGGCGCCACCACCCAAGGAGGACACGAACGCCGCGGCTCTAGCCACCATCCTGCAGGAGATCCGGGAGCTCAGGAGCGAAGTGACAGGCCTGAGGGGGACGGTGGAGGAGCAGAAGAAGGAGATAGCTGAGCTGAAACTCAGCCAGAAGAAGGCCGACCAGGACCTCCCCGCGGGTTTCACGGCGCACGTCGTCTCGACTTGGGGAGACGCGCTGACAACGCCGAGCGGGCAGCGCCTTGTGAAGGCGGAGGTGACGCGGGTGTTCCGCAAGGCGGAGCTGGAGAGCGGGCCAGACGCCCCCGATTGGCACCACGAGATGGCGTCGCGTTTCGAGCGGGTGTACGAAATGTTCGACCTAATCAAGCAGACAAACGATGTCGCCCCCTTCGTGACACCACTCCACAAAGTCATCGTCGAGATGAACAGCTACGCACTGCTGCGAGGCCGCGCGGGGGCGCGCCACTACCAGGGGAAGGCGAAGGCCCTATCACCCTCCGACTACACGGTTGCCCTCCACAGGAGGTTCATCGAAGAGGGCAGAGCCAAGCAAGAGGCAGTGTGGGCAAAAGCGGAGGCGAAGGCCGAAGACAGATCGGAGCCATACCGGCTCCCAAGCAAGGGCAGGGGCCGGAGCGCGGGAAAGGGACGCGCGTCGAAGGGACTCGGGAAGCGGAACTGACCGGACAAGGGGGGACACTACGGCCTGCTGTACCAGGAGGCCGTGCCGACCCTCCCCCCGACCGGTCGGGGGCGGCCGTTGAAGAAGGGCACCCGGCTGACACCCCAGAAGTGCAAGGAGATCCGCGACTCTTTCCAAAAGACCCTGACACACGCCCTCGCCCCGACCTACTGGAAGACACTACGCAGAGCATACGACCAGTACACACAGTTCCGCAGGCAGTGGGCAGACACAGCGGGGAGAATGCCGCCACACGACGAGTGCGCGATGCTATGGGCGACCAGCCAACGTTTGGGGGGCCTGTCGACGTCCTCGACCCTGCAGTACCTGAACAACATCGCAGGGGCCCTCAGGAGATTCGAGGGCTACCCGCTCGACAGTGTCCAGGTCCTCAGCGATTACCGCCGCGCGCTCAAGCGGCAGGGAGCGCTGAAGCCGAAGCGCCAGGCACAACCCGCGACCCCACAGGACATTCGAAGGGCGATCGAACGCGAACCGCGCCGACTGGTACAGCTGCTGCTGGGCATCATGTGGAGGGGGGCTGCGCGCGTGTCAGATGCACTCCGCCTCGACGTGAAGGATGTTCAGCCGGACCCGGACAACGACGTAGTCAACATCCGCTGGACGCAGTCAAAGTCGGACCCGTTCCGTGTCGGGCACATCACAGGCATCACCCTGCAGGCAGGCCTCCGGAAGATCCTGGAGCGGCGTCTCAGGCAGGCAGAAAAACGCAAGCAGACAACCCTGTTCCCCCCAAGTGTAGGGTACCGCTGTGCGACAAAGGCAATCAAGAGAGCCAGGGCGACTCTGACTACACACTCCCTCCGCCGCGGCGCGCTGACACATCTGGCGAGGAAGGGAGTGCCCCTGGAGGAAGTCAGGCTGCTGTCACGACATGCCACAGTGGACGGGGTGATTCGCTACGTGTCGGCGGCGGAGAATGCGCGCGCGAGAGACACGGCGAGGATATCAGCGAAGATCGACCAGTGAGGAGGCGTCGGCGGAGACGAACGAAGCGGGGAGGGGACCCGCAGACATCATCATCACACTTCCCGGCAAAGCTCCGACGCCTGATGGCGCCACAGGAGGCTTATCAGGAAGTGGGTCAGACCGAAGACGACCCGGACACCGACGAGTCGTACGGGCCAGGCATTGAAAACGGGTATGAGAGCGACCTCGCGGTGTGCGCGGGAGACAAGCTGCTGCGGCCGGCAAAGGAGGGGCGTGATGCGGGGACACACGGTGAAGCCATCGCACCGATCTGCAAGACACGGCTCGACCTCGACAGGCTGGTGGGGATGGACACGGCAGGGGAGTTGGACGGCGTGATAGATCTGATCCGGGAGCCGAGGGTATTTGAGAACGCGCTGCTGCCAGGCGCAAGGGAGGCGTTCAGACGCCACCGCAAGGTATCCCGACACATGCTGCAACACCTCGACGACCTGGAGGGCTTCGGAGTGCTGAAGGAGGCGGATGCTGCCGCCTACCTCACCCTCCCGGCTTTCACCGTGTCCAAAAAGTCGGGAGGATTACGCTTCATCGTCGACGCCAGGCCGCTCAACAAGCACATGGTTCGACCCCCGGACATGCGCCTGGACGACATCATCGAGGTGACGCGACGCATTGCTCTCGCAGAGTGGGTCGTGATGGCGGACGCGCGGAGCTGGTTCTACCAGTTCCCAGTGCAGAAGGAAATCCAGCGCTTTTTTGGAGTCTGGGTCGGGGGAGAACGCGACGAGTTCATCAAGACATTCCTCACCGTCATGTGCATGGGCTGGTCGCACTCTCCATCCATCGCGAACAGGAGCGCAAGGGTGCTGCTCCCGCCCAGCCAGGGGATCTGCTGGATCGACAACTTCGTGGTGCTGGGGCGAACCCGAGAGGAGGTGGCGAACCAATACGCTGCTTTCCTCGGGCGGTGCAGGGAAGTCCGAGCGGCGCTGAACTTCGACGACCCACAGCACGGAAGACCGACACAGCACTTCTCCGTGTTCGGCATCGAGTTCGACTTACAACGGCACACTTTCAGGATGGACCCGGCCTGGATCCGAAAGATCACCGAGCGCAGCGAGCTGGGGGCACTGCTCGAGGGGAGCTCGACGCCGCGCGGGGTGTTTCGGGTGTTCGGTGCGCTCGTGTGGCAGTCCTACGTCATGCGCGCCCCAATGTGCTACATGCCGGCAGCCCTTTCATTCATCCGACGAGTGGCGAAGCGGGCACACGCGGAAGGGGGTACGTGGGATGCAGTATGCACAGTACCCACCTCGGTGCAGCGTGAGACTGTGGACCGTATGCGCTTCATCGCAGTGAACGACTGGCGGGCCGCGACTGACCCCCCCTCCGTGGTATCGCTATGGACAGATGCATCATCGCGCGAGTGGGCCGCCATTCTAGTCAGGCCAGAGGGGGAGACAGTCGCACAGGGAACGTTCCGCGGAGCGGACGAGGGGGCGCACATTTTCCTAAAGGAGGCACACGCCGTCTGGCAAGGCCTGCGACTGGCTCAGAGGTATACAGACATGACCGTGACATGCTACATCGACAACCTCCCCCTTGTGTTCTCGATGCGCAGGGGCCACTGCTCCAACTTCCGCGGCAACCTGGTGTTGCAGGAGATCTTCACCATCGCCCGGAAGAATAGGATGCGGCTCCGACCGCAGTGGGTGGCTTCCCAGGACCAGAGAGCTGACGAATACACCCGGGGTAAGCAAGCGGCAGACCCGGCTTTCCTGGAGACACGCCCGATACCCGGCGCGTAACTTCCGCGGCCGTCCCGAGAGACCAGGGACGGCCACGTCCCTCCGGATGAGGGTCCTGAGTGGAAGCGTCAACGCATCACAAACAAAATACGAGTAAAGAGCGGCTGTACTGGAGTGACATTTTTTACGCACACTTGTGAGCAGAAAATGTCACTCCACCACAGCCAAACGTGCTCCGCACACCACTAGCCTCCCCCATCACAGGAGTTGAGGTTTTGTGTGTGGAAGCGTCAACGCATCACAAACAAAATACGAGTAAAGAGCGGCTGTACTGGAGTGACATTTTTTGTCTTTTGAGCTGACCGAGTTTTTTTCCGGGTTTGGCTGAAACTCGGTCAGCTGACCGAGTTTACCCCCCCAAGCTAAGCCTCTGAGTCACGGCGCAGACGCTTTGCCCACCCAGAGGCAGCACCCACCCCACCACCACCTCCACCACCATCACATCTCACCTGGTGTGAACTGCAGCACCTCTTTGAATAGACGCTCCACCCGGGCGTGCTCCGGCACGGCTGCTGCGGGGTACTTCATGAAAGCCGCGTGGCACAGGAGGTACTGGAAGTGGTGGAAGAGGATCGGGGTGTTCTGCATGGGCGCCCTCCCTGTCTCCACGCGGTGGAACCGCTCATATGCGCTGCACAGCCCCCGTGTGGTCAGCAGGGTCCAAGAATCAGCCTCCTGCACGCTCGTCAGCAGGGTGCAGCTTTCTAGATAGTCCGCAACATTCTTCAGCAACACCGTCGCCCCCAACCTGTGGTAGGTCCGCATCGCTGCCTCCCTATACAACACAAGCACGTCGGCAAGCCGCCCCCTTGTGGTGATCGCCTTGCAGCCCGGCAGCACCACCTCACGCATGAAGGTGTCGAAGGCGCTGTCGGGGAGCAGCCCAGGGAAGGCTTTGACAGCGCCCGCCAGCAGCGCGACACTCAGCATCGGGTCCACCACCTCCTCGCGGGCACCCCTGGGGAGGCACGTCATCACCTCCAGCTCTGTGTCCGCTTGCAGCCCCACGTCGTGCACCAGGTCCTGCACGTTGCTGGGGATGAGGAACACGGTGCCATAAGTCGCGCGGATCTCTGTCAGCTCTGACGCATAGTCGAGGACGCGTGCCTTCGCAGCCTCCAGCTTCTTGATGGGCAGATTCCTGATGGTGTTCGACTTGTGCTCGTGCTCATACTTTGGCACCCACTGTGGAGGGTCCATGCTGGTGAAGGATGTCGCGCCCAGGACTGTCATCGGGCAGCGGTGCAGGTCGGAGGCGAGAGTCTGATGCATGAGGGTCATGTGCAGCAGGCCCTCTTGCATGCCTTGCAGCGCGTCGCAGAGCTCAGTGCCCTCCTCCGGGATGGAGGTGCTGTCCGCAGCAGGGGTGGGCTGGCACGCCTTTGCCGCAACCAGGGAGGCGATGTGCATCACCACGTCGCGCGACACCGGCAGCACCAGCGAGTTTGGGTGGACCGGCAGGCTGTTCCCAAAGAGCTTCCGCAGCACCGCCGCCACCACCGACGCCTTCTCCACATCGTCCTTCTCCCTCTGCACACGGTCCACATCGATGGTGCTCACGATGTTGGGGAAGACATGCTGCAGGCCTTGCGTGAGGTTGTCCAGCAGGTGCGCCCCGGGGAACTTCCCGCCGTACAGCGTGGTGTACCATTTGACGAGGGCACCGCTCTCAGCTGGGATGGCGAGCGCTGCGGGGTTGAGCTGCATGCGCTTCAGCAGCGCGGTGGCTGCGCCGTTGAGGGCGCAGTGCTGCTCCTCGATAGAGGAGAGACGGGATGCCGTGGCGGTTGCCTTCTCCAGCTGCGCCTTCATCTCCGCCTCGTTGCGTTGGGCGGTGTCCTGCTTCGCCAGCGCGCGACGCACCCTGTCACGCAGCAGCATCTGCTCCGCCTTGAGCTGCAGCAGCGTCTTCTGCAGGTCCAGATTCCTCGCCTTCTCCTCCTTCAGCTTCTCCTCGCACTCGTTGAGGGACTGCGCGGTCTGCTTCACCTTCTGATCCATGTTCATGACCTGGTCGAACATCAGCCCCTCCACACGCGCCTTCTCCTTAATCTGCTCCGCGGTGGCCCGCTTCGCCAGCGCCAGCTCCCTCTCCAGCAACAGCTTGTCCTCCTGAGCTGTCCTGTCCGACTTCTGCCTGGCGATCACCTCACGCCACGCCATAAACAGCAAGGCACGCACTGTCCGCTTCCAATACTCTGTAACGGAGCACTCCGCCTGCATCTGCCGCTGCGCGTGGGCTCTCTCAATCCGGATCAGCTGGTGGCTGTCCTGGATGTCAGCCTGAAGCTCGATGTTATCCTCACACGCCAGCCGCCCGCGGTACCTCTCCATGAGTATGTTGATCGCAGCGACATCCGTGCCCCCCGACCCCAGCACATCCACAATGTGGTCCTCCGGCAGGGGGCCCGGGTGCCCCAGATACAGCCCTTCTGAGACGCGCATGTTCTCCTCGGTGTTGCCGATGTCGTTGGGGTGGATGTTCGTCTCGGGGCAGTACAGCGCCCGCGACAGCCTCTCGCGGCACCACCTCAGGGTGCTGTCGAGGCCGGGGTGCAGGTTGCGCAGCAGGAAGAAGCAGTGGTCCATGAGGAAAAGGGCGGCACGGGAGGTCCCAGCGACATCCGCCTCGTTGACGCTCAGCACCTCCAGGAGGCGGGACAGGGCAACCGCATCCGTGTCATGCGTGTAGGCTTTGACGTAGCACGAAAGCCGTTTGAAGCATTCGGAGTACTCCAGCTTTGTCTGCCGGAGGATGGCGGTGATGGAGGCGATCGATTTGTGCAGCTCCTGGATCCCGTCCAGCTGGGGGCCTTCACCGCGGAGGGATGCGACGGCCTCGTCATGCACCCTCTGTGCGTCGCTGCGTGATGCGACCGTGTGCTGGCGGGACAGGCGTGGCGAAGACCCTGTGTCGCCCCCCCCCTTCTTCTGCCGCTGCGCCCCTTTGACAGACCGGCGGAGGCTGTCCGCAGCAGGCGACAGCGATTCCGACACGGTGTGCACAACAGTCGCAGGCTGGCGGGGCGGAGACAGCACGCGCCACCGGAAGTCGGGTGATATCTCTTTCTTCTCCTGCAGGGGGGGTGCGGGCGACGGGGCGCCCCGAAGCACCGCAGCAGAGGGCACCGCCGCGCTGCCGTTACACAGGCCTGGCAGGAGGGCCAGACGGCGGTAGAGGATTGTATCATGCGCCTGTCGACCCTCTGCACGCAAGTAGTCTTGGAGCTGCATGGTGGGAGGGGAGGGGGGTAGTGGTCCACCCCCTTCGTCTTGCGGCTCGCAAGATAGAGAAAGGTGGGGTGGGGGGGTGGGGCGTGTGTCACGCAGGCGGGTGGTGGGTGTGCATCACCCACAGGGGTGTGTGTGTGGGTGTGTGGGGGGTTAATCTGCAGAAGGAAGGTGAATGTAATAATGTGATAAGGCAGAGAAGCAAATGATGCAGACTGCACGCCCACATTGCTGCCACAGCTCCTTTTTAGGCTAAATACACTTCTCGCCCGAGCGGGTGATTTGCGCGTTCTACAAATACGCGTACTCGACGTCCTTGTGTCTGTGAATGTTTGATGATCTGGACAAACAAAATAGGGGAACGAAAAAGGAATGTTTTGTTGACCGCTTCCACCACTCCTCTGCACAAATCTCACGACCGTGTGTTGTGTGTTTGTGTTGTCTGAAGTACAGAAGGTGTGGTGGAGCACGAAGAAATGGAAACCATGACAGAGGTAATGACGCCAGTCCTTCTCGTATCGTATTTCCTCCAATACACAGCTGCGCTGTGTTTTGGATGGTATAAAAAAAAATGGGTGTCGGGCGGCTTGCCAGGCTCAACTCTGCTGCTGCAGGGCCTTGCCATCCTGGGAGCAGATCGCGCAGGCGTGCGCACCTCGGAGTCAGTCCCCAAGGAGCTGCAGGGCGAGTGGGCGGGGGCTGCTCCGACCCCCTCCTCTCGGAAACGGCCCCAAAGGGTTGGGGCCGCCCACCCGTTCTGCATGTTGCCCCCCAGTGAGACCCAGTGCGACCGCAGATGTGGTGCTCAGGGAAAAAGCCACAACAGATGAGGGCGGTGGGCGGTGGGCGGGGGCGGGGGGGGGGGGGGGGGGTGACACACGTCGTTCCCGAAAACGCTTGCCGCGCCAACCCCGCGCAGGGATCCCGTCCGTTTGCTGTGTGCAGGGGAAAGCGAGTCGGGGGCGCGTCGGTGGGGCGCCGGCGGCAGGAGGTATGTGCCTCGGAAGCATCGTGCGACACTCAAGTGACTCGGAAGCCCCCCCGCCTGCCAAGCCCCCCCCCCCTCACTTGAGTTTGGTTTGGCGGGCCGACGCTCCTTCCACACACCCTTTTCTGCCCCCTCCCACCCCCCCCCCCCCCTTGCAGCGATTCTTTACACGGTGGACTCCCACCCCCTGGAGCGGGGGTCTGGGGCGGGGGTCTGGGAGACCCCCGCTAGCGGGAGTCTGCCCTGCTATTTTTGGTGCCCAGACGACCCCCGCGAGCGGGGGTCCATACCCCCACTCGCGGGGGTCCCGACCCCCGCGAGCGGGGGTCGGACCTCGCCAGACCCCCGCTATTCCGATATCCCAAAAAGGTGCACCCTGACGTGTGGGAGTCCACCGTGTAACTGGCTTCTTTCGGATGACACGTTCTTTCGACTGGTCAATATGTCAGGGAAAAGACTTTAGCTCTAGGACACCACATGGAAGCGAGGCGCCACGTCTGCCCGTGCCTGAGATCACACAAAGGCATGCCGGAGGAGGAAGTGATGAGACGTACGGATATAGCGGATAGAGAGGGGGGGGGGGGGGGGGCCGGGTGAAGGAGGAAAAGGGGCTCCCCGCCAGCACCCTGCACCCCCCACCCTTTACAATTCTGGGCGCGTTTTCTGTTTTGCCGCACTCGTGTGGGAGGAAGGTGTCGCTGTCACGACTCACTCAACTCACTACCAGTGGCCTCCTCTTTCGCTCACCTCACTCCCGCAGGGCGAGGGGGTGTGGTAGCGAGCCAACGCATGTGATATCCAAACCCAACCTGAGGGGGCCTTCGCTACCAGATGTAACTGAGTGAGAAAAAGTGAGCAACAGCCCCACTTCCCCTCACTGACTGACGAGCTGTGATTGGTAGCGAGGGTCCCCTGAGGGGGAGAAAGTGTGTGCGTGACAGCGAAGCTTCCTTCAAAAGCGCCCTATCACTTCACAGCTACAACCGCTCTGATGAATTTCCTTTTGTTTGTTGCGTTGACGCTTCTACACACAAAACCCTGAACTGATCACACCCTGAGCCTGATGAAGGGTGGGGTTAGTGTATAGAGCACGTTTGGTTACAGCTGTGGTGGGGCGCTTTCCGCTCACGCGAGTGTGCTTAAAAAAATGGCAAGAAACAGTGGTGTCGCAGCCCTGCAACGCCCCATAAGAGCACTCTTAAATGCCATTTGCCAAAGAAAACATGCTCATTTCGCACAAAAGAGCCTGAAGAACGGAAAAGATTGAAAGCGGTGGGTGCAGTGAGATGAGATACCCACTCGAGGCAGCGGAAAGCTGTCTTGTGCCTGGGGGGGGGAGAGGCAGCAAGGCTTGCTGCAAATGAGACCAGATGGAGTCTGTACATCACGGGTTTCGCACGGCTTTCCCACACAAGACGGGCGGTCTGGGTGGGGGCAGAGGAGTGGGGATGATGGGGGAGGAGTGAGAAAGGCATCGGCACACAGGGTAGGGGAAAACTGTGAAAAAAAATACTACTGACACACTTCTGGAATCTGTCGCTTGCTTGCATTGCACGCATCCATCCACAGGTGCGTCTGGTACAACAAAAACTGTGCGCGCGCGCGCGCGGTGTGACACGGCGAGGGGGGCGGGGGGGGGGGGAGTCCGCGGGGGTATTGCCGATTTGTGTAAGAACGACAATGCCACACGCACACATCCTCCTCCCCCCCTCCCTCTGGGCGGGGAATAGAGCAAGAGGAGAGAGCAGGTGGGCGAACACCCCACCGCGGTGTTTGGGAAATACAAGCAGGTGAGCCCCGCTCGGGCCTTCCTTTCGCAGAGGGTGATAGTTGCGTTGATCACCACCCACATCCCCCTTCGGAGAAGCGGGGGAAGGGGCTGGGGGACGTGGGTGGCGCAATACCGTACAATTTTTTCTTGGGAGGGGGGGGGGGGGTTAACAAAAAGACATGGTGGCGGCGGAGCAGCTTGACCCCGCCTGGCCTGTTCGAAGCTCGGAACTCATCAGACTGTTTCCCCCCTGAAGCCTTTGAAGGCCGGGGGTGGTGGCTAGACGTATTGTGTTAGCTGTTCTATTTGGGGGCAGGGGCAGGGGGCTGGGGGGCGCTGTGCTGATGCCGCTGCTTGGTGCTCTAGCGTAAGGTGCACGGGGGGAGGGGGGGGGTAGGGGGGAAACCAAAAAAGAAACAATCTAACTCAAAACCCCGAACCCCCCTTTTCGCTGTTTTTAAATTTATCGACAAACGCTCCCCACACACCCACCCCACCCCACATCAACACTTCACCGGATACAACCCTGGCCCACGCGCCTGCGACGGTGGCGAGTAACTCGGGGGCGGCACAGGCGCCGCCCTGCCTGCACCGTACTCTGGATACTCCGTCTGGGGCGAGCCGTAGGACCCGTAGGAGTAACGTGCCGAAGAGGGGCGGCTGGGATGCCGCCCGTCTGACGGCCTCACGGGGCGCTGCCACGAAGTGTAAGGGGGGTCGTAGGTGGTGTGCGCGGCCTGCAGAGTGGGGGGGAGGATTTGTGCGTTGCGTTAAAAAGCGAGCAGACCAACAGATCCGAACAAATCACACCGGGGGGTGGGGGGCCCTCCCCACCCGGGATGACCCAACACCCCCACAGTGGTCGCGAGGCCCCTCCCCTCCCCTCCCCTCCCCCCCCGCCAGCAGAACAGAGCCATACCATCGCGTCGGGGTTGTAAGGTATCCCATCCCCTGTCTTGGAGAGCATGCCCACAGGGTAGGGCCCTGCCACAATGCCTGTGTGCGGTGCGTCGTAGTCGTAGAACTGCACGTGGCCCGGCGACATCGACACATGCTTCTCCCCCGACAGCCCCTCCATGGGCGGCGTGCGCGGCGGTGCCAGGGGCGGGTCGGGCGCGGTACGCTCCCCCTGCGAGCTCCTGCTCCTGTGTGTCAGGCTCTCCCCCTCCCCTAGGCGCTCCATGTCTTCATACGGCAGGTCGACTGCCGACACGACAGGCGGCGGTGCCGGTTTGCGGAAGCAGTACCACAGGCACAGCACCATCGCACACAGCAGCAGCAGCGCGACGGGCACAATCCACAGCAGGTGCAGCAGGGAGAGCCCGTCGTCGTCATCCCCCACCTCGCTGCATGTTGAGGCTGTGGCGCTCCACTCGCAGCCTGGCTTCGCCAGGCAGGCATCCTTGAGGGTCAGGGCAGGGCAGGCCGCTGCGGCATATCTGATGCCCGTGCTGTTGAGGTCTGTGCAGAAGGACGAGGTGGCGGAGGGGCACGTCCCCGCCCTCTGCAGGAATGCCGTGTGCAGCTGGGGCGCCGTGAGGTGGTCCCGCTCCTGCCCCCCCGACAGCACCGCCTCCCCGTGGAACGACACGTTGAATATGCCCTGCGCCGCGTCGCGCGCAACCATAACCCGGGCGGGGTCGATGCCCATCGTGTCGGCCAGCGTAAGGCCCCACTGCTGCGGCTCCACGCCTTCGGGTGCTGGGACCGGTGCCACGGGTGGGGTGGGGGCGGACTGCCGTGCGCACTCCGCTGTGCCGCCCGCCAGGGCGCCGACCATAGGGGGCAGGCAGAAGCACACCCACTCGCCGGAGGCCCTGCTGGCGCAGCGCTGCCCGACCTGCTCGCAGAAGCTGGGGCGTGCAGCGCAGCCGCTGTTCTTCGAGCGGCAGACGGCAGGGGCGTTGGTGCCGAGCCCGGCCAAGGGTGCCCTGCAGCTGCATTGGAATGCAGTGTTGTCGCTGTTGGCAACACACGCCTGCGAGGACCCGCATGGGTTGGGGACGCAGAGGCTGGGCTGCCCGACGCACTTCCCCTGGATGCAGCGGTCGCCCTCTGTGCTGACGTTGCCGTCGCTGCAGAAGATGCCTTCGGGTTTGATGACATCCACGCACTGGCCTGCGCTGCTGCAGGCAGCGGAGGAGCACTGCGGGCTGGTGGCGGTGCAGGCCTGGCTGCCGCACGTCACGCTGCCCGAGCATGTCCCGGAGACACAGCGGTCGTTTGTCGTGGAGCTGTCGCCGTCGTCGCAGGAGGTGCCGTCCGCCTTCAAAGGCTCCGTGCAGAGCCCCGTGTGTGCGACACACTCCCCGTCGCTGTGGCAGGGGCCCTGCGGTGTGGTGTGGTGTGGCGGGGGCGATGGGTTAACCGAATCCCGCTGTGAAGACAAACGTTCGCAACCCACGCGTTGCTGTGTCTCTCCCACCAAGCAAGCAGGGGGCATACCTTAGCCTTGCACAGCACCCCGCCGCACTTCGAATCCCCGACACACTTGCCGCCCTGGCAGCGGTCGTTAAGCGTTGTGATGTCGTCGTCGTTGCACGGCGTGGAGTCGGGCTTCGCTGCCTCGCTGCACCGCCCCTCCTTGCACTCGGCGGTGTGGCACTTGGGGTCCTCAGGCTTGCACGCCTGCCCTGAGCAGGACTGTGTCCCGGCACATGCACCCTTTGTGCACTTGTCGCTGACGGTTGCCGCCAGCCCGTCGTCACAGGACGTGCCGTCCTCCAGCAGAGGCTCCGTGCAGATGCCCAGGTGTGCGATGCAGCCCCCGGGCGCATGGCACTCGTCAGTGGCAGTGCACTCCACAGCCGCACACAGGTCCACCCCCCGGCACACGCCTGCGCTACAGATGTCGTTGGCGGTGTTCCTGTCGCCGTCGTTGCAGGGCGTGCCGTCAGGCTTCGGGTGCTCTGCGCACTGGTCCGCCTCGCAGCGTATGACGTGGCACATTGGCTTCTCTGTGGCACACGCCTGCCCGCCGCACGTCACACGCCCCACACAGCTGCCCCCCCTGCAGGCGTCGAACAGGGTGGCAGGGTCGCCGTCGTCGCAGGATGTGCCATCCAGCAGCCACTTCACGTCGCACGCACCTGCGGTGCACATCGGCTCCAGGCACTGCTGCTGTGGGGCAGGGCACGGGACGCCGCTGCAGGACAGCACCCCAGCGCAGACGCCTGCCTTGCAGGCGTCCTGCTGGGTGCCGCTGTTTTGATCGTCGCATGACGTGCCGTCGGGCCTGGGTGCCTTGAGGCAGGTGCCTGTGCGGATGTCGCAGTAGTACGTCGAGCACATCTCATCTGCAGGGCAGACAACCCCTGCGCAGCGGTCGTTGCCGGTGCACTTCCCGCTTTCACAGACGTCGTCTGTCGTGTTGGCGTTGCCATCGTTGCATGCAGTGCCGTCTGCCTTGGGCACCTCTGCGCAGACCCCGTTGGAGCACCGTGGGATGTAGCACTGCCCCTGCTCGGCAATGCACACAGCACCCCCGCACAGCACTGACCCGGAGCAGCCGCCGTCGGGGGAGCAGCGGTCGCCTGCTGTGAGGGGGTCGCCGTCGTCGCAGGCCGTGCCGACGGCCTTCTTGACGGAGGTGCACCCGGTGGGGCCGCAGGAGGGCAGGTGGCACTGCGGGTCGTTGACCTGGCAGGTGTCGCCCCTGCACGCCACGGAGGCGACACAGCTGCCCCTGCTGCACAGGCCGGCGTTGCGCTGGCTCCCGATGTCGCACGGCGTGCCGTCGCGCTTGCGTGGCTGCGAGCACACGCCGGAGGCCCTGTCACAGGACCCCACCTCGTGGCAGGGCGTCAGTGCTGCGCATGCGACGCCAGCACAGCGGTCTCGCCCTGCGCACACACCTGCCGTGCACACGTCGCCCTCGGTGCCAGGGTTGTCGTCGTTGCAGGCTGTGCCGTCAGGCTTGTTGACTGTGGAGCATGCGCCCTGCTCGCAGCGTGGCACCACACAAGGCAGGCTGCCAGCAGAGCACTGCGCCGCGCTGCACGCAAGGTTGCCGGTGCAGGTGCCGCCGATGCACTGGTCGTTCAGCGTGGCGGAAACACCGTCGTCGCAGATGGTGCCGTCAGGCTTCATGGGGTCGTCGCAGTGCCCCGTTGCAGGGTTGCATGTCCCCGCCTCGTGGCAGTAGTCGCTGGCAGGGCACACCACACCGCGACACAGGTCGACACCCCTGCATGTGCCGGAGCTGCAGAAGTCGTTTGCCGTGCTGCTGTTCCCGTCGCTGCATGGGGTGCCCGGCGGGTCTGCCACCTGCGTGCACTGGTTGTTGATGCAGCGCGCTGTGTGGCACAGCGGCTGCAGCGGCACACAGGCCTGCCCGTTGCATTTGATGGTCCCCACGCACACACCTGATACGCACCTGTCGTCGTAGGTATCGTTTTTCCCATCGTCACAGCTGCTGTAGTCCGCCTTCGGTGCATCGCTGCACAGCCCTGTGGCCTCGTTGCAGGTGCCCGTCTCGTGGCACGGGCCACTGGCGCTGCACACAACGCCCGTGCACTTGTTCGTTCCTGTGCAGGTCCCTTTGGCGCACCTGTCGTCTGTTGTGGTGCTGTCGCCGTCGTTGCACTGTGCGCCCTCCGGCTTCAGCACCTGTTCGCACCTCCCCTGCCGGCACAGCACGGTGTGGCACTGCGGCTCGTTCACCGTGCAGTCCACACCACCGCACCTCAGCACCCCGACACAGATCCCGCTGCGGCACTGGTCCCCGGTGGTGCTGGTGTCGCCGTCGTTGCACGCAACCCCGTCGGGCTTCGGTACTGCACGGCACAGGTCTGTTTGGCACAGGGCAGCCATGCACTTCGTGAGCTTTGGGACGCAGGGCTTGCTGCTGCACATCACAGTCCCGACACAGACGCCCGCCACACAGGTGTCACCCATCGAGTTGGCGTTGTTGTCATCGCACAGCGTGCCATCCGGGCCGACAGGGTCGCTGCACACCCCTGTGCTGGGGTCGCACTTGCCGGCAAGGTGGCATGCATCAGAGGCAGTGCACACCACAGACGCACAGGGGTCGACACCCACACACCGCCCGCTGCGGCACGTGTCGCCTGTCGTCAGCGGGTTGTTATCGTTGCACGTCGTGGCTCCCGACGCCACCTGGATGCACTGCCCATTCTGGCAGGCAGCGGTGTTGCACTTCGGGTCACTAGGGGTGCACACAGCACCTGCACACGAGATGGACCCCCTGCACACGCCGTCAATGCATCTGTCGCTCATCGTGTTGGGGTTGCCGTCGTCGCACTGCGCGCCGAACGGCTTCGGCGGGTCGGTGCAGACACCCAGGCGGGGGTCGCACACACCCACGTCGTGGCAGCTGTCGCTCGCAGAGCACGCGATGTTGGCGCACACGTCTGTGCCGACACACATGCCTCGGATGCAGCGGTCCTCCACAGTCGCGGAGTTGAAGTCGGTGCATGATGTCCCGTCAGGCTTGGGCACCACAAGGCACTCCCCCTCAGACCCGCACGCAGCGGTGTGGCACTGCGTGTCGTTGACTGGGCAGGTCCTCCCGCTGCAGGACACCGTCCCTACACACACGCCCTGCATGCACTTGTCACCGCTTGTCGCCGAATCCCCGTCGTTGCAAGGGTGGCCATCCGACTTGGAGGGGGCTGTGCACACACCCGACTGCGGCACGCAGTGCCCCGCCTCGCCGCACTGGCCTGCCGCAGCACACACGACCCCCGCACACCTGTCCTCCCCGACACAGGCACCGGCAACGCAGCGGTCGTTGGAAGTGGAGGGCAAGCCGTCGTCGCAGGGCGTCCAGTCCTGCTTGGGCTGCTGGGTGCACAGCCCGTTGACGCAGGCAGGTGTGTGGCACATGGGCTCGGCAGCGAAGCAGCTGAGGCCTGCACAGGACACGCTGCCCACGCACACGCCGGAGGCGCACTGGTCGCCGTTCGTCAACGCATCGCCGTCGTCGCATGCCGTGCCGTCCGCCAGGGCCAGCGCGACGCACTGCCCCGTGGCGGGGTCACAGGGCAGGGCCTGCATGCACCCCACCTGCTGCGGGCACACCACACCCTCGCAGAGGTCGGCCCCGCGGCACACGCCTGCACGGCACCTGTCGTTGGTGGTGCCGGGGTTGCCGTCGCTGCAGGGGGTGCCGTCTACCTTCGCCTCCTCCACACAGGCGCCGGACACGCATGACGACACATAGCACTGCGGGTCTGACGAGCGGCACTCCTGCCCGCCGCACGCTGCAGCCGAGGCACCGATGCATGCGCTGTTGGCACACACATCGCCCGTCGTCCTCGGGTCGCCGTCATCGCAGGAGGTGCCGACGGGCAGCGGGGACTCCGTGCACACCCCGGTGCCGGGGTTGCAGGACGCCGTGACGCAGCCCCCAGGCGGCTCGCAGAAGACCAAGGCGCACACCCCGCTGCTGACGGTGGGGCGCGGCGCAACCACGCGGTAGGCCCCGGGCTGCAGCACCACGCCTGGCTGCAGGGCACGCGCTGCAGTGTCCTCAGCCTGTGCCGCGCTGCTCGGCACGTCCACCGCAAAATGCAGAAACGTGTGGCCCGATGACGGGCTGCCGGATGTGTCAGTCAGGTGCGCCAGGGCAGACCCGGGGATGCACGACGTGGCGTCGCGCCTGCCTTGCACATCGGCAGCACACATCGACACAGCACGCACGTTGCTTGCCTGCAGGCCTGCGGCCTGCAGTGTCTGCGCCAGCGCCTGCAGCAGCGACTCCGCCGAGGCTGTGCTGGAGGCCACCTTGAAGAAGCTCTTGTCGATGACGATCTGCCCGCCCAGCTGGCTTGTGGTCGGCGCGCCGCGGCACACACCTCCCTGGCAGCGGTCGTTCGCGGTGGTGGCGTCGCCATCGCTGCACCCCACGCCGTCCGGCTTGTCCTGTGAGGTGCATACGCCGCTCAGCGGGTCGCAGCTGCCCGCCTGCCTGCAGGCCTCCTCTGGCGAGCACTGCACAGACGCACACCTGTCGGGCGCACAGCAGGCCTGCTCCGTGCAGCCGCCCACTGGGCAGGGCACAGCACCGTCCAGCACCCTGCCACTGGGGCACTGCTGCACGGTGCTGCACATTTGGCAGCACTGCGCCTCCGTGCACCCGGTGCTGGGGCACACCATGCCAGCCGTGCCGGCAGGCACATGACACCCAGTGGCGAGGCGCGACGTGCCGCATGTCTGACGGGTGCCGGAGCACGACCCCCCGACACACTTGTCGCTGAGGGTGGACGGGTCCTCGTCGTTGCAGGGCGTGCCGTCCGGCAGCGGTGCCGAAGCGCAGGGGGACGCGGAGCAGTCGGGCGCCGTGCAGCGCGGGTCCACCGCAGCACAGCCTGACGCGCACACCCCTGCACAGGCACCCGACTGGCATGCGTCGTTGAGGGTCGACGGGAGGCCGTCGTCACAGGGCGTGCCATCGGCAGCAGGCACATCCGAGCACAGCCCCGTGGCTGCGGCACAGGCCCCAGGCACGTGGCACTGATCGGGTGCAGGGCACGTCACACCCAGGCACAGGTCGATGCAGCAGGCTGCTGCGGTGCAGCCGCCCGGCGGGCAGACGTCACGGCTGGCCTGCCCGCTGGGGCACGCCGCGCTGTCGAAGCCCACGCAGGTGGCGCAGCAGGTCCCCGCGTCGCACCCCGAGTCGGGGCACACCACGTCCCCCGCATCCGCGCGCAGCGCACAGGCGTTACCCGGGGCAAACCCGCTGCAGCGCAGCCGTGCCCCAGTGCAGGCACCCGCAACACACGCGTCACCCGCAGTGGCTGCGCTGCCGTCGTCGCAGGGCGTCCCATCAGGCTTGTTGCGGCTGCTGCAGACACCGCCCTCACAGGTCGCAGCCTTGCACTGCGCGTCGGAAGGGAGGCACACGGCCTGCCCGCAGGGGATGGACTCCACACACTCACCCTGCACGCACACGGCAGACGCGGCACCCGCCAGGCTGCAGGGCGACATATCCGATGCAGGCACACCCCGCCCGCACTGCCCGGAGGCTGGGTCGCACACAGGGTCCACCCTGCAGGGCTGCGTCGCGGTGCAGGCAACACCCAGGCACTTGTCCTCACAGCACTGCGCAGCGGTGCACACGGCCCCGGTACACCGCACCCCTGCAGCACCCGCCACCGCCGACAGCGGCGGCGCGCAGGCAAACGCGCCGCACAGCGGGTCGCAGCACAGCTCCGGGGTGCACTGCCCCGGGCAGCGCTGAGGCGTTCCACCCGGCTGCGGCTCCGCATACCCCTGCGGGCAGGTGTAGGTGGAGCAGGACCTGTCGCAGCACACCTCTGACGTGCACCCGGTGCGCAGGCACCCCGACGGGGTCGCCTTCTGCAGGTAGCCCCCTGAGCAGACGAATCCATCGCAGGACGGGATGCAGCAGAGCGCCTCGGTGCAGGCCCCAGCAGCAGGGCAGGGCGAGGCCTGCCGCACTGTGGCTGCAGGGCAGGCGTAGGTGGAGCACGACTCGGTACAGCAGGCGGTGTCGGAGCAGGGCCCAGCCTCGCACAGCGTCGTGTCGGCGTCTGGGCGGAGGATGGCGGGGGCGGTGCAGGTGTGGGAGGCGCAGCGCTGCAGGCAGCACACCGCCTCGGTGCAGGCGCCACCAGGGCAGTGGTGCGACGCGCGGCCCGTCGTGCCCACAGGGCAGGCGAACTGAGAGCAGTTGAGAGGCGCGTTGACGGCCTGCACCGCAGGCACAACCATCCCGTGGTATTTCCCGTCCTTGCTGGCGAGTGGTGCGAAGTTGATGGAGTACTCCACAAACCCGTCGTCCTCCGAGTCGGGCTGCCCCGCCACCGACACCGTCTTCGGGGTGAACCAGTTGGCAGACGTGAACTCCAGGGTGACGGGCGACACCACACCCTCTGTGGTGTCGGAGCTGGTCAGCGACACCACCACGCTCGCCAGGGGCTGCGAGTTGAGCACCACAGTGAAGGTGGCGGAGCGCCCTGCTTCGTCCGTCTCAAGCCCTGTCTTGGGGAATGCGGTGACGCCTGCCGTGTCGTCATCCCGGTTGATGATGGTGATGGGCTGTGCCGACGCGCCTTGATAGGCGGCGTCACTCGACACGGCTGGGCCAAACGTGATGGAGACAGTCTTATCCCCGTCGTCGATCAGATCGTCCACCCCCACCACGTCGAGGAATTGAGGCGCATCCCAGCTCCGCGGTGTGAAGATGAACACGCCAGCACCGGTGCCCTTCACCTCCGCCGTGTCGGAGGAAGCGACCTGCACAGTCACGTCCCCAGAGGGCTGCGATGCAAGCAAGGCCCTGAGCGTGAGGCCCCCACCCGCCTCTGTGGTCTCCGCTGCAGCCTGTGCGGTGGCAAGACCCACCACCACCCCGCTGGTGTCGTTGTCGACGTTGACGAAGTCGATGGCGGGTGGCCCCACAGAGGCACCGTAGAGGGCATCACTGCTGGAGACCGAGAACCCAATCTGAAATGCCTTGTCGCCGTCTGCAACCAGGTCGTCCACACCCGACACGGTGACGGTCTGCGGGGTGTGCCATGTAGTGATGGAGAACGCCAGAGATGACTTTGAGACCACGCCCTCAGCAGTGTCGCTGCTGGACACCGACACGGTGACTGGGGAGGAGGGTTGAGAGGTCAGCGCCACGGTGAACTGCGCAGTGCCCCCGGCTTCCGACACGGTGGTGACGGAGGGGGTGACGGACACGCCTGCCGTGTCGTCATCCCTGTTGGTGAGGTTCACATCGGGCGGGTCGATGCCGTAGTACCCTGTGGCGGCTCCCAGCAGGATGCGGTAGTCGATGTCGCCGTCATCCACATCGTCATCCACGCCGTGAACAGCCACCGTCTGCGGCAGGTTCCAGTTTGTCGTGGTGAACTGTAGCGACGACACGGCAGGGATGCCCTCTGTCGCATCCGACGATGTCACCGGGATGGTCACCACCTGCAGGGGCTGCGACCGCAGCGACACGGTGAAGGACTGCGTCATGTTCCCCTCCGATGTGTCCAGGCGTGCGCCGCCCCCCGAGGTCTGGATCGAAACGCCCTTCGCGTCGTTGTCCGCATTCACACACGAGATGGAGGGGGCGGGCAGCGCAGAGTACTGCACGTCGCTCGACTGCCCCGCAGACAGCGAGATGGTGTAAGGCTTGTCGCCATCCGCCACGCTGTCATCCACCCCTGACACGGTCACCGTCTGCGGGGTGTTCCACGTCGCCTTCGTGAAGGTCACCGATGCCGGTAGCACCACGCCCTCCTTCGCGTCGGACGACACCATCGTCAGCACGACATTGCCCCCCTCGGGCTCTGTGGCAAGGCGCACCTCTGCCTGGTGCGTCCCGCCTGCCTCTGTGGTGGCGCACGGTGTGCTGCTCAGCACAAAGCCTATCGTGTCGTCGTCGATGTTCCGGAAATCCAGCGAGGCCGTGACAGGCTTATAGGCAGAGTCCTCTGTGCTGGTCGTGAAGGTGACAGTGTATGGAACATCCCCGTCGTCGATGCTGTCGTCCACACCCCCAACGGTGATGGTCTTCGGGAGGGCCCAGCTGCTGGGGACGAATACGACGCGTGTCAGGCTGAAGTCGCCCTCTGTTGCGTCGATCCCATCCAAGATGACTGTGACATCCGACGCAGGCTGCGAACGGAGCTTCACGGTGAAGGACAGGCTCGACCCAGGCTTGCCCTGCTCCTCTGTGGTCACCAGGGACCCCGAGAAGGCGGTGTCGATGCCTACTGAGTCGTCGTCGGTGTTGGTGATGGAGACAGGCGGTGGCGACGCCCCACGGTATTTCGCATCGCTGCTCACTGCAGAGCCGAACAGAACCGAGAACACTTTGTCCCCGTCATCGAGGAAGTCGTCCACCCCGGTAGCCTTGACCGGCTGCGCGATGGCCCAGTTGCTGGGGGTGAAAATGAGCGTGTCTTTGTCGAGCACACCCTCCGCAGCGTCAGACACCGACACTGGCAGGATCACATTGGCAGAGGGCTGGCTGGTCAGCACGACAGAGAAGGAAGCAGTGCCGCCCGCCTCCGTGGTGCTGAGGCCCTGTGCGTTGGACAGGTTGAACCCAGCGGTGTCGTCGTCAACGTTGGTCACCGAAACAGAGACAGCCGCGAGCCCCCTGTAGCTGGGGTCTGCTGTGGACTGCGTGACAGCGATGCCAACGGTGTATCTCGTGTTGCCGTCGTCGATGGAGTCATCCACGCCTGACACCTGGATGGTCTGCGACACGTTCCACGACGCAGCGGTGAAGACAAGCTCTGCAGGCGAGACGCTGCCCTCGGTCGCATCGCTGACGGACACCCCAACCGTGACATCGTTGCTGGGGATGGAGGCCAGCATGACGGTGATCTCCGCAGGCTGCGCGGCAGCGCTGGTGGTCAGGCCGGCAGTGGGCGACACCACCAGGGCAGCCCTGTCGCCGTCGACGCACCTCCCCACAACTGTCTTGGCAGCGGATGCCGCGTATGCAGGGTCGAGGCTGGCAGGCACCCCGAAGGTGACGGCAAACATCTGGTCCCCATCCTGCGTGCCGTCGGGCAAGCCAGTGACTGTAACCGTCTGAGGGGTTGAGTAGGCAGCGGGTTCGAATGACAGGGTGGCTGCGGACAGCGCCGCCTCCGAAGTGTCGTTGACGGAGACCGGGATGGTGACCGGGTGGGTCGGCTGGCTGGTCAGCACCACCGATATGGAGAAGGAGGACGTGGGGGACTCCGCTACAGCACGCCCTGCCACACCGGGTGCCGACACGGCGAAGCCCACCACATCGTCGTCCCTGTTAGTGATAGAAAGCGTCTGCGACGCCAGATTTTTGTACAACGTGTCGAGCGCGAAGGGTTTGCCGATGGTGACGGTGAAGGCCACATCACCATCTGCCACGCTGTCGTCCACACCCGACACGGTCACCGTCTGCGGCACGGCCCACAGCGCAGGGGTGAAGATGATCTGCTCGGCAGACAGCACACCCTCCGTCGCATCCGACAGCGACAGGGGGATCGACACGTCGTAGGAGGGCTGGCTGCCGAGCCTGACGGTGAACAGCGTTTTCTGCGTCCCATCCTCAGAGGTGGCGAGGGGCTGGGACGACACCTCCTGCACCAGCACACCGGCAACATCGTCGTCGGCGTTTGTCACCGTGATGGTGGGAAGCACCGCACCGCCGTAGAGGAGGTCGGCGCTGGTTGCGATGGCGGAAGTGATACGGCGCGTCTGATCTCCATCGTCGATGCTGTCGTCGAGGCCGGTCACCGTGATGGTCTGCGGCACATCCCAGGTGTTGGTGAGGAACACGACGGAGAGCGGCGTGATGGAGATCTCAGACCCGGGCTCTGGGATGGCCACCGCCACATCGGATGTCGGCTGGCTCGTGAGGACGACGACAAACGAGGCGGCACCGCCAGCCTCTGTCGTGCGGAGCCCTGAGGCAGGGAGGATGTAGAAGCCGTAGGTGTCGTCGTCGACGGTCACCACCGACACCTCGGCTGCCGGGATGGATGCGAAGTTTGGGTCGCTGGAGCTGGACACAGAGATCCGCACAGCGGATGTGACGTCGCCGTCATCCAGGCTGTCATCGACACCCTTTACGGTCACCGTCTGCTGGGCATTCCAATTCGTATCCTTGAAGACAAGCGTGTTGGGCTGGATGGCCACCTCCGTCGCATCGGTGGGTGCCACGGACAGCACGACAGCACCCGTGGGCTTGCTGGTGATGGACACGGCGATCACCGCGGTGCCCCCCGCCTCCGCCACACTCAACGAAGCAGGGGTGGCGGATATGCTTGCCTTGTCGTTGTCGGCATTCACACCCGGCAGCGACCCCGACAGCAGTTTGTACGACGCATCCGCCGTCGATGCCCTGTAGGTCACGGTATACGCCACATCCCCATCGACAACACTGTCGTCTAGACCAGTCACAGTTATGGTCTGGGCTGTCTGCCAGTTCGTCGCGGTGAAGACGAGTGAGGTTGGCGTGGCCTTTGCCTCCGCCGCAGCAGCCCCAGGGGCGACGGGCACCTCGAGGAAGAGCGCCACATTCTCCGTGGGCTCGCTGCCCAGCGTGAAGACGACAGACGCGCTGCCCCCACCCTCCGTTGTGGCGAGGGCTGCAGGGCTCACAGAGATCACGGCTGTGTCATCGTCGGTGTTCTTCAGCGCCACCTGCTGCGTGAGGCCGATGTAGGAAGCAGCGCTGCCCGCAGACACAGCAAAGGACACGGTGTACTGCACGTCGCCGTCTGCAATGGCATCAGGCTGTCCTGCCACCAGCACGCCCTGCGCGACGCCCCATGTCGCAGGTGTGAACACTAGCGACGTGGTGTTCACAGTCCCCTCCGTCGCATCCGATGTTGCCACCGTGATGGAGACGTCTGCAGAGGGCTGTGTGTTCAGCACAACCGACACAACCTGCGTCGCGCCCGACTCCGCCGTGGTGCCCGACGTGGGGGACACCCTGATGGAGTCCGTGTCGTTGTCGGAGTTCGTCAGGCTCACATCGAGGGGGTTCAGCCCGTTGTAGTTGGGGTCGGACGACACGGCGGGGCCTGTCACCACGGCGTACTGCACATCCCCGTCCTGCACAGAGTCGTCCACGCCTGTCACGGTGATGGTCTGCGAGACATTCCAGTTCCCAGATGTGAACACGATGCTGGAGGCGCTCAGCACGCCCTCCGTGGTGTCGACGCTCAGCGGGATGGTGACGGACGAGGCCCCCGTGCCGCTAGGCTTGCTGAGCAGGACTGCGGTGAACGAGGCAGCCGCACCCCCCTCGCTCGTCGCCAGCCCCGACGTGGGTACGATGCGCACCTCCACTGCGTCGTCGTCGGTGTTCGTCACCGCCAGGGCCTGCGGATTCTGCCCGTTGTACCCCGGGTCGGTGGAGGTCACAAAGAACTGCACCGAATAGATCTGGTCCCCGTCATCGACATCGTCGTTGATACCCACCACAGTCACGCTCTGCGGCACGTCCCACGTCGCAGAGGTGAAGGAAACAGACCCCGCACCCTGCACCTGGCCCTCGGAAGTGTCACTGCTTTGTATTGCAACCTGCACGGTCTGCGTGGGCTTGCTGTTCAGCACGATGCTCAGCGAGGTGGTGCCGCCAGCCTCTGTCGTTGTGGGCGTGGTGGAGGCAGGCGTCACCACTATCTTCGCAGAGTCATCGTCCTTGTTGATGACAGTCACATCGGGCGCATCGCGTGCAGTATACACCGCATCGGCTGACACGGCAGGCTGGAGCTCCACAGTGTACGCCACATCCCCATCAGCAACCAGGTCGTCCACACCCCGCGCGGTGATGGTCTGCTTGGTGCTCCAGTCCCCGCTGGTGAACAGTAGCGACGCCTTGTCAACCACACCCTCATTCGCATTGCTGCACACCACAGGGATGGTGACGGGTGCGGTTGGCTCGCTGGTGAGGACGACGAATATCTCCGCCGTGCCGCCAGCCTCTGTGGTCGAGAGGCCCGAGGTCTGCGACACAGTCACATCCGCAGTGTCGTCGTCGGTGTTTGACGCCTGCACAACCACAGCTGCGAGGCCTGCATACTTCGTGTCGGTCGACGCGGTCGTGACAGTGACGGTGAACGGCTTGTCCCCATCAGCAAACGCATCATCCACCCCACGCACCGTGAAGGTCTGCGGGGTGTCCCAATCGGCAGGCGTAAATGTGATAGTGGCGGACACCAGGACCCCTTCGGTGGTGTCCGACGACACCGCAGTCGCGACGACATTCGCCGTCGGCTTGCTCGCCAGGACGAAGGTGAACGTTGCGGTGCTCTGTGTCTCCCCCGTCACCAGCCCCGCCAGGGGCACTGCCGACGTGCCTGCCGTGTCGTCATCCGTGTTGGTCAGCGGGATCGTCTCCACCTTCCCGATGTACTTCGCGTCGCTCCCCACGGCGACGGTGAGAGACACGCCGTACGTTACATCCCCGTCATCCACCTTCTCGTCCTGCCCGGTGACCCTTATCGTCTGCGGCACATCCCACGTTGTGGCGGAGAAGCTGAGAGACGTCGCATTCACAACACCCTCTGCGGTGCTGGTGGAGGCCACGGTGAGGGTGACCGTGTTGGTTCCCGCAGGCTGCGTCTTGAGGGTGACGGCGAAATCCCGCGCAGCCCCGGCCTCCGTGGTCACCCCAGACGGCGGGGTGAACTGGATGCCCGCCACGTCGTCGTCGGTGTTGGTGAGGCTCAGCGCTGTCACAGTCACCGCCGAATAATCAGTCGAGGTCTCCACCGCGATGGCAACCGTATACGCCACATCCCCATCCTGCACCTTGTCGTCCACCCCGGTGATGGTGACCGTCTGCTGCGCATCCCAGTTCCCTGTGGAGAAGACGATGGAAGAGGGGCTGACGACCCCCTCCGCCGCGTTGGAAGACGTGAACCGCAGCGTCACAATCCCCGCATTCGACGCTTGGGGTTTACTGTTCAGCTTTACAGTATACCGCACGGCACCCCCCGCCTCTGTCGTGGCGGTGCCGCTTGTGGAAGCTGTCACCCCACGCGCATCATTGTCGGTGTTAGTCAGCGTCAGTGTCCCTGATTTGGTGTTGTACTGCGCATCGGTGGATTGCGCGAAGAAGGACACGGTGTAACTCACATCCCCGTCATCCACGCTGTCGTCAACCCCCGTGACCTGCACCACCTGCACCACCGCGGGGAAGTTTTTTGAGATGACAAACTGCGACGGGGACACGGTGCCCTCCAGCGTGTTGCTGCTGGTGACAGACACAGTCACATCGGCTGTCGGGGTGGTCAGCAGGCTGACACTCGCGGACACGACACCCCCTGCCTCCGTCGTCACGAGGGCCGGTGCTGCAATCTGAAGCCCCTGCGCCCGCACACACGGCGCTACACAGAGAAGCGCAAGGCAGAGCAGCAGCCGCAGCAAAGGGGCCTGGGTGGAGTGGCGCAACACACCAGGGCACAGCACACCTGAGCCTCGCCGCAACACGGCAACACCCCCGCTGCAATGCGGTGACATGCCGGGGTCAGGGGGTGGGGGTGGGGGTGGGGCGGGCGTGTGTGTGGTGCCGCCCGCCCACAAGGGCAAGTCTGCCCCCTGCCTGCCTGAGCAAGCAGGGGGCGCGGGGTGTCGCGTGCGGGGTGTCGAGAGGGGGGGTGGGGGTGGGGGCTGCCGCTTGAGGGGTGCTGTGTGTGTGTGTGCTGTGTGTGGTGGTGTTGTGTTCTGAAAGGTAGAGTATTTGTTTCAGTTCGCCGGCAGCTCGAACCGCGCATCGGCTCAACGGAGACAAGCAAGACAAGCACCAACAGCGGCTCGAACCGCGCTTCGGACGGCGCCTACCACCACCACCAGAGGGAGGCCGACGAGGACGGCAAGCTTCGATGATCCCGATCCCCCGTTGGCGAAGACCGCCGCCGTCGAGCCCCAGGGGAGTTGCGTCTTCCCCGCCTGCGACACACCCACGGCGGCGGAAAAGCCCTCGTGCCACACGGGCGGGCGGACGACGGTGCCGTCGCGCCTGAGGAGACGCATCCGACAGCGGCAGCAAATGAGTGGCTGGAGATGTGGGGGGAAGTGGGGTGGCCTGAGCCGCAGCACGGTCCGCACAATAGCAAGTTCCCTGAGTCGCAATACACCGCAGCGCAGTTTACACGATGAGTCGCAAGGACTTGCGATAGGGCACTGCGGCTATACTGTCCGCCCATCTGACGTCAACAATCGCTAAGATCCGCAGTGAGAAGGTGGAGGTCTGCCACAACGTCCTTGTGGATCACTCCACCACTGCGACGAAGGCTGTGAGGGATGCGAAGCGTGGTGTTCTGCAGTGCTGCACCCACAAGCTGGAGCGCGCTGCGTCGCAATGGGTCACGCAGGCACGCGCGGCAGGGGGGGCCTGGGGGGCGGAGCCCCGAAGCCGGACGTCTTGAATGCAAACCATGGAATAACAAGAGGATCGATCTCGGGTGGCTGGGGCAGGGGACTGAGGCCAGGTTCTTCTACACACTCGACACGATACATGAGACAATAACAGCCGGGCACTACCTTGTAGTGTGTGACTCGCGGAGCCTGTGTCTGATGCTGACACTGTTTTTTACTACAGGCGAGTCGAAGTCTGCAGGCAGGTCAAACGCGCTATCGGAGTAGCCGCTCTCGTGTGCTTCGAGAGACACGCTCGGCAGCCGCAGCGTGTAGAACACAACAACCGCACACAGCATCGCACACACCACGAGACACATGGGCAGCAGTCCCGCCCTAGTACCCTTCCCATATTTGTACAGCGTAGCGCCCAGCATGCTGCCCACCATTTCACCTACACCCTGAGCAGAAGCAAGCCCCCCAAACGCACGTGCCTGTGAGCTCGGCAAAGCAAACAGCGAAGAAAGGCTCTTGACAACAGGTTCGAGACACGACACAGCGGACATTGCAACCATCGCTGCACAGACGTGCACCGCTTTGCTGAGGAAGGCGTTTGGGGTGTACAGGGGGGACGTGAAGGCAGCCAGGGCACTGGCACCTGTGAGCAGGCACAGGGCGGCTGCCGATTGCAAGTGCCCCTGCGTGCGTTCGAGGTAGGGGGCAAGGGAGACGCAACCTGTCATCAGCACTGAAGAAATGAACAGCACGTAAGAGTACTCCAGTGCACCCCACCCGTACTGATCGTGCAAGAAGAGAGGCCACAGAATTGTCAGCGTCGTGGCGGCTATGCTCTGTGCACACACAGATATACCACACATCATCAGCTCGTATTTGTGCGACTTGGGCACAGGCGAGGCTGGTTCTGGGCTCGGAGATGCGTCGCTCTGCGGGAGGTCACCCTCAGCCAGCACCTCTTGGCCTTCGAGGTCTGGCGGGGTGGCAGGTGTCCTCGGCGCCTGCTGTGGCGCCAGAGGGGACTGCACTGCCCGCATCTCCTGCGACAGCCCCTTGCGGTGGTATATCAGCACGAAGATGCCGTAGAAGCAGAACACCGTGCAGAACGCCATGTTGTACCGGAACCGCAGCAGCTCATCATGCACCCCGAAATACAACAGGCCCCCGTCGCACAGCGGGTACAGGCTCTTCCCGAGAATGCGCAGTGTGCCCACCTGCACCAGGTACCCACTCAGGTGTGCACTTCTCCGTGACTCAGGCGTGTGCCGTGTGATGTGTGAGAGCGTGGCTGTCCAGAGGTTGCCTCCGCCAAGGCCAAGCAGGAGCACGCCTGCAAGGCACCACATGCGGTTAGGGGCGACGCCACGGATGAGGCAGCCTGTGGCGCACAGCAGGCAGGAGAAGGTCATGACAGGGAAGCTGCCGCTCTTGTCGAGCAGCCAGCCGTACAGCGGAGCCAGCAGCATGCCACCCCCTGCCGTCACCATGCCGTAGACACCGATGTCGAGCTCCGTCGCCCCCAACGCAAGGTAGTAGAAGGTGGTCACCGGTGCATGCAGCGCGCTGCCGAACGACGCAACCCAGATCATGATGATGGCACCTCTGAACACATCTTCGTCCAGGAAGTGCTGTGCGACTGCTAACTGTTCTGCCACTCGGTCGCGCAGACCCTGCGCGAACCTTTGTACCGGCATCTGGGCACCTGTGTGGATGGGAGATGTCAGAGGGGAGCATGACCAACACCCTGCACGCCGGTGGACAGTGGGTGGCCAAGATGATATCGTTTGGTCTGCGGGCGCGACACTCACCCTGCCAAGTCGAGAACTGGGAATGCAACTTATTCGTTGCGCAAGTAACCAATCACGCCTCACAACCAGTGGAATGAGAAACACAGGTGCGATCAGAAGATCTGGGTGTGTGATGCGAGCGAAATCGTGGCGCTGGAGGGGTGGGCAGCACAACAAGTCTCGTCAAGTGTATTCACGTCTCCCGTGCACATCGCCTTATTCTATCTCTCTCACGTGGTACGCTTACGTGGTGCGATCATTCGCACCCCTCTCTGCCTGTCTCTGGCGAACGCCACACAGCTGGAAAGCTGTACGGCTGATCTCACGTGCCTCAAGGCTGTGGGCATCCATTGAGCGGATGCCGCACTGTGTGCGTGGGTGATCCTTCTCCCAGCAAAGGCCAAGCCGACGGTGCCGCTTCAGCACACAGAAACACCCGCAGCCTGCCTCGCGGCACCAGCGGCAGGTGCACCCCCTGCAGCTCGTTGCTTCAACGACATGGACTTCAGCTCCTCCTGCCTTGCCACAGCTATGATCGACTTGATAGTCTCCTCCGACCACTTCTTGCGCTGCGGCTTGGGACAGCGGAGATCAAACCCGCTGACAGTGCGGATGTTAGCAGAGTCCTCCGTCAGCGCGACGCAGGGCTTCTTGCCGTGCTTCCTGTGTGTGTGTGCCGGAGGGTCGTGCGCTGCAGACAGATGCGACACGCTATCACTCAACAGCTCTGGACATACACAGCCCTGCGGTGCTGCCCGCCTCTGGCATCGCTCTCCTCCGACCACGTCATGCACAGCGATGTGCGTGATGTGTGGTGCTGGCTGCGCGCCTCACGATCCTTCACAGCATCAGCATGCTTGCGTGGCCAGTATGAGTTCTGTGGTGTAGGATGCGGCAATCCGGTGGCGGGGCGAGCCACACTGCACCACCAGGGGGGCCACGGGGCTCAGCACCACCGCTGCCTCCAACGCGCGCCGGGGGCTCCCGCCAGACACCCACCCCCCGCAGCTGTCGCACAGCAGGACACCCCAACACGGCACTGCTGCATACCTTGCTCCTGTCATGCACGACCTCTGGGAAGGACTCAAGCCGCCTCCGTGCCGTGGGCTTGTCTTCAAAGCAGTAGGGAAGCACCAGGCGTGTGCCACACGCCACCGCCTTACCCGACCTGTGCGCCGTGATGGGCGGTGACAGCGGGGGCTCTGGATTGCTGGCGGGGCACGGCACCGCTGCCGGCTGGGGCTGCTGGGGCTCCGCTTCGGGGCGCTGCACGCCATAGGCGGCATCGCCCTGATGTGCCCTGCCACCCTTCGCCAGCACCAGCTTCTTCTTCTTCTGCATGAAGACAGGGATGCCGGGGTCGCTGTCGCCCGATCGGTCTGTACATTCCGACATGTTGGAAGGCAGATGCATCCTGCGATACGCTTTCTTCAGGTAATGCCGGAAGTCAGCATTAGCCTGCGCATTGAAATCAGAATGCGTCGTCGAGGTGCCGAGACACCCTGAGACGGTATTCGTCGCCCACGGTGAGGTGCGCTCGTGCGGGCGCTTCCCACTGCTGGGAGCAGCGCTGCTGCTGGACTGCGAGGGTGCGGCAGGTGCATCGCCCCTACCTGGTGAGCCAGCAGGAGCACGCCCGGTATCAGACCCGCGCGGCATCGCCACAAGATATAAAGCCTGGGATGTCACACATGCATCACGCCTGGGCGTGTCTCTGGGATGGGTGGTGGCCGTGTCGTGGTAAGGGGAGGTCTGAGATCGTGCATTGAATACAGGTCTGGAGGCGGCATGGCCAGCGGTGGCGAATCAACAAATCATATCTCCGAAACCTGCTTCTTCCGTGCAACCGTGCTGCGGCGGCAGGTGGAGTCCTCAGGCACACAGGAGCTGTGGCCAGGTGTACTGTCCCCATGGGCAGGCACAGCCGCGGAAGCGGCTGCTCAGACCGTGCTGCCTCAGTGGGGTGTGGCGTTGCCTGGCGAGAGATGCAAGGCCCTTGCCCTGCAAGGCAGTGCCGGCAGCCTCTGGAGGGAATGCCTCGTATCGTCAGGCAAAGGGGTGGTGAAGCAGAAGGAATCACTGGGCGTGGAGGCCACACGGAAGAAGAGAATGTCGAACAATACATGAGCCGGTGTACGTAATGTGCTTTTTGTTTGAATTCTTGTGGTCAACTTCGCTCCGGCTGGCTGCGCGAATCTTTGCAAACCAGGAGAAAGTTGCGGGGGCGGGGGGGGAAACGAACACCTCGCCCCCACCCCCACCCCCCCCACACACCCACTTGCGGAACCACACTCTTGCGACCACTCCGCCACCCTGCACCCCCATTCGGTGCGTTGGCGATTCCACCACTAACAACAACACGGCAGCTTGGCTGCATTACACGCTCCCACCGGTCGCAAGGCAGCACACTCCACCGTTCCCCAACAAAAGGTTGCTGTTCGCACAACAGCGGGTATTCGGAAGAATTATCCATGCCAGCTGTGCGACTTTTTTGCGCGGGACTGGGACACTTCTACCCTTTATAGGGGCAGGTGTACACAACCCCAGTCCGCACCGCACCGCCGCCAGAAGGCGGAAGCAGAAGGTGGTTCCGCCAGATATCGCAGAGGGGGTAGGGTGCTCTGGTGTGCCAAACTGTAACCAGCAGCTGCCAGAGAGTGATAGTCGCACAAGTGAAAGCAGCGTGGTTCCCTGAAAGCCTCAGTCAACCGCCGGACGCTTGTTGAAACCATCCTCACTCAGTGAAGGCCGCCCTCCCCCATCGTGGGCCGCGTTGCGTCCTTCTCTGCCTGCTGAAACGGAACTGAAGTGCAAGAAACCGACTGGGGGGACACAACAGGCAAGGCCTGTTGCTGTGCAGAGAACGAGAAAGAAAGAAAGAGAGAGAGAGGAAGAGAGAGAACTCACGAGCCCCCGTTTGAATTTGCCGGCGGTTGCGTCGGAGCTGTGGAGGAGCTTCGGAGGAGCTTCGGAGGAGCAAGCACGCCGCAACCCAAAGTTTCCCTTCGCAGCGCCTCGCGATAGCAGCTAACAGAGGGCAAGTGGATAGGGCGGGGAGGGCGGGAGTGCGAGCCTTTAGAGAAACAAACGCCCCTTTCGCCCCCTTCCCGTCACAATTTTGCAGAACAGAAAAGAAGAAGTGTTTCGCCGGGGCACTGGGGGTGGATGGGAGGGGATGTGTCCTTGGGTCTGACTTGCCAACCCAATGGGCTGAGGGAGGGATGCACAACGTGCGGACGGGGGTTGTGTTGGTGGGGGGGCGAAATGTGCGTGTCCTACACCATGCGTCTCAAACGCTGGGTTCGAGAGTCTGTGGATCGCCAAAAGCAAGTGGGGGGGGTAGGGTTGCTGTGTGTCGCGATTACAGGCAAAACAACCCACTCAGGCGTGCGGCTATACGCCGCCAACCCTGCGGGCCCTGTCACAGCCCTGTGCCGAGCAGGCACGCCAGGGAGCTGCCGTCGCCGCACCCAGACCCCTTGTAGGAGTCCTGTGCCTCGTCGAAGTCCCAGCAGCGCAGGTCGTAGGGTGTGAAGTACTGCGCATCCCGGCAGGAGTACCGCTCGTTGCAGCGCACGCCTGTTGTGGGTGCAGGTGTGTTTGCCGAGTGGTGCTGGGGGTGAGAGAGAGCAGGGGGAAAGAAGAACCGAATCAAATAAAACCACCTGCCTCCCCCCCCACCGCACGCAGGGCGTGGGGCATAGGGCGCAGGGTGTCAGCTGGTGCATACCTTTAAACCCGGTGGCACACTGCCCGCAAGAGGGCCCTGCCCAGAAGCCCCTGATCCGGTCCGCGTGGCAGCGGCACTTCCCGTCCTGCGGCACGCCGTTGCTGCACTCGATAAACCGAACTTGGGCTACGGAGAAGACAGTCCCATCCGACCGCTGCGCACACATCACTGTGTTGCCGAGGGCAGGGCCGAACCGCAGCGCAACCTCAGCCGACTCGGGCCCTGTGTGCGTGAGGGGGAGCCACGTGTGAGGGTCCTCCGCCCGGCAGGCCGCGGATAGCGACACCGCCGCCACACCCTGCAGCACACCCGACAGCGCCACCGCGTTGCTCTGCAGGCTGAGGTGCACCGCACGCGCCGTGCTCTGCCCCGCAACCCCCACCACCTGCGCATCGCAGTGCGGGTAACGCCACCTCGCCCCATGCGTGCACCGCCCGCACGACTCCCCCGCAAACCCACGCCGGCACACGCAGCCGCAGCCCCCGGAGGCCGCGCGCCGCACCTCAAACCCGCCCTCCCCGCAGCGCTGCCGGGGGCACGCCCCGCTGCCCCCTTCCTCCGGCCGCCCCCCGGGCTTCACCGCCAGATCCATCGCAACCTCTGCGGAGCCCTGCCACACGGCAGACTCCGAGGCAGTGCTGTTGGGCGGGCCACAACCCAACACCTTGAGCGGCTGTGCCTCGCCGTTGCCTCCGTGATCCCCCACGGGGTAGCCCAGGCGCACGGAGCGCTCCTGGCAGGCCGGGCCGGAGAAGGTGGATCCCGCAGGGAAGGCGGGGCTGTCTGAGCATTCTGCGGATTCCGGCAGCACCGCGCCCGGCGCAAAATCCTCGAGGGAAACCCCGGTGAAGTATGCGGTGTACCCCCCAGCCCCACCGCCCCCAACCCTGCAGCGCAGCCGCAGCGAGTCGTGCGGCTGCGCCATAAACCTGCCGTACAGCCCCACGGAGTAGCCGGCGCCGCCACCACCACCAAGACCATCCTCCCCACCCGCCAGCGGGAGGATGGTCGACACGGTGAGGGAGGCGCGCGTCCCCCGCTCTTCCTTCGGCCCCTGCTGGCCCTGCTGTGCCTGCGGCAGCCGCAGACCCCCGAAGGGCACCACACCAAGCGTGTGCCAGCCGTAGGGGTCCTGCCTGGGGAAGGGGGCCCTGCCGTAGAGCACGGCCCTCACCATGCTGTCGGGCATCGCAACGCCCCATGCGGAGAACTCGTCGACGGAGAGGGGGGGTGCAGTGCCTCCACCCGAGGCACCGCCGCCGGGTGCCCCGACGGAGAACTTCGCGGCAAGCGGGCTGGCGTAGGCCGTCAGGGCATGCCGCGATGCGAAGGCCGCAACCCTCTCCGCGTTGTACAACACCTCCCACGAGGTACCGGAAACCCGGAGCGTGACGTGGGTCCACCTCCCCACGGGCACCGCGGGGATTGCGAAAGCCTCTGCTTGCCCCCCCGCTCCTCCAGGCTTGAGGATCACCTGCGAGCCGCTGAGGAAGACGCCTTCCGACTGCTGGCTGTGGTGTGGCGGCGCGGTGTGCTGCCACCCCCCCGCGGGAGGGTTGGGTGCGAACTCCGCGGGCTCCCTCCGGTGGGTGCAGCGCGAGGCGATGCCGGTCGTCGCATTGTGCCGCATCACGAGGCGCGGCATCCCCGCCGCGCCGTAACACACCTCGGCCTGCGCGTCGTGGGTGTAGGCGACACAGCCCCCTGTCGCTTCACACCTCTCCCGGCACCCCTCCGTGTCCTGCGGGGGGATGGACCCAAGCCACATAATCCGGGGCTCACCACCCTCTCCTCCGAATTCCATCGCAAACCCCGGGTGTGCCGCGAAGCGGCACTCCCGCGCCCCACCCGCCGCCCGGAAGAAGGTGCAGTTCGCCCCACCGGAGGCGATCTCCGTGTGGCTCCCATTTGCCACGCGGACCCCATGCGGTATTCCGTTCCCCCAGGAGTCCCCCTGGGTGTGGAGCTGTGCGGAGCGCACCCCCGGAGGGGAGACCCAGACCCTGCCCTGCCCGAGGCATCCGGTTGGCGGACCCGGCGCGAAGGTGAAGGCGTCGCAGGCGGGGGAGGCGTCGCAGAGGCTGCGGCACTCCTCGGCGGAGCGAGCGGTGCCCAGGGCGAAGCCGGAGGAGAGGGCTGAGGAGGGGAATGCCTGCCAGCTGCAGGCGCGACCCCCGCGGAGGCCTGGGTTAATCGAGAGGTACCCACAGGCCCCTCCGCGGCACATCACCCACAGGGAGAGGGTGAGGGATGGGGCACCGCCCGCCCCACCCCCCTTGGGGTAGTCGATCACAACGGCGGCGCCTGTGAGGCATCCGCCCTGGGGGCAGGCCGACCCGACCTGGCTCTGCGGCACCGAGGAATCACCCCGGACAGCCCGGACGCCATCCGATCCGCCCCAGGTGGTGTCGGTGTAGCGCCTGGTGTAGACATGGGTTGGCATGGCAGCCCAGTGTCGCTCCTCCCCCTCCTCCCCCCCGACGTCGCGGAGGCCGGTGGGAGGTGTGGCGGTGCGGCACTCCATGGTGGAGGGGTTGAACCACCACGCGTCACACCCGCTGCGGGTGCACCGCATCTGGCATGCCCTCTGCGAAGGTGATTTGGTGGAAGGGTCCTCCTCCTGCAGAGAGCATGCGTCGGGGGAGTCCATCCGGATGCAGTCAAACCCGGGGTGTGGGGTGGGGTTGAGGAAGCCGAAGGCGAAGGTGCAGCCGCCCCCTCCGTCGGAGCTCAGGGGGGATTCCACCCCGGTGCACCCCGTGGTGTTGCGGCATGCGGAGGCGCAGGCCGTGGAGTTGCTGCTGCTGCTGCCGCCCCACCACGCCTGCTGAAGCGCAGTGCCGTTCTGACCCCCGCAGCGGTGCCCCCGGAGGGCCGCGGGGCAGAGGCGGGGCACAACTCCATAACGCAGCTCCTCTTCAGGCCTGTTGTCAAACGTGACATGTGTCAGGAGACCCGCAGGCGGACCCAATGGATATCCCTCCGAGCGCCTCTCCGAGCAATCCGGAGCAGCGGTGTGAGGGGCATCGCATAGGCAGGCGCATCTCTGGAGGGTTTCTGAGAAGACAGCCTCCCCCTTCCCGTCGCAGTGCGCCTCCCTGCTGCAGGCGGATGTCGCCTCGATGAGGAGGAGGGGGTCCGGGCGGGGCTCAGCCATCAGATCTGTGATGCCTTCTCCAAACCCACGCCCTGCGAAGCAGCGGATGCCCCCCGCAGACACGGCAGCGCCTGCCCCGGCGGATGCAGACCCGAATATGACCTCTGTTTGGTGGGATGAACTGCCCCCTTCGACAAACCTTTTAACCACCGAGACACACGCCTGCCCTTCCGCAGTACTTCCCCGTGTGAAGTTAGGCGAGGTGGAGCAACGCAGAGACGACCCAATGAGGGAGATCGGCGTGCCCCCAAAGGAGATGTCTCCAGAGATGTGGAGGGTTGACCCCCCGCAGCGGACAGACCAGCGGGAGGCTTTGGATGTGCAGGGCAGGAGGCTTTGGAGGGAGGCATGGCGGAGGGGGTGGCAGTCGGAGGTGCAGAGGCTGAGCCCGTCGAAATGCACGATGGGTGACCCGGCGTAGCCGATGAGCTCGATGGCGTGTAGTGGGGGCGAAGCCCCCAGAGGGAGGTTGGCGACGTGCGCCCCGTCGAGGTGGAGAGTGACGAGCGCCGCATCGCCGTAGCCCCGGGGGAGGTATCCCCGGGGAGGCCAGCGGAGCTCCACCTTGTGCCATACGGAGGGGCGGATTCCCGGAAAACTCGCCTCGCTGAATTTGGAGCAGCTGGACCCCTTTGCGGTGAGGCGCGCCACCCCCGACGCGTCGGCCCGCAGCATCACCGTGAAATCCCCGCTGCAGTTCCCGGATGCGAAGTGGATCCCGGTGGAGTTTGACAGGACGGAGGGGAGTGACTCCGCACGCATCCAGAATGACACGGCCCGCGGGTGGAAATCGCCCCTCCCTGAGGGGTGCTCCCAGAGGAGGTAACGCGGGGGCAAGCCGGTTTCCGGGTCGGGGGAGAGGGCGGGGGATATGCGGAGCGACGCAGCCCCGATCCGCGCGACGGATGTGTCGGGGAGCACCGCAAACCCGGTGGAGTTTGTCACGTTGGGGCTCACGGAGGCGGGGGATGCGTATCCCGAATCGGGGGGGCCCCGCGTGTTCCGGATCCCCATGTCCTCAACGGAGAGCACCGTGCTCCAAGAGGGCCCCACAGAGGCACCCCTGCACCCCGCATGCTGGGGGTCCAGCCACAGCGCCTCCCACACCCCTCCGCCGAGCCATCCCGACGCAGTGTCCTGCCCCAGGGTGAAGGAGGTTGATTCCAGCATCGCAACCCCATCCGTCGAGAAAGATGCTATCTCCGCAGGGTCCCCAACCCCTCTGCTGGCTGTGTATATCTCGGAAGGGGGTGCCCCGCCGTGGCAGGCGATGGAGAGCCGGACAGCATCCCCCGGCTCCACAGGGGGTTCGATGGTTGCGTTGGTGCAGTCTGGGGTGTGGATGTCGATGATATCCCGTGTCCCCGCCCTGGCCCCACCCCCGAACACAGCCAGGATCTCATAGATCCGATCGGGGCTCGGGGTGGCGGACCCCCCGGGGAGCCCGTCGGGGAGGCTGTTAAAGCCATCCATCCAGAGGGAGTCATCCGCAACCCCGCGGTAGACTCTCACATCGTGGATGTGGTACACCGCGCTCTGATGGATGTCACCCCAAGCGATTGAAACGTTCGCCCCTCCGAGGGTGAGGGTCCCCTCTGTGTAGGGTGAGGAGAAGGAGAGCTTCCCACCCGCGTAGACCTTAACATAGCCCTGGGAGATCACAACTCTGTAGAGAATCCACCGTGTCACATCTACGGAGCCGGAGGAAACCCGATTCCATTGGGGCATGGTCGTGTTTCCGTAAGGCTGCCCGGAGATGGTGAGCGTCGGGAAGGCCCCGCCTCGCCCTTGGATTACCCCGGCAGCCACCCGCATGCCGCCCCCCTGCGAGAACCCCACGATAGAAGCGAATGGGGTGTCGCAGGAGGAGGCGCACCTCGCCCATGCCCCAGCCGTCACCGCGATGCGATCCGACGCCAGAAACCCAGCCCTAAACCCCTCCGCCTGGAACATGCTCTGCGAGGTCACCTCCTGACCCCTCCTCCCCGCGGTCTCCCCGGCGAACCCCGCGCCGGGATACCCCGGGGAGGCTGCCGAGGCCTCTTTGGAAAACCACTCCCCGAGGGACATCTCTGAGAGGTTGCCCTGCAGGGGATACCTCGCGAGGAGGTGGGGGGCGAGAAGGGCCCCAGCAGGGCCTGTCGCCCAGGCGTTCTCCCCGACTGCGCCGCGGTAGAGGCGGAGGTCGTCCAGCAGGAGGGGGGGGCCTTGGGCGGAGAAGGTGAGATCTGAGCAGGACCCGGAGGCTCCGGGGTGGATGAACTCATCGGCGAGAATGCCGTTGAGGTAGCTCTTTACAGTGCCCCGCCCGTCGGATATCAGGCTGAGCAACGACCAGGCCCCCGTGGGGGCTGCAGAGCCTGTGGAGTAATTCCACCGTGTGAACACCTCGAGAGACGCGGTGAGCCCCACGGCAAAACCCCCGGAGGTGCAGTCGAGGCGGAGCTCGGAGTCGCCCGAGAAGGCAGGGATCTGATCGGGTGTTGGGGTGCGCACCCAATACCCCACGGTGAAGGGCTCCCCGGCGGAAAGGGGTTCGGAGTCAGACAGGCGGAAGCGCACCGCATCCCCTGCCCCCACAGAGAGAGCCGAGCTGCCCTGGATACCCTCCAATGCGACGCGGGGGGAGCCCTGCGTCGGGCGGAAGGTGTTCTCCTCGTTAGAACCTCCAGATTCGAACACCCACCGCGCCGCGAGGTGCGCCGATTCGGCGGAGGGCGGGGCCCCGCTGTGGAGGCGGAGGCGTCCCACCCTGAAGAGGGGTGCGGAGTGGAGGGTGAAGTCCTGCCAGCGGGGAGGGGCGATTCCGGGGAGGGTGCGGAGGGGGGCTGTGAGAAGGCCCTCGAAAACGCTCTTCCCGGCGATGGAGAGGCGGATAGAGCTCCCGGAGTAGGCGAGGGTCCAGTCGTGCCACGCCCCGGCGGGGTGGGTGTCGGAGGCAGAGGTGGTGTTGAGGAGGACCCTCCCTGTGGTGCCTCCTGTTGCCTCCGCTCCGCCGGATTTCGCATCGCCCGTTGAGGTCTTGAGGAATGCGTCGCGGAACGCCACCTCCGCCATCCCCCCCGAGGTGAGCGAGACGCTCATCAAACCCTCCAGGGATACGATAGTCGCGTCACCCCCCGTCACGCGGAGCACCCTAAAATCATATGTGAATGGGGATGGATCAGCCACCCGGAGGGGTTTTTCCTCAACCGCGAGATGCGGCCTGCAAATGCCTGGGACAACCTCGCCATCTTCCACCTCTGCCGAGGCGGTGGAGGTAATGCAGCGAAGGAGGTCATCGGTATCCCAATCCAGGAGGGGTGTGGAAGGCAGAGAAAGGTCGAACACCCTGGCAAGGCTGTACAGCCCCACCGCCTGTGAGTCCGGCGTGCAGGATTCATAGAGGCTGCACTGCAGGGTGACGGGGTTGAAGGTGATGTAGAAGCACCCCAGGGTGGAGTCGCACAGCCCCTGGCAGTCGGGGATCCCGGTGCGGCTCTCCGTGAGGATCGCACCGTTGGCACACCGCGCAACCTCGCCCCACAGGCCTGTCCCGGAGGCGGGGTGCGGGGGTTCCCCAGCGGGGCTGGCAGGTGCCACGCCGCTAACCTCCCCATCGCTTGCAATGGAGGTGAAATCGGGGCGCCATTCGTAATACGTCACGTTTGAAGTGGTGGGTTGGGGGCTGCAGGACTCACCTAAAGCAGCGCTGTGGATGAGGCACATCGTATTGTCTATAGAGAAGCCAACGCAATCCTTCGGCCTGCAGAGCTGCTGGCAGTCCACAGCGGAAACATCGCGGTGCACCGCGGTGTGCTGGGTGCATGCCAGCCCGGCATGGGCTGTCCACCCTCTGGTGAACACCGCAGGGCTGGGGCAGTAGCACGCCGCCCGCACGCCCCCTCCGCTCCTCCCCCCGGGGTGGACGGTGAACAGCGAGGCGTCGCACAACACCCTGCCCTCCCGGGTGTAACCCTCTCCCACACCCTCACCCTCCCCTGCACCCCCACCCCTCAGCATGAAGCCCGAGGCGGTGCCGAAGCGGACCCCGGAGGGGTCGGGGCAGGTGCACCACTCCCCCTCTGATGCGCAGCGTGTCCAGCGGGGAGACTCACACTCGCATGTCTTGGGGTGCGATGAGGGGTTTGCGATGGAGGTCTTGAGAGAGGAGCCCCCCGTGCAGGAGGACCCTCCCGCGGCGTAGCGGTAGGCCCTGTTGAGGCAGTGCGTCAGCATATAGTATCGGATGCGGTGGTGTGGGGGGCGGCAGTGCGCCGCGCAGATGTTGCAGGTGGGCTCCCCACCGCAGGCCCCCTCGCACTCCTCGATGGTGGCGTGGGGGAGGGACCCGTTGACAAGGCTGAGGCCCGACACGTCGCAGCGGTCGTCGCTCCGCTCGAAGAACCCCGCCCCCTTCGCGCCCCCGGAGAGCGCCGCGACAGAGGCAGCGGAGCACACCGCGGAGCCACTCTGCGGGGAGAGCACTCCGTACATCCAGCCATCCCCGCTGCCAAACCTCACCCGCTTCGAGTCGCAGTGGCACTCATCAACCCCGTCGTCGCCGCAGTGCCTCCAGCGGGAAAACCCTGCCCCACTCCCGCTGAGATGCACTTCGCCCTCTGAGGCGACAGCCCAGTCACCCGCGGTGGCGGCGGCATGGCCCTGGTATATCCGGAGGTCGTCCATCAGGAAGCGGATCCCATCGCCCCCCCCAACCGTCACGCGGGACAGATCGGCGGGGGTTGTGGATAGCAAAACCACGGCAGGCCTCCTGTCAACCGCCAGGCTCAGCTGGAGCGAGGTGATGGTGAGCCGTATGAGATGCCACCCCGCATCCCCGAGGTAGGCGCCCCCATCATCCGTGCTGTTCCCCGAGGCATCGGTGATGTATGGCGTGAGTGAGGCACCCGCGATCCTCAGGGAGGCCCCGTTGGAGAGGGACACCAGCGTCGCGTTGCCGCCGGAGGACCCGGCGGAGATGACCTGCACCCAACACCCCAGGGTGATCCCCTCGCGTGGGATGGAGAAGACTCTTTCGGATGACTCGCCGAGCCTCTCCAGCACGAGGTAGTCCGACGGTGCCCCGAAGAGGGCCGCGGTGCCGCCCCCACGCCCTCGCTGTGAGTATGATGGATTTCCCGACATGTTGAACACCCCGTGTGTGTCGCGGAGGTTGCCTTCGAAGGGGAACTGCGCGACAGCTCTCGTTGCGGAGAGGAGTTCTCTCCTCCGGTGTGGCGCAGCGGAGGGGCTGGCAGGCCCGAGAGAGGGGGGGGTTGCAGAGGGGGAGGGGAAACCCTCCGCGGGGCGGAGGGGTGCTGCGGCGTGCAGGAGGTCAACCTCCTTCACTTCCCATGTCCCAGAGGTTTGCGTGGCACTGCCTCCCGACATGCGGTGCCCCACACGCAATGTCCCGTCCATATCAGTAAGGCCCAGAGAGGTAGGAATCGCCTCCACCCTGTTGTAATCCACAGCCAGTCGGAGGGTTGTGCCGTCGTAAGATAGCTGGATGTGAATCCACCGGGAACCCCCGTTGAAGGGGTAGGTGAATGCTACGGAGGACCCTGTCCTGACGGAGAAATAGGATGACTCCGTGCAGATGGACAGCTCAGAGAGGGTTGCGGAGCCGAGGGAGATGTGGCACCTGTCTGCAGAGCCTTCGATATATCTGACGTAGAAACTGAGGGTGAAGGGTGAATTCCCGATGAGCGGCTGTGCCATTCTCTCTGAAAGAACATCCCCTGTCCCGAGCTGCACTGCGGAGTGCACCGCTCGAGCTGAGAAAGGCTGCGGTGCATCCACCGAGGTGGCGGTGTGCCGAGCAGATTTAACTATCGCCTCCTCGTCATCCTCGCAGTGCCGGGTGAAGTGGCGGTAGAACGACACCTCATCCAGAAGGTACACCCCCTCCGTCTGGACACCCCCGGAGGCCTCCTCTGCACCCAACACCAGCGGGGCGGGGGACAGCTGGGCGTCAGCCTCGTGGGAGGCGAATTCGCTGCAGCCCTTATGTATGTGGAGGGCAGCCCCGTCATACCCGACCTGGAAGAACTGGAAAGACCCGGAGAGGGTCAGGTTGGTATCCCACACCCGGGACACCCCGGCGTACCCCACCTGGATCAGGCCCGCGGGGGTTGCCGTGATGGCGACGCGGGTGGCGTTCCCCCCGAAGCTGAGGAGGGCCCTCCCATGCGATGTCCCCTTCACCACCTCCTTCGCCCAGAACCCCACGGTCCACTGGAAGCAGCCCTGGGGCAGGGTGCCGGCGGAGGCCTCGCCTGGCGTGCGGGAGAACCTCCCGGGGGAGAGGCGTGCGGCATACCCGCCACCCACACCTGCGCTGTCATGCTCAACCAGGTCGAGGCGGAGGGGGGATGTGGTGTGGACCCCTCCGCCAAACACCTGGGCGTCGGAAGATCCTTCGAAGGAGTAGAGGCATTCAGGCCTGCGTGGCAGGAGCAACTCCTCGGTGTGGGTGTACGTCGCGTTCACCCCAGAGCATCTCTCCATATCCCTTGCGGAGTATATTACGCAAGACGACGTGGCCTGCCCAGTGCCAGGCACAACCTCCTCCCAACGTGCCGCGGCGCAGCCGCGGAGGCGGCAGGCTTCCACACAACCCTGCCGTGCGATGCTGTGCAGCACCTCTGCCGCGGTGGCCGGGGCTGAGCCCGCCACAGTGATGTAGCGCGCCTGGGATGCTTGGTGCGGAGGGTTGGAGTGGCACGTCATGAGGCTTGCCGCGGGGAGGACCCCGACATGTGCTGTGACATCCGAAAACCGCCACACCCCTGTGTTGGTCGACGACGCGGTGGAGTTGGATGTGGTGCCCAGCAGAATGGAGGAGGCCCCATCCGGGGTGCGGGATGTGGGCCAATATGCTGTGGCGGCGTGCCTCGCATTAACGTGGAGGTGGAGGTGCGTCCCGTCAAACGCCACAGCGTAGTGCACCCACCACCGCAGTGAGATCTCGGGGGTCGGCACGGCGGCGGCTGCCCAAAGGTCCCCATCGCATGGCGTGATGGAGACGGTGGCGGTGGTGACGCGGAGCGAGAAGCAGGGAGCCCCGGCGTAGCGCTGCGGGTCTGCCGTGAGGAGAGCGGCGGTGCCGCTGGTGTCGGTGGCGTTGCGTGCCCAAAAGGAGAGGGTGAAGGCGGAGCGGGGGAGGCTGGCGTTGGAGGCGCGCGCGCTCTGCCCGGGGGCAACGTCGATTGACTGGCGCAGGGCGTCGCAGGGGGTGTCGTCGGATGCGGCGGTGCGCCCATCGAGGGGCTCGAACCCCGCGATGCCCACCCAGGGCACCGCCACCGTGCCTGCGGCCCCATCGCCCTTGAATGTGAGTGAGGTCGTGAGGGTGTCTGTCTCGGATGGCGTCATCGAGAGGGTGATGGTTGCGGTCTCCGTTGCGGTAGGCAGCGTGAGGGTGAGGGTGTCTGTTGCAGACGCCGTCGGGAGTGTCAGGGTGACCGTCGCGGTGGCGGTGGCGGTCGGGAGGGTCAAGGAGATGGTGTCGGTGGCGCTCGACGTGGGGAGGGTGAAGGTGAATGTTGAGGATGCTGTTCCCGTCGGGAGGGTCAGGGAGATGGTGAAGGTCTGCGACTGTGTGGGGAGGGTCAGGGTGATTGTGTCCGTCTGGGATGATGTAGGCAGCGTGAGGGTGATGGTGTCTGTCTGCGTCGCAGTAGGGAGGGTGAGCGAGATGGTTTCTGTCATGGATGCGGTGGGGAGGGTCATCGTGATGGTCTCGGTTGCCGAAGCGGTCGGGAGTGTCAATGTGATGGACTCAGTCGCAGAAGCAGTGGGGAGCGACAGCGTGAGGGTCTCCGTTGCTGTCGCGGTCGGCAGGGTCAGCGTGATGGTCTCTGTTGCCGAAGTTGTTGGGAGCGTGAACGTGAGTGACAGCGAGAGGGTAAACGTCGCACTCTGCGTGCTTGTGGGGAGCGTGAGCGACACCGACTCGGTCACAGTTGGGAGCGTCAGTGTCACTGTCTCCGTCCCCGTTGGGAGGGTCGGGGTGAAGGTCTCGGTCCCTGTCGGCAGTGTCAAAGTGACAGTGTCAGTTGCAGTAGGAAGTGTCAACGTGTATGTCGAAGTCCTCGTGGGCAGCGTCAGGGTGTAGGTCTCCGTTCCGGTTGGCAGCGTGAGGGTGTAGGTCTCGGTGCCTGTCGGAAGAGTCAAGGTAAACGTCTCTGTGCCCGTTGGGAGCGTGAAGGTGATTGTCTCCGATGACGTTGGGAGGGTCAGCGTGTAGGTAGCGGTGCTCGTGGGCAGCGTAAGGGTGTAAGTCTCTGTTCCCGTTGGCAGCGTGAGGGTGTATGTTTCTGTCGCTGTCGGCAGGGTGAGCGTGTAGGTCTCTGTCCCCGTTGGGAGCGTCAGTGTGTAGGTTTCTGACCCTGTTGGCAGGGACAATGTGTAAGTCACTGTGCCCGTCGGCAGGGTGAGCGAGTATGTTTCCGTCCCTGTCGGCAGTGTCAAGGTGTACGTCTCTGTTGCCGTTGGCAGCGTGAGGGTGTACGTCGCTGTTCCAGTCGGCAGCGTGAGAGTGTAAGTCTCTGTCGCTGTGGGCAGTGTCAGTGTGTAGGTCTCCGTTCCAGTCGGCAGGGTCAGCGTCTCTGTTGCAGTGCCCGTTGGCAGTGTCAGGGTGTATGTTGCAGTTGACGTCGGCAGGGTCAGTGAGAAGGTGGCAGTCCCGGTGGGAAGTGTTAGTGTCTGGGATTCTGTCACTGTGGGCAAAGTCAAGGTGTAGGTCTCTGTGCCGGTCGGCAATGTCAGAGTGTATGTCGCAGTGCTCGTCGGCAGGGTCAGTGTGAAAGTCTCTGTGCCGGTCGGCAGTGTCAGGGAGAACGTTTCAGTCAGTGTAGGAAGCGTGTGTGTTTTGCTCTCTGTCATTGTCGGCAACGTCAACGTGATGGTTTCAGTGCCGGTTGGGAGCGTAAATGTGTAAGTCGCAGTGCTTGCCGGCAGGGTCAGCGTATAGGTCGCAGTTGCAGTCGGAAGCGTGAGGGTATATGTCTCTGTGCCTGTCGGCAGTGTCAGGGTGAAAGTTTCTGTGCCTGTCGGCAGGGTCAAGGTGAACGTCGAAGTCACAGTGGGCAGTGTAAGCGTGTACGTCTCTGTCCCGGTAGGAAGGGTCAACGTGAAAGTCTCAGTGCCCGTCGGCAGCGTCAGTGTGAAGGTCTCCGTTCCTGTGGGCAGGGTAAGGGTATAAGTCTCTGTCGCTGTCGGGAGGGTGAGAGTGAAGGTCGCTGTGCCAGTCGGGAGCGTTAACGTGAACGTCTCAGTTGCTGTCGGGAGGGTCAGTGTATATGTCTCCGTACCCGTTGGGAGAGTCAACGTGAAAGTCTCCGTGCCCGTGGGAAGCGTGAAGGTAAACGTCGCAGTCCCCGTTGGAAGCGTCAACGTAAACGTCTCCGTGCCGGTTGGCAATGTCAAGGTGTACGTCTCTGTCCCCGTCGGGAGAGTAAGTGTGAACGTCTCTGTCCCTGTTGGCAGCGTGAGAGTGTAAGTCTCGGTTGCTGTCGGGAGGGTCAGCGTGTATGTTTCGGTACCTGTTGGCAGAGTAAGCGTGAACGTCTCTGTTCCCGTTGGAAGCGTAAGGGTGTATGTCTCTGTCGCTGTCGGGAGGGTCAGGGTAAATGTCTCGGTGCCTGTCGGAAGAGTAAGCGTGAAGGTCTCTGTCCCTGTCGGGAGTGTAAAGGTCTCCGTCACAGTTGCTGTTGGTAGCGTGAGTGTAAACGTTTCTGTCCCTGTTGGCAGCGTCAGTGTGAACGTCTCCGTCCCCGTCGGGAGAGTCAGCGTGAAAGTCTCTGTCCCTGTCGGGAGGGTGAGCGTATAAGTCTCGGTCGCTGTCGGGAGGGTCAACGTGAATGTTTCGGTACCTGTTGGCAGAGTAAGCGTGAACGTCTCTGTTCCCGTTGGAAGCGTAAGGGTGTATGTCTCTGTCGCTGTCGGTAGGGTCAGGGTAAATGTCTCGGTGCCTGTCGGAAGGGTAAGCGTGAAGGTCTCTGTCCCTGTCGGGAGTGTAAAGGTCTCCGTCACAGTTGCTGTTGGTAGCGTGAGTGTAAACGTTTCTGTCCCAGTCGGCAGCGTTAGTGTGAAAGTCTCCGTCCCCGTCGGGAGAGTCAGCGTGAAAGTCTCTGTCCCTGTCGGGAGGGTGAGAGTATAAGTCGCTGTCGCTGTCGGCAGGGTCAGTGTATATGTCTCTGTCCCCGTTGGCAGAGTAAGCGTGAAGGTCTCTGTTCCCGTTGGCAGCGTAAGGGTGTAGGTCTCTGTCGCCGTCGGGAGGGTCAACGTGAATGTTTCAGTACCTGTTGGCAGAGTAAGCGTGAACGTCTCTGTTCCTGTTGGGAGCGTAAGGGTGTATGTCTCTGTCGCTGTCGGTAGGGTCAGGGTAAATGTCTCGGTGCCTGTCGGAAGAGTAAGCGTGAAGGTCTCTGTCCCTGTCGGGAGTGTAAAGGTCTCCGTCACAGTTGCTGTTGGTAGCGTGAGTGTGAACGTCGCTGTCCCAGTCGGCAGCGTCAGTGTGAACGTCTCCGTCCCCGTCGGGAGAGTCAGCGTGAAAGTCTCTGTCCCTGTCGGGAGGGTGAGAGTATATGTCTCTGTCGCTGTCGGGAGGGTCAGTGTATATGTCTCTGTCCCCGTTGGTAGAGTCAGCGTAAAAGTCTCCGTTCCAGTAGGCAGCGTCAGGGTGAAGGTTTCTGTCCCTGTCGGCAGTGTCAGGGTGAAGGTCTCTGTCGCTGTGGGAAGCGTCGGGGTGTAGGTCTCGGTTGCGGTTGGCAGCGTGAGGGTATATGTTTCTGTGCCCGTTGGAAGAGTCAAGGTCATTGTCTCTGTAGACGTCGGCAGGGTGAGGGTGAAGGTCTCTGTCCCGGTGGGAAGTGTCAGTGTGTATGTTGCTGTTGCAGTCGGCAGCGTCAGGGTGTAGGTCTCCGTTCCGGTTGGCAGCGTGAGGGTGTAGGTCTCGGTGCCTGTCGGCAGTGTCATGGTGAAGGTCTCAGTCGAAGTCGGAAGTGTTAGTGAGTAGGTGGCTGTGACGGTGGGAAGTGTCAGCGTGTAGCTTTCCGTGACTGTCGGCAGCGTGAGGGTGTAGGTCTCCGTTCCGGTTGGAAGCGTCAAGGTGAATGTCTCTGTTCCCGTCGGGAGGGTCATCGTGATAGTGGATGTAGCAGTTGGCAGCGTCAAGGTGTATGTTGCCGTTGCTGACGGAAGTGTGAGAGTTACCGTTTCGGTCCCTGTCGGCAGCGTCAGTGTGTAGGTTTCCGTCCCTGTCGGCAGAGTAAACGTCATGGTCTCAGTCCCTGTCGGAAGGGTCAAAGTGTACGTCGCAGTGCCAGTTGGCAGCGTCATCGTGATGGTGTGTGTCAACGTATGAGTTGACGTCACTGTTGGAAGTGTCAGCGTCTCTGTGACCGTTGCTGTCGGTAGCGTGAGGGTGTACGTCTCAGTCCCTGTCGGAAGAGTGAGCGTCATGGTCTCTGTCCCCGTCGGTAGCGTTAAAGTGTACGTGGCGGTGCTGGTTGGCAGAGTGAGGGTGTATGTTGCTGTTGCAGTCGGCAGCGTCAGGGTGTAGGTCTCCGTTCCGGTTGGCAGCGTGAGGGTGTAGGTCTCGGTGCCTGTTGGCAGCGTCATGGTGAAGGTCTCTGTGCCCGTTGGGAGCGTCAGGGTGAACGTAGATGTGACTGTCGGGAGAGTCAGCGTGTACGTCGCAGTTGCTGTGGGTAGTGTCAAGGTGTAGGTCTCGGTGCCAGTAGGTAGGGTCAGCGTGAATGTCTCAGTACCAGTCGGGAGCGTCAGCGTCTGAGTCGTGGTTGCCGTTGGGAGTGTGAGTGTATACGTGGCAGTGCCCGTCGGGAGAGTCAGTGTGTAGGTCTCTGTCCCTGTTGGCAGGGTCAGGGTGAATGTCTCCGTAGATGTGGGAAGTGTCAACGTGAATGTATCCGTCCCTGTCGGAAGGGACAAGGTGTAAGTTGCGGTGCCCGTCGGCAGGGTCAGAGAATACGTCGCGGTGACAGTCGGCAGTGTGAGGGTGAAGGTCGCGGTGCCTGTCGGCAGGGTGAGCGTATCAGTTACGGTGGATGTCGGCAGCGAGAGAGTATAGGTCCCTGTGACAGTCGGCAGCGTCAAAGTATATGTTGCTGTTGATGTGGGCAGCGTCAACGTGAACGTCGCGGTCCCTGTCGGCAGCGTCAAAGTGTAGGTGCTCGTCGCAGTCGGCAGGGTCAAGGTGGTGGTCTCTGTGCCTGTCGGGAGCGTCAAGGTAAATGACTCGGTGCCAGTCGGTAGGGTCAAGGTCTCTGTGACTGTTGATGTCGGCAGTGTCAACGTGAATGTGGCTGTCCCTGTCGGGAGCGTCAGGGTATAGGTGCTCGTCGCAGTCGGCAGGGTCAAGGTGGTGGTCGCTGTGCCTGTCGGGAGCGTCAAGGTAAATGACTCGGTGCCAGTCGGTAGGGTCAAGGTCTCTGTAACCGTTGATGTCGGCAGTGTCAACGTGAATGTGGCTGTCCCTGTCGGCAGCGTCAAAGTATCTGTCAGTGTTGCAGTCGGAAGTGTCAGCGTGACTGTGTGTGTCAGAGAGAGGGAGAGCGTGTCGGTCAACGTCAAGGTGTGCGTCAATGTAGATGATGCTGTCAGTGTGGGAAGCGTCAGGGTGTACGTATTCGTCCCGGTGGGGAGCGTCAGCGTCTCGGTCTGTGTCCCGGTCGGGAGTGTCAACGTGAATGTTGCACTGGCAGTCGGCAGCGTCATTGTCTCTGTCACTGTCGCGGTGGGGAGCGTCAACGTAAATGTCTGAGACCCCGTCGGAAGTGTCAGTGTCATTGTCTGCGTCGACGTTGGTAATGTTAACGAGAAAGTCGATGTTGCCGACGGAAGCGTGAGGGTGTAGGTCCCTGTGCCTGTCGGCAGTGTCAGGGTGAACGTGGCTGTCCCTGTCGGCAGCGTCAAAGTATCTGTCAGTGTTGCAGTCGGAAGTGTCAGCGTGACTGTGTGTGTCAGGGAGAGGGAGAGCGTGTCGGTCAACGTCAAGGTGTGCGTCAATGTGGATGATGCTGTCAGTGTGGGAAGCGTCAGTGTCACTGTTTCTGTCCCGGTTGGGAGCGTTAACGTAAATGTATCCGTCCCTGTGGGCAGCGTCAGTGTGGATGATGTTGTCAGTGTCGGAAGCGTCAGGGTGTACGTATTCGTCCCGGTGGGGAGCGTCAGCGTCTCAGTCTGTGTCCCGGTCGGGAGTGTCAACGTGAATGTTGTACTGGCAGTCGGCAGCGTCATTGTCTCTGTCACTGTCGCGGTGGGGAGCGTCAACGTAAATGTCTGAGACCCCGTCGGAAGTGTCAGTGTCATTGTCTGCGTCGACGTTGGTAATGTTAACGAGAAAGTCGATGTTGCCGACGGAAGCGTGAGAGTGTAAGTCTCTGTGCCTGTCGGCAGTGTCAGGGTGAACGTAGCTGTCCCTGTTGGAAGTGTAAACGTCTGACTCTCGGTTGCAGTCGGAAGTGTCAGGGTTGTTGTTGCAGTCACAGTCGGCAGGGTCAGAGTTGTGGTCACTGTCCCAGTGGGAAGCGTCAGTGTGAACGTATCTGTGCCTGTGGGCAGCGTCAAGGTTGCCGTATGCGTTGCCGTGAGTGAAATGGTAGGCGAGAGGGTGTGCGTCACAGTCGCCGTTGGAAGAGTCAGCGATATCGTCGCTGTGCCTGTTGGCAGCGTCAAGGTCACGCTGCTCGTGACTGTTGGCAGGGTCAGGGTCTCAGAGGCCGTACTAGTCGGGAGCGTCAGTGTGTACGTCGCTGTGACTGTCGGCAGGGTCAGCGTAAAAGTGTCGGTGCCAGTCGGCAGTGTCAAGGTCGCTGTCACTGTGACTGTCGGCAGCGTCAGCGTATACGAGGAAGTGACGGTGGGTAATGTCAGTGTGAATGTTTCTGTCGCTGTCGGCAGGGTCAAGGTATACGTCGCGGTACCCGTCGGCAGCGTCAGGGTTGTGGTTACTGTCCCAGTAGGCAGTGTCAGTGTGGAGGTCGCCGTGCCTGTGGGAAGGGTGAACGTCAGTGTCGGTGTTTCAGTCAGCGATGATGTATGTGTGAAGGAATGTGTCGCGGTTCCTGTCGGGAGAGTCAACGATATCGTGACTGTCCCTGTGGGCAGCGTCAAAGTTTGAGTCGCTGTGCCTGTCGGGAGCGTCAAGGTCACTGTTCCTGTCGCAGTAGGCAGGGTCAAGGTAGTGGTCTCTGTGCCTGTCGGAAGCGTCAAGGTAAACGACTCGGTGCCAGTCGGTAGGGTCAAGGTCTCTGTGACAGTTGATGTTGGCAGTGTCAACGTAGATGTTGTCGTAACGGTGGGTAACGTTAGCGTGTCTGTTGATGTTTGTGTTGGCAGGGTCAGGGAAAACGTCGCAGTGCCCGTCGGCAGTGTCAGCGTGTCCGACACCGTCAAAGTCGGCAGAGTCAGTGTGTACGTCTGCGTACCCGTCGGGAGAGTCAGCGTGTCCGACACCGTCAAAGTCGGCAGAGTCAGTGTGTATGTCTGCGTGCCCGTCGGGAGAGTCAGCGTATATGTCTGCGTGCCCGTCGGTAGTGTCAACGTGTCTGACACCGTCGAAGTCGGGAGCGTCAGTGTGTATGTCTGCGTGCCCGTCGGTAGTGTCAGCGTGAAGGTCCCTGTTGTCGTCGGCAGCGTAAAAGTCACTGACAGTGTCCCTGTAGGAAGTGTCAACGTATATGTCGCTGACCCAGTCGGTAGGGTGATGGTGTCGGTCGAAGTCCCCGTCGGCAGTGTGAGGGAGAAGGTCGCTGTCGCCGTACTCCCTCCCACAAGGATCTGCGCCTGACGCGACGCAGCACCCATCGCCATCACACCCCCGCTGGGCCCACCCCCAGCCACACGCATGCACCGCGCGTCACCCCAACGCCCCGCGCTGCACACGACAAGCCCTGACGGAGCAAACCCCGCCGCACACTCCAACACGCAGAAGCGGGACGACGCGACAGGCACACGCCGCCCTGCCCCCACCACAGGGCACGCCACACGACCGTGCAGGGGGGGCGGCGGCGCCTGCTGGCACGAAGCAGCAGCTATGCGCTCCACGCTTTCGCCACAGCCACCTGGGGCACACGCCGCTGCCGCCACCCCTGCAGCCTCCACCTGCACGCAGGCACCCTCGCCTGTGCAGGACAGGGCGCACTGCCCGCCCTTCTCTGGGCAATGCACTGCGGCCTGCGCACACGCCGCCGCAGCACTGCACTCGACGAAGCAGGCGCTTGCCTTGCTGCACTGGAACTCGGTCCCCAGGCACGCGCCCCGCCCCGCGCAGGCGAAGGTGCACACCCCTCCCTCAGGGCACCCGAGCCTGGCGCCGGCACACGACTCGCCATCGCCGCATCGCACGTCCCGCGCACCGACACCCCTGAGGCACCCTAAGAGCACTGCAGCGAGAAGCAGGCTACCCACGCGCATTCATGTAAAGGGCGGAGCCCTGTACCACGGAGCTGAAAGGTGAGACCCTCAGAGGCGGGACGACAGCAGGCTGGGGTGGAGGGTCAGGTGTGTCGGTGTGTAGGGTGGGGGGGCAGAGAGAAGAATCCTTTTGTCCCACCCACCCCCACGTCGGTCGACACTTCGCTCAAACTGCAGGTAGTGTGTCCTGGGCACCTGGGATGTGTGCTCGGCCTGTGCGTCAGGGGGTGGGTGGGTGGTGACGTCTGCATTCTTTACATTGGGGTTGCCGGAATCGTCAATGCATCAACATAAGGAAGAAGGAATCAGCAGCTGCCAGGAGGGGGGAGGGCGTGCTGGTTGGGCTGGCACAGGGGGGGGGGGCGTTTCCCCCCCTCCAGTTTTGTCCGTTTGTCCACAAAAAAATCCCCCCCTGCCCCCCCCTTCACGTCTCCATCCCATATCCCTTCCCTTTGCCACCCCGTACACCCACGCCCTTCACCAGCACCCCACTGTCTACGCGAGAGTGGCCGCTTTCTCTCGTTGTAGTTTTCCGGCCTCAGCTGCAGCTGGTTTCCCCCCTCACCTGAACTGCATATTTTTCCAGAACCACCCCCTCCCCCCACAAATCAGCGGGATTGAAGCAAGCCTTCACAGTGCTGCATCTAGCTGTATATTGCCGATCTCCCATATTTTTTTTGACAACCCTGCCGGGGGCGGCGATGGCCCAAACACACCACATGACGTGATGTGATCTGCGCGGACCGCCGTTTATACGTATGCAACTTATCAGGAGGGGCGCGCCTGCTGTACACTGCTGCTGAACACTCGTGAGTTCGATGGGTGCATGGGGTGAGGATGAGGGGTGTCGAGAAGGGCTGAGGCATACGGGGTGCGAGTGTGTCTGGAACCTGTTGCAAAACTCACAAAACTGAACACTTTACGTGCGCCGGGGGAGGGGGGAGGAGGGGGTCCCCTCAAAATCGAAGCCCCCCTCACGGTGCTCTATCTACTAAACGACTCTACGTACATTGTAGGCTTCGGGGGGGGATGGGATGTGTGTGGGGAAATTTATAGGTGTGGGAGGTGTGAATCACCACAGGCCACTCGTAGCTGGTGCAAAAAAAGGCGCCAGGTTGATTCGTGCAATGCAAGCAAGCGGTAATATCCCAGAAGATGTGGGTCAAAAGTGTCGCTGTCAACAGGGGGGTCTTCGCTACGGTGCCAAAAACGGCGCGTGTGTTTCTCTTGTTGTGCGGTGAATTTTCTCCTGTTTCACGAGAGGGGAAAATCCCCGGAAGACTTTGGCCGAAAATTTGCCGACGGCGACAAGACCCCAGTAAGACACCCCAACCCCAAAGGCTCCCCCTCTTGGGATTTGGTTTCATGTTGCCTTCCACACCCCGCCTTGTGTGAAGGTGGGGGGAGGCGCAGCACCGGTTGAGTTGAGTCATGACGCTTTCCTTCCACACTGTGTGTCTAAGTTGTATGTTTTTGAAGAAGTGGTGTGCAAACAAAGCCATGCAATCGATGGAGGCCGGTTCTCCTCTTCCCCCCACCACCACATTCTGACTTGCAGGCACACGCATTTTTTTAAACTTTTTTTTGGATTCTTCTTTATGGATGTAAATATCGGAGCATATCCCCCCCACCCGGCGAGGGCTTTGCGTGTGTGATGAAACCCAGAGGTTGCGCAGGCGCACCCCTGTGCCGCAGGGCGCTGGACACACCAGGGTGGCTATGACATGCGTGGCAGCTTTGCCACTCCGCACAAGCCCAGCCTGGAGACAAGCCTTCTTCTGTCTCGTGTCTAGGGCAGTGGGCCAGGGTTGGGCCTCCCTACGGATGCCAGAAGCTGCTGCAGCTGCTCGTCCACCTGCAGGACACAGTGGGGTGGTGCAGCAGGGGTGGTGCTGGTGTCCAAAGCTCCGACACAAAAATACATCCATTCCGCTCGGTCCTCTCCGACAATTTGTGCGGAAGCGTGCCAATGCAACAACTGCGTTGACTCTCTCTCTGTCTCTCTCGCTTCCCTGGACACACAAGACAAACCGCACGCGACGCTTGGCCATACCTGCCGCCTGTCATAGTTTCCAGACTTGACACGCGTCGCGATGGAGTCCAGCTGGTGCCGGAGGTAGTCCCGCGGCGGGCTGACATTCCGCTGCTGCCCCCCGAGCCTTGCTGCGGCACGCGCCTTGGCAGTTTCGTTGATGGCGTCCGTCGCAGTCTGGCGCTGCAGGTCCGTCAGGCGCCCCTCGTCTGGGCGGCGCCTGTCACGCTCCTTCGCCTTCAGCTGCCGCAGCGTCTCGTTCTGAGCCTCGATGGCAGCCAGCTGCGCCTTGAGGATCATCGCCTCCTCCGTGTCGTCATCATCAGACGAGGAGGGGCTTGCCGGGCCTGCAGCCTTCAGACGCGCCCCCTCAGGCGACAACACACGCCACGGTGACATCGTCCGCGTGCCCTGTGGTGGACGGTGTGGGTTGGGGGCGGGCGGTGCTTCCATCCTCCAGGTCAGGGCCTGGCAGCTCAAGAAGGTTCAGCACTTGTGTGACGCGGAACAGTGCAGGCAGCGAGCAAACCCTGAGGCACCCACCACCGGATAGTCTTGAAAAGTGCATTGGGTTTCACTGCCACAAGGAAAACACGTTGGTGGGTAATAACTACCGGTGGATTTCAGGATTTTTCGGGGCTAAGGTGGGTTGTCACCGCACCAATGCGAGTTGGATGACTGTGTGTCTAAGAAAGCGAGGGGAGGGGAGGGGGGGGAGAGAGAGATATGCAGACCTTTGCAGCTGGCGACTTCTGGTGCCGCAGGGGCGGGGACACTGTCTTCTGATCGCGGAAGTCGACAGACTTGGTGGCGTCATAGGTATGCGACACGAGGGACCGGATCTGGCCGAGGAGGAGATCCTCGCGGCGCTTCGCCTCCTCCCTCACCTCGTTGATCTGCTTCGCAGCCGCGTCTGCCTGGCGCGCCTCATGAGAGGCTGCCTGGCTGCGCGTCTCTGCGAAGTGCCGCATCTGCTCCGCCTCGTGTTCCAGCTTGCGCACCATCTCACGCAGATCAGTCGCCTCCTGCTGCACCGCAGCAAGCTGCTCCGTCTTCTGCCGCATGTCGTCGTCCTTCAGCGACCCGCTGTGCGCCATACGCTCCTCCGCCATCGCAAGCCGCTCCTCCGCCCGTACCGCACGGTGCTCCAGCGCCTTCTTCTCCGCCTCCATATTCTTCACCGACTCTGCCCCCGCAGAGACCTGCACCTCCAGCGCCTGGTGCCGCGCCACCCACCCCTGCTCGCGCCCCTTCCAGCTCTCCTCGAGGCTGACCTGCGCGTCGACAATCTGCTGCTCGCAGCGTTCCGACAGGGCGCTCATCTCGTGCACGCTGGCCTCCGCCTCCTTCCGCAGCATCAGCACCTCCATCTCCTTGTTGCGCAGCGTGGCGCCCAGAGCAGCGGCTTCCGCGCGGCAGTCGCGCAGCGCGACGGAGTCAGCCTCGCCTGTGGCGGGGGCGTGCTGCTGCTGCAGGCGCAGGGCGTGCAGCTCGGCACGCAGGCGCTCCACCTCCGCGCTGTCGTCGCGCGCCATGAGGGTCGCGGAGGCGGTGGAGGGCGACGGCGACAGGGCGGGGTCACCCAGGCGGCGCGTGGCGAGACGCTCCCGCCGCTCCGCCTCCGCCTTCGCCTTCGCGGCGTGCTGCAGCTTGTCCTTCAGGGCGAGGATCGCGCCGTCGCGCTCCGCCACATCGCTGCGGAGGCGGTGCAGCTGCACCTCATACACGCTGTTGTCGGCGGTGTCGCACAGCGCGCTGTCGTGGTGGGGGCCTGCGCTGTGCGCCTGCTCCAGGGTGCGGAGGCGCTGCAGCAGCTCCTGCACCTCGTCTGCGTCTTGGGCGCGCAGGGTGACCAGGCGCTCGTTCTCCGCAGAGGTCGCTTCCAGCTGCTGGCGGAGCATGTCGACATCCTCGCGTGCTGCGGATGCGGCAGAGTCTGCGGTGCTGCGCACATCCACCTCCAGCTGCTTGATGCGCCCCTGCAGCGTGGTGCGGGTCTGCACCAGCTCTGCGTTCCGCCGCTCCGCCTCCGACTGCAGCTCCAGGTTTGCCGTGTGCTGTGCGGCGCGCTCCGCCTCCAGCTTCTGCGCGTTGGCGACAGAGGTTGCAGATTTCAGCCGCTCCAGATCCAGCGCGCTCTCCGCCTCGGCCGCCCTCTTCTCGAAGATGCGCACCGCAGCCTCCGCCTCGGTGTTGCCGTCCTGCAGGCTGCGGATGCGCTCCGAGAGGTCGTGGCACTCCTGCGTGAGGCGGTCTGCCGTTTCGGTGCGCCTGTCCCTCTCGGCAGACACGGCGCGCAGCTGCGTGAGGATGTCCGCCAGCTCGGCCTTGGCGGAGGCGGAGGCTGCGATGTTGCCCAGCTCGTTGGAGCGCACCTCTGCCTCAGCGGCGTGCAGGCGTGCGGCGAGGTGGTCAGCCTCCTCGCGTGCGGTGTTGAGCTCTGCGAGGATGGCCTGCACGCGTGTGTTGTGCGCCAGGCCCAGGCGTGTCTTGGCCTCCGTGTGGGCCAGCATCGCGGCGACCTGGTCCGCCTCGCCCTGCAGGCGTGTGCGGGCCACGGCCTCGCGTGCCTCGAGGAGGGCCTGCTCCAGGGTGCGCGTGTTGCCCTCCCAGTCGTGCATCTTCTCCTCCAGGCCCTCCACCTCTGCCTGCAGGGCGTCCGACAGGCGCTGCTGTGCGGAGCGGAGGTCTGTCGCTTCGCTGGTGTGCTTGTGTGCCTCGGCGAGTTCCATCTGCAGCTGGTCCAGCGCGTCGCGGTGCTCCTGGCGTGCGCGCTGCAGGTCGTTCGCCACATCCGCAGCTTGGCCCCGCGCAGCGATGAGGTCGGTGTGGTATTCCGAAGACTTGTTCCGCGCACTCTCGCACTGCTCGCGTGCGCTGTCACGCTGCTGGTGTGCCTGTGGGGTGGGTGGAGGAGGGGTGGTGGTGGTGTGGGCCGCTTCAGCTCTGACAGAGGCATCGGGTATGGCAGGGGTGGCGTGCAGTGCGGGGCTGCAACAGGCAGGCATACCTCTGACAGTTGCCGCTGCACACGCTCCGTCTCCCGCTTCTGGTCCGCAAGGGCTCGCCGGGATTCCTGCGCCTCGTCCTGCATCTGTGCGGTGGTGCGGCGTGGCAACACGACACATTCTCCCGGGTTTCAGCGAAGGGTCCGGTGGTTTGCAATGCCCCAGCGTGTCCACCAAACAACTGCCACAGACACACACATGCTGGCACACCAACCCGACATACCCTCGCAAGATCGTCACGCGCATCACGCAGGTCCGCATGCAGACCCTCCAGCGCTGCAGGGTCATGCGCCTGCGCCTGCCCCCTCTCCCGCGCCAGGTCAGCCGCTAGGGAGGCCGCCCGCGACTCCGCCTCCCTCGCACGCTGGTTGGCGTTCAGCGCCGCGCCCTCCGCATCGCGTGCCCTGGCCTGCGCGTCGCGGAGACGCTCCTCCGCGTGCAGCAGCTCCGTGCGCAGCGTGCCGCGCGCCATGTCTGCCTGCGGCGAGTAGGCGGACTGCGAGGGGCGGTGCGTCTCCACACCCCCCTTGGTGGACATCGTCGACACCCCGTCATCGGGCACCAGCACATGCACATCCACGTGAACCTTCTGTGCGGCATCCGCTGAGGCAGCAGCGATCGCAGCCGCCGACATCGGGACGGGCGACCCCACACCCCCACGCCCAGGCGACGGCGTGCCGTGCTGCTGGGGGGAGCGCAGCGCGTAGGCGCGTGCCGTGGCGGGTGGTGCCAGGATGTGCATGCCCCGTACCGCGGCAGCCGCCTCCGCAACCTGCTGCGCAGACCGCCACGCCACACCCCCGTCGTGGGGCTGCATGCGTGGGGCGTCGCTGTTGATCTGCCCGATGACGACACAGTCGTTTGACCTGCAGCCGTGCAGGGCACGGCTCAGCATGTCGTGGTGGTGCACCCCCTGCAGCACGTCCCGCAGAGTGGCGGGGAAGATGTTCGCATGCTCCGCACGCAGCTCGACAAGCGAGATGCGCGACGGCACATCGGATGATGCCGTGCGCACGGCGAGGGTGAGCGCATAGGAGAGGCGGGGCAGCAGCTGCGCCAGGCTGGGCGCGCTGAGCACGGCACGCACCGTGCGCTGCGCGGAGGAGAGCGACGCGCAGTAGACGAACTTCTGCCCCGCAAGCCCCTCCTCGTTCGCCCAGTGCATCGCGGGGGGCACCTTCTGCTGCACATTCTTCAGCAGGTCGGTGGGGCGCGACGCATCGCTGAGGAAGCAGCTGAGACCCAGGCGCAGCCCGCCGGGCTTGCCCTCCGCCTCCAGCGCATGCAGCAGGTGGCGGATGGCCAGCGCGCCCAGGCCCTCGTCCTCCACCAGCTGCGGACCGGCGCCGCCCAGAGTGGTGACGCTGCAGGTGCGTGTGCCCTGCACGACCCGCTGGCAGAGGGGCTGCACGGCTGCCCGGAAGACCTGCTCAGGCTGTGCCACGCTGGTGAAGACGCCGTTGACGCTGAGGTCGTGTGGGCGCCCGTTCTCATCGCGGAAGGAGAGGGAGATGTCTCCCGAGCTGGCCGCGCCGTTCCGCACCTGCACGCAGCTCCCCGGAAGCGACTCGTCGCCACTCAGGGCAACGTAGACGAAGGGTCGGTACTCATCCGCCATCGGCACCGCATCGACAGGGCCCACCCCAGAGCCCAGCAGATGCTGCAGGTGGTGGTGGAGGTGTCGGGCATGCCCTGATGCAAGGCGTCTATCCGGTATCCAGTGTTCAGTAGAGTGCAGTGCAGTGCAGCGTGGGTGGGCGGGGGGAGGGCGGCCCTGGTTAACTACTCAAGCCGTATCCCGTTTGTTACAGCAGAAACAAAAACAGCAGGTTAAAGGTTAGGGCGGGTGAGGGGGCAACAAAGGAACCAGGGCAGCCAGGGCAGCAGAAAACAAAGCGGCAGAACCCAGCACACCTCTCCCCGGTTGCATCTTTGCAGTGGTGTGGAGATGGCTCCCCGAGCAGACTGCGATCTGCGAAACCGCAGCACACACCAAGGTGCAAGTGGGCGGCAGAACCCATAAAGGCCTTGCCCACTCACGATTGATGGGCATCAGAGGGGCCACCACTGGCAGGGGGAAAGAGAGGCGAGCTAAATCAACGGCGATCCTGAATAAGCACTTTCGGCACGAGCATGGATATGCGTGACGGGAAAAGGTAACGCGAACAACAGAGGATCTCACACCACTGCCTCACAGACACAAGGGGATCGGCACACAGTGCCGTACACCTGAGAGTTGCTGCTCCGCCCACCGGGCTGGCCAGGCTGCCCAAAGGGGTGCAAGCCTCACCCACCCTTGTGCAGGCACAGGAAGATGGCAACGAAGGTCGCCTGGTCGACATGCGTCGGCTGCGACAGGGAGACATGCTCAGCCGATATTGCAATGACCTGTGCAGGCGACAGGGTGTGGAGGCGGTGGGGCGGTGAGCGACGCGTGGCAGTGCCGGTGCAGGGGATGAGGAGACAAACATGCCTGGCACCCTCATGAGTGGTGCAGGGCAGACAAAATGGCTTGCGCGGCATACGTCCTTAACACTGCATGCAAAGCCGTTTGCTTGGAGGTACTTCCGCAGCAAATTCACAGTCGCACGGAACGACACGAAGCCGCGCCCCCCGAGGTCAATCTGCTTGAAGTGCTGCACAGCGAGCTGTGGTGCCGGGCGGTGCAGACATGCATGACAAGACAACCAGGCTGAGCGCATCATGAGCCCCCCACCCCCACCCCAGCATTTCTCCCACAGCACAGCGCGCACAACACACCTCTGCCAGAGGCGGTGCGCCCGCTGCGCACGCCCCCTCCTCTGCATTGTCGCACGGCAGGTCTTCGTTGAGATCCTGCGCCACATTGTCCCCGGCACACAGCCCCTCGTAGTCGGCGTACGCCTCCAGCAGCACGTGGAACACACGCTTCGAGATCGCGGGCGCCACCCCCACACCCCCCACCGCCGGCACCGGCGCGCCGCCAGGACACGCCGAATCGAAGCCCACGCCGCCGCCACCCACCTCCTCGGGCGGCCCGCCGTACCGCAGCCCCACAGTCTGGTGGTGGTGCAGCTGGTCGCTGGGCAGCATCCCCTTCTTGAGGGGCGACGGCACATCCTCCGGCTGCACCGCCCACTGCCGGGTGAGAGGTGCCGTCACGCCCAGGGGCTGCAACCCCTGGGGGGTCAGGACCAGCAGGTCGGCGCCCTGCCGCTGCGAGGGACACCCGCCTGTCGCGGGTCGGGCGGCGGAGGCGCCGCTGCTGTTCCCCAGCAGCGCCACGCTGCGCGACCCGCCGCAGCCCGCGCTGCTGGGGCCGACCGGCCTCCGCATGGCAGCGCGCACCTCAGGGTGTGTCAGCGACAGCACGTCCCCCCCCTTCATCTCATCGGCCACCATTGCCTCCGTCGCAGGGACATAGAAATGTTCGTCGCAGTGCTTCACAATAGCGCAAGGGAGGTCGTGCCGGATCGGGAGGTTGTCACTCCCTTCCTCAGGCTCGTCTGCGGGGTAAGGCTTTGGAGGGGGGAGCGTGGAGAAGGACCAGAGGACATTGGTGGAGAAGAACTCGTGTATGTCGTCGAGGAGCCCCTCGTAGCCCGCGGAGGCGACGAGGGGGTCGCCCGGGCAGAATGCGGCGGGGGGCGGGTTCGCGACGCGGCGGGACTCGAGGAGCTTGCTGTGGAGGGCAAAGGCCTTCAGGTATGTCGACAGGCACTCCAGGTGGTACAGCTGGCACCCGATCTCATCCACCGAAGGCATCGCCGTGTCGGAGCGCGGGGGGAACTGCGAGTAGGGGAAGTCTGCCGAGGTGACATCGGCCCCCTCCCTCTGGCACTTCAGGAGGTGAAGCTGGGCGGCACGGCCCCGCCCGCATAGCAGCAGCAGCGTGCAGTACGCCGTGGCGATGTCGGTGTGTGAGGAGGTTGGGGGGGCAGGCATGTCAAGCACGAAGTGTTTGCTGAGACTGCGGAGGTCGTCGTCTGCGCCAGATGTGAGACGCCTCACCTGCATCGACAGGGCAGCCAGGTAGGGCAGGGTGGCTGTGGTGGGGGGTGGTGGTGGAGATCGAAAGCAGCGTCCAACACCCTCCCGGGGGGTTTTTGCACTTTTGAGGCGCCACGGCAACAAGGGGGGAAAAGGGGGTTCAGCAGTTCAGCATACTCGGCACTGCTGGGAAGAGGTCGTCACACGCCATCACCGCCAGGGCATGGTCGACATGCTCGTTTGCATCTGAGAGAAGAAGGGGTTGTGATGTGTCGGCCAACAAAACATTCAACTGCATTCAACTTGACAAAATCCCACCCCACCCCACCCCTCCTGCTGGGACCCTGGGAGATGCGAGACTGGGGCACCCACACACACACAGGAGGAGAGAGGGATACACGGGCAGGATGTCACAGGCCGACCTCCACGGGGTCTCCTCCGGGAACACCGGCTCCCAGGCCGGTGGCCAACAGGCCGCCCCCCTGCCCCCCCTCGTATTCACGGAGCCTCGCAGATACGAGCTCCAACCCCTCCCCCCCCTCTATGGTGCCGCCCACGTGCGCACCATTCTCCAGCACCTCCGGTGGGAGGCGGCACTGGACAGCCTGGAGGGCGGCGTCGCCGTCCTCGCTGCCGAGCAACCCCCCACCCACGGCTCCCCCCCCACATGGACTCTAGTAGTCAACGGGAAGGAGGTGGTCCTGACGGACACGCTGCTCCTCGAGGAGCAGAAGCAGAAGGAGGCGGCCGCGAAGAAGCAGGCCGAGGAGGTGCTCCGCCTGAAGCGGCGCTATGAGAGCGTCCGCGACAGGCTCCAGGAGGAGCGCACCACGGCCGCGAAGGCGGGAAGGTCTGCGAAGTCGCAGGCCAGCGGCACGGTTGGGCGGACCGGGCGTGGTGGCGGAGCAGCAGCGGCGGCGAAGCAGCAGGCGCAGCAGGCACAGCAGAGAGCTGCCCAGCTCCAGAAGGATCTGGAGAAGCTCGCCGGACGCCTGCGGGAGCTCGGGCATGACCCCGCACCTGCCGCCACCGACTCCGCCACGCAGGGCGACGGCGCGGCTTGGCAAGCCGAGCTGCAGGGCCTGCGCCGCCTCCTGCAGGACCAGGACGGCCACCGCCAGCGGCTGGAGGCCCAGCTGCTGACCCAGCAGGCACGGCAGGGCGAGTTGGGGCAGCGGGTGGAGGCGATGCAGGGGCACCCGGGCCTGTCAGAGCAGTGGCTCGAAGACCGCCTGCGCCGCCAGGGGGAGCAGCACGCCGCGCAGGTGGCGCTGCTCGAGGCCCAGCTGGGCAGCCACGCCCAGCAGCACGAGCTGCAGATGCAGCGCATGGGGGACCGCCTCGGCCGCCAGGAGGAGCAGCTGCAGGCGCAAGGGGCCCTGCTGAAGAGCCTCCAGGAGCGCCCCACCACCACACCCCCCACCACTACAGCCACTACGTCCACACTGAAAACGGAGCGTGAACTAAAGGAGCACAAGGCCCAGCTCCTGGAGGTCGCGAAGCACCAGCAGTCGCTGGGCGTGACGGTCTCCCGCCTCCGCGAGCAAGTCGAAGGGCTGGACAAGGCGGTGGGCGAGGGAGCAGCGAGCACGGATCTGCAGAAGCTGGCTACTGGGCTCACCGCCTTGGAGGGGCAAGGCCGCGCGCACGCGGCGGATCTGACTGCGACGCGCAAGGGCTGGGAGGTCAGCCACAAGGCCCTCGAGGCCAACATGCAGGGCCAGCTCGCGCAGCGGGACCTCAAGCACCGGGCGCTTGAGGAGCGCCTCAGCGGCGCTTGCAAGGCGATGCTGAGCCTGCAAGCCGCGGAGACGAGCGGGCAGACGCCCCTCTCCCACCACCAGGCGCAGCAGCTCCAGGCGGAGGTGGACGCGGTCAGGGCTGACCTGGAGGCGCAGCGCGGGCAGGAGCAGCAGCGCCTGGACGCGGCGGTGGCGGAGCTCCGCAGGGCGTGGGAGGCGCAGCAGGGGGACGCCGCGGTGGGCGAGCTGCGGCGGCAGACGGAGCGCCTGGGGGACACGGTCCGCGACCTGCGGGCCTCCTGCGAGGCTGACCGCAAGGACGCCACGGCCGCCCAGCAGCAGTCGGAGCGGGCGACTGGGGAGCAGGTGGCCCGCCTCCAGAGCCGCCTGGATGAGGTGTGTGGGGAGCTGCGGGGGACCTGCGAGGCGCAGATGGCGCGGCACGGGGCCCAGCAGCTCAAGGCCCTCGCCGAGAAGGCAACCCAGCTCGACACCACCCTTCGAGCTGACCTCCAACAGGCTGGGAAGGAGGAGGGCGAGAGGGTGCAGCGCCAGCTGACGCAGCAGGCCAGCGAGCTCGGGCAGAGCTGGCAGGGCCTGCTGGAGGGGGTGCGCGACGCGGAGGAGGGCCGGAAGCGGCAGCATCAGGAGATGCTAAACACGGTGAAGCGGGAGTTAGGCATCGCCACGAGAGGGCGGAGTGGGTCCAAGGGGGCGAAGGGCAAGGCACCGCCGAAGCCCGCGGCCGGTCCGGCTATGGATGCCCCGCCAGCGCCCCCAGCCGCCGCCACCACCCCTTCCGCCTCCACCACCACCTCCACCTCCGCCCCTGCTCCACCCGGGGGCTCACACAGCAAACCAGCGACACCCGTGGCACCCGAGACATTAGCAACATCGAACGCTGCCCCTACCCCTGCGCAGCCAGCAGTAGTGCCGCCGGCAGCACCGGCGCCGCCTGCCCAGCCCGCCCCGCCGGCCCCACCTCTCAGAGACCTAGCGCCCACGGCGGATGCCGGGGATAAGGCCCCACCGGGTAGGGAGGCGGGAGCCAGCAGGAACGGGAGGGTCAGGCAGGCCTCCATCACGGCGTATCTGAGGCCCCGCTCCAACCGCCTTACTCCCTACCCGCAGAAGCAAGAGGAGGAGTAGGGGGGCGGGCATCCCGGCCAGCGGGGAGGACCCGCGCAAGCGATCGATGTTCCCCCTGGCCGGGGTGCCGACCATGTCTGGGGACGATGCACACTTGCCGCCGGGCCCCCAGCCGCGCCCCACCCCGAGAAACAGGAGGTCTCGGGGCCGACACAAACACCTCCAAATAGAACACCAAATAGAACCCCAACCCCAACATCGCCCCCAACCCCACCTAGACCCAGCCGAGCCGCTGTGTGGGCAGGAGATACCCAGACAACGGCCCCGGAGAGCTGGAACCCCGTAGATGTGGCGTCAGGGGCAGGAGAACCCCGGCGCCTCCGTGGGGGGGGACAGGAGTACTCCCCCTCCACCATAGAGCAGGACGAGCAGTGGCTGACGCAGGCTGCAAGGAGGCTGATGGCGCTCCGGGTACCAGTGCCTAAGGATGGCAACTGCCAGTACGCCGGCCTTGCAGAGCAGTGCGCGGAGTGGACAGCAGAAGGGTTGCGTGCAGCGGTGGCGACATCCATGCGGCAAGACGCAGAGCGCAGGGCCTCGTACATGCCTGACCACGACGACCCGCAAGCTCCTGCATCCTACGACGACTACATCGAGAGACAGATGCGTCTCGGGACATACGGGGACGCGGCCACACTTCGGGTTGCGGCAGAAGTCCTGGATGCGCAGGTGTGGCTGCTCGCCTCCAACAGCAAGCAATACATGACCCGGTGTGGGAAGGGTGCCAAGGTGCTGGGGCTTACGTGGAGGCCCTTCCACTACGATGTGCTTCGCCTACCCCTGAGCCTGGCCCGGGAGCTAGCTGTGACGCCGGCAAACCAGTGGACCATCCCTGCAGATCTTCCCACGCCCGCCCCAGCCGCTGCAGGCGGGGCGCGCGCACCTACAGCCAGCCAAGGACCCACGGCACCGCCGCCCCTGCGGCGATTGAGGCGCCCTGCACACCAATTATCATCGCCCGGAGTGCTCAGGGTGGCGACAGCTAACGTAACGTCGCTGCAAACGCACCTCGGCGACGTGGCGGGACTGAAGGCGGATGTTGTGGCCCTGCAGGAAACTCGTGCGCCGGACCCGAGCAAGGGCACGCACAATGGCTACTTCGCAGCCCACGGCTGGGCTATGCACTGGGGCAAGGGCATGCCCAGGGTCGCAGGCGTGAACGGCCGCGAACAAACGAAGCCCGGGGGCGTGGCTGTCATGGTGAAGGAGGGCCTGGTCGCACAGGTGGTGCAGCCGAAGACCACGCAGGAAAAGAAGCTCTACGACAGCACCCGCATGGTGCACGTCGTGCTAGCGATTGGAGACGGCAAAACGGCTCTTCACATCCTGTGCGTCTACGGTCACTCGGGGTCCGAAGTGGGCGAACAGCGGGAAGCCCTCCTGCAAGAGACGCTCAACCACGCAGCTGGCTTGGGACAGGTGCCCGTCCTGCTGATGGGGGACCTCAACACCAACCCAGAAGCCAGTGCTGTCCTGTCCCAGGCGTGCCGGGTGGGCGGCTGGGTCGACGCGGCGACGACGCATGCGGACCTCACACAGCAGAGCGTGCAGAACACCTGCTGGGCGTCGGAGAACGGCACCCGGCTGGACATCTGCCTAATGAACCCCTGCGCAGCGCCGGCACTGCGTCGAGTCGAGGTGGCAAAGCGGGGAGACTACAACATACCCACACACTGCCCGCTCTTCGTCGACCTGGACCTCACTGCCTTCCGCCGCCCCAAAAAGATCTGCATCCTCCCCACCCCTTTCCCTGCGGGCAAGCCCAAGCTGGGGGACGCTGCGGCAAGAGGGGTGATGCAGGACGTACTAGCAGAGGGGGAACTACGTCACGGAGCGACGGCCGCGCAGCTCCTCCACCGAGCTTCCACCTGCGGCGAGCGCTTCCTAAAGCGTGTCCATGTGGGCCACCTGGAGAGACAGGAAGCGGCCTACACGGGCAGGGCGGAGGGCTACCGTATGCAGTGGTCGCGGACGGCTACCAAGCACCATCCCGCTTCTGCACGGGGGGCGGGAGACATGAACACCCGGGCGAAGGACGGGCTGCTAGGGAACATCCGATGCCTGGTCAAAGAAGGCCTCAAACGCCTGCAGGCCGAAAAACCATACGGCCTCACGAACGGGGAGGAGCACGCCTGGAACGCCGCGAAGAAGCGCCTAAGGGAGGGCGGCCTCCCCCAGGGGCTGCAAGCGGCGCTGGCGAACACAACCTCGCAACTGCCAGACCTGGAGATTCTGGAGCAGGCCCTCATCGTCTTGGAGGGGTCGCAGAGGGGCATGTTCGACAGGCTCCGCGAAGCGAGAATCCGCACGTGGAAGGCGAGGATGCAGAAGGCTTGGACATACGAGGCAGGGCAGGTGTTTGCGTACCTCGCAGATCGTTTCTGCGCCCCAGCCACCTTCATGCGGCGCGAAGATGGGTCCTTCACGGCCTGCCCCAAGGAGGCGGACGAGCTGCTGAGAAGCGACACGGCGTGGGGGGGATACTTCCGCAAGTACGCGACAACGCCCGAGCCCCGGTGGGACACCTTCCGCCAGAGATACCTCCGCTTTCTCCCCGAGACGGCTGACATGGAGTGCAAGACCATCACAGCAGAAGACGTCGGGAAGGCCCTGGCCAAGATGTCCACGTCCACCTCACCGGGCCTGCACGGCTGGAGGGTCCACGAACTGAGACAACTCCCACACGAACTCCTCAAGCTCTTTGCGGAGGTGTTCAACGAGGTCGAACGATCGGGCGAGTGGCCGGAACAGCTAATGCATGCCATGATCTGCCTCATCCCCAAGCCTGGCAGCTCAGGCGAGCCTCTGTCGCAGCGCCCCATCAGTATCACCCCTGTGCTGTATAGAGTGTGGGCAGCGATCCGGGTGAAACCGGCACTCAAGTGGTTGGAGACCATCGCGCCGGAGGACCTGCACGGCTGCCGGCCTGGCCACGGTGCAGAGGACCTCATCTGGCACCTGGCGGCACGCATCGAAGAGGCCCACCTCACGGGGCGACCGCTGCACGGAGTCGCCCTTGACTTCAAGAAGTGCTTCGACACGGTGCCTATCGACCTCACCTTCCGCCTGGCTGCGGAGCTCGGATTCGACACCCGTGTCCTGCGCACCCTGCGAGCAGCGTACAGGACGATGCAGCGGCATTTCCGGGCGAGTGGCACCATCGGAGAAGGCTTCCTGCCTACCAACGGCATCATGCAGGGCTGCCCCATCAGTGTCGTGCTGATTAACGTGCTGGTGGGTGTGTGGATGCGGATGGTCGAACACCGGCAGGACACGAGGGCGCTATCCTTCGTCGACGATGTGTACGCCACAGCCTCCAGCCCGGAGGTCCTACAAGAGGTGGTGAACGACTCTGCGGATTTCTCCCACGACACCGGGATGGCTATTTGCGCAGAAATTAAGTCCCACGTGTTCTCAACATCCCCCGGGCCGCTCCGGATCATGTACCGGGCGAGGGACGGCGAGGCCACTCCCCTCCGGCAACGCAACAGCTTCGACTGTCTCGGGGCCATGCTGCACGCGCGCCTGATCAGGGAAGGGCGCACAGCGCCCCAGTCCGAGCGCATCGCCCGTCGGAAAGAGGGGGCGCAGCAGAACCTCCGCAGAACCTCAGCGCTGCCCCTGCCGGTGCAATGGAAAGGGCAGGCGGCTGCGATGACGGCGGGGGCACGACTATATTACGATGCCCTCGTAACTCGTTGGGACAGCAAGGCCATCAGGCGATGGAGGGGCCTCTTCGTCGCCGCGCTCTGGTCTGGCCCACCACGCAGAGCGCACGAGATCGTGCTGTGTGTCCTCCATCAGGCGCACCGGGTGGACCCCGCTATCGCTCCTCCCTACCGGCAGATCACCACGTGGGCCAAGCAGATCAAAAAGTGGGGCCACAGCAGGGTGCTGTCCGAAGCAGCCTGGGGGAGCAGAGAGAGGCTTGAGGGGACAGGCCCCCTTGCGCTCTTCTGGGCTGCCCTGCAAGGGATAGGATGGCGCTGGAGTACGGCGACCACCCTGGCCTACACAGACGAGGCTGGTCGAGCTGTCACCTTCGACCCTGTTGCAGCAACGCCGAGCGCCTGGGCGATCTTCGCGCACGACCTCCGCCAAACCCTGCGAAACGCCACGGCGGGGAAGCTGGCTGAACGCAGAGAGGACTTCCAAGGAGCAGAGCACGGCATTGACGGAAGGGTGACACGTTGCGTCCTGGAGGGGGAGGGCGCCGCAATTACGGGTTACCAGCGAGGCCTCCTCCGCTCTGTCATTGCAGGGGCAGTGCCTGCCCGAGGGCGCACAGGCCTGGGGGAGGTGTGCCGATACTGCACAGCTGGGGCCCCGGAGACGGTGTCGCACCTATGGTGGGACTGCGCGGCATGGGAGCCGGTCCGCCAGATACACCCCGTAGCAGCGAGGGACCGTACTGCCTGGCCGGCATGCCTGGCGCAGTGTGGGGTAGCGCCCGTATACAGATGCGGCGTTCCGGAGAACGAACAGCCGCTGCCCATGTCTTTTGCTGACAGAATCACCACCGTGGCGCAGCTGCACCGCTACTTCATCGCAGTCTTGGCGGCGCGACAGGAGAAGGACGGGCTGCTCGACCGCTCTGTACGCCACCACCGCACTACAGTCTACCCCTGGGAGTGGAGCACCCCCACCCCCGAGAGTGCCTGCATCCCTGCACTGGCGCCATCCGAAGTCAAGCAGACGTGGGGCAAGCGGCCCCCAGGCATGTGGGTGGCTCTCTGCGACTGGCTAAGGGGCCTGAAGTGGGGACCGCAGGGGGGTGAGCAAACTGTGACCCTGATGGAGCTAGCCGTGGACTTCGAGCTGTCGACGGGCCTCACCCTCCCAGACACCGTGACACGCCGCATCCGCCCCCCTACTCACGTGGACCCGAATAAGAAGGGTGCGAGGGAGGCCCGCCCGCGCATTCCTGCAGACACGGCCCCAGGGCTCACCTTGTACTTTGACGGTGGCGCGCGCGACAACGGCACCCCCTTCGCTGTGGCGGGGGCAGGGGCGGTGCTGTACCAAGACGGCTGCAAGGTCTCAGAGAAAGTGCTCCCGCTGCTGAACGTGCGTAGCAACAACATTGCTGAGTACGAGGCGCTACGAGCAGGCCTGCGCCTCCTCGAGAGGGGCGATGCCCCTGAGGGCCCAGTCACAGTGCGAGGCGACTCCCAGGTGGTGCTGCGGCAGCTCCGAGGGGAATCCCTGTGCAGGGATGCCGCCCTCCGTCCCCTCTTCCTCAGCACGTCCGCGCTGGCTGCGGACCTCCAACCGAGGTTCACTCTCACGTATGAGCATGTGAAGAGGGAATCCAACACCGATGCTGACGCCCTCAGCAACGCCGCGATGGATGAGGCTGAAAGGCTGGGGGCCTCGCGGCAGAAGCTCCAGCAGGACCTCACGGTGTTCCAGAGCAGTATCCTAGGGAAAGCCGCCTCGCTGAAAGGACTCTGCAGTATGGTGACAAAAGTGGGCAAAGGGCCCTGGCATTGCGGTCATGCTGCCAACTCTACGGTCCTCACGGCTCTCGGCGGAACTGTGGCGGCGGGCCTGTCGAGGAGGGCCCAACTGAACCCTGCCACTGAATCGGTGATGCGCAGCCTTCAAGCACACCTGGCTGAGCCAGTCCACAGTCGGCAAGATACGGTATTCCATGACCGCGGAATGGCGTGGGCCGCCACCTTCGCCCCACAGCCGCACTACCCAGAGGGCTGGCAGCAGCCGGCCCAGCAGTGGGCGGCGCGCGGTCGGCAGGCCAACAGCCGGGTGGGACGCCCATGGGAGCGGAGGGGCGCTGCCCCCCGGACTGCCCCCCCTGGTGCCAGGAGGAACGCAAAGGTGCTTGCCTGCAAGTTGCATTGGAAGCCCCGTTGCTCGGCGTGCCAAAAGCGACGCCTCCCAGAGGAGGTGTGCTGCCGCAACCACCACAAAGAGGGGGACGGGCTCCCGGTCACTATGGGCTTCTGCAAACGCCACAGCATGGACCGATGCGGTGACTGCTACAGCGATGGCAAATCACTGACACATTGCTGCCACACACACCACGCTGGCTATGCTGCACGCCCTCCTCCCCGGAGTGGCACTGAGTTGGCCCCACACTCTAACCCGAGTGGGGCCTCCGCTGTGACGTAGAAGTGGGCGGGGGTGGGCAATGATCCGCGCAGGATCTCCCCACACAAAACGTGGTCACCACCCACACACACACACACCTGCATCACACCCCTTTGCCGCCAGGCCCAGGTGCGCCTCCGACGCGTAAAACGAGAGCGTAGCGCGGTACTTCGGAGACAGGTCCTCCCACCCCTCCCCATCCGCCTCAGCACACCCCCTCTGCTGATCGACAAACGCAGACACCGTCTCCAGCAGCACGCCCTCCTCACCAGCCTCCAGCAGCAGCCGCGCGAGCCCGGCCATCACGGGGGCCGAGTCGGCGTGGTGGGGCACCTTTCGCGCCTCCAACACCGCAGCCACGGCTCGGCACCTCGCCTCCGTTGTGGCCAGCAGGGAGCACCGCTTGCCGAGCAGGGCGACGGCATGCATCCACACACCGAAGTAGAGCCCGTCGTGTGAGTAGAGCGACATGGCAGAGGATGCGGCGTCCAGCAGGGCCTTGTGGTCCTGCCAGTCGGAGCTCTGCACCAACAGCTCCTCCGCGATGAGGAAGACGAATTGGTGGAAGGCAGGCCCCATGTGGGGCATGTCGAGAAGAGGGATGAGCGTCGCAGCACTCTTCTGCCTGCGCTCAGCGTCGTGTGGGGGGCAGCGCAGGGCAGCGATGCCCTGCAGCAAGGCGGCGCTCCACCCGGCACTCCGGCAGGCCTGCCACAGGGCTTCCTCCGTGATGCACAGGGCAGGGGGGCTGGCCCCATCCAGCACAGCCCGGACGCTGGCGTAGAGGTTTGCAAGGTGGTCGACGCAGTTCGCAGGCGACTCCAGGAGGTTCAGCCTGCGCCGACCTGCGGCGCGGCGGACGAAGTGCACAAAACCTGCCGTGATCCACTCCGAGTTGGGCTCCCCTGCGGGCAGCGGGAGGGACCAGTCCGTCGCATCGTATGGGTCCGCAGGGGACTCTTCTGACTCAGCAACGTCGGGTGCTGCCATGGGCGAGAGGGGCGGGGTGTTGATGTAGAAGTATAGCAGAAGGAATCACAAGGACGCCCTCCCTTCACTTGCTATGCAGGTTGCGTCTGAGATGCAGTGTGTGCTCTATCCGGCCTGTGCTGTGATGTCACACTGTGCGGGCAATGTAGGCGGTGATGGCGGGAAGGCCGGTGTGGGTGAGACCTTTGAGTAGTGTGTGTAAGTTTGTCTCTGTAGGAGGGTGGGTGGGTGTGGGTGTGTGGGATGGAGGGCGGTTGGTGGTGGTGTTGAGGAATCTATGAAATGGAATACACACGGGTTGATACGCCTGGTTGGGGGGAGAGGGGGGGGTAGTGAAATCGAATTTGAAGGGAGCACAAGAATGATCACCCTTCACTCGTTCGCGCGGGGAGAGGGGAGAGGGGGGGGGGGCAGGGAGGGGGGGGGGCACCTTTTTCTGCCTCAGATGCAAAGGGGGGAGGCGGGTTTTCTGGGATGTTCGACTTTTTTTCGTTGTTTTTTTTGAATACTTTTTTTCGAGGGGGGGGGGGGGGGTGTGCCGATGTTTTTGCCCCCACCCCCACCCCCCAACCCCGCACACGCACACCCTTCCCAACCCCCACCCACGCACACACCGCCGCAACACCCACCCCCTCCACACTGCAGTATTGCGATTTGTTTCAATACTGCACAGCATGGACATACACACAGGACAACAATACTCTGCAAACAAACAGAACATCAGACAGAGCTACGGACACACCTGAAAAAAGTATATCTGCCTTGGACTAGTGTAGGTAGGGTCAGGGGCCAGTGGGAGGGGAAGATGGAACACCGCCTTTGATTTTTTTTGTACAGTCTCTCCGGGTCGGCTGGGCTGGGCTTGTCGAATATAGATGTCAAGACAGGCCTCCAGATGCACCCTCGAGCAACGCGAGTTCCTTTTTTCGCAGCCACTGCACCTCACAGGTGTGGCGGCACAGGGGCAACGCTCTCACGGATGGGGGTGGCGGGGGGTGCCACGTGGGGTGCAGCCTCTTGCGCCCTCCCCGTTGCAGTGATTTGTGCCGCCCACCCGCACCCACCTCACCACCACGCCGCACGGCGCACTCGTCACAGAGACGATGAGTGATTGACGAGCGAACGAACGGGTGGCAAGTGCCACTCGTCTTTACCGAGTGATATCGATTGAGGTCGCTCGTTTAGCAAACTGACCAGAAACATACACGCATGCACGGTAAGCCATTCATACTCGCCAAATCAGAAACTGGTGTGCCGTGCGCCGTGCACCAAAACTGCCTCCCCATCCCCCCCCACCCCCACCGTTCGCACTGACGCCCCATCGGGAGGTGTGACACTTCCCTGGTGTCGGCACCGTACATCAGACAGAGGACACCCAGCCACCCCACCCCCGTTCTTCGATTTGCCGATGTGCGACCGCCTCCCCCAACATCGCAACAGCCCAGCAAGCGGAAGGGAGGGGGTGGGGGGGGGGGGGGGTGGGGGCGTGTGGTGTTCCGGGAGCACGCAGGGAAGGACGGCTGGGGGCGATCAGCACAACGGGGGATGGCACCTCTTCCCCCCCCCCCCCTCCCCCCTCCCCGTCAGCCCATAAGGTTGGGTGGTGCGTAAAAAAAACAATGTCAAATGGCACACACGGCGCGGTGCAAAACACAGTCCATTCCGTTCGAAAAAGCTGCCGTTCTTCTGCTCTCTCTCTCGCAGCATTTTTTTCCCTTCATTGCACGGATTTCCACCTAAAAAAAGGCAGATCACTCCGCACGACAACACTGGCATATCTTTGTTTGCTTGTTTTTTTCTCTTCACTTCTGAGGTGTGACACAACGTGCTGCAGCATGGCCAATACCACCACGTGGCAGGGGTTGGAGGTTGGGGGAGGTGGGATGGGGGTGGGGGGTAAAGACCGCCAGGCCCTCGGTTCTTTCGTCCTTCAGGGCGGGGGCCGAACCGGAGGGAAAATAGATGGGGGGAGAGGGGGAAAAGGACCACCCGGCACACGCACTGTGTTCTGTTTTGCGCAAACCGGGGCAGGGCATGGGTCGGACGGACGGGAATCGATGCATGGGATGTATGGGGGGGGGGGCGAGAGGGGCGGGATCATCAGGAACAAGGCATATCCACACTGCGGCAGTTTTCTTTTTGGGGATAAATTTTTCCCCGCCAAAAAATATAAAGCCCGTTTTGAGCCTCTCCCCCCTGCTCACTCCCAAGGCCGTACATAACGAGATAGTTTCAGAGACGCACAGGCGGGGAGAAGGTGGGCGCCGTCGGGCTGTCGAATCAATGCGCTTCGCACCTTCACCGACGGGGAGGGGCAGCAGAGATGTAAAATACAGAGGGAGTGGGGGGGGGGGGGGGGGGGGGAGAGGGAGAGAAAGATATATGGAGAGACGCACACACACACATCATCCCATCCCACCCCATCACTCCTTTTGCAGGCAGGTGCTGATCCTTGCTGCGGTGCCAAACACGGTGTGGTTTTTTTTTTGGTGAATTTTCTCCCCTATGTATGCATAGGCGAAAAAAACCCGCCAAAAAAATTGCCGGGAAAAACACTGCCGAGAGCAAGGACACCCAGTGTCTGTAAAGGCGCAGGTGGGGCGTGGGGGATGGGGGGGGGCTGGACACGCTACAAAAAACCTGCTACTGCTGTTGAAAAGCTTTGGTTATCTGGTCCCGAGCGCGCAACAGCGAGCTGTGTGCTTTGTCTTAGTTGTCACTGTTTCGTCACTGTCAGTCTATGGGTGTTAAATTTAATCCTGGCAAAGTAAAACGCCGTAGCCTCCCGATCAGAAACTTTGTTTGTGCGCCAAATCCGGGCAAAACAAAAGCAACTCCGCTGATGAGGAGGTTGAATCTGTTGCCCAAGCGCTGCCTACTATCTTGTTTGACACTGACAGGAGCTCTGTTGCAGTAACAAAAGAGGGGGATACTGGCTGGAGGGGTTGCTACTGCAGGGCGCGGTATCTATCAGAGCGAAGTCGACCCTCCCCGCGCTAAGCCGATATGTTTCGGCGCCTCTGTCGGGATCGAACGAAATCTCTTGGGACCCCCCATATTAGGCCTCCACGTTGCGATGCATTTGATACCCCCTCGCCACAGTGGGGAGGCCTGACTGCAGCACATTACAACAGAACGCATATCATCGCCGCGCCACCGGAAACCGAAAAAGGGGTCAGTGGTGTGGGACCGTGCCAACGGAGAGGTCGCCGGTTCGGGGAAGGTGTGGCAATCGTGTTGAGAACGCAATAGGAAATTCGTAATTCGCGCTGTAAAACCCGGCACTCCCCCCGCCCCCCTTCCCTTCACATGCATACATTGCAGGCTGTGCAGTCGACGTGACATACCGCCTCGTATAGAAGATGTGGTCGAGGGTATATTTTCAATCCCAAAACACCCCCCGATCAAGGTATTTTGAATGACTTTTTTTGGGGCCATGGTTCGTAGCAGCCCCCGCCCCGGGGAGAGGGGCCGATGCATTTTCTGTGCGCATCGCATGGGTCCTTCTGTTAGATCTGGGGGGTTGTCCGGCACATTGTGCTGCCAACTTTTTTGTTCTTGTCATATCCTGGGGCAGGCTATGGCAAATCAATTGCTTTCAGGAGGGTGTGTGGGTGGAAGAATGAAGGTGTGGCGGTGGGGGGGGAGGGGGCGAGGGGGGAGTGGAGGGGTTCGGCGGCACCATCCCGGGGGGAGTAGATATGTATATATCGGCAGGAAATAAACCAAAAAAAATGCAACAAAAAGTGCAACGTCCTGACATAATGAACGGCAACAAAAAAAACACGGCACGCTATTTGCTAAAATAAAATGGAAAAATACTACGAGAAACACTTGGCCTCTATGCTGTGAGTGTTGCATTGGACGCTTCCACCCTTTTTTTTGATTTGACAACTCCGGTTTGGTGTACCTCGATTAGCTTACCTTACCTTGTCGTCGGACACAACATATCATCGTTGTCCCAAACCCCGTAACCCACGTGAAGTGGATCATCTGAAGTGCAGAATGAGGTGGAGCAGGTGGAGCACGAAACATAAGTAAACCATAGCAAGAGAGGCCAGCAGCAGTCCCGAGTCCATCGCGTTCCTCGTAGCATTTCCCGTACCACACAGGTGTGTTATGTGCATAAAAATTATGTTCACGCAGAGGGCGTTTTCACAACACCCCACCTGCTAGCAACCAAAGGACAAACCGATTTCAAAACGCGGCTGAATTTTATATAAGGGCAAGTCGAGGATGAGTGGGGTGTGGGTGGTCTGTAGAGGGGAGATAGTTCCTTCTTTTTGTCTGGGAAAAGGATCGGCAAATCATGCCGAATATATTGCTCTGTCCCGGGGAGTTGGGCCGTTGCACAACAATTCACTCTTGCAACGCCACTGGAAAGGGCAGGCGTGGAAGGGGGCGGGGGGTAGGATACCCGTCTGAAAAAGCCTCTCAGGGGTCTTCGCTGGTCGTTATGCTTCGGTATTCTTCGTCAGTTTTCACCTAGTTTCCTGAGGAAATGCACCAAAATGCACTGACGATCACCCCGTCGCGAAGACCCCCTCAGAAAACTAACAGGAAGAACACATGCCACGGCGTGGACAGGCTTGGGACGGGAGGAGGTCGGGGAAGGGGTCGGGAAAAAAAGCTGTGCCCCAAAAAGGCAACACCTTTTTTTTTGTCAAAAACAAAGAATAGAATGGCGTGCGGTAGTGGGCCAGGCTGGCCGCAAACACACAAGCATCGCGCTTTGGGGATTTGCAGGGTGGTCTGGCCCCAGTGCAAGTTACACCATGTCATGGAACCACCCCGCCTCCCCCCTCCTTGGGAGTCGCCAAAAGGGGGATGCATGGCGGCGTTGAAATCGCAAAAAAGGGGAGTTGCAAATTTTCCACCAGCCTCCACAGGCAACTAAGGGATTGGGGCCATGACAGGGCTGCTGCGTAGTGCGCCATCCGCAAACCCACAAAGGAGCATGCGATGGCGCACTGAAATACGCCGTGTCATCGCGCAAGCCTGGCGGCCCAGACAGATATCTCGTTTCTACTCCTGATGTTAGATAGGCTCCTGCTGAAGGGCATTTTTCCTTCGGGCGCACAACACAACAGTATGAGGTTCGGTTGAATGTCAGAATCTTGAAACGTTGCATGAAGCCCCCAAACACCACCAGATGGGGAGATAGCGTGCGGAAGCTGGCTGTGTGTGTGTGTGTCGTGCGTGCGCGCGATAGGCGGCTTCTCTGAGAGAAGCCCCTTTGGCCAGATATATCGTATCGTGTGGAACGGGAGGGGCGCGGCCTTTGCTCTGCGTGTTGCCAAAGCTTGGCAAACCTGCAAACTGTGCTGTGTGGGGGGGGGGACAGCTGCGGGTGGGCGGGATGCGTAGGTGGGGGTTGTGGCTGCGGGTGGCGTGCTGCGAACACACACCCGCGGACAGTGTACAAACACTCCTCCTCCCCTTCCACGCAGGCAAAGGACTCAACCGGCACCCGCGCCCCTCGGATGTGCTCTGCCACCAGAAACTAAGTTGCCCTCTGTGTGGACGCGCCCAAGGCAAACTGCAACTAGAAATACGCCTGCGGTGGGAGGGGAGGGGGGAGGGAGTAATAGCCGAAAAAAAGAGAAGGAGATAGAAAGAGAGAAGACGGTGCGTGATTTGAGAGGGGATGTATTTGCGCTACGGCCCATGCAACAGCCTGGCGCCTGGCAGCCAGGCCTGCCGCCCCAAAGAACGTTAGCCCAGACAAGACGCCCTCTCTGCGGTGTGGACTGCATGGGGGCGCCTGGGGAGTTCGTACAGGATCTGATGAAGGAAAGGGTTTGCCCGGATGGTGGACCACACCGGACACGCGCCCCTTCGAAGCACGTTGCGAGGTGGGGGTGGGGGTGGAATTGGGGGGGGGGGGGGGTTGCAGAGAAACTGACTCCGCGGCCCTGGGCTCGGGTGAAATGTGCGGCCCTGCTTTCCAGTGCCACATCACCCACCACAACGAGGCAGCGGCCAGAGAAGAGTTGCACCGCTCGTGGGTTTTGTGTTCTATTTTCCATCCGTCCCGTTGCGGACAGGGATTTATCTCTTTTTTTATTACGCACACTTGTGAGCAGAAAATGTCACTCCACCACAGCCAAACGTGCTCCGCACACCACTAGCCTCCCCCATCACAGGAGTTGAGGTTTTGTGTGTGGAAGCGTCAACGCAAACTTTTTATCAGGGAAGCGTTTAGGACACAGAGGAGGTATATCAGTCAGAAGAGGGGCGCCAAGGGGGCAGAGGGGAGATACTTCAGCGGCTCGCACCGCACAACACGGCAGAGGGGAGATACTTCAGCGGCTAGCACCGCACAACACGGCAGAGGGGAGACACTTCAGCGGCTAGCACCGCGCAACACAGGCAGAGGGGGGATACTTCAGCCGCTCGCACCGCACAACACGGCAGAGGGGAGATACTTCAGCGGCTAGCACCGCACAACACAGGCAGAGGGGAGACACTTCAGCGGCTAGCACCGCGCAACGCAGGCAGAGGGGGGATACTTCAGCGGCTCGCACCGCACAACACGGCAGAGGAGAGATACTTCAGCGGCTAGCACCGCACAACACAGGCAGAGGGGAGACACTTCAGCGGCTAGCACCGCGCAACGCAGGCAGAGGGGGGATACTTCAGCGGCTCGCACCGCACAACACGGCAGAGGAGAGATACTTCAGCGGCTAGCACCGCACAACACAGGCAGAGGGGAGATACTTCAGCGGCTCGCACCGCACAACGCAGGCAGAGGGGAGATACTTCAGCGGCTAGAACCGCACAACACAGACAGAGGGGAGATACTTCAGCGGCTCGCACCGCACAACACGGCAGAGGGGAGATACTTCAGCGGCTAGAACCGCACAACACAGACAGAGGGGGCAGGCATCAGGAGATGGCAAGCTTCGACGCCGCCACGGCTGACTGGGACCGTATCCCGATTCCCCCGTTGGCCAAGACCGCAGCCGTCGCACCCCGGGCGGGCTGCGTCTTCCCCACCTGCGACACCATCCACGGCGGCGGCGCCACAGCCCATTCGTGCCACACGTGCGGGCGTACGACGGTGCCGTCATGCCTGAGGAAGCGCATCCCGACGGCGGCGGCGAACGAGTGGCTGGAGATGTGGGGGGAAGTCGGGTGGACTTGCCCCGTGTGCACGTGGGAGGCCCTCGAGAGGGAGAGGGACGAAGCAGACGCCGAGATGTGGGACGGAGAGGAGTACGACGAGGAGTCCTCCAGCGAGAGGGTACCGGCGCCACCACCCAAGGAGGACACGAACGCCGCGGCTCTAGCCACCATCCTGCAGGAGATCCGGGAGCTCAGGAGCGAAGTGACAGGCCTGAGGGGGACGGTGGAGGAGCAGAAGAAGGAGATAGCTGAGCTGAAACTCAGCCAGAAGAAGGCCGACCAGGACCTCCCCGCGGGTTTCACGGCGCACGTCGTCTCGACTTGGGGAGACGCGCTGACAACGCCGAGCGGGCAGCGCCTTGTGAAGGCGGAGGTGACGCGGGTGTTCCGCAAGGCGGAGCTGGAGAGCGGGCCAGACGCCCCCGATTGGCACCACGAGATGGCGTCGCGTTTCGAGCGGGTGTACGAAATGTTCGACCTAATCAAGCAGACAAACGATGTCGCCCCCTTCGTGACACCACTCCACAAAGTCATCGTCGAGATGAACAGCTACGCACTGCTGCGAGGCCGCGCGGGGGCGCGCCACTACCAGGGGAAGGCGAAGGCCCTATCACCCTCCGACTACACGGTTGCCCTCCACAGGAGGTTCATCGAAGAGGGCAGAGCCAAGCAAGAGGCAGTGTGGGCAAAAGCGGAGGCGAAGGCCGAAGACAGATCGGAGCCATACCGGCTCCCAAGCAAGGGCAGGGGCCGGAGCGCGGGAAAGGGACGCGCGTCGAAGGGACTCGGGAAGCGGAACTGACCGGACAAGGGGGGACACTACGGCCTGCTGTACCAGGAGGCCGTGCCGACCCTCCCCCCGACCGGTCGGGGGCGGCCGTTGAAGAAGGGCACCCGGCTGACACCCCAGAAGTGCAAGGAGATCCGCGACTCTTTCCAAAAGACCCTGACACACGCCCTCGCCCCGACCTACTGGAAGACACTACGCAGAGCATACGACCAGTACACACAGTTCCGCAGGCAGTGGGCAGACACAGCGGGGAGAATGCCGCCACACGACGAGTGCGCGATGCTATGGGCGACCAGCCAACGTTTGGGGGGCCTGTCGACGTCCTCGACCCTGCAGTACCTGAACAACATCGCAGGGGCCCTCAGGAGATTCGAGGGCTACCCGCTCGACAGTGTCCAGGTCCTCAGCGATTACCGCCGCGCGCTCAAGCGGCAGGGAGCGCTGAAGCCGAAGCGCCAGGCACAACCCGCGACCCCACAGGACATTCGAAGGGCGATCGAACGCGAACCGCGCCGACTGGTACAGCTGCTGCTGGGCATCATGTGGAGGGGGGCTGCGCGCGTGTCAGATGCACTCCGCCTCGACGTGAAGGATGTTCAGCCGGACCCGGACAACGACGTAGTCAACATCCGCTGGACGCAGTCAAAGTCGGACCCGTTCCGTGTCGGGCACATCACAGGCATCACCCTGCAGGCAGGCCTCCGGAAGATCCTGGAGCGGCGTCTCAGGCAGGCAGAAAAACGCAAGCAGACAACCCTGTTCCCCCCAAGTGTAGGGTACCGCTGTGCGACAAAGGCAATCAAGAGAGCCAGGGCGACTCTGACTACACACTCCCTCCGCCGCGGCGCGCTGACACATCTGGCGAGGAAGGGAGTGCCCCTGGAGGAAGTCAGGCTGCTGTCACGACATGCCACAGTGGACGGGGTGATTCGCTACGTGTCGGCGGCGGAGAATGCGCGCGCGAGAGACACGGCGAGGATATCAGCGAAGATCGACCAGTGAGGAGGCGTCGGCGGAGACGAACGAAGCGGGGAGGGGACCCGCAGACATCATCATCACACTTCCCGGCAAAGCTCCGACGCCTGATGGCGCCACAGGAGGCTTATCAGGAAGTGGGTCAGACCGAAGACGACCCGGACACCGACGAGTCGTACGGGCCAGGCATTGAAAACGGGTATGAGAGCGACCTCGCGGTGTGCGCGGGAGACAAGCTGCTGCGGCCGGCAAAGGAGGGGCGTGATGCGGGGACACACGGTGAAGCCATCGCACCGATCTGCAAGACACGGCTCGACCTCGACAGGCTGGTGGGGATGGACACGGCAGGGGAGTTGGACGGCGTGATAGATCTGATCCGGGAGCCGAGGGTATTTGAGAACGCGCTGCTGCCAGGCGCAAGGGAGGCGTTCAGACGCCACCGCAAGGTATCCCGACACATGCTGCAACACCTCGACGACCTGGAGGGCTTCGGAGTGCTGAAGGAGGCGGATGCTGCCGCCTACCTCACCCTCCCGGCTTTCACCGTGTCCAAAAAGTCGGGAGGATTACGCTTCATCGTCGACGCCAGGCCGCTCAACAAGCACATGGTTCGACCCCCGGACATGCGCCTGGACGACATCATCGGAAGCGTCAACGCATCACAAACAAAATACGAGTAAAGAGCGGCTGTACTGGAGTGACATTTTTTCACTATTTGACAACAGTGGTGCAGCATGGCCAGGACGAACACCCCGTGGGACATTGTTCGTACCGGGATGGTTGTGTATCACAGCGCCTCAGGTTACGAACAGAGGCAGTGGCGCGCACAGCATGCAAACCGCACTCCCTTCGCTTTTAGGTCGAAACACCTGTCCAGCAACTGCTCAAAACAGCTCCGAACGACTTTTCCCGCCGAGTTGACTCTCAACACAACGAAAATCGAAGGCCTTTGAAGTGGTATTGAGGTGCTAATCCTGAAGCTTCAGTCGAACGATCTTCGTGGAATACACCAAAATGAAAAAGCTAGGGCAGGGGATCAAGACGCCCCATCGTACGGAAGAACGCAAACTTTCCTGCGTGTGGGGGCACCTTTTTTGTGCGGCCTTTGTGTTTATTGCGACATTTGCGAACAAACCCCCGATGTGGAAAAATATCGGTTTGCACAGCCATCCTGTGAGAACACCTTGCCGCTTGGAACTTGGCAGGCAACACTAGGCCACCTCTGCTGCATAAATCCCGTCGCCACACGTTTGTCATATCTATTTTGCTGTCCATGGCCCCTGCACTTGCGCGGCTTTGCGCGACCGGTGCATCCTGCCTCGAGTCACCAACACCCCGACAACGGTGACTGACAGAGTGTGTGCGAGAGAAAGATCGAAGAAATGAGTTTATGGTAAAACAACGGGGAGGATCCTCTGTCGGAGGATACGAGATGTGAGGCGGTGTCGGGACGCATGCGTGTGTGCGCGTGTGCCTTGTGGGGGGTCAGCACAAGAAGGGCGGCACCCCCCTTAACCCCGCCCCCCTCCCCCCCCCCCACCCCCTCTATACACCGTCACACCCACCACCACCGCTACAGCCACCTCCACCTCGACTCGTCCCACCCACAAATTAAACCGGCAACGTTCCGTTGGTTCCAGTGACTGACACGCGGGCTTCAAACTGGTGTGAGACTCGCTATGAACCTGCCACACCACCCCTCCCCATCCCACCCACGAGCCGATCCTGCGTTCGCCTGTGAACCGTGGAGGGGGTTGGAATCGGCGTGTATTGCAAAAGTTTGAGTTTTCTCAGTAAAGTCTCTCGCATTGTAGCTTCGGTTCGTGCTTGTTGACGCTCCTAAAACAACCTGCCCCACCCCCCTCGCCCTGCGTGGGGGCAACAGGGTGGGTCGAGATGAGTTAAGTTGACCCCGGACAAAAAGCGACAATTTTTGCGTGTGTCTACAAAAAGGATCCCGGCGTACGTAATGTGCTTGCTTGTGCAGCCCGGCAGAAAAATATCAGCAGGCGTAGAAAACTGAAACACCCCATCAGGAATGGGGTGGGGGGTGGGTGGGTGTTGGTGGGGTGGGGGGGAGGGGAGGGGAGGGGAGGGGAGGAGAGGGGAAGAGGAAAAAAAACAGTGGCGGTTTCTGCGCGCGCGCGTGTGTATGGTGTTTTCAAAAATATGAATAATATTGGTGCCCCTGATTTACCCCTTTTTCACTACGCACAAACTACGCAATCTGGGGGGGGGGTCTCGCTTTTTGGTCCCCCCCCAGTTTTTTTTGGTCCCCCTTTCTGTGTGGCTACTGAGACAGGACTGGAGGCACTGCGCTGACCGAGCAAAAAATTATTGCCAGAACTCACTATACACCGTACGAAAGAACGCACGACATGTGGGGCGGGACTCCAGAAACACCTGGGCAAGGTTGCCCCATGCCCAGAAACACCTGAGAAGGAAGTGAGTTCCAGGAGCCGCGTAGAACACCCTCGAGATTGTGAATGATGATACGATCACAGCCTTCAGGGCGATGCGAGGTGCCACCCTGAAGGTGGCCCTTGACATCAAGGAGAGCGTCGGCCGAGGGGTCGCCGAAAAGCTGAAGAAGGCGCTACTGGCACTGGATCCCGCGGGGTATACGGAGGTCACCGCCACACAGGCAACCTCCGCTGACAACGTCCAGGAGACGTTATCCGAGGGGATCACAACGGCACTAGAGATCTGTGTCACGGGATCCAGGCGCCCACTCTCCCTCGACGGTCTGGGGATTGTTGTTGGGTATGGTGTCGTTTCCTGCAGCTGCAAAAAAGCGTAGCAACTGTGATTCCTTCTTCCTTAATGATGCGTTGACGCTTCCACCCGGAGGAGCTGAAGCAGGCACCGCTTAATGATGCGTTGATGCTTCCACCCGACGAGCTGAAGCAGGCACCGCGCCAAAGGGCACCCCCAAAGAGACCTGCAAAGACTGCGTCGAAACCCGCACCGAAGGCTGCCAGCGCTGCAGCACCTGAAGAACCTGCAGCACCTGAAGCGCCTGCACCCTCACTGACCCCGGAACAGCAAGAACTCCTTGAGTTTGGGGTCCCGGCATAGAGACAGAGAATGGCTGAGTAAATCAAAAAATGAGACCCCCCCCCCCCTTTTCACTACGCACAAACTACGCAATATGGGGTCGTCAGGGGCACCAAATATATCTTCAGACTTCTCCAATGCAAACCTGGAAACGGACCCAACAGGACATCAGCCAAAGCGGCCCATACAAAGACAAACAGACCCGTCCGCCATGCTGCGGATGGGGGTGGGGGGTGGGGAGAGGGGCGGGGGTGTGGTGGTTGTCAGGGCGGGTGAGACTCTTTGTGGCGAATCCACGCGAAATGAAGTAAATACGCGTACTAGACGTCCTTCTGTCGATATCTTACTTGGCGCTATGGAAACACAAAAATGGAACGAAGAAAAATGTTTTGTTGACCGCTTCCACCACTCCTCTGGATCTCCTTGTGTACGGGGAACTGGTAGAACCAGCTGCGTGCATCTGCCATCACCACCCAGCTCGCCGCGGCCACTCGCTGTGTCACCTCCGTGATGTCCTGCAAACGCATGTCCGGTGGGCGTGTCATCAGTGCGTTTAGCCGCCTTGCGTCGACGATGAAACGTTGGCCCCCAGACTTCTTGGACACGGTGAACGCTGGCAGCGTGAGGTACGGGTGTGCATCCGCCTCCGTCAGGGCGCCATACTCAACCAAGGTGTCCAGGTGGTGCAACATGTGGCGTGATACCTTCCTCCCCGTTTTACGTAGTTCTTGGCGGGCCTCGGGAAGCAGTGCGTCAGCGAAAGCGGCTGGCTTGGTGATGAGGTCCAGGACCCCCGTCAGTTCACCCTCGCTGTCCAACCGTCGCAGTTCCTTGAGATTGAGGCGTGAGGTGCAGATCTCCGCGATGTAGTCCTCTTCCTCCGGCAGCTCCGTCTTCGCGTTGGCTGGCCGTATCACCTTCCCCCCCGTGCACACACCCAAGTCCTCCCCGTAGAGGTCCTCGACACCCGGACCGTACGACTCTGCGCTATCCACCTCGCTCCACGCTTCCTCATCACTGGGTGGAGGGTCGGACGTGGCTTCGTCGGATGTGGCATCTTCGTAGTAGCGGCGCGCTGCGAACAGCCTCGTGGTCCCCGGGAAGTGGGTTGCTGTCAGGGGTTTTGGCTGTGTGCGCGTAGTCCCCCCTTGCTGTCGTTTTTTCTTCACCACTCGATCTTCGCCGACACCTGTGCTGTCTCGCGCGCGTGTGCGTTTTCCGCCGCTGATACGTAACGCATCACACCGTCGACCGTCGCGTGTCTCGAGAGGAGGCGCACCTCCTCCAGTGGAACGTTCTTCCGCGCAAGCTGTGTGAGTGCCCCCCTCCGCAGAGAGTGTGCCGTGAGCCCCCTCCGTGCCCGCTTGACGGCTTTTACCACGGTCCGGTAGGTGACGTCCGCCGGGAACAGTCTCGTCTCTCCTGCACTGCGCGCCCTGCGGAGGCGGTGTCGGAGGATACGGTGTAGGTCCTTCGGCAGGGAGATTCCTGTGATGTGACCCATGTGGAAAGGGTCCGCCTTCGACTGGGTCCAGCGCACGTATATCGGCTCGCTGCGCTTTATACCATCCAAAACACAGCGCAGCATTGTGTATAGGAGGAAATACGATACTAGAAAGGACTGGCGTCATCACCTCTGTCATGTTTCCCTTTCTTCGTGCTCCACCACACCTTCTGTACTTCAGACAACACAAACACACAATAGCCGGTCGTGAGATTTGTGCAGAGGAGTGGTGGAAGCGGTCAACAAAACATTTTTCTGACCAAAATAGACCTGGCCACCTGTTCCTTGATTGCTGCCACAGCTGAGCCGTGAGCTCCAGGTGCAACCTCACAAAGGCACTTCCACACAAGCGCCCCCGCAGCTGTCTTGCGCTCCAAGAGCACAACCAGCTGTTTTTTCGTGACTCCACAGGTGACCTTTGCATCGCCAGCCGCGCTTTTTCTCCGTGACTTCACAGTCGAGCCCTGAGCTCCAGGAAAACCGCACACACCACTAGCCGTTCCTTGTGCCTCTTTAGTATGCCCTGAGCCTAGGAGCCCATCACAGGAAAAGAAGACCTCTGCACCGCGAGCCGTTTCTTCCTGCGACTCCACAGCGGGCCCTGAGCTCCAGGAGCTGATGTGCATTAGATTAAGACGTGCACCATTTGCTGCTCGTTACGCGACTCCACAGTGAGCCCTGAGCTCCCGGATCTGACCGCAGGAGAGGACCATGAGCTGTTCGCTTCGCGACTCCACAGTGGGCCTTGAGCTCCCGGAGCATGAGAGTATCACGAGCTGTTCGCCTGCGACTCCACAGTGAGCCCTGAGCTCCCGGATCTGACCGCAGGAGAGGACCATGAGCTGTTCGCTTCGCGACTCCACAGTGGGCCTTGAGCTCCCGGAGCATGAGAGTATCACGAGCTGTTCGCCTGCGACTCCACAGTGAGCCCTGAGCTCCCGGAGCTGACCGCATGAGACGACCATGAGCTGTTCGCTTTGCGACTCCACAGTGAGCCCTGAGCTCCCGGAGCATGAGAATGTCACGAGCTGTTCGCCTGTTCGCCACAGTGAGCCCTGACCTCCCGGATCTGACCGCATGAGAGGACCATGGGCTGTTCGCTTCGCGACTCCTCAGTGGACCCCCGAGCCCCCGGAGCATGAGTATGTCACGAGCTGTTTCACCTGCGACTTCACGTGAGCCCTGAGCCCCCGGAGCTGACCGCATGAGAGGACCATGGGCTGTTCGCTTCGCGACTCCACAGTGGGCCCTCGAACTCCCGGAGCATGAGAAGATCATCAGCTGTTCGTTCGCGACTCGACCCCCCAGGGCCCCCTCCGATTCGGACCCGCAGAGAGGTGACAACCTGTCTCGCAGGGTTCTGGGTCCAGCACGGCTCCTCCAGAGAGATGCTCGCAGAGAAGGATGCGATGCAGCTGACGACCGTCACTGTGCGCCGCATCGCGAGTTCCTCGCGGAGCAAGACCTGGACAGTGCGGAGGAGATCCTCGGGGGCTGGGCTTCGCCTCCCAGGGGTGACGAGCGCCCTCTGTGATAGCGTGGATAACCGGCGGTCGTATCAGCCGCATATGCCGGATTCAGCGTTTGAGGTGCTGCAGAGCGCGAGGGGGTTCAACCGGGTGCAGCGGGCGCGGGTTGTCCCCGGGACAGGCGATTCACAGACTGAGCCGAGTGGTTTCACAGACATCCGTGCATCGGCATCGATACAGGAGAGGCGGCACCTGATGCCACGAAACGCGCCAGCCGTGTCCACAATGGGAACAACCCACGAGTCCCTCGGGAGGGGGCGGGTATGAGGTGAACACTACCGGCGACTCCTTCGGTGACCTGCCGTTGCACCGCAGCAGGGGTTAACTTTGCACTGCGGATGCACGAGTCACTCTTCACCGTCCCCTGACACCCGTGCGGGTTGGGGTGAACAGCGGACCGGTCGCCTCGGAGGAAGTCGCTCTCACAAGCGTGTCGACTTCTTCGGGCGCACCGTGGACGTCGCGGTGCGGCCGGAGGGTGTGGGCCACTCGGGTGCGGTGGCCCTTCGCGTCGACCTGTGGACCTGCCTCCCTGCAGTGTCGGCCCCCCGAGGAGATGGCGCTGAAGGGGGTGAAGCAGGTGGTGCTGACGACCTGCATCTGGCCCGAAAATCCTGAAGTCCCACAGTGAGCCCTGAGCTCCCGGAACACGAGAAGACCATCAGCTGTATTGCCGGCAATTCCACAGCGGCCGAAGCTGACCGCACGAGAAGATCATGAGCTGGTCGTTCCCCGACTCCACAGTGAGCCCTGTGCTCCCGGAGCTGATCGTGATTAGATGAAGACCTCTACACCACTCGCTGCTGCGCCTGCGACGCCACAGCGGGCCCTGAGCTCACCAGGAGCACCCGCGCGCAAACATTCACCACTCGTGATCCAGGTGGAAGCGGTCAACAAACCATTTTTCTTCGTTCCATTTTTGTGTTTCCATAGCGCCAAGTAAGATATCGACAGAAGGACGTCTAGTACGCGTATTTTCCGATGTGACGTCCTTCACATCCAAACGCAGTGCGTCCGAAGCCCTTGCCGCACCCCCCCACATGATGCCGAGCAGCAGTTTCACGATGGGACGTGGCTCCTTCGCTAGCGCCTCCCGGATGTTGTGGGCTGTTGCTGGTTCTGCTTGCTTCTGTGGTCGTAGTGCTCCTCCCCGCTTCAGCGCCCGCCTGTAGTCCGCCACAATTTGTCTTCCGTCGAGGGGGAACGCTGCGAAGCGTCTGAGTGCTGCTGCAAGGTTGTTGAGGTACTGGAGGGCGGACTGCACTGATAGCCCGTCCTTCCGTTGCTTCGTGACCCACAGCACCGCCCCTTCGTCGTGTGGCAGTGTCCGCCTCTCCGCTTTCATCCACCCTTCCCGGAACTGCGAGTATCTGTCGTATGTGCGGCGGAGGGCCCCCCAGTATGTGGGTGCGAGGGCTTGGGACAGGGTGTGCTGTAGTTCCTGGCGAATGGTGGTTGCTTCCTCCGGGGTCACGCTCGTCTCGGTCTTGCGGGGGCGTCCTCTTGTTGACGGGGGGGCAGATGGTACTGCCTTCACATACACCACCGCGGCGGGGGGGAGGGTCGTGGCCCGCGGGCGTCCCCTGCTGGTGTCGGGAAGTCACTGTCGCTGCGTGTATCTTACAGAGAGGGACAGTAACTACGCCGTGCTGCGTGTATCTTACAGAGAGGGACAGTAACTACGCCGAGCTGCGTAACAGAGAAGATGGCCACTCTGGATTGGGACACCCTGAAGGTTCCCGACCCCGCCCACCCCGACAACGAGCCAGCAGAGCGTCGCCCCGAGTGCATATTCGAAACCTGCAATACAACGCACACAGCCAGGACCGCATTCAGCTGCCACGACTGCGGTGGGACCACGGTCAGGACGTGCATGAGAGAGCACATCCCGGCGCACATCGTCCCCGAATGGCTCGAGGGCGCAGGGGACAGGGGCTGGGTGTGCCCCGAGTGCGCATGGGTCCGGCAGGCGGTCGACGAGGAGACCGCGGCGGACCTGGCAGCAGGGGCGGGCGAGCTAGGCGAGGACGGGGAGTACAGCGAGGCGGACAGCCAGAGTGGCACGGGCCTCCAGCACAGGGACGCACACCACCCCGCCGACTCGAACACCGATCTCCGCGTGGCGAACTCGCTGGAGTACCTGCTGAAGTTGACAGGCCGGCTGGAGAAGGAGCAGAAGGAGCTGAAGAAGACCGTGGAGACGCAGGCGAAGCAGATGGCCACTCTGCAGAAGGCGCTGCAGCGGACGGAGGCCGAGCTGCCCGCTGACTTCTCCGCCCACATCGTGTCGACCTGGGGATCGTCGATCGCCACTGCCCCCGGACGCAGGTTGGTGAAAGCTGAGGTATCCCGGGTTTTCCGACAGGCGGAGCTCAGCGATGCCCCGAGTTCACCGGACTGGCAACACCAGCTCATCCAGGCCTTCGACTCTCTGTTTCAGACAATGGGGCTGATCCGCGACGACGACGATCCGGACCGGTTTATCGAGGCCCTTCACAAGACAATCGTCGCTATGAACTCACACTTTCTCCTGAAGGGGCGAGCGGGCGCCCGCCTCTACCTGGCAAAGGCGAAGATTATGGACCCAGCGAAGTACGATGCGGTGGCACACGGGCGCCTACTCCGGGAGGGGCGGGCCACGCAGGACGACACGCAGGAGAGGCGGGCCGCGTTTCAGGAGCGGTTCCTGCAGGAGCGTAACACGCAGGACCGCCCCGCGCCCTACTCGGGAAAGGGCCACCACAAAGGACGGGGGGGGAAAGGCAAGCGACAGTGACTTCCCGACACCAGCAGGGGACGCCCGCGGGCCACGACCCTCCCCCCCGCCGCGGTGGTGTATGTGAAGGCAGTACCATCTGCCCCCCCGTCAACAAGAGGACGCCCCCGCAAGACCGAGACGAGCGTGACCCCGGAGGAAGCAACCACCATTCGCCAGGAACTACAGCACACCCTGTCCCAAGCCCTCGCACCCACATACTGGGGGGCCCTCCGCCGCACATACGACAGATACTCGCAGTTCCGGGAAGGGTGGATGAAAGCGGAGAGGCGGACACTGCCACACGACGAAGGGGCGGTGCTGTGGGTCACGAAGCAACGGAAGGACGGGCTATCAGTGCAGTCCGCCCTCCAGTACCTCAACAACCTTGCAGCAGCACTCAGACGCTTCGCAGCGTTCCCCCTCGACGGAAGACAAATTGTGGCGGACTACAGGCGGGCGCTGAAGCGGGGAGGAGCACTACGACCACAGAAGCAAGCAGAACCAGCAACAGCCCACAACATCCGGGAGGCGCTAGCGAAGGAGCCACGTCCCATCGTGAAACTGCTGCTCGGCATCATGTGGGGGGGTGCGGCAAGGGCTTCGGACGCACTGCGTTTGGATGTGAAGGACGTCACATCGGAAAATACGCGTACTAGACGTCCTTCTGTCGATATCTTACTTGGCGCTATGGAAACACAAAAATGGAACGAAGAAAAATGGTTTGTTGACCGCTTCCACCTGGATCACGAGTGGTGAATGTTTGCGCGCGGGTGCTCCTGGTGAGCTCAGGGCCCGCTGTGGCGTCGCAGGCGCAGCAGCGAGTGGTGTAGAGGTCTTCATCTAATCACGATCAGCTCCGGGAGCACAGGGCTCACTGTGGAGTCGGGGAACGACCAGCTCATGATCTTCTCGTGCGGTCAGCTTCGGCCGCTGTGGAATTGCCGGCAATACAGCTGATGGTCTTCTCGTGTTCCGGGAGCTCAGGGCTCACTGTGGGACTTCAGGATTTTCGGGCCAGATGCAGGTCGTCAGCACCACCTGCTTCACCCCCTTCAGCGCCATCTCCTCGGGGGGCCGACACTGCAGGGAGGCAGGTCCACAGGTCGACGCGAAGGGCCACCGCACCCGAGTGGCCCACACCCTCCGGCCGCACCGCGACGTCCACGGTGCGCCCGAAGAAGTCGACACGCTTGTGAGAGCGACTTCCTCCGAGGCGACCGGTCCGCTGTTCACCCCAACCCGCACGGGTGTCAGGGGACGGTGAAGAGTGACTCGTGCATCCGCAGTGCAAAGTTAACCCCTGCTGCGGTGCAACGGCAGGTCACCGAAGGAGTCGCCGGTAGTGTTCACCTCATACCCGCCCCCTCCCGAGGGACTCGTGGGTTGTTCCCATTGTGGACACGGCTGGCGCGTTTCGTGGCATCAGGTGCCGCCTCTCCTGTATCGATGCCGATGCACGGATGTCTGTGAAACCACTCGGCTCAGTCTGTGAATCGCCTGTCCCGGGGACAACCCGCGCCCGCTGCACCCGGTTGAACCCCCTCGCGCTCTGCAGCACCTCAAACGCTGAATCCGGCATATGCGGCTGATACGACCGCCGGTTATCCACGCTATCACAGAGGGCGCTCGTCACCCCTGGGAGGCGAAGCCCAGCCCCCGAGGATCTCCTCCGCACTGTCCAGGTCTTGCTCCGCGAGGAACTCGCGATGCGGCGCACAGTGACGGTCGTCAGCTGCATCGCATCCTTCTCTGCGAGCATCTCTCTGGAGGAGCCGTGCTGGACCCAGAACCCTGCGAGACAGGTTGTCACCTCTCTGCGGGTCCGAATCGGAGGGGGCCCTGGGGGGTCGAGTCGCGAACGAACAGCTGATGATCTTCTCATGCTCCGGGAGTTCGAGGGCCCACTGTGGAGTCGCGAAGCGAACAGCCCATGGTCCTCTCATGCGGTCAGCTCCGGGGGCTCAGGGCTCACGTGAAGTCGCAGGTGAAACAGCTCGTGACATACTCATGCTCCGGGGGCTCGGGGGTCCACTGAGGAGTCGCGAAGCGAACAGCCCATGGTCCTCTCATGCGGTCAGATCCGGGAGGTCAGGGCTCACTGTGGCGAACAGGCGAACAGCTCGTGACATTCTCATGCTCCGGGAGCTCAGGGCTCACTGTGGAGTCGCAAAGCGAACAGCTCATGGTCGTCTCATGCGGTCAGCTCCGGGAGCTCAGGGCTCACTGTGGAGTCGCAGGCGAACAGCTCGTGATACTCTCATGCTCCGGGAGCTCAAGGCCCACTGTGGAGTCGCGAAGCGAACAGCTCATGGTCCTCTCCTGCGGTCAGATCCGGGAGCTCAGGGCTCACTGTGGAGTCGCAGGCGAACAGCTCGTGATACTCTCATGCTCCGGGAGCTCAAGGCCCACTGTGGAGTCGCGAAGCGAACAGCTCATGGTCCTCTCCTGCGGTCAGATCCGGGAGCTCAGGGCTCACTGTGGAGTCGCGTAACGAGCAGCAAATGGTGCACGTCTTAATCTAATGCACATCAGCTCCTGGAGCTCAGGGCCCGCTGTGGAGTCGCAGGAAGAAACGGCTCGCGGTGCAGAGGTCTTCTTTTCCTGTGATGGGCTCCTAGGCTCAGGGCATACTAAAGAGGCACAAGGAACGGCTAGTGGTGTGTGCGGTTTTCCTGGAGCTCAGGGCTCGACTGTGAAGTCACGGAGAAAAAGCGCGGCTGGCGATGCAAAGGTCACCTGTGGAGTCACGAAAAAACAGCTGGTTGTGCTCTTGGAGCGCAAGACAGCTGCGGGGGCGCTTGTGTGGAAGTGCCTTTGTGAGGTTGCACCTGGAGCTCACGGCTCAGCTGTGGCAGCAATCAAGGAACAGGTGGCCAGGTCTATTTTGGTCAGAAAAATGTTTTGTTGACCGCTTCCACCACTCCTCTGCACAAATCTCACGACCGGCTATTGTGTGTTTGTGTTGTCTGAAGTACAGAAGGTGTGGTGGAGCACGAAGAAAGGGAAACATGACAGAGGTGATGACGCCAGTCCTTTCTAGTATCGTATTTCCTCCTATACACAATGCTGCGCTGTGTTTTGGATGGTATAAAAAAAATTGTCACTCCAGTACAGCCGCTCCCTGCCAGTATTTCTGTTTGTGATGCGTTGACTGCTCCCACGTAAAATTCAAAACAACTCAACGGCACCCTCACCCTCCACCCCTCTCGCCCTCCCTCATTGCAGGAACGCCGAGGTGTGATCAGGGCGGCCCGCTCTCTCTCCCTCCGCATGCTGACCACCAAACTATGCCAGTTGTGGCCCCATTTTTGGACCCCAGCCCTCAGACAATCGAGCCGTGGAAGCTGCCAACAGCACCAACACATCTGAAGGGAAACAGGGAGTGGGGAGGTGCGGTGGCGGTGCGGTGTGCTGGTGTGGGCGGACGGGGAATGGGGGGGGGGGGGGGGGGTGAGGTCGCGGGTACTGGCAATTTCTTCCAACAAAGGAATATCTTTTTTCTGTGTTTTTTTTGTCGGGTGGGTGGATGCGTGCAATGCAAGCAAGTGACAGATTCCTGAAGTGTGTCAGCAGTACTTTTCAAGCGCGCTTGAACAATCTCGGCAACTTGGTGGGGCACATGGCGCGCCACTAACCGAACCCCCCCGGAAGGCGGGCTTCAGGGTGGTTGGGTGGGGGCACCTTGTCATGCCATTTCACACCTGGCCTCTGAGGAAGCGGGAGTACTGCCATAGCTAAATGTGACACACAGAGCCAACCTCCTTCACTCGTTGTGCAGGTTGGGTCCATGCTGAGGGGGGAGGGTTTCGTAGGGGGGGGGGCCCTGGGGGGGGGGGGGCTTTTTTGCTTCGACAGCCAATCGTTTTGATCGCCTTGCATGTGAATCGTTTTGGAGAAACGTAGAACGAAGGGCTGTTCACCCTGATCCTGGTCTGATCTCACATGGCACACAGGTAGGCCTCCCTCGACGGGGGCAAACGGCTTGAATCAATCATAGCGTAGCGCACAGGAGGGAAGTGCAAATGTAACTCGCCGACAGAAGGTCAAGCGAGGCAGCCGCAGCTTCTTGTTGTCCTGCGTGTCACCTGGACTGGATTCTTGCTGGGGGGTTTTTTTTTGCTGGAATGGGGGCAGCGCAAACACAAACCCTTATCTGTGCAGCATCTCACGACGCTTCCACCGGTGTGGCGGTCGAGCGAGTCTGTGCCAGCGTGCTTTGTTTCACACCGCCCATCACCAGCCATCTAGCATTTTTTTTAAGCACACTCGTGTGAGCGGAAAGCGCCCCACCACAGCTGCAACCAAACGTGCTCTATACACTAACCCCACCCTTCATCAGGCTCAGGGGGTGATCAGTTCAGGGTTTTGTGTGTAGAAGCGTCAACGCAACAAACAAAAGGAAATTCATCAGAGCGGTTGTAGCTGTGAAGTGATAGGGCGCTTTTTAAATTTGTGTGTTCTTTTTGTCTATCTCGGAAGCTGCTTGCAAACGGGGGTGGGGGGGAAATATAGCTGGAGTCGTGCAGGATCATTCGTGAAGAAATACGAAAGGTAAACGAGAAAAAGTTTTTCGTTGATCGCACGACACACACAGAAAATTTTGCCTGCGGAAGTGTTGGTGTGTGATTGGCAGGCGCATAAGACTGTGTGTGACGGCAAGCACCTAGCACTTCCCCTATCGCTGCATTTCCGCCTGACAAGTACCTTGTTGGAAGAGAGGGGGTGGGGGGAGCGGCGACTCAGTAAAGAGCCAAAAAAATACCTAACTCCAGGCAGATGGCGAAACACACATATACGCACACCCCGCCCCCACCCCACCCCACCCCACCACCCCCTCGTATTGCGGAACTGTAGACAATCTTCTGCATCTCCTTCTCCCTTGAAGTCTTGACAAACGTGCCGCATTGCCCCAAACACCCCACCGCCGGGTGAACACACATCGTGGCGGGGACGGTTCGTTCTCCCCTTCACAGAATCCCCCCCCCCTACCTGTCTTCCCCCCCCCCCCACCTTTTGTTGCCAAACCCCCATGGGTAGGAGATCTTCTGGCTGCACAACACGCCTGCTGGCTTTTGGAAGAGGGGGTGGCTGTTATCGAGTGGCCTGTATCCCAGGGCCAGCCCCCTGCCCTGCCCTGCCTCTGCACGCACTCGAATGGGTTTCTTTTCGTTTAACACCAACGCATGCTTGCGTAAAGCGCCCTATCACTTCACAGCTACAACCGCTCTGATGAATTTCCTTTTGTTTGTTGCGTTGACGCTTCTACACACAAAACCCTGAACTGATCACACCCTGAGCCTGATGAAGGGTGGGGTTAGTGTATAGAGCACGTTTGGTTGCAGCTGTGGTGGGGCGCTTTCCGCTCACACGAGTGTGCTTAAAAAAACAATGTAGAAATCGTCGACGCATCAAGTAGGAAATAAGGAAGCACGGCTGATACGCTTTGAGAGAAGTGTAGATCACAGAAAGGCTCCTCGACCTTTGATGTGATCACCACAGCCACACACGTTAGCCTTTCGGTTCAACAGCTGACTCACCTGCATCCCAACCACCTCGAAGGCGGGGGAGGTGTCGTGCATAAGTTTGCGGCAACACCAAACGTCCCCCAAAATGAAGCATCGGCGCCATTCCAAGCCTCACCACAACACCCCCTGCAAAACAAAGCGCCCTATCACTTCACAGCTACAACCGCTCTGATGAATTTCCTTTTGTTTGTTGCGTTGACGCTTCTACACACAAAACCCTGAACTGATCACACCCTGAGCCTGATGAAGGGTGGGGTTAGTGTATAGAGCACGTTTGGTTGCAGCTGTGGTGGGGCGCTTTCCGCTCACACGAGTGTGCTTAAAAAAAAAAGCCAGCACGCCGTGACACCAATCGGTAGCACCTTATGGCGCCGGGGGAGGGGTGCAAAAAACAAACGTGCCACTTCTAGCACACACACACACACACTCACCACACACACAAACCCCGTTGTATCCTTCGATTTGTTGATCCGTTTTTTTTAGCTTCCACCTCCCCCATGTGCGAGGGGAGGAGGGAGAGGGCGCGCAGAGTTGAGCGATCCACACAGCGGCACTTAGGGCGGCTGTGCATATCGCCGTTTTTTTTTGCAAATTTCTGAGAAGGTTGGGAGGAGGGGGGGAGGGGCGAAGAGGAGGAGAAAGAGGACCCAACGACGAAGGGGACACTCCTTCGGATCGCGGGGATGGGGGGGGGGGGGATATCCTTGCACGGTGGGATCTTGTAAATTTTACATGTATAACTACAAGTATATACATGTATTATCATACATTGGGCGTTATTCCGTTACCAGTAACGGTAATAACGTTATTTTTGCGTTATTTTTTGACCCCAAAAAAGGCAGCATTTCCCGGTGAATCTGACCCGAAACTCGGGTCCCTACCCCCCCTAAAAGAATTTTCTTGGGTAAAATATCACTCCAGGGGGCCACTCCGTGATGTCAAAAAATTGGAAAACGTTTTCTCCTAAAATAACGCGTTATTTTTCCGTTATTTTCATGAAAACTTGCGTTATTCGGACAATTTTGCGGGCGGATGGTGTAGTTTTTGGTGGAGATGGCTCCAGAATACCCCCCTGGGACCATTTTTTGGATAATAACGCACGGACATGTCGAGTTTCGTGAAAAAATCATGTTTTTTGGCTTTTTCAAGGCAAATACTGCAGAAACCCCTGCAACCTTGCAGCATCCAATGTTCCTGGAGTGAAATTTGGAGTGAAAATCACTCCAAAATCACTCAGTGTGGACGCAGAAGTGAATCCTTCAGGAATACACCCGCACACCTCACATTGGCGGTGTATAAACCACCTGATATTTTTACTCGTTACGAGCGACGAAGTAGCGCGAAGTAGCGACGTGCCCATTTTTTCCCGGTCCGTTCTAAAATAGTTACGTTCCAAAAGTCCGTTACTGGTGCTGTCAAAGACGCTTCGCACAATATACGCACGAACTACCCAAAGTACGCTCGGGCTACGCACGAAGTACGCAGGAACTACGCAATTTGAACTTTCTTGCACCCCCCAGTCATTATTTGCACGCACTCCAGGTCCCATATTTGCACCAGTGCAAATATGAGACCTGGAGTGCAAATATGAGGAATTTCCGAGTTCGTCGTGATGTGCAAAACATGACTGGGTTGTGCAAGAAACCATCATCTGCACCCCGTATCGGCCTCAATTGCACCCTCGTGCAGGTAAAAAAAGGCCTCGGGCCTCCGGCCCTCGGACCGTTTTTTAATTACGCACACGACCTTCGCGCGGAAAGTGTCATTCAGCCCTGCCAAACGTGCTCTACACACCACCCCCTTCATCAGGCAAGTGGGTTTGTAAGGGTGTGTGGAAGCGTCAACGCTCGGGTGCAGGAAATTTACATTTTGGTCGCAAATGGCGTTACACATGCACTATGCACAACGTGTGCACGATTTCGGCAGAACTACGCACAACCAACGCAATTTGGACCTTTCAACAACACCATTCACGGTACTTCGATTTTGGGTGGGAAAGATGGGGCAAGGAAGTGGCAAAAACTGCGAAGAAGGTCGAAAATTTTCACATTTTCATCAGAAACCATATTCAACGGATTCCGATTTTCGGGTGAAATCAAGCAGGTTGGCACAATGGCTCATGTTCACCCAAAAATGCACCTACCAAACCTCTTTTGCTTGATTTTTGGGACGGCATGGGTGATCCAGAGGCCAAAAATCACGATTTTTTTCACCAATTCCTTCGACAACGGACAGTTCCAGACCACAAGGACCACATTTTGGGGTCAGAATTTTCTCGGTCAAAAAATCCGAAAAATCTGAAATCTCTCGGAATTTTGAGCATTTTTTGAGATTGGCATGCCCATTTTAGACCCTTTGCGTGGCTCTAAACCCAAAAATTTGCTCGAAAATGGCCTCAAATAGCCTAAAACAGCCCATTCTGGCCACCCCGAAAAAAAAATTCGAAAAGGGTCCCCCTATAGAAGTTGCCCAAAAATACCGAAAATAACGCGGTATTACCGGTAATAACGGTAATAACGTTACCGATAACGTTATTACCGTTACTGATAACGGTATTACCGTTACCGATAACGGTAATAACGGTAATAACGTTACCGATAACGTTATTACCGTTCCTGATAACGGTAATAACGGTATTTATTACCGGTCCTGAAACCATTATTACCGGTTTCCTGCAGAAAGTCCATAAGCCAAGAGGTAATAATAAACCACTTTACGAGACTTAAAGGCGATATTATTGACCATTCGGTAATTAAAAAGTTTTTATCAAAACTAGGAAATAAAGCAGTCACAGGAATATAGCCTGGGTTTAGTGACTTCATCCATTATTTACACTCAGCTTTCTTATTACCGCAATATTGAGGGCAATAATGGAAATCTTTATTTCCTGGAAAAAGCGGCTGGGGGCAGGGGCGGTGTGGGGGCGAGGTCCTGGCCAGTTTGCTTGATCCACATTGCTCCTACTCGCTACAACACTTCACAGGGGCTAGAGGGCATCACCTCGGCAGGTTGACGTTCAGATCCACAGTCACCCTGCTCTGGCTTGGCGCTCCCGTCGTCGTCCCCTGTGCAGGCTGGCTTGACATCATGTGCGCGACGTTCCGCTGGTGTGTCGTGGATGCATCAAGGTAGAGCTGCGGCGTCGATTCTCCGCGCCAGCCGAAATGCCTGCGGAGATCCATGGTGGACGCGCCGCCATTGGCCGCTGCCAGCGCGGCGGAGCGTCTCATGCTGTGCCCGGTGTATCCCTCCGGGTCCTTTTCCAGGCACAGCGCAATCTTCCGTGGCAGCCCGTAGAATTGGTTTCGCCCGATGGGCGAAGCGAGGAACGCGCTGCCGGCCTTGTTGATGCGTCTTGCGACAGGCCCCGTCACGAGGTCCGACAGAGAGAGGTGGGCCAGATGGGCCTTGAGGACGTCGTAGAACACAGCTTCTTCGTTCAGCATCTTGGGGACCACAAACGACCGTTCAATCGCGACGCTTCCCTGCTTTGCACCGTAGAACTTCACGCTGATCTGCTCATCTTGGACGGTGATGTTTTCGATCGACAGGTTGCGGAGTTCAACGCAGCGCATCCCACCGAAGAAGGCCAGCACCACAAGCGCACGATCCTGCTTGCTCGCCAGCGACCCGGTGCCCTTGTCCATGTAGTCCTGCAGTTCTTGAAAAGAGAAGGTTTTGGCTTGTTTGGTGGTGTAGCCCTTTGTTTGATTCTTCACGTACTGGTGGAGGCGTGGCATCTTTGTCTTGATCATGTTCCCGTGGACAATCTTGACCTTGAAGTTGATGATGGAGTAGTAGTTCCAGATTGACGATGCGGCAGAACCCCCCTGCAGCTTGGCCTTGAGATAGCCCTTGATGTGCTTCTCGGAGTAGATTGTCTTCATGGAACGAACCCGGGGAGCCTCCTCAGCGACGTACGCCTCGAAGTCAGTCAGTCGATCGGTGTATGCCTTCCTGCTGCGGACTGGCATGAGGTCACCGTCACTTGATGTGCTGCTGCTGCTGTCGCTGTCATGATCGGCGGCGCGGGGCATGATGTGTGTGATGTTGCGTGATCTGTGGAGGTTGTGGCTCTGGTACTACGGAGGCTTTCTGCAGGTAACCGATTATAATGGTTTCAGGACCGTTAACAAACTACCATATAACCGGTCCTAATTGAGTACTTTCTGGATTTCGGGAAATTACGTCCCCTCAGCAAGGTACTCGGGTGTTTTTGTTCCCCTCGGGAAGGCCCTCGGGCTTCGCCCTCGGGCCTTCCCTCGGGGAACAAAACACCCTCGGACCTTGCTTCGGGGACGTAATTACCCTCAATCCATAAAGTACTTTATTATTACCGGTAATAAATAGCTATACCGTTATCGATAACGGTATAACGCGGAAAAATAACGTTACCGATTTTCGGATAACGTTATTCGGCCGTTCTGGAACGTTATTAACGGTAAGTTATTTTACCGAAAAAATAACGGAGGCTCCCACACCTTCAACACAGCCCCCTCTGGCACCTCTGGCGGAACAGCCCCCGGTGGGGCTGGCGGGATCCAGGGGGTTGCTGCGACGATGATGCGCAACGCCGCGCAGGCCCGCCGGGACGGGCAGCGCCGCAGCCGGACGGCCGCGTCCTCGAGACGCCTGGAGGAGCTGCGTCAGGGTGACGCGGCGGGCCCCATGGAGTTCGACGACGACCCGGCGAACGTGTGGGAGCCCGAGGACGACCTCCAGGCCATCGACGCCTACGGGGACGACGAGACGCCCGCGGCGAACATCCCCGCTCTGCAGGAGCTTGCGGCGTCCCGTGTCTGGGCCGAGGGGGTGGTAGCGCGGGCCCGCGGCATGGCCCCCTGCGTCTCGATGGGAGGAGCCATCCCCCGCACCGTCGAGGCGTGGAGGCACTGCTTCCACCCCAGCTATGGCCTTTGCCCCCTCTCGCCCAGGGTGGCAGGTGACGTAGCGGCGGAGTGGCTGCAGGCGCGCATCCTGCAAGGGGGCGCGCAGGCCGAGCCCGGGAACCAGACGAGGGAGCCGGGGGTCAGCCTGCGCGTCTACATGCGCAAGCTGCAGACGGAGGTGGAGCGGGGCGAGTAGGCGGAGCAGCGTCCCCACCCCCACCACCCCCCCCCCCCCCCCGGGACCTTCCCCCCCCCCCCCTTTCATAGATGTGTGCAGGTGGCCGTTGTGAATGGTTAGACAGGGGCTGGCCACCCCCTCCCCCGGGCTCTGCACAGCAGGTCTGGGTTAGAAACAACATAACCCCCCCCCCTTCCTCCCCTCCCTTCCTCCCCCCTCCCCTCCCCTCCCCTCCCCTCCCCTATTGATGTCCCCCCCCCCCCTCCCCCAGCGCTTTGCCGCTCGTGTGAGTACCGCCCTGACTGGGAGAAAGGGTAGGGCTGGTTGGGTTGGCGGAGTTGGGCGGATGGGCGAAACGGAAAAATCGACGAGGTCGCAGCGTCAGGGCGTTCTGGGCTGGCTGGTGGTGGTTGGGACAAGACCGACGAGATTAGAAGCGGCACTGGTAGACGGGTTTTGAGGCCCCCCGCCCCCAGGTTCCCCCTGCCCACCTGGACGGACCCAAGTGCCTCACACCGGATCTCTCCCCACCCGGTGGTCCACCTGACGGATACGCGCAAAAAAAAAAAAAAATAACGGTATTACCGTTACTGGTAACGCAATAACGCCCGATGTATGTATAATACCGTAAACGGAAATATTGTGGACCGTAATAAAGGTGAACCGTACTATAGGTGGACCGTAAAAAAGATGGAACAAATGGGATTTTTCCGGAACTTGGAACATTTTTACGGTCCACCTATTTTACGGTTGGGATAGTGGACTTGGCGGTTTTTTTTACGAGTTCCTTCGTGACGAAGTCGCGAAGGAACCAAGGAAATCGTACGACTGAAGCTGCAGGATTAACACCACAGAGCCTCAGCACAGAGTGTGCGCTCACCATCGTCCGGGAACTGTTCTCCCACAGTTACTGCAGGGTGTACTACACTAAAGGAGTACGATTTCCCTGAATTTTCCGGGCACTGATTCACGAATTTACATCTGGAGGGAGCCCGGTGGTCTCAGCTTCTGTCTGCGCGCCCTGCCGTACTGTGGCTGCTTTTGTGGGCTCGTGCATCAGGTTCTACTTTTACTTCTACCGGAACGCTCCTTGCATGGTACTACACTTCTCGAGGTGTGGTGGTGGGTGAGTCTCGAGGTGAGTGGTGGTGATCGTGCCCTTTCCACACGCAGGGAGGACTTGCTTCTCTTGCTGGTGTTGGTTGCGGTGGTGGAGGGAGGGTCCAAAGCTGGGAGGTCGGGAGGCCTACGTGCGGGAGTCTGCGGCGTGGAGGCCGCAGTCCGCGCCCCGCAACCCACCAGCCCGCGGGCGAAAATCGCATTGTCTTTTCCATATGCAGTCCCAATAAATAGTGGACCGTAAAAAAGATGGAACGTTTGGCCTTTTTTTGGGAACTTGGAACATTTTTACGGTCCACCCTTTTTCCGTTTACGGTAGTTGACATGCAAGTATTATACATGTATAATACATGTAAAAATCGGTATTTTTACATGTAAAATTTACAAGATCCCACCGTGTGTTGGATAGAACCCTCATATACACACCCTCAATCAGCTGACGGGGAGGGGGGAGAAGGTGTTGATTTTGTTCACATGTCAGGGGGTATTTTTCTTCGGAGCCCCCCCCGCCCCCGCCCCCCCCCCCCTTTTTAAGTTTTTTGTCGCACAGACCCGGTGCTGCGGAGGAGTTGTATCCCTACATGCCTTCTCCCACCCCACCTCCCCCCCCACCCCCCCACAACATGCATGCAAGGGACATCAACTGCCACAGCTTTTTTTTGACACAGCAGGGTGTGACGAACACAAACGCACACCTCCTTTCCCCTATATAGGATAATCAACAGGAACAAGGGTCTGGCGGCTATACGAGAAGCCAGGCCTGCTCCCCCGCAGTGTGGGAGTCGGGGACACACAGGGGGGAGGGGGGGGGCAGCGGGGGTTGCGGCTGTGGGTGCACAGGGGAGTTGGGGGAGGGGGGGGGGGGGTGGCAGCGCTGTGTTTGTATGGGATCCAGCAGCATTACCACCACATAGCCCCCCCCCCCCACCCCCAACACAGCAACCTATGTGTGTGCGTGTGTAACCTCAACACCCCCCTTTAGAGCCCCTTTTTTTTCCTTCTCTCGGAAGTAAACAACTGGAGCCGGGGGGGGTGGGGGATGGAACGGATGGCATGCGTAACCGACCCTCGGTGCCCCCCCCCCCCCCACGACAAAAAATGTGCCCCCCCACCCCCCCCACCCCACCACTCCCCCGCTGGCCAACTTTTTTCTATCGGAAAACTTTGTTTTTTTTTCAGGGAACGAACTGCCCGGGAAACCGCCGGGGTGGGGGGGTGGGGGCGTGGGAGAGGAAGGGAGGGAGAGAGACAAAGAGAGATGTGGAAACCGCGTCCTCATGTGCCCGCCCTCTGTGTGTGTGCAGAGAGGCGTGTGGGCGGGTTTGCGGCCCTCTTGGGCATTTCGCTGAAGGGGCAACAGGGCTTAGTGCTGCCTGTGATCCGGTGCCTAGAAGCTGCTGTGGCTCATGTCGTCCTGTGTTGTGCGTGTGTGGTTATAAAGTTTTAAGGCGGTGTCGCCCTGCACGGGCAGTAGCACCTCCCCTTCAGTATCGCACTCCCGAAGGATTCCCCAACACGACGTGACACCGGTTTCGACGCGTACTCTTCGTACCCCTCCCCCCGGCCGCGTCTCTTCAGCGAAGAACCGGGGATAATCGGACCAGGGCTAGCTAAACCCTGGTGGTGTCACGGGTGGGGTTGGAGAGGGAGAAAAGGAAGAAATGAAGTTGCGAAAAAGTCAAACACTGACACGTGAAATCAATAAAAAGGGTGGTATATATCGCCCCCTTGCTGCGACGAAGACACTAAATAGTCAGGCCGCTTCAAGAGTCTTGAGGGCTTGAAGGAAGAAACAGGTTGCTGATGAGTCTCAGGAGCAGGCACCTTTTGTCCGCCCACATGACCTTCGCCCGAAGGCGAACCTCGTCCAGCTTGGCTCGATCGCCACAGAGAAGGGGATCATTCTCCGCTGTGGTGAACATCTTAAAAACCGAGGGTGCAGAGGTGGGGCAGCCCACTGGTGCGACAGCAGACCGCCCCCGGATAGCTATAACTAGTGCATAGGAAGCATACGACGGCACACGCAACAGATGCCGAAGGCACAACGGCGGGTCACTTTTAACCACCAGAGGAGTGGCACTCCCGAGGGGTGGGGAAGGGGGGGTAGTCACAACACTTTCGAAGGAAGAAAAGGGGCAAATGGGATGTTTTGTGCAAGGTAGAAAGGAAGTCACAACATGGGGCAGGGGGGTTTGCTCATCAGGCCTGGGGGAATAGAGGGTTTGTGTGTGGTTATGAAGTTTTAAGGCGGTGTCGCCCTGCACGGGCAGTAGCACCTCCCCTTCAGTATCGCACTCCCGAAGGATTCCCCAACACGACGTGACACCGGTTTCGACGCGTACTCTTCGTACCCCTCCCCCCGGCCGCGTCTCTTCAGCGAAGAACCGGGGATAATCGGACCAGGGCTAGCTAAACCCTGGTGGTGTCACGGGTGGGGTTGGAGAGGGAGAAAAAGGAAGAAATGAAGTTGCGAAAAAGTCAAACACTGACACGTGAAATCAATAAAAAGGGTGGTATATATCGCCCCCTTGCTGCGACGAAGACACTAAATAGTCAGGCCGCTTCAAGAGTCTTGAGTTGTGCGTGTGTGTGTGTTTAACCGACAGTGGATATCGCAGATCACACTAAGAGCAGGTGATCCGTGTCTTCTTCATGAAGGCAGTAGTCAGATGAGGTATGTGTGTGGGTGGTGACCAAATTTCTTGGCGGTGTCTGCCCTACGGGCTGTAGCACCTCACTCCGGGGTATATGTGTGGGACGAATTACATTGGACGCTTCTCCCCTCCATAGCAGAGAAAGGATCTGGCACTCTATGGCATTGCACGACAGGCACCACTGGGTGCAGCGTCGTGTGAAGTCATCATACCTGAGAGAAGGCACGCTGGCTACCGGCATGGTGGAACCCACGCGGGGCCTCGCTCGCCCGAAGAAGGGGCGTGTTGAAGTCCTGTATGTGTGTTGTTTGTTGTTGTGGTGCGCAGGGGGTGGTGGGAAACCTCCAACATCTGCCGAAGCCTCCCCGCCAGAGCGAAGAGCACACCCACACACACACCCACCCACCCCAACACCCCCTGTCCAAAGCACGTCAACATACCCCGCCCCCTTCGTACGCACGCTGCCCGCCACGCTGGGCGGGGCGGTGCGTGCTGCGCACGCTCGGCGCAACCTCAGTCGGGGCCTCCGACTGCGAGAACCACGGGGTGGACTCTGTGATGGGGCTCCCAGGGCCTCCGCCTTCCATCTGGTTGAGGCGCTGCTTCAGCTCCTGCATCTCCACGTCGTCGTACGCCTTGCGCGACGAGTTGCGCTGCGTGGGCTGGCGGGGGGCGCGGTTGGTGCGCGACACCCCGTTCGTCGGGAAGCTCGAGTTCGGCGGGAAGGACGACTGCGAGCTGTATTTGTCCCCGCTGTTGGCACGGAGGGGGTGGTGGTACTGCGGTGCGGACTGCGCTGTGGGGCTGCTCAGGCCGGGCATCGCGTGCGATGGCGACGCCACAGGGGACACTGTCTGCGACCCTGCGCCGCTCATCCCGCCGTTCTCCGGCTGCTGAGGGGGCGTGCCGGCCTTGAGGTTGGCGAACATGCTTGTCATGCGGCCCTCCAGCACCTCGCGCACAGCGCGGATGCCTGCCTCGTGCCCCTGCAGGCAGGCGATGGCACGCACCGTGAAGATCTTGTTGCGGATCTTCGACCAGTTCTTCAGCGCCTTCTCCTGCGGCGACAGCGGGTTCCGGATCACAAACAGGACGCTGTCCGTCGAGAAGAACACCGCGTTGAGGTGGGGGGGCACCATGCAGGGGCCCTGCCCAGACTCACGCCCCTGCATCACATCCTTGTACTCGCCGCTGATCAGGATGCAGATGCTGTCGCTGGGCAGCGCTGTGGGGTACGCCTCGGAGGGCTGCACGGCGTGGCGCTTCCCCTTGGAGGCGAAGTTCTTCAGCTTGACGTGCTCCCAGTCCTTGTAGAGGGGCGAGATGGCAAGCACCTTGCGTGCCACCAGCTGGCAGCACGAGTCCCACACCTCGGCGCTGAACTTCTGGTTGCGCTGGCACAGCTCCCTGATGGGGCGGATGTCGAAGTAGGCGATGGAGCAGTCCGTCTCGGCGAAGACCTCCGTGTACTTCCCCAGCTTGCCGGTCAGCACGGACATCACGCCGCCGACGTAGCCAGGGCCGAAGTTCTCCGCACGGTTGCCAATGTGGACACGCACCACACCCGACAGCAGCACGAACAGTCCGGCACCGTCGCGTGCCTTGCCGATGAGGTTCTCCTTCTCCTGCTTCATCTGGTAGCTCACGATGTTGTGCAGCATCTGGCGTGCGTTGTCATCCACAGTGTACCATGGGCACACGCGGATCAGCAGCTGTTCAGGGTTCTCGGGGCCCAGTGTCTTCGGCGTGTTGCGGAGGTTCTTCATGTTGTCCTCGACCATGCCCTTCAGGACGTTGGAGTCGTTGGAGCTGATCTTCCCCTGGTGGGTGTGCTTTGCGATGTACCCACGCACCTTGTTCAGCACGTCACGCGCGGCGTTGCGCGACTTCAGGGCAGATGCAATCTCCGGGCGCTTCTCGCCGTAGTCCTCCAGGATGTGGATGGTCTCCTTGCGCACCTTCTTGCAGTGGTCCTTCACCTTGTTGCTGGCCTGTGCGCTGAAGCACACCCCATCGATGTGTGCCAGCACAAAGCCGTGGGTTGTCAGGAAACCAATGCCAACATCGAAGGCATGCGTCCACCTGTCCTGCACGCCGCTGCACTTGCCGAAGAAGGTCTCAGTGTCGAACTCGCCACGCAGGAAGTCCCCACTGATCATGCGGTGCCCGCCCGTCGAGAAGTCAGCCTCTGCGTTGGCCAGAAGCGCCAGCAGCACACGCATCGAGGAGGGCCGCATCGTGCCTGCCTCGTACTCATGCTCCACAGCCTCCTTGAACACACGGTAGTAGTGCATGCATGCATCCTCCATCACCTCGATAGGGCCTGCCTCGAGCAGACCACCCGACTCCTTGTGGCGTGGCTCGTGCGGATCCGTGATGCCATTTGTGACGTACTTTCGCACATGGGTCCAGTTCGCATCACGGAAGACAGGGTTCCGCCCGTGCTCATACATGGAGTCGTCGATAGACTTGATCAGGTCATTGTACATACGCGTGGTGGCGCGCTGCCTGTTCACCTCGATCTTGTCGAGGCCGAGCTTGCCCACCACCCACCCAGTTGTCACACCGTTGACACACAGCGTGAGGATGACAATGCCTGCAACGTGGAAGAGGAAACGTGCCCCGAGCTTCGGGTCCTTGCACGCGATCTCCGCATCACCGGCAATGATCAGCGCAAGGGCAAGCCCGACCGCACCACGCAGCCCACCCCAGGTGCACAGGATCCCGTTGCGCCAGTCCAGCTGGTACGTCCCCACCATGTTCATCGGCACCAGCAGCACGCCGAGCGCAAACCCACGGAACACGTTCAGAAGGCCGTAGTTGATGAGGAGGTACACCAAGTCGAACCCCTCCAGCTCGGCAAAGGCCTTCTCAGTGATGACGATGCCGGCAATGCAGAAGATCATCGTGTTCCCCATGTACACGATGATCTCCCAGAAGTGGTGCAGCGAGTGCTCCACTTCGGGGGAGATCACATGCGAGTGGTACGCCAGGTACATCCCCAGCACCACAAGCCCCAGCACGCCGGACACCAAGAGGTACTGCTCCGCGATGAAGAATGTCGCGTATGCCGCAACGAGCGTCATCGTGATCTCAATCTCGGGGTCGTTGAAGACCTTCTTGATGCACGTCTTGACGATCACACCGATCACCGCACCGAGCACCACACCACCACCCGCCACCTTCAACAGCTCGCCCAGGATCTCCGGCACGGTAAGGGTGATCTCACCCGGCACAACGGCCTGTCGCAGGATGTTGAAAAACACAATAGCCGTCCCGTCGTTCAGCAGCGACTCCCCCTCGATCAGCTGCGAGATGGCGGGGGCGGCACCCAGCTCCTTCAGCAGCGCAACCACCGCCACAGGGTCGGTGGCGGACAGCATGCATCCGAAGAGCAGGCAGGTGACAAGATCCCAGTTGTACCTGGTGAAGATGAGCTGCGACGAGAAGGCGGTCAGCGTCGTGCAGATAATCAGCCCCGGCCCAGCCAGGCAGATGCAGTGCCACTTCACATCCTTGAAGACGTGGAACTCGGTGGCAAACGCGGACTCGAAAATCAGGATCGGCAGGAAGATGTAGAACAGCAAGTGAGGGTCGATGTCACCCAGCTCACCGTACTTCCGGAGGCTCCCGCCCATACCCTCGCACAGCGCACCCCACCCTGCCCCCAGCAGGAACACCTGCACCGTGTAGGGCAGCTTCGACAGCGGGAAGGTGGAGCTGTAGTACCTGCAGAGGTTACCAAGAGCCATCATCCCAGTCAGGACAATGATGTTGAAAGGCGGGTCTGCGTGGTGGCCGTGGGCACAGTTGCCCGGCTCAGGGGGGCACATGAAAGCAGTCCCACCCAGCAGCGCCTGCACCTCCGCAGCAGTGCTGCACACCGCATCCTGGCAGGCGTCGGAGGCGCCCGGGACAGCGGCACGCACAGAGGGGCGGCAATCCGTTGCGTTGATGCTGTTGTTGACGCAGTTTGTGATGATGGGGCAGTCTTTGCTCCACAGGTAGGTGTCTGTCTCCAGCACCGCCTTGATGACGCGGGCCGCGCACACCCTGTAGTCCGCCTCACAGGAGCGTGAGGTGAAGGGGTTGATCGTCTCGAAGCAGGCGCACGTGTCGCACTTGGTGTGGCACTCCGAATGCCCGCACACCCACGAGTCCTTCCCGCTGGCACACATGCAGCGCTCCGCCTCGCAGGCGGTGAAGTCGGGGTAGGGCGTGATGATCTTGAGGCAAGCGTCCGCCTGGTTCTTGTTTGCCGACGCGCACTGCTGCTTTGCGCACGTCGTGAAGATATCGCTGGAGTTGGTGAGGGTGTCACAGGTGAGGTACGCCGGTGCCGCATGCGCATCGCCGTGCCCCGCAGCCGGGGCGTGGTCTGTGGTTGCCGGGGGCGTGCCGCCACCCGTAGCAGGAGGCGGCGCCGCTGTGGCAGCGGCGCACGCCACGTATGCCAGCAGCCACGCGCCGTGGCGCGGCGACATTGTCGCGCGCATCTGCCGCGCTCCTGTGAGGCGGCGCCGAAAGATCACAGCACAAAGGGAACTGGCGTGGCCTGCTCGCTGTGTGGTGTCCTCTGTTTTGTGTGTCTTTGCCTGCAGGGGGGGGGAGGTGGAGAGAGGTACGGTGTGGTGATGGGGTGCTGTGGATGCATCGCGAGAGAGAGAGAGAGATTAGAGACCTGACAGGGTGGGGGCTGCTGCGCTCGGCGCGGAAAACAGCATTCTTTTTTTTTTGGGCCGAAAAACGCGACGCCCGGCAGAGCAATGTGCACAGCACATCCGTTGCCTCACCCACCTCTTCGCTGGTCGACAAACTTCGACAAACTTCGACAGTTTTCAGCCAATTCAACAGGAAATGCACCAAAATGCACTGACGATCACCCCGTAGCGAAGACCCCCAATACCACGAGATGCTCTTGCAGCCTCTGTCATAGAGAGTTGCGTTGGACGTTTCCACCCTTCCACCCTTCAATCCTTCGAACACACTGGCCCCGCTTGTGACCCGCCCTTCTCAAACAAAGGGCGTGGGCACGGCGCAACAACTCTCTCTCTTCGGCGATCTGTTTATTGGTCACTGACCAGGGGAAAAGATAGCGGTGGGGCTAGGGGGGAAAGCGCCCTATCACTTCACAGCTACAACCGCTCTGATGAATTTCCTTTTGTTTGTTGCGTTGACGCTTCTACACACAAAACCCTGAACTGATCACACCCTGAGCCTGATGAAGGGTGGGGTTAGTGTATAGAGCACGTTTGGTTGCAGCTGTGGTGGGGCGCTTTCCGCTCACACGAGTGTGCTTAAAAAGCGCCCTATCACTTCACAGCTACAACCGCTCTGATGAATTTCCTTTTGTTTGTTGCGTTGACGCTTCTACACCAGGACCCTCATCCGGAGGGACGTGTCCGTCTCGTTCTCAACGAGGCGGGCGCGCTGGTAAAAGTGTAGGTGGCATCGACACTGGTGGCAACTCCACGGGGTGTGTGGCCTGCGTCCCTCGCGTGTACGCGTCTGCGCGTTGGTCGTGGGTCGCAACCCAGTGTGGAATAAGTCGTATCTGCTGGCGGCGCGCTGTTGTGTATATCTCCTGCAGCAGGAGGTTGCCTCGGTAGTTGGCGCAGTGGCCCTTCCGGAGCGCGAACACCAGGCCGAGGTTGTCTATGTGGCAGGTTACGCTTGCCTCCCTCACACGCTGCATCATGCGCACCCCCTGCCACACTGCATACGCTTCCTTCAGGAAGATGTTCGTGTCCGCGTCGCTCCCTTCGAACGCCCCTTGGGACACTGACTCCCCTCCCGGCAGCACGAGCACCGCCGCCCACGCCGTGGATGACGCGTCTGTCCAGAGCTCAATGGTCGGTGGCGGGTTCTGCGGCGTATACCACTCGTTGTCCTCGATGAGGCGTGCCCGCGCCACTGTCTCCGCCTGCACCGACGGAGGTACTGCGACCCTGGAGTCCCATCGGGCGTTGTTTGAGTGCGTCTGCTTCGCGATGCGCCGCACGAAGGACAACACGGCTGGCATGTAACACATCGGTGTCCGCATCACATACGACTGCCAGACGAAAGACCCGAATACTCTGAACGCCCTGCGTGGTGTCGTGTGGCCGTTGACGACTTCCTTGTACTCTTCCCGTCCGAGGACTTTTTGCACCCAGGCCGTGTCCATGTGGAAACGGTGTCGCGTCAGGTCGAAGTGGATCCCGAACACTGTGAAGTCCTGCAGCGGCACGCCGTGTTGTGTGTCGTCGAAGTTCAGGGCGGCCCCCACCTTCTCGCAGCGGCTGATGAAGTCGGCGTACCTCGCCTGTGCCTCTGGTAGGGAGTCTCCGACAGCGATGAAGTTGTCAATCCAGACTATTCCGTGCTCTGGCGGGAGCAGCACGCGTGCGCTGCGGTTCGCGATTGCCGGGGAATGTGACCACCCCATGCACATGACAGTCAGGAAGGTCTTCACGAATGTCTTTCTCTCCCCGCCTAGGCGCACTTCGAAGTAGCGTTGGATCTCCTTGTGTACGGGGAACTGGTAGAACCAGCTGCGTGCATCTGCCATCACCACCCAGCTCGCCGCGGCCACTCGCTGTGTCACCTCCGTGATGTCCTGCAAACGCATGTCCGGTGGACGTGTCATCAGTGCATTTAGCCGCCTTGCGTCGACGATGAAACGTTGGCCCCCAGACTTCTTGGACACGGTGAACGCTGGCAGCGTGAGGTACGGGTGTGCATCCGCCTCCGTCAGGACGCCATACTCAACCAAGGTGTCCAGGTGGTGCAACATGTGGCGTGATACCTTCCTCCCCGTTTTACGTAGTTCTTGGCGGGCCTCGGGAAGCAGTGCGTCAGCGAAAGCGGCTGGCTTGGTGATGAGGTCCAGGACCCCCGTCAGTTCACCCTCGCTGTCCAACCGTCGCAGTTCCTTGAGATTGAGGCGTGAGGTGCAGATCTCCGCGATGTAGTCCTCTTCCTCCGACAGCTCCGTCTTCGCGTTGGCTGGCCGTATCACCTTCCCCCCCGTGCACACACCCAAGTCCTCCCCGTAGAGGTCCTCGACACCCGGACCGTACGACTCTGCGCTATCCACCTCGCTCCACGCTTCCTCATCACTGGGTGGTGGGTCGGACGCGGCTTCGTCGGATGTGGCATCTTCGTAGTAGCGGCGCGCTGCGAACAGCCTCGTGGTCCCCGGGAAGTGGGTTGCTGTCAGGGGTTTTGGCTGTGTGCGCGTCGTCCCCCCTTGCTGTCGTTGTTTCTTCACCACTCGATCTTCGCCGACACCTGTGCTGTCTCGCGCGCGTGTGCGTTTTCCGCCGCTGATACGTAACGCATCACACCGTCGACCGTCGCGTGTCTCGAGAGGAGGCGCACCTCCTCCAGTGGAACGTTCTTTCGCGCAAGCTGTGTGAGTGCCCCCCTCCGCAGAGAGTGTGCCGTGAGCCCCCTCCGTGCCCGCTTGACGGCTTTTACCACGGTCCGGTAGGTGACGTCCGCCGGGAACAGTCTCGTCTCTCCTGCTCTGCGCGCCCTGCGGAGGCGGTGTCGGAGGATACGGTGTAGGTCCTTCGGCAGGGAGATCCCTGTGATGTGACCCATGTGGAAGGGGTCCGCCTTCGACTGGGTCCAGCGCACGTATATCGGCTCGCTGCGCTTTTCCGCTGTGACGTCCTTCACATCCAAGCGCAGTGCGTCCGAGGCCCTTGCCGCACCCCCCCACATGATGCCGAGCAGCAGTTTCACGAGGGGACGTGGCTCCTTCGCTAGCGCCTCCCGGATGTTGTGGGCTGTTGCTGGTTCTGCTTGCTTCAGTGGTCGTAGTGCTCCTCCCCGTTTCAGCGCCCGCCTGTAGTCCGCCACAATTTGTCTTCCGTCGAGGGGGAACGCTGCGAAGCGTCTGAGTGCTGCTGCAAGGTTGTTGAGGTACTGGAGGGCGGACTGCACTGATAGCCCGTCCTTCCGTTGCTTCGTGACCCACAGCACCGCCCCTTCGTCGTGTGGCAGTGTTCGCCTCTCCGCTTTCATCCACCCTTCCCGGAACTGCGAGTACCTGTCGTATGTGCGGCGGAGGGCCCCCCAGTATGTGGGTGCGAGGGCTTGGGCCAGGGTGTGTTGCAGTTCCTGGCGAATGGTGGTTGCTTCCTCCGGGGTCACGCTCGTCTCGGTCTTGCGGGGGCGTCCCCTTGTTGACGGGGGGGCAGATGGTACTGCCTTCACATACACTACCGCGGCGGGGGGGAGGGTCGTGGCCCGCGGGCGTCCCCTGCTGGTGTCGGGGAGTCACTGTCGCTTGCCTTTCCCCCCCCGTCCTTTGTGATGGCCCTTTCCCGAGTAGGGCGCGGGGCGGTCCTGCGTGTTACGCTCCTGCAGGAACCGCTCCTGAAACGCGGCCCGCCTCTCCTGTGTGTCGTCCTGCGTGGCCCGCCCCTCCCGGAGTAGGCGCCCGTGTGTCACCGCATCGTACTTCGCTGGGTCCATAATCTTCGCCTTTGCCAGGTAGAGGCGGGCGCCCGCGCGCCCCTTCAGGAGAAAGTGCGAGTTCATAACGACGATTGTCTTGTGGAGGGCCTCGGTAAAGCGATCCGGATCATCGTCGTCGCGGATCAGTCCCATTGTCTGAAACAGAGCGTCGAAGGCCTGGATGAGCTGGTGTTGCCAGTCTGGTGAGCTCGGGGCATCGCTGAGCTCCGCCTGTCGGAAAACCCGGGATACCTCAGCTTTCACCAACCTGCGTCCGGGGACAGTGGCGATCGACGATCCCCAGGTCGACACGATGTGGGCGGAGAAATCGGCGGGCAGCTCGGCCTCCGTCCGCTGCAGCGCCTTCTGCAGGGTGGCGATCTGCTTCGCCTGCGTCTCCACGGTCTTCTTCAGCTCCTTCTGTTCCTTCTCCAGCCGGCCTGTCAATTTCAGCAGGTACTCCAGCGAGTTCGCCACGCGGAGATCGGTGTTCGAGTCGGCGGGGTGGTGTGCGTCCCTGTGCTGGAGGCCCGTGCCACTCTGGCTGTCCGCCTCGCTGTACTCCCCGTCCTCGCCTAGCTCGCCCGTCGCTGCTGCCAGGTCCGCCGCGGTCTCCTCGTCGACTGCCTGCCGGACCCATGCGCACTCGGGGCACACCCAGCCCCTGTCCCCTGCGCCCTCGAGCCATTCGGGGACGACGTGCGCCGGGATGTGCTCTCTCAAGCACGTCCTGACCGTGGTCCCACCGCAGTCGTGGCAGCTGAATGCGGTCCTGGCTGTGTGTGTAGTATTGCACGTTTCGAATATGCACTCGGGGCGACGCTCTGCTGGCTCGTTGTCGGGGTGGGCGGGGTCGGGAACCTTCAGGGTGTCCCAATCCAGAGTGGCCATCTTCTCTGTTACGCAGCTCGGCGTAGTTACTGTTCCTCTCCTATTCACGCAGCTCGGCGTAGTTTCTGTTCCTCTCCTATTCACGCAGCTCGGCGTAGTTTCTGTTTCTCTCCTATACACGCAGCTCGGCGTAGTTTCTGTTCCTCTCCTATACACGCAGCTCGGCGTACTCCCTCAGCCCGTTCTGTTCCTCTCCTATACACGCAGCTCGGCGTACTCCCTCAGCCCGTTCTGTTACTCTCCTATACACGCAGCTCGGCGGACTCTGTCCGCTTCTGTCACTCTTGCTCCCCTCTTGATTCTCTCGCCTGCTTGATAGTTTGATGCGTTGACGCTTCTACACACAAAACCCTGAACTGATCACACCCTGAGCCTGATGAAGGGTGGGGTTAGTGTATAGAGCACGTTTGGTTGCAGCTGTGGTGGGGCGCTTTCCGCTCACACGAGTGTGCTTAACTAGCCCCAGTTGGCGGGCTGAGCGGCGGATTAGGTGGGGGTAGCCGCCCTCACTAAAAAAAAGCGCCCTATCACTTCACAGCTACAACCGCTCTGATGAATTTCCTTTTGTTTGTTGCGTTGACGCTTCTACACACAAAACCCTGAACTGATCACACCCTGAGCCTGATGAAGGGTGGGGTTAGTGTATAGAGCACGTTTGGTTGCAGCTGTGGTGGGGCGCTTTCCGCTCACACGAGTGTGCTTAAAAAAAAACCGATCGCCCATGATTGCTGGTGGGGGTGGTTTGGGTTTCCACCCCCCATAGAAGAGCGTCAACCCGGTTACACTGGTTCGACGGTCGACGTCGAAGAGAGCATGGTTTTACAGGAACAGATGCTCACTACCGTGGCCTCCGGCGGCTGGGGGGCTCCGCCCCCCAGACCCCCCTGATCCTTCGATACCCAGTAGGTCAGGGAATCCAACCGCTCCAGTAGCCTCAGGCCTCAGGAGGACGCGCCAACTCACACAGAATCTACGCCCACAATGAACAGATATTCACTACCGTGGCCTCTGGCGGCTGGGGGGCTCCGCCCCCCAGACCCCCATGTAGCGTGTGCCCGTCTAGTAACCAAGTCCTTGCGAGATAGCTCTCTCTCTGCCCCTCTCAACTGCTGGGGTCGAGAGGGTGTTCAGTTTGATGAAATGGGTGAAACCATGTCTCAGAGGCTCCCTCCTCGACCTGACGATGGAGAGCCTGCTTCTGATCGACGCTGAGGGGGTATCACACGGGCAGCCATGGGGCAGTACGTGGCACGTTTCCTCAGTAAGCCGCGCACTCTCAAGTACAGTACATTCAAGGAGTTGCAGGAGTGCATGATTGCAGCGAGGAGCTGGAGAGAGTCGACACCATCGGTGACAACTACCGGGGTGCAAACTGACAAGTAAGTGCACGAGGCGCGCGGCGAAGCCGCGCGCGCGCTACCCCCACCTAACCCCCACCTATTGGGCCCCGGTCAGAAAAGCTATCTTATGCCCTGTCACTGACCACACCCAAAAAAAACCCCTCCCCACCCTCGCTAACTTGGGAGGGGGTCCAGGTGGCATCGGCATACAGTGATACAGCTTTTGGCACAGAAATCAACACCTCACCCACCCCCCACCACCAGCCGTTTGATTATTTTTGCGGCCCACTGCTGCCGCCATTGCTGTTGGGGCTGTTCTGCGCCAGGCGCATCCAAGGCATTTCTTCACCGCCCCGATGCAAATCTACCCAAGCAACCAGAGGGGGCAGGTTTGAATCGGTGGTGCCTGTCTCTTGGTGAGGCTCGCTCAGTGCAGCAACAGAGCCGCAGTGTGCCGGGATACATACCCAGGAACATTAGAAAATTCGTTCACCTGGCAGCGGCTCAGCCGCAGAGCCAGCGCATGGGGTTAGGGTTGTGAGGGAAGGGCACGAAGCAGGCGCGGGCACGCATCAGACGCATCAAGCTGATACACTCGCGTGCGGGACGCACGATTTGGGTGGCTAGGCTGGGGGAGTGGGGGGGGGAACAAAAATCGGAAGAGAAAGAATCGAGTTGACTCTGTGTGGTGCAGCCGCTGGCTCCAACACCTGGCGAGGGGGCTTGACTGGGGAGCTGTGAGAGCCAGAAGAGTCGAGAGTGAAAAGGGGGGGCAAGCCTCGCAACACGGGCCTGCCAGAGTGGGGATAGGGTGATTGATGTCGTGCTAGAAGACCGAAAAATACAACAACAAGAGCGGGTACCCGCCACACACCCCACACCCTCGCACACTGGGTTGCTCTGGCTGCCGCTGTGTAGGGTGGGCTCCAAGGGGAGAGCGTGGTAAAGCAATTGACGCCTTCAGAAGTGCGAATAGTTTTCCCAGGGAGGGGCGTTCACACTACAGGATACGAGAGTGCGAGAGAGAGAGAGAGAGAGAGAGAGAGAGAGAGAGAGAGAGAGAGAGAGAGAGAGAGAGAGAGAGAGAGAGAGAGAGAGAGAGAGAGAGAGAGAGAGAGAGAGAGAGAGAGAGAGAGAGAGAGAGAGAGAGAGAGAGAGAGAGAGAGAGAGAGAGAGAGAGAGAGAGAGAGAGAGAAACAATGATAGAGAGACGGTTACCGAGCTAACAGGAAGTGGGGGAGGGGGGGTGGGGTGGCGGAGTGGTGTGGTGTGGCTGGCCCCTCACTCAAGGCTTCCCTTCACCGGGGATTGTTTTGGGGGGATTGTTTTGGAGGTTTTACGCACTCTAAAAGCGCAGGCGTTGCGATCGCCGCACCCGTCTCTACTCGAGGCTCGCTCGTAAATCAAAAAGGGGTGGACGGGGAGGGAGAAATGGGGCCGTTACTCTAAATTGTGGAGAATACAGCAGCAGCCTCTCGTGGCCCCCTCCACACGCAGGTGCGGGTTTTGCATTGATCGATTTTCATAACATTGAGCAGCGCCCTTCACATCACGGGGTCCACAGTGTCCGAAAAACCGGCACAGTTTTCGGCACGGAGAGATAGCACAGAGTGCTAGACTACGAGAAGGATTGGTGGGTGAAAGCGTTGTGACTATTGCAGAGGTGTTCTGCTTGTGGTTCAACCAGGCGAGGTTCAGCGCATTCCGCCGGGCTACATCTGGTGTAGGCGATGGAGAGCTGGTGGAGAGCGCTGAACGCATCAAATGAGGCAGAAGAATATCACGGTTGATCCGCTTTTACCCCACCAACCCTACTTGGAAGTCTGCAACTGTGTGTCCCCGCTGGATCGTGAAGTGGTGACAAAATACGAAGAAAAGGACGACATAAAGTTACGGTGCGGCCGGCCACTTGCATTGCATTGCACACATTCACATTATGAAGTGTGTTGTGTGTTGGTCTACCCCAGCAACAAACCCTCAGAACGGCACTCCCCAGTTGGGATCCACCGAGCTATCCATAAGAAGACAATAACCCACGGGGGAAAGAGAGAAACGAGATTCCGGCTGGATATGCATAGGCGAGGAATAGGAGTAACGCTTTCACGCGCATGCGCCGTTCACTCAATTTGCATGCGGTGTTCGATGACGCCTTTCACCTATCGCTGCCCAGGTTTGCGATATCCCAATACGAAGCAAAGACTGCGGTCCGATGACAGCAAACATGAGAAAAATGACTCAAGTATCTTCAGATTTGAGCAAGCGGGCAACACGGCACGAACGTTGATAACCGGCTGAAATACTACGGCAGCTCTGCCGTTGATCTGCCACTTGCTGCTGCATTGCATGCACCCCGCGACAATAAAACACGGCACGACAGAACGAATATGGGCGGGGTATCACACCACACCTCGGGGATGGGCAGCAGAGCCATCACCACCTCAGCGATGCGTACTGCCCGTCCTAATCAGGGAGCGCAGCCAGCCCCAGCACAGGGGCTGGAGACTGGAGGTGTCATCGGGAGCCGTTTTGTTTCGATGAACAAACAACACCGACGACAAGAAGCCCCCCTGCACAGTTTGACACACGTTGGCGCATTGTAGTTTGGGGGAGCGAACTGGGGCCACCGCGTCGTGTCCCCGAGAGTCCACAACCCGAGAACCGAGCCCGCTGTCCACGTTGTCACAGAGCAAAAGGTACTCCTCCGATATTTCAAAACCCCGGGCCAACGCAACGAACGGAGTGGAAGCGTCAACGCACAAACCAAACCCAAAATCCCGATAAACCGAAGAACCCCAGATGTACTGCCACACACAAGTTGTCTGTGCAACCGACAAGTGCCACAAAGCCACAAAATGTTTTGATCTGCACTTAATTTTTTGCCATGACATGTTTTCCGTTTTTTTTTAAAGCACACTCGTGTGAGCGGAAAGCGCCCCACCACAGCTGCAACCAAACGTGCTCTATACACTAACCCCACCCTTCATCAGGCTCAGGGTGTGATCAGTTCAGGGTTTTGTGTGTAGAAGCGTCAACGCAACAAACTATCAAGCAGGCGAGAGAATCAAGAGGGGGGCAAGAGTGACAGAAGCGGACAGAGTACGCCGAGCTGCGTGGTTGTTCTGAAGAGAGAGGGACAGTAACTACGCCGTGCGTAACTACGGGCTGAGGGAGTACGCCGAGCTGCGCGTATTTTGAGGTCAGAGAGGGACAGTAACTACGCCGAGCTGCGTGTATCTTACAGAGAGGGGCAGTAACAACGCCGTGCTGCGTGTAACAAACAGAGAGGGACAGTAACTACGCCGAGCTGCGTGTATCTTACAGAGAGGGACAGTAACAACGCCGTGCTGCGTGTAACAAACAGAGAGGGACAGTAACTACGCCGAGCTGCGTAACAGAGAAGATGGCCACTCTGGATTGGGACACCCTGAAGGTTCCCGACCCCGCCCACCCCGACAACGAGCCAGCAGAGCGTCGCCCCGAGTGCATATTCGAAACCTGCAATACAACGCACACAGCCAGGACCGCATTCAGCTGCCACGACTGCGGTGGGACCACGGTCAGGACGTGCATGAGAGAGCACATCCCGGCGCACATCGTCCCCGAATGGCTCGAGGGCGCAGGGGACAGGGGCTGGGTGTGCCCCGAGTGCGCATGGGTCCGGCAGGCGGTCGACGAGGAGACCGCGGCGGACCTGGCAGCAGGGGCGGGCGAGCTAGGCGAGGACGGGGAGTACAGCGAGGCGGACAGCCAGAGTGGCACGGGCCTCCAGCACAGGGACGCACACCACCCCGCCGACTCGAACACCGATCTCCGCGTGGCGAACTCGCTGGAGTACCTGCTGAAGTTGACAGGCCGGCTGGAGAAGGAGCAGAAGGAGCTGAAGAAGACCGTGGAGACGCAGGCGAAGCAGATGGCCACTCTGCAGAAGGCGCTGCAGCGGACGGAGGCCGAGCTGCCCGCTGACTTCTCCGCCCACATCGTGTCGACCTGGGGATCGTCGATCGCCACTGCCCCCGGACGCAGGTTGGTGAAAGCTGAGGTATCCCGGGTTTTCCGACAGGCGGAGCTCAGCGATGCCCCGAGTTCACCGGACTGGCAACACCAGCTCATCCAGGCCTTCGACTCTCTGTTTCAGACAATGGGGCTGATCCGCGACGACGACGATCCGGACCGGTTTATCGAGGCCCTTCACAAGACAATCGTCGCTATGAACTCACACTTTCTCCTGAAGGGGCGAGCGGGCGCCCGCCTCTACCTGGCAAAGGCGAAGATTATGGACCCAGCGAAGTACGATGCGGTGGCACACGGGCGCCTACTCCGGGAGGGGCGGGCCACGCAGGACGACACGCAGGAGAGGCGGGCCGCGTTTCAGGAGCGGTTCCTGCAGGAGCGTAACACGCAGGACCGCCCCGCGCCCTACTCGGGAAAGGGCCACCACAAAGGACGGGGGGGGAAAGGCAAGCGACAGTGACTTCCCGACACCAGCAGGGGACGCCCGCGGGCCACGACCCTCCCCCCCGCCGCGGTGGTGTATGTGAAGGCAGTACCATCTGCCCCCCCGTCAACAAGAGGACGCCCCCGCAAGACCGAGACGAGCGTGACCCCGGAGGAAGCAACCACCATTCGCCAGGAACTACAGCACACCCTGTCCCAAGCCCTCGCACCCACATACTGGGGGGCCCTCCGCCGCACATACGACAGATACTCGCAGTTCCGGGAAGGGTGGATGAAAGCGGAGAGGCGGACACTGCCACACGACGAAGGGGCGGTGCTGTGGGTCACGAAGCAACGGAAGGACGGGCTATCAGTGCAGTCCGCCCTCCAGTACCTCAACAACCTTGCAGCAGCACTCAGACGCTTCGCAGCGTTCCCCCTCGACGGAAGACAAATTGTGGCGGACTACAGGCGGGCGCTGAAGCGGGGAGGAGCACTACGACCACAGAAGCAAGCAGAACCAGCAACAGCCCACAACATCCGGGAGGCGCTAGCGAAGGAGCCACGTCCCATCGTGAAACTGCTGCTCGGCATCATGTGGGGGGGTGCGGCAAGGGCTTCGGACGCACTGCGTTTGGATGTGAAGGACGTCACATCGGAAAAGCGCAGCGAGCCGATATACGTGCGCTGGACCCAGTCGAAGGCGGACCCTTTCCACATGGGTCACATCACAGGAATCTCCCTGCCGAAGGACCTACACCGTATCCTCCGACACCGCCTCCGCAGGGCGCGCAGTGCAGGAGAGACGAGACTGTTCCCGGCGGACGTCACCTACCGGACCGTGGTAAAAGCCGTCAAGCGGGCACGGAGGGGGCTCACGGCACACTCTCTGCGGAGGGGGGCACTCACACAGCTTGCGCGGAAGAACGTTCCACTGGAGGAGGTGCGCCTCCTCTCGAGACACGCGACGGTCGACGGTGTGATGCGTTACGTATCAGCGGCGGAAAACGCACACGCGCGCGAGACAGCACAGGTGTCGGCGAAGATCGAGTGGTGAAGAAAAAACGACAGCAAGGGGGGACTACGCGCACACAGCCAAAACCCCTGACAGCAACCCACTTCCCGGGGACCACGAGGCTGTTCGCAGCGCGCCGCTACTACGAAGATGCCACATCCGACGAAGCCACGTCCGACCCACCACCCAGTGATGAGGAAGCGTGGAGCGAGGTGGATAGCGCAGAGTCGTACGGTCCGGGTGTCGAGGACCTCTACGGGGAGGACTTGGGTGTGTGCACGGGGGGGAAGGTGATACGGCCAGCCAACGCGAAGACGGAGCTGCCGGAGGAAGAGGACTACATCGCGGAGATCTGCACCTCACGCCTCAATCTCAAGGAACTGCGACGGTTGGACAGCGAGGGTGAACTGACGGGGGTCCTGGACCTCATCACCAAGCCAGCCGCTTTCGCTGACGCACTGCTTCCCGAGGCCCGCCAAGAACTACGTAAAACGGGGAGGAAGGTATCACGCCACATGTTGCACCACCTGGACACCTTGGTTGAGTATGGCGCCCTGACGGAGGCGGATGCACACCCGTACCTCACGCTGCCAGCGTTCACCGTGTCCAAGAAGTCTGGGGGCCAACGTTTCATCGTCGACGCAAGGCGGCTAAACGCACTGATGACACGCCCACCGGACATGCGTTTGCAGGACATCACGGAGGTGACACAGCGAGTGGCCGCGGCGAGCTGGGTGGTGATGGCAGATGCACGCAGCTGGTTCTACCAGTTCCCCGTACACAAGGAGATCCAACGCTACTTCGAAGTGCGCCTAGGCGGGGAGAGAAAGACATTCGTGAAGACCTTCCTGACTGTCATGTGCATGGGGTGGTCACATTCCCCGGCAATCGCGAACCGCAGCGCACGCGTGCTGCTCCCGCCAGAGCACGGAATAGTCTGGATTGACAACTTCATCGCTGTCGGAGACTCCCTACCAGAGGCACAGGCGAGGTACGCCGACTTCATCAGCCGCTGCGAGAAGGTGGGGGCCGCCCTGAACTTCGACGACACACAACACGGCGTGCCGCTGCAGGACTTCACAGTGTTCGGGATCCACTTCGACCTGACGCGACACCGTTTCCGCATGGACACAGCCTGGGTGCAAAAAGTCCTCGGACGGGAAGAGTACAAGGAAGTCGTCAACGGCCACACGACACCACGCAGGGCGTTCAGAGTATTCGGGTCTTTCGTCTGGCAGTCGTATGTGATGCGGACACCGATGTGTTACATGCCAGCCGTGTTGTCCTTCGTGCGGCGCATCGCGAAGCAGACTCACTCGAACAACGCCCGATGGGACTCCAGGGTCGCAGTACCTCCGTCAGTGCAGGCGGAGACAGTGGCGCGGACACGACTCATCGAGGACAACGAGTGGTATACGCCGCAGAACCCGCCACCGACCATTGAGCTCTGGACAGACGCGTCATCCACGGCGTGGGCGGCGGTGCTCGTGTTACCGGGAGGGGAGTCAGTGTCCCAAGGTGCGTTCGAAGGGAGCGACGCGGACACGAACATCTTCCTGAAGGAAGCGTATGCAGTGTGGCAGGGGGTGCGCATGATGCAGCGTGTGAGGGAGGCAAGCGTGACCTGCCACATAGACAACCTCGGCCTGGTGTTCGCGCTCCGGAAGGGCCACTGCGCCAACTACCGAGGCAACCTTCTGCTGCAGGAGATATACACAACAGCGCGCCGCCAGCAGATACGACTGATTCCACACTGGGTTGCGACCCACGACCAACGCGCAGACGCGTACACGCGAGGGACGCAGGCCACACACCCCGTGGAGTTGCCACCAGTGTCGATGCCACCCACACTTTTACCAGCGCGCCCGCCTCGTTGAGAACGAGACGGACACGTCCCTCCGGATGAGGGTCCTGGTGTAGAAGCGTCAACGCAACAAACAAAAGGAACTTCATCAGAGCGGTTGTAGCTGTGAAGTGATAGGGCGCTTTTTAAGCACACTCGTGTGAGCGGAAAGCGCCCCACCACAGCTGCAACCAAACGTGCTCTATACACTAACCCCACCCTTCATCAGGCTCAGGGTGTGATCAGTTCAGGGTTTTGTGTGTAGAAGCGTCAACGCATCAAACTATCAAGCAGGCGAGAGAATCAAGAGGGGAGCAAGAGTGACAGAAGCGGACAGACTTCAGGGTCCTGGTGTAGAAGCGTCAACGCAACAAACAAAAGGAAATTCATCAGAGCGGTTGTAGCTGTGAAGTGATAGGGCGCTTTTTGCCCTGACGCCAGGGCGTTCGCTATCGCCCACCGCTCCCGTGTGGGGTGGGCGAAGTTTTATTTAGGGTTTTGGGAATTCGGGAATTTTTTTTATCCGTCGGGGGGAGGCGCCCCTCGGGGGCGCTTCGCGCCCCCTCGGGAGGTACACATTGGCTACCTCTCCTTGAGAGGGCAGATCACTGCACTTCTGGCAAGGCTGTTAGTACCTCCGAAGACACTAATAGCCTTGCTTATGAGCGAAACGCGTGGATCGTCAGGGACCGCTGTGCCACACAGTTCGGCTGTCAGGGGGTCTGGGGGGCGGAGCCCCCCAGCCGCCGGAGGCCACGGTAGTGAACATCTGTTCATTGTGGATGGATAGATTCATGCAACTTGAAAGGACTTGGGCACCAGACATACGCCACAGGGGGGTCTGGGCGGAGCAATACATCGTACTTTGGGGAAGGCAGTTGTGGTCTCCTTCTGACACTTCCTTCTTCGAGCATTCCCCATCCCCTGAGGCTCGTGATCCCGTGGGCTCTTTCACCACCCACCCCCACCCCACCCCCCTTCGGGGGGTGGGGGCCGAGCCCAGAATTTTTTTATTAAGCACACTCGTGTGAGCGGAAAGCGCCCCACCACAGCTGCAACCAAACGTGCTCTATACACTAACCCCACCCTTCATCAGGCTCAGGGTGTGATCAGTTCAGGGTTTTGTGTGTAGAAGCGTCAACGCACTTCCCAACAACTTCGCCCCCTTGGGCGAAGTTGTTGGGCGAAGTTGGGGCGAAGTAAATCCGACCATTTATTTATTTAGGCGAAGTTGGCCCAACTTCGCCCAGTAGCGAACGCCCTGCCTGACGCTTCCACCCACTTCATTTCACCTCAGCATGCCTGGATGAAAGAAGAGAGCCAAAAGGGGCCATCGATCCTGCGGTGCTGACGAGCGCATTTTTTTTTGTGAAGAAAATGCCTGAGATGAGCTGTGCCCGACAAGCCAAGACCCTCTCAGGGTCAGAAAGAGGCATGGGGGAAAAAGCGGCGTCTTGACGCGCGCAGTGGCTACTTCTTGTGGAGGGAGGGAAGGGTGTGGGGATGAAGAGAGGAGGAGGACGGGGTGCAGGGTAAGGGCAGTAAGGAACAGAACTCCGTCGCGAAAGCACCACCACCCGAGCCTTCAGAAATCAGCCCCCCTCCCCTCCGCCCCCCCCCCCCCCCCCGTTGTGCAACCCGTAACCCAAGCGCCGCAGCCGCTCTCTCAAGATTTTTTTCTTGTCTCAGAAAACTGAAACTGGATAGTTTTCGAGCATTGCCCCAGGCAGCGAGCGACCAACCTTTCGCCTTGGCGGGTCTCGACACCCTTTTAGATATTTTGTTCCGGTTGGTCGGTGTTGCTAGTGAGCAGGCACCTCCCCCCGGAGCGAAGGTGGCACTCTGCCTTGAGACGAGAGACGCTGCAGCGTCGTGTTGAAACCTGGCAATTCATGGTTTTTTGCGCTCATTCCTGAGGGCAAGTGACGCTGATGACGGAGATTAGGACTACAAGAAGTGGGAGTGGGAGGGGGGGAGGAAGGCGGGGGAGTCAGGGATAATACAAATCACCCACCTGTGAGGATCTGGCGCGCACCACGATACGGTATCATGGCAAGGCATGACACGCACAGCTGTGCCCTGGCGCGACCCCCCCCTCCCTGCCGGTGTGTGTGTGGCCGGTTGAAAGGGGGCATCTGTGGGGACACCAAGGCCACCAGAGAGCTGCGGCGCACGAATCACACATAGAAGCTGATGCACAAAAGTTGTATTTCACTTCACCAAGAAGGAAAAAGGGTGCCTTTTGGCTGCCCAGGCCCCCTGCTGTGGCAGGCAGCTCCTTTTTCCTCCATCGGGGGATCCGTTGTTGATGTCGATACTGGATGGAATAGTAGAAGAGGGGCAGGCTCCCCCTCTTCAGAAGAGAAGCTCTCTGGATGTAAATCAAATCTTTCAGCATGCCAATGCCAATGAAGTATATTCTTGGCAAAAGGGGAGGAGGCATGTAGGCAGGCCAGGGTGGTGGAAGCATCAATGCATCACAAAGGAAGAAGGAAGCACGGTCGCTACGCTTTTTGGCACATTTTTTTTTCCTCCTGTTTCATTACAGGTGAAAACCGCCGGGCTTTGCCGGAAATTTGCCAACAGCGAAGGTACCGCGACCCAAAAACCTTTTTTAACTTTGCGTCGATTCTCGGTGTCAAAATCAGTAAGGGGAGAGAAGAACCAGCGGGGCATTCGTCGATCGCGAGAACACCCAAATATAACAGAGATGGGCTGCGGGGGGGATGGGGCCCGTTGATTCTTTCGTTCCCTGCCCCTCTCCCTCCACTGCAGCCCACAGGCGGATGTTCCATTAAGGGGGTCTTCGCTACGGAGTGACCGTTAGTGCGTTTTGGTGAATTCCCTGTTATATTGGCTGAAAACTGACGGAGTTTGACGGAGAATAACGGCCAGCGAAGACCCCCTAAGACTACTTTTTAGAGAGGCTGCGGTGGCACCCCACACACGTACACATACACACACACACCTCGGCCTGAGGTGCGATGTGGTTCTTTCTTGCAGCAGGCACTGTGCGACCCCCCCTCCCCAGCTCCATCGCCCCACGCTGGGTGTGTCGAAGAAAGGAACGAAGGCGAAGACAGCGGGTCGCGGGAAGAGGGGGGGGGGTCAGGGAGAGGGGCAAGGAGCTGGCGGACGCAATGCGTTTAACTGTGCAACCGGGAAGAGAGAGAATTGCTGCGGAAGAGAGAGAGAGAGAGGGGGGGGGGAAGGCTATAATAGCATTTGTTCAAATCGATTGAAAATTGAAAACAGGGCAGGAACGAAGAAAGGCGGGGAAGAGAGAGAGAGAGAGAGAGAGAGAGAGAGAGAGAGAGAGAGAGAGAGAGAGAGAGAGAGAGAGAGAGAGAGAGAGAGAGAGAGAGAGAGAGAGAGAGAGAGAGAGAGAGAGAGAGAGAGAGAGAGAGAGAGAGAGAGAGAGAGAGAGAGAGAGAGAGAGAGAGAGGGAAGGTAGTAACATAGAAGGTGTGTGGCTGTTGTTCCACATTTGAAAGCGCCCTATCACTTCACAGCTACAACCGCTCTGATGAATTTCCTTTGTTTGTTGCGTTGACGCTTCTACACACAAAACCCTGAACTGATCACACCCTGAGCCTGATGAAGGGTGGGGTTAGTGTATAGAGCACGTTTGGTTGCAGCTGTGGTGGGGCGCTTTCCGCTCACACGAGTGTGCTTAATTTAAAAAATACCACACGTGTGGGAGAGGGGACCTTAGCTTGTCCTGCTGCGTGCGGTGGAAGAGAGACGGTGGCGTGCGGGGGCAGTATATAAAGAAAGGGAACAGAAGAGAGTCGATCTCCCACTTCGCCCTTGCTGCCTAGAGGATGTGTGAGTGTGGGGTGTGGGTGGGCAATGTGACAAGCAGGGATGACTTCACTGCCGCAACGAAGGTTGAGATACGGAAAAGAAAACCGAAATACAGCCGAGTGAATCACAAAAGAGAGAGAGATCGCCGTTTCATTTATCTGGCATCTTCCATTGGCTGGAGCTTCAAGGGGGGGGGCAGCACGCCAGGCACGGTGCCAATCGCTTGAGAGAAGGGGAAGCGAGGGGAGCAATGCCAAGAGGGGGGGAGGGGTTTGTGTATTTTTCGAGCGCTGAATACACAGAAAAACCACAACACGAGACTCCGCCGCTCTTTACCCCCCCCCCTGCTGTGCTGAGAGAAAAAATGCATTGGACGATTCCACCTGGGGTAATCAGGCTGGGGGAAAAAACAACAAATCACAACGAATCACACCCGATCACAACAAATCACAACGCCAAATGTTGTGATTTGTTGTGATTTGTTGCGATTTGTTGTGGCCAGTTGTGATTTGTTGCGACCAGTTGTGACGACTTGTGACCCTTTTGTGATGAGTTGTGATGAGTTGTGATGAGGTGTGATCTGTTGTGATCTGTTGTGATCGCGATCCAAAATTTCAAAAATTTAAAATTTTGGATCGCGATCACAACAGATCACAACAGATCACACCTCATCACAACTCATCACAAAAGGGTCACAAGTCGTCACAACTGGTCACAACAAATCACACCACGTCACACCTAGTCACAACAAATCACAACTGGCCGCAACAAATCGCAAAAAATCACAACAAATCACAACATTTGCCTTGTGATTTGTTGTGATCTGTTGTGATCGGGTGTGATTTGTTGTGATTTGTTGTTTTTTTCCCCAGCCTGATTACCCCACCACCGAAACATGTGGTAGGTGGGCAATAAAGAGCAGTGCGAGGGGGTTCTGTGTGTCAATCAGCCATCACCTTTAGGACCCCTTTGCACCTAATACGCCCCAACACTTCGACACCAGCCTCTGTGGGAGACTGTAATCGGGAAGGGGTAGTGCAGGTCAATGCCACAACTGCGAGTGGAGGCAGCATCGGAGTTCATTCGGTGCGGCCTGCAGTATGAAGCTTTCCAGAGATATATACCGTATACCATACATCGGGCGTTATTGCGTTACCAGTAACGGTAATACCGTTATTTTTTCGGTAAAATAACTTACCGTTAATAACGTTCCAGAACGGCCGAATAACGTTATCCGAAAATCGGTAACGTTATTTTCCCGCGTTATACCGTTATCGATAACGGTAATACCGTTATTACCGTTATCAGGAACGGTAATAACGTTATCGGTAACGTTATTACCGTTATTACCGTTATCGGTAATGGTAATACCGTTATCAGTAACGTTATTACCGTTATTACCGGTAATACCGCGTTATTTTCGGTATTTTTGGGCAACTTCTATAGGGGGACCCTTTTCGAATTTTTTTTTCGGGGTGGCCAGAATGGGCTGTTTTAGGCTATTTGAGGCCATTTTCGAGCAAATTTTTGGGTTTAGAGCCACGCAAAGGGTCTAAAATGGGCATGCCAATCTCAAAAAATGCTCAAAATTCCGAGAGATTTCAGATTTTTCGGATTTTTTGACCGAGAAAATTCTGACCCCAAAATGTGGTCCTTGTGGTCTGGAACTGTCCGTTGTCGAAGGAATTGGTGAAAAAAATCGTGATTTTTGGCCTCTGGATCACCCATGCCGTCCCAAAAATCAAGCAAAAGAGGTTTGGTAGGTGCATTTTTGGGTGAACATGAGCCATTGTGCCAACCTGCTTGATTTCACCCGAAAATCGGAATCCGTTGAATATGGTTTCTGATGAAAATGTGAAAATTTTCGACCTTCTTCGCAGTTTTTGCCACTTCCTTGCCCCATCTTTCCCACCCAAAATCGAAGTACCGTGAATGGTGTTGTTGAAAGGTCCAAATTGCGTTGGTTGTGCGTAGTTCTGCCGAAATCGTGCACACGTTGTGCATAGTGCATGTGTAACGCCATTTGCGACCAAAATGTAAATTTCCTGCACCCGAGCGTTGACGCTTCCACACACCCTTACAAACCCACTTGCCTGATGAAGGGGGTGGTGTGTAGAGCACGTTTGGCAGGGCTGAATGACACTTTCCGCGCGAAGGTCGTGTGCGTAATTAAAAAACGGTCCGAGGGCCGGAGGCCCGAGGCCTTTTTTTACCTGCACGAGGGTGCAATTGAGGCCGATACGGGGTGCAGATGATGGTTTCTTGCACAACCCAGTCATGTTTTGCACATCACGACGAACTCGGAAATTCCTCATATTTGCACTGGTGCAAATATGGGACCTGGAGTGCGTGCAAATAATGACTGGGGGGGTGCAAGAAAGTTCAAATTGCGTAGTTCCTGCGTACTTCGTGCGTAGCCCGAGCGTACTTTGGGTAGTTCGTGCGTATATTGTGCGAAGCGTCTTTGACAGCACCAGTAACGGACTTTTGGAACGTAACTATTTTAGAACGGACCGGGAAAAAATGGGCACGTCGCTACTTCGCGCTACTTCGTCGCTCGTAACGAGTAAAAATATCAGGTGGTTTATACACCGCCAATGTGAGGTGTGCGGGTGTATTCCTGAAGGATTCACTTCTGCGTCCACACTGAGTGATTTTGGAGTGATTTTCACTCCAAATTTCACTCCAGGAACATTGGATGCTGCAAGGTTGCAGGGGTTTCTGCAGTATTTGCCTTGAAAAAGCCAAAGGAGGATTCTTCATATTCCTGGATTTCCCGAATTTCCTGGATTTCCCCCGGCCCCTTAGGCGATTTCAGGGCGGACAGGGCGGACATACCCGGACCCGGAAATCCGGGTGTCCGGATGTCCGGGTCCAATTTTGACCCCCCCCCCCCCCCCCCCCGGACATTTCCCGAATTTCCCGCCCGGACATGTCCGCCCGGACATCCGGACATCCAGAAATGTCCGCCCCGGACAGGGCGGACATGTCCGGGCGGACATTTTCTGGTGTCCGGATGTCCGGGCGGACATGTCCGGACCCGGAAATTCGGGAAATCCAATTTTGACCCCCCCCCGGACATGTCCGGCCAGGACCTCAATAGTTTGATTTTTGGTCCAGAAAAGCGCCCTATCACTTCACAGCTACAACCGCTCTGATGAATTTCCTTTTGTTTGTTGCGTTGACGCTTCTACACCAGGACCCTCATCCGGAGGGACGTGTCCGTCTCGTTCTCAACGAGGCGGGCGCGCTGGTAAAAGTGTAGGTGGCATCGACACTGGTGGCAACTCCACGGGGTGTGTGGCCTGCGTCCCTCGCGTGTACGCGTCTGCGCGTTGGTCGTGGGTCGCAACCCAGTGTGGAATAAGTCGTATCTGCTGGCGGCGCGCTGTTGTGTATATCTCCTGCAGCAGGAGGTTGCCTCGGTAGTTGGCGCAGTGGCCCTTCCGGAGCGCGAACACCAGGCCGAGGTTGTCTATGTGGCAGGTTACGCTTGCCTCCCTCACACGCTGCATCATGCGCACCCCCTGCCACACTGCATACGCTTCCTTCAGGAAGATGTTCGTGTCCGCGTCGCTCCCTTCGAACGCCCCTTGGGACACTGACTCCCCTCCCGGCAGCACGAGCACCGCCGCCCACGCCGTGGATGACGCGTCTGTCCAGAGCTCAATGGTCGGTGGCGGGTTCTGCGGCGTATACCACTCGTTGTCCTCGATGAGGCGTGCCCGCGCCACTGTCTCCGCCTGCACCGACGGAGGTACTGCGACCCTGGAGTCCCATCGGGCGTTGTTTGAGTGCGTCTGCTTCGCGATGCGCCGCACGAAGGACAACACGGCTGGCATGTAACACATCGGTGTCCGCATCACATACGACTGCCAGACGAAAGACCCGAATACTCTGAACGCCCTGCGTGGTGTCGTGTGGCCGTTGACGACTTCCTTGTACTCTTCCCGTCCGAGGACTTTTTGCACCCAGGCTGTGTCCATGTGGAAACGGTGTCGCGTCAGGTCGAAGTGGATCCCGAACACTGTGAAGTCCTGCAGCGGCACGCCGTGTTGTGTGTCGTCGAAGTTCAGGGCGGCCCCCACCTTCTCGCAGCGGCTGATGAAGTCGGCGTACCTCGCCTGTGCCTCTGGTAGGGAGTCTCCGACAGCGATGAAGTTGTCAATCCAGACTATTCCGTGCTCTGGCGGGAGCAGCACGCGTGCGCTGCGGTTCGCGATTGCCGGGGAATGTGACCACCCCATGCACATGACAGTCAGGAAGGTCTTCACGAATGTCTTTCTCTCCCCGCCTAGGCGCACTTCGAAATAGCGTTGGATCTCCTTGTGTACGGGGAACTGGTAGAACCAGCTGCGTGCATCTGCCATCACCACCCAGCTCGCCGCGGCCACTCGCTGTGTCACCTCCGTGATGTCCTGCAAACGCATGTCCGGTGGGCGTGTCATCAGTGCATTTAGCCGCCTTGCGTCGACGATGAAACGTTGGCCCCCAGACTTCTTGGACACGGTGAACGCTGGCAGCGTGAGGTACGGGTGTGCATCCGCCTCCGTCAGGACGCCATACTCAACCAAGGTGTCCAGGTGGTGCAACATGTGGCGTGATACCTTCCTCCCCGTTTTACGTAGTTCTTGGCGGGCCTCGGGAAGCAGTGCGTCAGCGAAAGCGGCTGGCTTGGTGATGAGGTCCAAGACCCCCGTCAGTTCACCCTCGCTGTCCAACCGTCGCAGTTCCTTGAGATTGAGGCGCGAGGTGCAGATCTCCGCGATGTAGTCCTCTTCCTCCGACAGCTCCGTCTTCGCGTTGGCTGGCCGTATCACCTTCCCCCCCGTGCACACACCCAAGTCCTCCCCGTAGAGGTCCTCGACACCCGGACCGTACGACTCTGCGCTATCCACCTCGCTCCACGCTTCCTCATCACTGGGTGGTGGGTCGGACGCGGCTTCGTCGGATGTGGCATCTTCGTAGTAGCGGCGCGCTGCGAACAGCCTCGTGGTCCCCGGGAAGTGGGTTGCTGTCAGGGGTTTTGGCTGTGTGCGCGTCGTCCCCCCTTGCTGTCGTTTTTTCTTCACCACTCGATCTTCGCCGACACCTGTGCTGTCTCGCGCGCGTGTGCGTTTTCCGCCGCTGATACGTAACGCATCACACCGTCGACCGTCGCGTGTCTCGAGAGGAGGCGCACCTCCTCCAGTGGAACGTTCTTTCGCGCAAGCTGTGTGAGTGCCCCCCTCCGCAGAGAGTGTGCCGTGAGCCCCCTCCGTGCCCGCTTGACGGCTTTTACCACGGTCCGGTAGGTGACGTCCGCCGGGAACAGTCTCGTCTCTCCTGCTCTGCGCGCCCTGCGGAGGCGGTGTCGGAGGATACGGTGTAGGTCCTTCGGCAGGGAGATCCCTGTGATGTGACCCATGTGGAAGGGGTCCGCCTTCGACTGGGTCCAGCGCACGTATATCGGCTCGCTGCGCTTTTCCGCTGTGACGTCCTTCACATACAAGCGCAGTGCGTCCGAGGCCCTTGCCGCACCCCCCCACATGATGCCGAGCAGCAGTTTCACGAGGGGACGTGGCTCCTTCGCTAGCGCCTCCCGGATGTTGTGGGCTGTTGCTGGTTCTGCTTGCTTCAGTGGTCGTAGTGCTCCTCCCCGTTTCAGCGCCCGCCTGTAGTCCGCCACAATTTGTTTTCCGTCGAGGGGGAACGCTGCGAAGCGTCTGAGTGCTGCTGCAAGGTTGTTGAGGTACTGGAGGGCGGACTGCACTGATAGCCCGTCCTTCCGTTGCTTCGTGACCCACAGCACCGCCCCTTCGTCGTGTGGCAGTGTTCGCCTCTCCGCTTTCATCCACCCTTCCCGGAACTGCGAGTACCTGTCGTATGTGCGGCGGAGGGCCCCCCAGTATGTGGGTGCGAGGGCTTGGGCCAGGGTGTGTTGCAGTTCCTGGCGAATGGTGGTTGCTTCCTCCGGGGTCACGCTCGTCTCGGTCTTGCGGGGGCGTCCTCTTGTTGACGGGGGGGCAGATGGTACTGCCTTCACATACACTACCGCGGCGGGGGGGAGGGTCGTGGCCCGCGGGCGTCCCCTGCTGGTGTCGGGGAGTCACTGTCGCTTGCCTTTCCCCCCCCGTCCTTTGTGATGGCCCTTTCCCGAGTAGGGCGCGGGGCGGTCCTGCGTGTTACGCTCCTGCAGGAACCGCTCCTGAAACGCGGCCCGCCTCTCCTGTGTGTCGTCCTGCGTGGCCCGCCCCTCCCGGAGTAGGCGCCCGTGTGTCACCGCATCGTACTTCGCTGGGTCCATAATCTTCGCCTTTGCCAGGTAGAGGCGGGCGCCCGCGCGCCCCTTCAGGAGAAAGTGCGAGTTCATAACGACGATTGTCTTGTGGAGGGCCTCGGTAAAGCGATCCGGATCATCGTCGTCGCGGATCAGTCCCATTGTCTGAAACAGAGCGTCGAAGGCCTGGATGAGCTGGTGTTGCCAGTCTGGTGAGCTCGGGGCATCGCTGAGCTCCGCCTGTCGGAAAACCCGGGATACCTCAGCTTTCACCAACCTGCGTCCGGGGACAGTGGCGATCGACGATCCCCAGGTCGACACGATGTGGGCGGAGAAATCGGCGGGCAGCTCGGCCTCCGTCCGCTGCAGCGCCTTCTGCAGAGTGGCCATCTGCTTCGCCTGCGTCTCCACGGTCTTCTTCAGCTCCTTCTGTTCCTTCTCCAGCCGGCCTGTCAATTTCAGCAGGTACTCCAGCGAGTTCGCCACGCGGAGATCGGTGTTCGAGTCGGCGGGGTGGTGTGCGTCCCTGTGCTGGAGGCCCGTGCCACTCTGGCTGTCCGCCTCGCTGTACTCCCCGTCCTCGCCTAGCTCGCCCGTCGCTGCTGCCAGGTCCGCCGCGGTCTCCTCGTCGACTGCCTGCCGGACCCATGCGCACTCGGGGCACACCCAGCCCCTGTCCCCTGCGCCCTCGAGCCATTCGGGGACGACGTGCGCCGGGATGCGCTCTCTCAAGCACGTCCTGACCGTGGTCCCACCGCAGTCGTGGCAGCTGAATGCGGTCCTGGCTGTGTGTGTAGTATTGCACGTTTCGAATATGCACTCGGGGCGACGCTCTGCTGGCTCGTTGTCGGGGTGGGCGGGGTCGGGAACCTTCAGGGTGTCCCAATCCAGAGTGGCCATCTTCTCTGTTACGCAGCTCGGCGTAGTTACTGTTCCTGTCCTATTCACGCAGCTCGGCGTAGTTTCTGTTCCTCTCCTATTCACGCAGCTCGGCGTAGTTTCTGTTTCTCTCCTATACACGCAGCTCGGCGTAGTTTCTGTTCCTCTCCTATACACGCAGCTCGGCGTACTCCCTCAGCCCGTTCTGTTCCTCTCCTATACACGCAGCTCGGCGTACTCCCTCAGCCCGTTCTGTTCCTCTCCTATACACGCAGCTCGGCGTACTCTGTCCGCTTCTGTCACTCTTGCTCCCCTCTTGATTCTCTCGCCTGCTTGATAGTTTGATGCGTTGACGCTTCTACACACAAAACCCTGAACTGATCACACCCTGAGCCTGATGAAGGGTGGGGTTAGTGTATAGAGCACGTTTGGTTGCAGCTGTGGTGGGGCGCTTTCCGCTCACACGAGTGTGCTTAAAAATAGTTTGAAAATTATTGAAATCTGGGTGCCCAAAAAAAAAATTTCCTAAGACCGGCGATTTGTAGGGGGACCCTTTCGAATTTTTTTTTTAAGCACACTCGTGTGAGCGGAAAGCGCCCCACCACAGCTGCAACCAAACGTGCTCTATACACTAACCCCACCCTTCATCAGGCTCAGGGTGTGATCAGTTCAGGGTTTTGTGTGTAGAAGCGTCAACGCATTTCTGTACTTCATTGTAAGCAGGCGAGAGAATCAAGAGGGGGGCAAGAGTGACAGAAGCGGACAGAGTACGCCGAGCTGCGTGGTCGTTCTGAAGAGAGAGGGACAGTAACTACGGGCTGAGGGAGTACGCCGAGCTGCGTGTATTTTGAGGTCAGAGAGGGACAGTAACTACGCCGAGCTGCGTGTATCGTACAGAGAGGGACAGTAATTACGCCGAGCTGCGTGTATCTTGAGGTCAGAGAGGGACAGTAACTACGCCGAGCTGCGTGTATTTTACAGAGAGGGACAGTAACTACGCCGAGCTGCGTGTATCTTACAGAGAGGGATAGTAATTACGCCGAGCTGCGTGTATCTTGAGGTCAGAGAGGGACAGTAACTACGCCGAGCTGCGTGTATCTTACAGAGAGGGACAGTAACTACGCCGTGCTGCGTGTATCTTGAGGTCAGAGAGGGACAGTAACTACGCCGAGCTGCGTGTATTTTACAGAGAGGGACAGTAACTACGCCGAGCTGCGTGTATCTTACAGAGAGGGATAGTAATTACGCCGAGCTGCGTGTATCTTGAGGTCAGAGAGGGACAGTAACTACGCCGAGCTGCGTGTATCTTACAGAGAGGGACAGTAACTACGCCGTGCTGCGTGTATCTTACAGAGAGGAACAGTAACTACGCCGAGCTGCGTAACAGAGAAGATGGCCACTCTGAATTGGGACACCCTGAAGGTTCCCGACCCCGCCCACCCCGACAACGAGCCAGCAGAGCGTCGCCCCGAGTGCATATTCGAAACCTGCAATACAACGCACACAGCCAGGACCGCATTCAGCTGCCACGACTGCGGTGGGACCACGGTCAGGACGTGCATGAGAGAGCACATCCCGGCGCACATCGTCCCCGAATGGCTCGAGGGCGCAGGGGACAGGGGCTGGGTGTGCCCCGAGTGCGCATGGGTCCGGCAGGCGGTCGACGAGGAGACCGCGGCGGACCTGGCAGCAGGGGCGGGCGAGCTAGGCGAGGACGGGGAGTACAGCGAGGCGGACAGCCAGAGTGGCACGGGCCTCCAGCACAGGGACGCACACCACCCCGCCGACTCGAACACCGATCTCCGCGTGGCGAACTCGCTGGAGTACCTGCTGAAGTTGACAGGCCGGCTGGAGAAGGAGCAGAAGGAGCTGAAGAAGACCGTGGAGACGCAGGCGAAGCAGATGGCCACTCTGCAGAAGGCGCTGCAGCGGACGGAGGCCGAGCTGCCCGCTGACTTCTCCGCCCACATCGTGTCGACCTGGGGATCGTCGATCGCCACTGCCCCCGGACGCAGGTTGGTGAAAGCTGAGGTATCCCGGGTTTTCCGACAGGCGGAGCTCAGCGATGCCCCGAGTTCACCGGACTGGCAACACCAGCTCATCCAGGCCTTCGACTCTCTGTTTCAGACAATGGGGCTGATCCGCGACGACGACGATCCGGACCGTTTTACCGAGGCCCTTCACAAGACAATCGTCGCTATGAACTCACACTTTCTCCTGAAGGGGCGAGCGGGCGCCCGCCTCTACCTGGCAAAGGCGAAGATTATGGACCCAGCGAAGTACGATGCGGTGGCACACGGGCGCCTACTCCGGGAGGGGCGGGCCACGCAGGACGACACGCAGGAGAGGCGGGCCGCGTTTCAAGAGCGGTTCCTGCAGGAGCGTAACACGCAGGACCGCCCCGCGCCCTACTCGGGAAAGGGCCACCACAAAGGACGGGGGGGGAAAGGCAAGCGACAGTGACTTCCCGACACCAGCAGGGGACGCCCGCGGGCCACGACCCTCCCCCCCGCCGCGGTGGTGTATGTGAAGGCAGTACCATCTGCCCCCCCGTCAACAAGAGGACGCCCCCGCAAGACCGAGACGAGCGTGACCCCGGAGGAAGCAACCACCATTCGCCAGGAACTACAGCACACCCTGTCCCAAGCCCTCGCACCCACATACTGGGGGGCCCTCCGCCGCACATACGACAGATACTCGCAGTTCCGGGAAGGGTGGATGAAAGCGGAGAGGCGGACACTGCCACACGACGAAGGGGCGGTGCTGTGGGTCACGAAGCAACGGAAGGACGGGCTATCAGTGCAGTCCGCCCTCCAGTACCTCAACAACCTTGCAGCAGCACTCAGACGCTTCGCAGCGTTCCCCCTCGACGGAAGACAAATTGTGGCGGACTACAGGCGGGCGCTGAAACGGGGAGGAGCACTACGACCACAGAAGCAAGCAGAACCAGCAACAGCCCACAACATCCGGGAGGCGCTAGCGAAGGAGCCACGTCCCATCGTGAAACTGCTGCTCGGCATCATGTGGGGGGGTGCGGCAAGGGCTTCGGACGCACTGCGTTTGGATGTGAAGGACGTCACAGCGGAAAAGCGCAGCGAGCCGATATACGTGCGCTGGACCCAGTCGAAGGCGGACCCTTTCCACATGGGTCACATCACAGGAATCTCCCTGCCGAAGGACCTACACCGTATCCTCCGACACCGCCTCCGCAGGGCGCGCAGTGCAGGAGAGACGAGACTGTTCCCGGCGGACGTCACCTACCGGACCGTGGTAAAAGCCGTCAAGCGGGCACGGAGGGGGCTCACGGCACACTCTCTGCGGAGGGGGGCACTCACACAGCTTGCGCGGAAGAACGTTCCACTGGAGGAGGTGCGCCTCCTCTCGAGACACGCGACGGTCGACGGTGTGATGCGTTACGTATCAGCGGCGGAAAACGCACACGCGCGCGAGACAGCACAGGTGTCGGCGAAGATCGAGTGGTGAAGAAACAACGACAGCAAGGGGGGACGACGCGCACACAGCCAAAACCCCTGACAGCAACCCACTTCCCGGGGACCACGAGGCTGTTCGCAGCGCGCCGCTACTACGAAGATGCCACATCCGACGAAGCCACGTCCGACCCACCACCCAGTGATGAGGAAGCGTGGAGCGAGGTGGATAGCGCAGAGTCGTACGGTCCGGGTGTCGAGGACCTCTACGGGGAGGACTTGGGTGTGTGCACGGGGGGGAAGGTGATACGGCCAGCCAACGCGAAGACGGAGCTGCCGGAGGAAGAGGACTACATCGCGGAGATCTGCACCTCACGCCTCAATCTCAAGGAACTGCGACGGTTGGACAGCGAGGGTGAACTGACGGGGGTCTTGGACCTCATCGCCAAGCCAGCCGCTTTCGCTGACGCACTGCTTCCCGAGGCCCGCCAAGAACTGCGAAAAACGGGGAGGAAGGTATCACGCCACATGTTGCACCACCTGGACACCTTGGTTGAGTATGGCGTCCTGACGGAGGCGGATGCACACCCGTACCTCACGCTGCCAGCGTTCACCGTGTCCAAGAAGTCTGGGGGCCAACGTTTCATCGTCGACGCAAGGCGGCTAAACGCACTGATGACACGCCCACCGGACATGCGTTTGCAGGACATCACGGAGGTGACACAGCGAGTGGCCGCGGCGAGCTGGGTGGTGATGGCAGATGCACGCAGCTGGTTCTACCAGTTCCCCGTACACAAGGAGATCCAACGCTACTTCGAAGTGCGCCTAGGCGGGGAGAGAAAGACATTCGTGAAGACCTTCCTGACTGTCATGTGCATGGGGTGGTCACATTCCCCAGCAATCGCGAACCGCAGCGCACGCGTGCTGCTCCCGCCAGAACACGGAATAGTCTGGATTGACAACTTCATCGCTGTCGGAGACTCCCTACCAGAGGCACAGGCGAGGTACGCCGACTTCATCAGCCGCTGCGAGAAGGTGGGGGCCGCCCTGAACTTCGACGACACACAACACGGCGTGCCGCTGCAGGACTTCACAGTGTTCGGGATCCACTTCGACCTGACGCGACACCGTTTCCACATGGACACAGCCTGGGTGCAAAAAGTCCTCGGACGGGAAGAGTACAAGGAAGTCGTCAACGGCCACACGACACCACGCAGGGCGTTCAGAGTATTCGGGTCTTTCGTCTGGCAGTCGTATGTGATGCGGACGCCGATGTGTTACATGCCAGCCGTGTTGTCCTTCGTGCGGCGCATCGCGAAGCAGACTCACTCGAACAACGCCCGATGGGACTCCAGGGTCGCAGTACCTCCGTCAGTGCAGGCGGAGACAGTGGCGCGGGCACGCCTCATCGAGGACAACGAGTGGTATACGCCGCAGAACCCGCCACCGACCATTGAGCTCTGGACAGACGCGTCATCCACGGCGTGGGCGGCGGTGCTCGTGTTACCGGGAGGGGAGTCAGTGTCCCAAGGTGCGTTCGAAGGGAGCGACGCGGACACGAACATCTTCCTGAAGGAAGCGTATGCAGTGTGGCAGGGGGTGCGCATGATGCAGCGTGTGAGGGAGGCAAGCGTGACCTGCCACATAGACAACCTCGGCCTGGTGTTCGCGCTCCGGAAGGGCCACTGCGCCAACTACCGAGGCAACCTTCTGCTGCAGGAGATATACACAACAGCGCGCCGCCAGCAGATACGACTGATTCCACACTGGGTTGCGACCCACGACCAACGCGCAGACGCGTACACGCGAGGGACGCAGGCCACACACCCCGTGGAGTTGCCACCAGTGTCGATGCCACCCACACTTTTACCAGCGCGCCCGCCTCGTTGAGAACGAGACGGACACGTCCCTCCGGATGAGGGTCCTGGTGTAGAAGCGTCAACGCAACAAACAAAGGAAATTCATCAGAGCGGTTGTAGCTGTGAAGTGATAGGGCGCTTTTTAAGCACACTCGTGTGAGCGGAAAGCGCCCCACCACAGCTGCAACCAAACGTGCTCTATACACTAACCCCACCCTTCATCAGGCTCAGGGTGTGATCAGTTCAGGGTTTTGTGTGTAGAAGCGTCAACGCAACAAACAAAGGAAATTCATCAGAGCGGTTGTAGCTGTGAAGTGATAGGGCGCTTTTTGGGGAAGGGTAAATTGAACGTTTTTGGCCAAATGAAGCCACTGCGACCATTCCCGGGCCTCGGAAATCAGATTTTGGCCCCTCAAATGCGGTGCCGGTCCGGACAAAAAACCGAAAAAATCGTGAAAAATGGCCCATTTTCCCCAGCCAAAAATGGGCCAAAAATGCCCCCCGGACACCCCCAGAGACATGTCCTAATCCGGGGTGCCAGTAGGGGGGACCTTTCGAATTTTTTTTCGAGGAGAGGTCAATTGAACGTTTTTGGACATCTGAGGCCACTGCGACCATTCCCAGGCCTCGGAAATGAGATTTTTGGCCCTCAAATGGGGTACCGGTCCCCACGAAATTCCGAAAAATTCATGAAAATCGAAAGGTCCCACGCACCAAATTCTGCCCAAAAATCGTCAAAAATGGACATGTCATATGCAGCAATGGGGCACCCATCACTCCCCAAATTTTGCTCAATGATTCCACGGCAAGCCAGATTTTCTGATCAATTAGTTTGTTTGAGCATGTTCCTGGCCCTTGTTTGGAAAGTAGATGACCCCTGGCTGGAGAGGACGGTTGTGCTCGACCGGACGGAGAGAGAACCTTCTCCATATCCACCTCCACTCCACAATGCCACAAGTGGCAGGAAGGCCGGGTGTTACAGGCCTCAACCAGGGTTCCAAGGCTCTCCACTTCCTGGCTGCGTCAGGGATCACCGGGTACAGCGAGCAGGATTACCTGTCCTGACACCCCAGCATGTACCACCGGAAGAACCCGAAACAGCAGCCCCCCCCTCATGGGGGTTGCAAGAGGCACGGAAATCGTTCAAATCGGACCAAGTCCGAAAATTCGGCACTTTCTTGGGTACAAATTGCGGTCCGAAATTTTCCGATTTTTTGAAAAAAGGCTAATTCTGTAAGGGGGACCTTTTCGAATTTTTTTTTCGGGCACTTTTTCCACAAGGAAATGTCCGCCCTGTCCGCTACTGTCCACTACCGATTTCAAGGATCCTCCAAAAAACATGATTTTTTCACGAAACTCGACATGTCCGTGCGTTATTATCCAAAAAATGGTCCCAGGGGGGTATTCTGGAGCCATCTCCACCAAAAACTACACCATCCGCCCGCAAAATTGTCCGAATAACGCAAGTTTTCATGAAAATAACGGAAAAATAACGCGTTATTTTAGGAGAAAACGTTTTCCAATTTTTTGACATCACGGAGTGGCCCCCTGGAGTGATATTTTACCCAAGAAAATTCTTTTAGGGGGGGTCGGGACCCGAGTTTCGGGTCAGATTCACCGGGAAATGCTGCCTTTTTTGGGGTCAAAAAATAACGCAAAAATAACGTTATTACCGTTACTGGTAACGGAATAACGCCCAATGTATGATAATACATGTATATACTTGTAGTTATACATGTAAAATTTACAAGATCCCACCGTGCAAGGATATCCCCCCCCCCCCCCCATCCCCGCGATCCGAAGGAGTGTCCCCTTCGTCGTTGGGTCCTCTTTCTCCTCCTCTTCGCCCCTCCCCCCCTCCTCCCAACCTTCTCAGAAATTTGCAAAAAAAAACGGCGATATGCACAGCCGCCCTAAGTGCCGCTGTGTGGATCGCTCAACTCTGCGCGCCCTCTCCCTCCTCCCCTCGCACATGGGGGAGGTGGAAGCTAAAAAAAACGGATCAACAAATCGAAGGATACAACGGGGTTTGTGTGTGTGGTGAGTGTGTGTGTGTGTGTGCTAGAAGTGGCACGTTTGTTTTTTGCACCCCTCCCCCGGCGCCATAAGGTGCTACCGATTGGTGTCACGGCGTGCTGGCTTTTTTTTTAAGCACACTCGTGTGAGCGGAAAGCGCCCCACCACAGCTGCAACCAAACGTGCTCTATACACTAACCCCACCCTTCATCAGGCTCAGGGTGTGATCAGTTCAGGGTTTTGTGTGTAGAAGCGTCAACGCAACAAACAAAAGGAAATTCATCAGAGCGGTTGTAGCTGTGAAGTGATAGGGCGCTTTGTTTTGCAGGGGGTGTTGTGGTGAGGCTTGGAATGGCGCCGATGCTTCATTTTGGGGGACGTTTGGTGTTGCCGCAAACTTATGCACGACACCTCCCCCGCCTTCGAGGTGGTTGGGATGCAGGTGAGTCAGCTGTTGAACCGAAAGGCTAACGTGTGTGGCTGTGGTGATCACATCAAAGGTCGAGGAGCCTTTCTGTGATCTACACTTCTCTCAAAGCGTATCAGCCGTGCTTCCTTATTTCCTACTTGATGCGTCGACGATTTCTACATTGTTTTTTTAAGCACACTCGTGTGAGCGGAAAGCGCCCCACCACAGCTGCAACCAAACGTGCTCTATACACTAACCCCACCCTTCATCAGGCTCAGGGTGTGATCAGTTCAGGGTTTTGTGTGTAGAAGCGTCAACGCAACAAACAAAAGGAAATTCATCAGAGCGGTTGTAGCTGTGAAGTGATAGGGCGCTTTACGCAAGCATGCGTTGGTGTTAAACGAAAAGAAACCCATTCGAGTGCGTGCAGAGGCAGGGCAGGGCAGGGGGCTGGCCCTGGGATACAGGCCACTCGATAACAGCCACCCCCTCTTCCAAAAGCCAGCAGGCGTGTTGTGCAGCCAGAAGATCTCCTACCCATGGGGGTTTGGCAACAAAAGGTGGGGGGGGGGGGAAGACAGGTAGGGGGGGGGGATTCTGTGAAGGGGAGAACGAACCGTCCCCGCCACGATGTGTGTTCACCCGGCGGTGGGGTGTTTGGGGCAATGCGGCACGTTTGTCAAGACTTCAAGGGAGAAGGAGATGCAGAAGATTGTCTACAGTTCCGCAATACGAGGGGGTGGTGGGGTGGGGTGGGGTGGGGGCGGGGTGTGCGTATATGTGTGTTTCGCCATCTGCCTGGAGTTAGGTATTTTTTTGGCTCTTTACTGAGTCGCCGCTCCCCCCACCCCCTCTCTTCCAACAAGGTACTTGTCAGGCGGAAATGCAGCGATAGGGGAAGTGCTAGGTGCTTGCCGTCACACACAGTCTTATGCGCCTGCCAATCACACACCAACACTTCCGCAGGCAAAATTTTCTGTGTGTGTCGTGCGATCAACGAAAAACTTTTTCTCGTTTACCTTTCGTATTTCTTCACGAATGATCCTGCACGACTCCAGCTATATTTCCCCCCCACCCCCGTTTGCAAGCAGCTTCCGAGATAGACAAAAAGAACACACAAATTTAAAAAGCGCCCTATCACTTCACAGCTACAACCGCTCTGATGAATTTCCTTTGTTTGTTGCGTTGACGCTTCTACACACAAAACCCTGAACTGATCACCCCCTGAGCCTGATGAAGGGTGGGGTTAGTGTATAGAGCACGTTTGGTTGCAGCTGTGGTGGGGCGCTTTCCGCTCACACGAGTGTGCTTAAAAAAAAATGCTAGATGGCTGGTGATGGGCGGTGTGAAACAAAGCACGCTGGCACAGACTCGCTCGACCGCCACACCGGTGGAAGCGTCGTGAGATGCTGCACAGATAAGGGTTTGTGTTTGCGCTGCCCCCATTCCAGCAAAAAAAAACCCCCCAGCAAGAATCCAGTCCAGGTGACACGCAGGACAACAAGAAGCTGCGGCTGCCTCGCTTGACCTTCTGTCGGCGAGTTACATTTGCACTTCCCTCCTGTGCGCTACGCTATGATTGATTCAAGCCGTTTGCCCCCGTCGAGGGAGGCCTACCTGTGTGCCATGTGAGATCAGACCAGGATCAGGGTGAACAGCCCTTCGTTCTACGTTTCTCCAAAACGATTCACATGCAAGGCGATCAAAACGATTGGCTGTCGAAGCAAAAAAGCCCCCCCCCCCCCAGGGCCCCCCCCCCTACGAAACCCTCCCCCCTCAGCATGGACCCAACCTGCACAACGAGTGAAGGAGGTTGGCTCTGTGTGTCACATTTAGCTATGGCAGTACTCCCGCTTCCTCAGAGGCCAGGTGTGAAATGGCATGACAAGGTGCCCCCACCCAACCACCCTGAAGCCCGCCTTCCGGGGGGGTTCGGTTAGTGGCGCGCCATGTGCCCCACCAAGTTGCCGAGATTGTTCAAGCGCGCTTGAAAAGTACTGCTGACACACTTCAGGAATCTGTCACTTGCTTGCATTGCACGCATCCACCCACCCGACAAAAAAAACACAGAAAAAAGATATTCCTTTGTTGGAAGAAATTGCCAGTACCCGCGACCTCACCCCCCCCCCCCCATTCCCCGTCCGCCCACACCAGCACACCGCACCGCCACCGCACCTCCCCACTCCCTGTTTCCCTTCAGATGTGTTGGTGCTGTTGGCAGCTTCCACGGCTCGATTGTCTGAGGGCTGGGGTCCAAAAATGGGGCCACAACTGGCATAGTTTGGTGGTCAGCATGCGGAGGGAGAGAGAGCGGGCCGCCCTGATCACACCTCGGCGTTCCTGCAATGAGGGAGGGCGAGAGGGGTGGAGGGTGAGGGTGCCGTTGAGTTGTTTTGAATTTTACGTGGGAGCAGTCAACGCATCACAAACAGAAATACTGGCAGGGAGCGGCTGTACTGGAGTGACAATTTTTTTTATACCATCCAAAACACAGCGCAGCATTGTGTATAGGAGGAAATACGATACTAGAAAGGACTGGCGTCATCACCTCTGTCATGTTTCCCTTTCTTCGTGCTCCACCACACCTTCTGTACTTCAGACAACACAAACACACAATAGCCGGTCGTGAGATTTGTGCAGAGGAGTGGTGGAAGCGGTCAACAAAACATTTTTCTGACCAAAATAGACCTGGCCACCTGTTCCTTGATTGCTGCCACAGCTGAGCCGTGAGCTCCAGGTGCAACCTCACAAAGGCACTTCCACACAAGCGCCCCCGCAGCTGTCTTGCGCTCCAAGAGCACAACCAGCTGTTTTTTCGTGACTCCACAGGTGACCTTTGCATCGCCAGCCGCGCTTTTTCTCCGTGACTTCACAGTCGAGCCCTGAGCTCCAGGAAAACCGCACACACCACTAGCCGTTCCTTGTGCCTCTTTAGTATGCCCTGAGCCTAGGAGCCCATCACAGGAAAAGAAGACCTCTGCACCGCGAGCCGTTTCTTCCTGCGACTCCACAGCGGGCCCTGAGCTCCAGGAGCTGATGTGCATTAGATTAAGACGTGCACCATTTGCTGCTCGTTACGCGACTCCACAGTGAGCCCTGAGCTCCCGGATCTGACCGCAGGAGAGGACCATGAGCTGTTCGCTTCGCGACTCCACAGTGGGCCTTGAGCTCCCGGAGCATGAGAGTATCACGAGCTGTTCGCCTGCGACTCCACAGTGAGCCCTGAGCTCCCGGATCTGACCGCAGGAGAGGACCATGAGCTGTTCGCTTCGCGACTCCACAGTGGGCCTTGAGCTCCCGGAGCATGAGAGTATCACGAGCTGTTCGCCTGCGACTCCACAGTGAGCCCTGAGCTCCCGGAGCTGACCGCATGAGACGACCATGAGCTGTTCGCTTTGCGACTCCACAGTGAGCCCTGAGCTCCCGGAGCATGAGAATGTCACGAGCTGTTCGCCTGTTCGCCACAGTGAGCCCTGACCTCCCGGATCTGACCGCATGAGAGGACCATGGGCTGTTCGCTTCGCGACTCCTCAGTGGACCCCCGAGCCCCCGGAGCATGAGTATGTCACGAGCTGTTTCACCTGCGACTTCACGTGAGCCCTGAGCCCCCGGAGCTGACCGCATGAGAGGACCATGGGCTGTTCGCTTCGCGACTCCACAGTGGGCCCTCGAACTCCCGGAGCATGAGAAGATCATCAGCTGTTCGTTCGCGACTCGACCCCCCAGGGCCCCCTCCGATTCGGACCCGCAGAGAGGTGACAACCTGTCTCGCAGGGTTCTGGGTCCAGCACGGCTCCTCCAGAGAGATGCTCGCAGAGAAGGATGCGATGCAGCTGACGACCGTCACTGTGCGCCGCATCGCGAGTTCCTCGCGGAGCAAGACCTGGACAGTGCGGAGGAGATCCTCGGGGGCTGGGCTTCGCCTCCCAGGGGTGACGAGCGCCCTCTGTGATAGCGTGGATAACCGGCGGTCGTATCAGCCGCATATGCCGGATTCAGCGTTTGAGGTGCTGCAGAGCGCGAGGGGGTTCAACCGGGTGCAGCGGGCGCGGGTTGTCCCCGGGACAGGCGATTCACAGACTGAGCCGAGTGGTTTCACAGACATCCGTGCATCGGCATCGATACAGGAGAGGCGGCACCTGATGCCACGAAACGCGCCAGCCGTGTCCACAATGGGAACAACCCACGAGTCCCTCGGGAGGGGGCGGGTATGAGGTGAACACTACCGGCGACTCCTTCGGTGACCTGCCGTTGCACCGCAGCAGGGGTTAACTTTGCACTGCGGATGCACGAGTCACTCTTCACCGTCCCCTGACACCCGTGCGGGTTGGGGTGAACAGCGGACCGGTCGCCTCGGAGGAAGTCGCTCTCACAAGCGTGTCGACTTCTTCGGGCGCACCGTGGACGTCGCGGTGCGGCCGGAGGGTGTGGGCCACTCGGGTGCGGTGGCCCTTCGCGTCGACCTGTGGACCTGCCTCCCTGCAGTGTCGGCCCCCCGAGGAGATGGCGCTGAAGGGGGTGAAGCAGGTGGTGCTGACGACCTGCATCTGGCCCGAAAATCCTGAAGTCCCACAGTGAGCCCTGAGCTCCCGGAACACGAGAAGACCATCAGCTGTATTGCCGGCAATTCCACAGCGGCCGAAGCTGACCGCACGAGAAGATCATGAGCTGGTCGTTCCCCGACTCCACAGTGAGACCTGTGCTCCCGGAGCTGATCGTGATTAGATGAAGACCTCTACACCACTCGCTGCTGCGCCTGCGACGCCACAGCGGGCCCTGAGCTCACCAGGAGCACCCGCGCGCAAACATTCACCACTCGTGATCCATGAACACCAGAAGCTGTTCGTCGGAGAAGAAGTCCTGTCCGGCACTAGCTGTCCGCCCTGCGACCCCACAGTCGAGCGGGAGAGACTTGGGTTTCCTGAGCTCCAGGAGGTGAAGACCTCCACGAGCCGCTCTTCTTCGACGCCACAGCCGAGCCCGAGTTCCAGGAACATCCGCGCATCTGACTGTTCCTTGCGACTCAACAGCTGAGCTGTGAGTAACCATCCCACACAACTAGTCATTAGTTCATCTGGAGCTCATCGCATGAGAGGAACCCCCGTTCTACCGGCCATCTTCTGCGATTCCGCAGCTGACCTGTGCCCCGAGGGCAAACCCCATGAGCAGAAGACCTCATACACAACTGGGCGTTCTCTCCGTACCACTCTACAGCTGAGCCGTGAGCTCCGGGAGGAACCTTCCGCAGAAGTAGCCGCTTCCTGCGCAGCCGAACCGAGGGCTCCAAGAGCCAAGCCCACCGAAGTTCACCTCTGCATCGGAGCGCCGCGGATGATCTCCAAGGTGCCGGTCTCGAGACCAGGCGTTTTTTGCATTCGACCTGCTGCCACTCAACGCGCATCCACAGAGATCTAAATGGGGAGGCAATGCGTCAAAAATGCCTTTTCCGCTGCGTTGCACACCCAAGGAACCCTAACGGGTCAGGATTTCCACACAACTGCATCACGCCGCAAACCTCGTCGGGTTTTCTCCACCGCCGATACAATGTGGACATCGCCGGTTCCGCACACCGGGTTTCTTCAGCCACGGGAATTTCACCAGGGGCCTCAAGGAGGCCGTGTCGAGGCAAGCTCTCCTGACAAACAACGGGCGAGGTCGACAAGACAGTTTGTTGGGACACGTTCCCTCTTCCTTCTGGCACTGGCGGTCCAGCCCCCCAGGGTGAGGGTTGCGAGGGTCTTCTTGTGGTTCTGCGCCTCAACGCGAAAGCCACCATTTGGCTGGAGTCCGACAGAAGCCGCTGCACCGAGCAATACGAACGTGTGTCAACTGTGGCAGGTCACGGTCCGGTTGATCTCCGCCGCGCCCGCCTGGGCGATATCTAACCACAGAACAGATGTCACCCCTTCTTACGTGGGAAACGTTCACGCAGGTACTGAGGATGAACAAATGGAGAGTTCAATGGAGTGTTTTCACCCCACTCCCTCCTGGCGAGGCGCAATGTACTACCGAACTACTCTCGCGGCACGCAGCAAGGAAGCGTTCAGGCGCTCATCACCTTGATGACGAGAATCCGAAGGCGAGGGGTCAGCAACACGAACGTGAACATACAGCAAAGCTGCAAAACTCCCCTATCATGTACCGAAGCCGGTTTTTTCGGCACCGCAACAGATTGACTGTTTTCCAACCGAAGTACGACAGTCGAGGGCGTTTTCTGAACAACACGCGTCGTATTGGACACTGACACAACCCACAGCGGCCCCGCGCCATGGGCGACAAGGGACTGGACATTTTGTTTCCGTTATGGGTGCTGAGTCGAAAATTTCCGGGACAATCCGCAGCGCACCCACCGCGGAGGCCGAAACCCGCAGAGGTGAAAGAAGACACGACCTGTTACGTCCAGCCCGATGCGCAGCTCAAAAATCGGAGAGTGACCGACCCCATCGCGAACACAGATACGTAAGCTCCCCATCTTCCCCGAAAAGAGGGCCTCCCCAACCGCCGGAGTTTTTTCTCGAGGCGCCGGGCGTCATCTCACCGACACCCCTCCCCGTACCGACGGGAGGAGGTTAAGGTGTTGACCGTGTTGGTGAAAGCCGACCCTGAAGAACTGCGAGCCTCCACGGGTTAACAAGAGGAACGAACGGCGGCGGATGGGGGTTTTATCTCGAATGGGGTTCTTTTCGTTTAACACCAACGCATGCTTGCGTAAAGCGCCCTATCACTTCACAGCTACAACCGCTCTGATGAATTTCCTTTTGTTTGTTGCGTTGACGCTTCTACACACAAAACCCTGAACTGATCACACCCTGAGCCTGATGAAGGGTGGGGTTAGTGTATAGAGCACGTTTGGTTGCAGCTGTGGTGGGGCGCTTTCCGCTCACACGAGTGTGCTTAACAAAAATATATCATGGTAGTCCTGAGATGCGACTCCCAAGGTGCATGTACCCATACGTCACATCCTCGACAACGACTGGGTCGTCGCGCCTGACTTCGGTACAGGTGTATGGGACGGCCCTATCGCGCCGAAAGGGCAGCACATCGGATTATAAACTTCATCATGTCCCGGCAAGCACTGGCCACCTTCACCAGCTTCATGGGGCGCCACCAGTCACCGGGTCGACGCAACGGTTTCCAGCGCTAGGCTTCGAGCTCGACCTCACCACCGTTTTTCCGGTCCGCACCAAGTGGGCACGCTCATCAGGCGACAGACGACGCAGACCACAGCGTCAGCAGGGTTCTCGACATACGAAGGTTCAACGACCGAGTCCAAGCCCTTATCTACAGCGCGGATCTGACCGACACCCGCGGGCACAGAGCCCCAGAAGCACATGGCGTTTGCGCTACTTCGAGGCCGGCGTCTAGCAGGACACCGTCTTCGACCGCAGCAATACCCTCGACAGGTACGAAAGCCTGAGATGTGAAGGATCCGGCGCCCCCATCGCGGGGGCGCCCATGGCCGCACAGCGAGCCGACTCCTCACGCGAAGGACAGTGACTACAACAGCCGTACCCTCTCTTCCTAAAATTAAGCGCTTCGCGTCCCTGAGGGTCCTGGGTGGAAGCGGTCAACAAAACATTTTTCTTCGTTCCATTTTTGTGTTTCCATAGCGCCAAGTAAGATATCGACAGAAGGACGTCTAGTACGCGTATTTATACCATCCAAAACACAGCGCAGCATTGTGTATAGGAGGAAATACGATACTAGAAAGGACTGGCGTCATCACCTCTGTCATGTTTCCCTTTCTTCGTGCTCCACCACACCTTCTGTACTTCAGACAACACAAACACACAATAGCCGGTCGTGAGATTTGTGCAGAGGAGTGGTGGAAGCGGTCAACAAAACATTTTTCTTCGTTCCATTTTTGTGTTTCCATAGCGCCAAGTAAGATATCGACAGAAGGACGTCTAGTACGCGTATTTCGGGCACTTTTTCCACAAGGAAATGTCCGCCCTGTCCGCTACTGTCCACTACCGATTTCAAGGATCCTCCAAAAAACATGATTTTTTCACGAAACTCGACATGTCCGTGCGTTATTATCCAAAAAATGGTCCCAGGGGGGTATTCTGGAGCCATCTCCACCAAAAACTACACCATCCGCCCGCAAAATTGTCCGAATAACGCAAGTTTTCATGAAAATAACGGAAAAATAACGCGTTATTTTGGTAAAACACACCCCGTGTGGTAGAGAAAATACGGCAAGAGTCTCGGTGGGTCGGAAGAGCAGATGGTTCCCGCAACAGCTCCCGGGGAGCGGCGGGTATTTCGCATAGGATGCCGGATGTGTGAACACGTTTGTGCGGTTTGCCCTGTGTTGTGTGAACATATGTGTATGTGTGTGGTTATAAAGTTTTAAGGCGGTGTCGCCCTGCACGGGCAGTAGCACCTCCCCTTCAGTATCGCACTCCCGAAGGATTCCCCAACACGACGTGACACCGGTTTCGACGCGTACTCTTCGTACCCCTCCCCCCGGCCGCGTCTCTTCAGCGAAGAACCGGGGATAATCGGACCAGGGCTAGCTAAACCCTGGTGGTGTCACGGGTGGGGTTGGAGAGGGAGAAAAGGAAGAAATGAAGTTGCGAAAAAGTCAAACACTGACACGTGAAATCAATAAAAAAGGCGGTATATATCGCCCCCTTGCTGCGACGAAGACACTAAATAGTCAGGCCGCTTCAAGAGTCTTGAGGGCTTGAAGGTAGAAACAGGTTGCTGATGAGCCTCAGGAGCAGGCACCTTTTGTCCGCCCACATGACCTTCGCCCGAAGGCGAACCTCGTCCAGCTTGGCTCGATCGCCACAGAGAAGGGGATCATTCTCCGCTGTGGTGAACATCTTAAAAACCGAGGGTGCAGAGGTGGGGCAGCCCACTGGTGCGACAGCAGACCGCCCCCGGATAGCTATAACTAGTGCATAGGAAGCATACGACGGCACACGCAACAGATGCCGAAGGCACAACGGCGGGTCACTTTTAACCACCAGAGGAGTGGCACTCCCGAGGGGTGGGGAAGGGGGGGTAGTCACAACACTTTCGAAGGAAGAAAAGGGGCAAATGGGATGTTTTGTGCAAGGTAGAAAGGAAATCACAACATGGGGCAGGGGGGTTTGCTCATCAGGCCTGGGGGATTTTGAGGGTTTGTGTGTGGTTATAAAGTTTTAAGGCGGTGTCGCCCTGCACGGGCAGTAGCACCTCCCCTTCAGTATCGCACTCCCGAAGGATTCCCCAACACGACGTGACACCGGTTTCGACGCGTACTCTTCGTACCCCTCCCCCCGGCCGCGTCTCTTCAGCGAAGAACCGGGGATAATCGGACCAGGGCTAGCTAAACCCTGGTGGTGTCACGGGTGGGGTTGGAGAGGGAGAAAAGGAAGAAATGAAGTTGCGAAAAAGTCAAACACTGACACGTGAAATCAATAAAAAGGGTGGTATATATCGCCCCCTTGCTGCGACGAAGACACTAAATAGTCAGGCCGCTTCAAGAGTCTTGAGGGCTTGTGTGTATGTGTGTGTGTATGCTCCACCCAACCCGACACATTTTCTGTACTTCAGACAGGTAAGGTCACTCGACACGCGGGGGGGGGGGGTTTTGTTGTGTGTTTTTTCTGCCAGCCGACATCACTAGCGCCAGCGAGAAAAAAAAACGCGTGACGAGTGACGGGTTGAGGTGGAAGCGATCAATGCAAAAATCATCTGAAAGGAAGACTCGAGAGACTGCTGCTGTATTTTAGGAGAAAACGTTTTCCAATTTTTTGACATCACGGAGTGGCCCCCTGGAGTGATATTTTACCCAAGAAAATTCTTTTAGGGGGGGTAGGGACCCGAGTTTCGGGTCAGATTCACCGGGAAATGCTGCCTTTTTTGGGGTCAAAAAATAACGCAAAAATAACGTTATTACCGTTACTGGTAACGGAATAACGCCCAATGTATGGTATACGTAAATATTATGGAACGGGCCCATTTTTGGCCGGTCCGTTCCATAATATTTACGTTCCAAAATATTTACAGGGCCAGTTGGGGACTCGGTGGTGAGGACGGCTTGCGTCAGGAATCGCGCGAAAAGTGCACGAGTAGGTCCCGTCAGGGACTCTGCATGCCGTCCGATCACCTGGTCCAAGTCCCCGAGTCGCAGAAAGCCCTGTAAATATTATGGAACAAAAAAAATCTGGAACGCCAACCCACCAGCGTTCCAAAATATTTACGTTCCATAATATTTACGTTCCAAAATATTTACGTATACGGTATAGATCGGGCAATCGTGAAGAGTGTTTTGCGCGTCAAAAAAACGAACAATCAAGCCCAAGGTGCACATGCGGCACCCATGGACACATCACAGATCGTCATCACCTTCCTCGCCGTAGGGGACGCCGTTGAATGTATCCGGCAAGTCTGCCTCCTTGCGCTGATGCTGTATCACCTGCTGCAGCACACGCCACACAGTGCCCATGCCCTCCTTGTCGAACTGTGCGGGGGGTAAGAGTGGGTGGGAGGTGGGGTGGTGCGTGGGCGCGGTGCGCTCTCTGCGCCAGACAAGGGGGGAGGGGCACACAAGGCGAAAAGGCAACCGGGGCATACGTCGTTGGCAAAGGTCACCGACTTGGCAAGCCTTCGGGAGAAGGCGACAGCAAGCAGAGACACGCGGTAGGAGTTCATCATGTGATCAGCATAGGCACGCGAACTGGGGAGGAGAGGGCCGTAGGCAAGGTTCCGTTCGATGGTCATCGGGTTGACACGTATGTCGCCCAGCGTCGAGATCTGATGGAGGCGGTGGGGGTGGCGGTAGGGTGTGTAGGAAAGCAAAGGGGCAACATCACCAGAGGGCTTCGCTCGGTGCAGACCTAACCTGCAACCAAACTGTCTTTTGCCTGCGCCTCCCCACCGGAGAGTGACAGCAAGCCGATAACTGCCGAACATCGTACTCCTCCTGTCCCCCCGCAAAGGCATACCAAGACAAGCTGCCCGACGTGGCGGTACTGCACACCGAACACACCGCTGGGCGGCATGTTTGGCACGGCATCCTCGCCGTTCACCACCCTGAATGTGTTGGGCAGGGCACGCTCATAGGCACACACCCACTGCCTGTTGCCCACCTTGGGCGACCCGAAGGTGTACACGATGACCTGCCGCGGAGGGCTGTGGTCCACACCGGCAGGCTCATGCGACGCGACACGCGAGTGCGGCAGATACCACTCCCCGAGATCCTCGCACAGACGCGGGATGCCAGCCGCACCTGCGGGCACCACTCCACCCTCTGCATCGTTCAGCGCAGCCTCGAGGCCTACGACCCACTCGGTGACGAGCGCAGCCCTGCCGTGTGACTCCGACTCGACGAAGGAGTCGAGCTGATGGACGACCTGCATCTGCACGTCATAGGCACAGAGGGTCGCCAGCGCCCCGCCCAAGCTGTGCCCAGTCACATACACCGGCCGCCGCGGGACGTACCGCACGGCATCCGCGATGGACTGTGCAGAGGACTCGCTCGCCAGGAGGTGTGCCAGCTGTGCCACGGTTGTGGCGCGCAGCCTTGCATTCCAGATGGAGAGGAACCCTGTGTGCAGCTTCATGGGCTTCGGGAGGAATGCGTTGAAGGGCAGGCGGGTGGCACGCGATATCGCGGAGAAGGGGTCGAACACAGGCGTGAGGCTGGTAGAGCAGGCGTGCAGGTCGCTCCTGACATTGTCGGCGTTGATGGTGCCCCGGAATGACACGGTGATGGCCGTCGCGTTGCACGCCACGCACGCCTGGTTCTGCCCCACCGCCACCACGGGGAGCAGTGTCGTCATCCCCACCCGCTCCCAATCCATGAGGTACTTCGACTTCATCGCGCCGTTCATCGTCACCCGCTCCAACACACCCGACGCCTTCTCATAACCCACACCCGTGTCGGACATCCGCACGCGGCTCTGCTTCCGCCGCAGCCTGGGCTGCGGGCGGGGCAGCGGCGACACGGCCCGCCTGGCCCTCTCCCTCAGGGGCTTCGCCGGCCCCCCTGCTGCGGGCGACGCGCTGCCGCCGCCGTTGGACTTGGCGTCCACCTCGCCCCCTGCACCTCCGACACCCGCGCCGCTGTCCTCCTTCCCCACACCACCACCACCCTGCTGTTGCTGCTGCTGCTGCTGCTGCTGGTGCAGCTTCCGCACCAGGCCACTCCCCGGAGGCGGTGTCGGTGTCCTCGACAGGTCGCGCAACAGGATAGGCCCGCTGCCCTGCTGCTGGTCACCACCCCCCTTGCTCGCACCGCCCCGCGCCCCACCGCCACCCCTCCCCGCGCGGCGGCGGCGGAAGGCGTCATCATCATCATCGTCCTCACTCATCGAGAGTGATTCCGTCCGTTCGAACCAGCGGCGGACCAGCTCATTCTGATTCTCGACATCCGTCATCACACGCGTCGACACCACATCCGGTGTCCGGGCTGCCCTCCGCCTCCGCCTCGCAGGGGACCCGGCACGCGACCCGGGCCTGCTGGGCGGCGGCGTCTCGGGGGCTCCCACCGACACGCCGTCGATGCTGCCGTCGAACGAGGCAAACGTTGCATCCCCACTCCCAACCGCTGTCGCAAACCGATCCAACGACCCGGCGCTGCCGCCACCACCACCACCACCACCACCACCACCACCACCCCCGGGAGACCCACACGACGGCCCCACCTCCTCAGGCGGAGTGGTCGCATCGGAGGACTCCTCCGCATCTGTTGACGGGGGGGTCTCCCTCCGGAACCGGGGCACCACGTTAACACTCCGCCTGCGGTACCACTCCCCAACACGCGCCGACAGGGCCCGCGGCGTGTGCCTCGAGGGCTGCTGGACCCCGCCCCCCTTGCCGCCTCCCCTGGGGCTGCTGGCGTGGCTGCTGCAGCGCGACGGCGCCGGCGAGGCGGGGCGGCTGCTCCCCCGGGCAGGCAGGGCAGGGTTGTCCAGCGAGAGGTCCTCGAGGGCAGGCCGCGCTGCAGCGGCCCCCATGCTGGGGCTGAAGGGCGACTCCGTCGGGGCGGGGGACAGCGGGAGCGACCCGGATGCGGCGAGGTTGCCCCCGCTGGAGTTGCCGGGCCCGCAGCGCTGCAGCCCCGCCAGCTGGGGCACGGTCTGCCTCCCGGGGTCTGCGAAAGGGTCGTTGCTTAGTGGGGGCGTCACGGCGCCTCCCCCGCCTACACCCGCCACCTCCACCACCACCTCCACCGGCGGCACAGCGCTGCGGGTTGACGACGCAGTGGAGTGGGTGCGCCGCCTCCTGTGCGTCGCCCGCCTCCGCGACATCGGGTTTGCATACCGCCGGGCATACTGTTCGAAGCCCTCCGCGGGCAGCGGTGCCAGGGCAGCCGCCTCGGCAGCACCCACGGTGTGCCACTCGAAGAACATGCGGGGGTCGGCAGCGGTGACCTCCCAGGACACAGCCCACAGCCAGTCGGCAGTCTCGAGGCAGAAGGCGAGGGTGGGTGCCTGCAGCACCGCGGTGCGGTGTGTGCCTGCCAGGGCGGAGGCCTCAGAGGAGGTAGTGTCGCTGAAGTCGTCGTCATCCCCCTCGTCGCGCGTGCCGCACATCAACCTCCCCAGGGAGAAGCGGTCGGCGAAGGCGCGGAGCTCGCTGATGGCGTTGAGGAAGACCCCGCTGCGGCGGGGGTCCATAGGGGAGGCGGTGCGCCTCTTCCGCTTCCGCGCCAGCGGGAAGCAGGACACCACCGTCATCAGCGTGAAGATGGTGTTGGAGAGCATGTTCCCCAGGGATCTGTTGTTGCCGTAGAGGGATTCGCCCCCGCCATCCCTGCTGTTGTAGAAGACGTGGAGGAACACCCCGATCAGTATCAGCATGTAGATGCAGCCGAAGTAGCTGAACCATCTCGCGAGGAGGAATGCGCATGCGTTGGGGGAGAAGGGGACGCTCGGGAGGAGTTCGAAGGACAGCTTGAGGTATTCCCTGAGCCCGTACAAGAGGAAGAGGATGTGGAAACCCAGCGTCGCGGCGAACATCGCGAAGGGGCCTCCCGAGACCCTGCGCAGCGCGCTGCTGGAGGCGGTAAACCCGTCGTAGGAACCCGGGACCCCTTCCCAGCGGACGCACTCCATGTCCAGTGCCTTCGGGCGGGAGGCGGGGTAAACCATATAGCTGATGCCCATGCCATTGGGGTTGCCGCAGGACACCTGATCCGCAAAGGCGTATGCTGTGGCGAAGTGGAGCGACATGCCTCCGATGAAGTAGGCCAGGGCTGGGTAGCACGCCTGGAGCCACGACTTCTCGTTGAATTTGCAGGAGTAGTAGCAGATCCGGACGAAGGCGATGCAGAAGGAGTTCTGCGAGATGAAGAAGAATGCCTCCGAATGGGCTTCGATGAAGACCCATATCAGGTTCCCCGAGAAGGGCGCCACGGGGTTGACGGTCAGCAGGTACGCCACGATGACCAGGCACAGCCAGAGGGAGAGCGCGTTGGCAGTCCCGCTCTGCCCCGACCGGAGCCTGGGGAAGGGGGTGTCCCATGGGCACAGGTCATCCCCGAAGAAGTTCTGCGCGGCACGCAGGACCCACACGGCGAGCATGGAGAGAGCCATCAGGGTGAACAGAAACCGCAGCGCAACCTCCGCCCGGACCCAGTCCTTATCCTCGGTGTAGGCGACCAGGGTGATCGCGGCAGGCGGGGCGGCGTCCCCGCCAGCCGGGATGCTCTGCAGAAAGGCGTGCTCCATAAGCTCCATGTCGCCGCTCCCCATGTCCTTTGCATACCGCAGGTCCACCACAGCCGTGGTGTTGCCTGAAGACACCACCAGAGGGGGCTCCTCCGTCACAGCATCCCCTGCCGCCGCAGGGGTGACGGAGGCCAGGTCGTGTGCATCAGCTTTCCCAAGCCACGCTCTGAGGAGCTGCTTCGCAGCTCCGTTGAGGGCGGCTGTCGCCAGGGGAGGCTCAGAGGATGCGTTAACACCAAGGCTCCACGAGAGATTCCGGGTTGCGGTGGAGAGGGTGACTACCGAGAGGTAGGATATGCGCTTCGGCTGGAAGCTCGAGAGAAATTTCGGGAGGGTCCCCGACGGGATAAACCCGCAACCAGGGGAGGCTGAGGACGGGGGGGAGGGGGTGCCGGCGGTGGTGGTCGTGGTCCCGTCGGTGCCCCCCCACCCTACACCCGAGGAGAGCGCGACGGGACCCTGCTCCCACAGCACACCCCCCGCGTCGCACCCCGCAAACCCGCTGGGGAACACGTTCCCCCCGGGGACACCCGCATCGATGTCGGAGAACATCTCCTCAAAATACCCCTCCACTGAGCCTGGAGGTGCCGATGTCCTGCCCGGGGTGGCGGAATCACCCCCCTCCCCAACCCCGACTCCCTCCTCGATGATGAAGACCAGGTCGCGCCGCTCCGCGACAGTGCTGTTGAGGAGGCGGTGGAAAGGATGCCCCGATGCTGCGCCACCCCAGAGGGCTGCCGTGGCACCGCTGTAGAGAGGGGGAAGCCCTGCGGAGGCATCGCCCCACGCGAGGGTGGTGACGTTCACCGCGAGGGCTGGGGCGGTGCCACCCAGAAGCAGCGCGGCACCCGCGTTGCCTGCTGCCCCGATAGGGGAGACGGGGGCTGAGGCCAGGCCTGCGATGTAATGCTCTGCGATGGTGTTGTAGAACGTCGAATCCTCGTGGAATCGTGTCACCCTCGCCGTGACGGTCACCGCAGTCTCCGGGAGGGCGGTGGGGTCAGACCCGCCGAGGAGAACCGTTGTGGATGCGGTGCGCAGCACCTCCCCTGTCAGGGTGTGGTCGCTCCCGGCGTGGGTTGTTGTGAGGGGCTCGCAGGTTCCCAGATCCTCACCCACCGCGGAGAAGAAGAGGCCTGTGGTGGGGAGCTCCGCGGCTGCCGAGGCGTTGCTCGGCACGATGGGGCCGCGCCACCCCTGGAGGTTGGAGCTGAGGGCGACGCAGATCCATTTGTCCCCGAGCTTCCCCTCCTTCAGCACGACGGACATGATGACGAGCAAAAGGAACGCCGCGAGGAACGGGCGGAGCGCGTTGTGGTGCGCCGTCTCCAGCTCCGCCTGCTGGGGCGGGCGGCGCGTCTTGAGGTGGACATCGCTCGACAGACCCGCCGCAACACAGGACAGCGCACACCCCCCAGGCGATGGGTCAACCCCATACTGATAGTACCCCCGGTACCACGCGTCGCGACGCCCCATATGGGATGACGAGCGTCAGGAGGAGAGGGGCTATGATTTGTCGACAAAGAGAGAGATGAAGGCAAATCAAGCCCCGCTCTCTCTCCCCCCCGATAGTGGGGCAAATAGAAGGACGCCCCTCCCCGATCGGGGCTTGTGAGGGGCTTGTGTGAGCGGGAGGGGGGAGTGTGTGTGTGGGGTGTGGGGTGTGTGGCTCTGCTGTGGGGGCAGTGCGCCACAACCCCTCTCCGTTCAGCAAGATGGGGGCATTGCTGTGGGAGCCTGTTGTGTGGTGGTGGTGGTGGTGGGTGAGTCTTGCTCGGTCAGAGGATACAAAGGAGATAGGGGGAGGGGGAGGTCAGTTCATCCAGTTCTGCTTGTAGTATCGCTGTGCGGAGGGGGTGGTGGTGGTGGTCCAGATACAATGATTCGCACACTCGTGTGAGCAGAAAGTCACCCACCACATCATCTTTTGGGAATTCACAGGGTTGGTGGGGTGGGGGCAGGGAGACGTGCCAGATGCGATTTGTGTGTCCTGAACATACTAAGCCTCTGCCTGAATCACCCCCTTGTTTTTTTTTGTACCGCACGCCTGGTTTTTATCCACTATTTTTTTTAAGCACACTCGTGTGAGCGGAAAGCGCCCCACCACAGCTGCAACCAAACGTGCTCTATACACTAACCCCACCCTTCATCAGGCTCAGGGTGTGATCAGTTCAGGGTTTTGTGTGTAGAAGCGTCAACGCACGGGACAGTAACTACGCCGAGCTGCGTGTATTTTACAGAGAGGGACAGTAACTACGCCGAGCTGCGTGTATCTTACAGAGAGGGATAGTAATTACGCCGAGCTGCGTGTATCTTGAGGTCAGAGAGGGACAGTAACTACGCCGAGCTGCGTGTAGCTTACAGAGAGGGACAGTAACTACGCCGAGCTGCGTGTATCTTACAGAGAGGGACAGTAACTACGCCGTGCTGCGTGTATCTTACAGAGAGGGACAGTAACTACGCCGAGCTGCGTAACAGAGAAGATGGCCACTCTGGATTGGGACACCCTGAAGGTTCCCGACCCCGCCCACCCCGACAACGAGCCAGCAGAGCGTCGCCCCGAGTGCATATTCGAAACCTGCAATACAACGCACACAGCCAGGACCGCATTCAGCTGCCACGACTGCGGTGGGACCACGGTCAGGACGTGCATGAGAGAGCACATCCCGGCGCACATCGTCCCCGAATGGCTCGAGGGCGCAGGGGACAGGGGCTGGGTGTGCCCCGAGTGCGCATGGGTCCGGCAGGCGGTCGACGAGGAGACCGCGGCGGACCTGGCAGCAGGGGCGGGCGAGCTAGGCGAGGACGGGGAGTACAGCGAGGCGGACAGCCAGAGTGGCACGGGCCTCCAGCACAGGGACGCACACCACCCCGCCGACTCGAACACCGATCTCCGCGTGGCGAACTCGCTGGAGTACCTGCTGAAGTTGACAGGCCGGCTGGAGAAGGAGCAGAAGGAGCTGAAGAAGACCGTGGAGACGCAGGCGAAGCAGATGGCCACTCTGCAGAAGGCGCTGCAGCGGACGGAGGCCGAGCTGCCCGCTGACTTCTCCGCCCACATCGTGTCGACCTGGGGATCGTCTATCGCCACTGCCCCCGGACGCAGGTTGGTGAAAGCTGAGGTATCCCGGGTTTTCCGACAGGCGGAGCTCAGCGATGCCCCGAGTTCACCGGACTGGCAACACCAGCTCATCCAGGCCTTCGACTCTCTGTTTCAGACAATGGGGCTGATCCGCGACGACGACGATCCGGACCGGTTTATCGAGGCCCTTCACAAGACAATCGTCGCTATGAACGCACACTTTCTCCTGAAGGGGCGAGCGGGCGCCCGCCTCTACCTGGCAAAGGCGAAGATTATGGACCCAGCGAAGTACGATGCGGTGGCACACGGGCGCCTACTCCGGGAGGGGCGGGCCACGCAGGACGACACGCAGGAGAGGCGGGCCGCGTTTCAGGAGCGGTTCCTGCAGGAGCGTAACACGCAGGACCGCCCCGCGCCCTACTCGGGAAAGGGCCACCACAAAGGACGGGGGGGGAAAGGCAAGCGACAGTGACTTCCCGACACCAGCAGGGGACGCCCGCGGGCCACGACCCTCCCCCCCGCCGCGGTGGTGTATGTGAAGGCAGTACCATCTGCCCCCCCGTCAACAAGAGGACGCCCCCGCAAGACCGAGACGAGCGTGACCCCGGAGGAAGCAACCACCATTCGCCAGGAACTACAGCACACCCTGTCCCAAGCCCTCGCACCCACATACTGGGGGGCCCTCCGCCGCACATACGACAGATACTCGCAGTTCCGGGAAGGGTGGATGAAAGCGGAGAGGCGGACACTGCCACACGACGAAGGGGCGGTGCTGTGGGTCACGAAGCAACGGAAGGACGGGCTATCAGTGCAGTCCGCCCTCCAGTACCTCAACAACCTTGCAGCAGCACTCAGACGCTTCGCAGCGTTCCCCCTCGACGGAAGACAAATTGTGGCGGACTACAGGCGGGCGCTGAAACGGGGAGGAGCACTACGACCACAGAAGCAAGCAGAACCAGCAACAGCCCACAACATCCGGGAGGCGCTAGCGAAGGAGCCACGTCCCATCGTGAAACTGCTGCTCGGCATCATGTGGGGGGGTGCGGCAAGGGCTTCGGACGCACTGCGTTTGGATGTGAAGGACGTCACAGCGGAAAAGCGCAGCGAGCCGATATACGTGCGCTGGACCCAGTCGAAGGCGGACCCTTTCCACATGGGTCACATCACAGGAATCTCCCTGCCGAAGGACCTACACCGTATCCTCCGACACCGCCTCCGCAGGGCGCGCAGTGCAGGAGAGACGAGACTGTTCCCGGCGGACGTCACCTACCGGACCGTGGTAAAAGCCGTCAAGCGGGCACGGAGGGGGCTCACGGCACACTCTCTGCGGAGGGGGGCACTCACACAGCTTGCGCGGAAGAACGTTCCACTGGAGGAGGTGCGCCTCCTCTCGAGACACGCGACGGTCGACGGTGTGATGCGTTACGTATCAGCGGCGGAAAACGCACACGCGCGCGAGACAGCACAGGTGTCGGCGAAGATCGAGTGGTGAAGAAACAACGACAGCAAGGGGGGACGACGCGCACACAGCCAAAACCCCTGACAGCAACCCACTTCCCGGGGACCACGAGGCTGTTCGCAGCGCGCCGCTACTACGAAGATGCCACATCCGACGAAGCCACGTCCGACCCACCACCCAGTGATGAGGAAGCGTGGAGCGAGGTGGATAGCGCAGAGTCGTACGGTCCGGGTGTCGAGGACCTCTACGGGGAGGACTTGGGTGTGTGCACGGGGGGGAAGGTGATACGGCCAGCCAACGCGAAGACGGAGCTGCCGGAGGAAGAGGACTACATCGCGGAGATCTGCACCTCACGCCTCAATCTCAAGGAACTGCGACGGTTGGACAGCGAGGGTGAACTGACGGGGGTCTTGGACCTCATCGCCAAGCCAGCCGCTTTCGCTGACGCACTGCTTCCCGAGGCCCGCCAAGAACTACGTAAAACGGGGAGGAAGGTATCACGCCACATGTTGCACCACCTGGACACCTTGGTTGAGTATGGCGTCCTGACGGAGGCGGATGCACACCCGTACCTCACGCTGCCAGCGTTCACCGTGTCCAAGAAGTCTGGGGGCCAACGTTTCATCGTCGACGCAAGGCGGCTAAACGCACTGATGACACGCCCACCGGACATGCGTTTGCAGGACATCACGGAGGTGACACAGCGAGTGGCCGCGGCGAGCTGGGTGGTGATGGCAGATGCACGCAGCTGGTTCTACCAGTTCCCCGTACACAAGGAGATCCAACGCTACTTCGAAGTGCGCCTAGGCGGGGAGAGAAAGACATTCGTGAAGACCTTCCTGACTGTCATGTGCATGGGGTGGTCACATTCCCCAGCAATCGCGAACCGCAGCGCACGCGTGCTGCTCCCGCCAGAGCACGGAATAGTCTGGATTGACAACTTCATCGCTGTCGGAGACTCCCTACCAGAGGCACAGGCGAGGTACGCCGACTTCATCAGCCGCTGCGAGAAGGTGGGGGCCGCCCTGAACTTCGACGACACACAACACGGCGTGCCGCTGCAGGACTTCACAGTGTTCGGGATCCACTTCGACCTGACGCGACACCGTTTCCGCATGGACACAGCCTGGGTGCAAAAAGTCCTCGGACGGGAAGAGTACAAGGAAGTCGTCAACGGCCACACGACACCACGCAGGGCGTTCAGAGTATTCGGGTCTTTCGTCTGGCAGTCGTATGTGATGCGGACACCGATGTGTTACATGCCAGCCGTGTTGTCCTTCGTGCGGCGCATCGCGAAGCAGACTCACTCGAACAACGCCCGATGGGACTCCAGGGTCGCAGTACCTCCGTCAGTGCAGGCGGAGACAGTGGCGCGGACACGACTCATCGAGGACAACGAGTGGTATACGCCGCAGAACCCGCCACCGACCATTGAGCTCTGGACAGACGCGTCATCCACGGCGTGGGCGGCGGTGCTCGTGTTACCGGGAGGGGAGTCAGTGTCCCAAGGTGCGTTCGAAGGGAGCGACGCGGACACGAACATCTTCCTGAAGGAAGCGTATGCAGTGTGGCAGGGGGTGCGCATGATGCAGCGTGTGAGGGAGGCAAGCGTGACCTGCCACATAGACAACCTCGGCCTGGTGTTCGCGCTCCGGAAGGGCCACTGCGCCAACTACCGAGGCAACCTTCTGCTGCAGGAGATATACACAACAGCGCGCCGCCAGCAGATACGACTGATTCCACACTGGGTTGCGACCCACGACCAACGCGCAGACGCGTACACGCGAGGGACGCAGGCCACACACCCCGTGGAGTTGCCACCAGTGTCGATGCCACCCACACTTTTACCAGCGCGCCCGCCTCGTTGAGAACGAGACGGACACGTCCCTCCGGATGAGGGTCCTGGTGTAGAAGCGTCAACGCAACAAACAAAGGAAATTCATCAGAGCGGTTGTAGCTGTGAAGTGATAGGGCGCTTTTTTCCAATTTGCCACTTTTTTAAAAAAAAATTACCCCTCCACTTTTTGCCTTGCTGCCCCCTCCACTGCTCCGCATGCATGACCCCCCCCCCCCCCACCTCCCACACCCCACCCCCCCAGCCCGTTTTTTTTAAGCACACTCGTGTGAGCGGAAAGCGCCCCACCACAGCTGCAACCAAACGTGGTGTAGAAGCGTCAACGCAACAAACAAAAGGAAATTCATCAGAGCGGTTGTAGCTGTGAAGTGATAGGGCGCTTTGCACCACCCCTTGGTTACCCGCATTACCTAATTTTTTTTGGAGATGCCAGCAAACATGCAAGCCCAGGTCATAACTGAGGCCTACTCCCCCACCCCACCCCAGCCCACCCACCCCCCGCCACCACTCTGGCACGATTCCTACTCGCTACGTCTGGTCCGTTCCCCCTCCCACATCCTGCCCGACAGCCACGCCTTTTTCTTTTGCTGGAAGCGGCTGAAGCAACAGAGTTGCAGAGCGCAATCAGTGGGGTGTGCTGTTGCACTCTGATGTTGCCTCTCACTCCCTCGCTCTCTTGAGATGGGGAGGGGGGGAGGGGGGGCGGTAGTGCTCGACACAACAGAAAGGAGTTTTTCGGGAATTCTCGGGGAACGACCCTTCCCCCCCCCCCTCCCCCTTCCCCCCGCAGAGCACCGGCGGGGGGAAAGGCCAGAATGCTTGAACAGTTATAGCAATGCAAAAGCTGGAGGGGAGAACATTATTTTTTTTACGCACACTTGTGAGCAGAAAATGTCACTCCACCACAGCCAAACGTGCTCCGCACACCACTAGCCTCCCCCATCACAGGAGTTGAGGCATTTGTGTGTGGAAGCGTCAACGCAGAGAGAGGGGGGGGGGGGCAGTGTATCCGCTAATCCAACATTGCGAACACACAAACGCTAGCGCATCAGTTTCTAATGCGTTAGTCTTTCGTGGACTTCCTGCATGATGCACGTCCGCTAATCCACATAGCCAACGCACAAACGCGAGACAAAGTGAACCGCATCACAGAAACTGGCTGCAAAGTGACACCTTGTGACACACAGCGCCCCCCCCCCCCCCCCAACAGCTCAGCACATATAACGCGCAGGCAAAACTGCGATTCCTTCCTTCCTCGAGTCTCCTTCACCCCCCTCCCCACCGAAACTTTCCGAGCCACGGACAACTACCCTGAACAAGAAGCATACGAAAGGGATTTTTTTATGAGAGACGGAAACCACAGTAGTGCGTGGAGAGAGGAGGGGGCGGGCAAACAAAGGGAACAGGGGGGGGGGGGGGGGGGGGGGAGGGGGGTGGGTGATGGGAAAAAACCGTTGCTTGCTAATGCCAGAAGGCAAAATATTACTTCTTTGGTCGGGGGGGGGGGGGGGTCACATCAATATCCAAACGACCTGAGCTAGGGCAGATGCTTGGATATTGCGATGGGGAGGGACACCACGGACTAGTCGCCCGGACGACTATCGGGACGACGGGTGAAATGACGACGGGTGAAACGACGGGTGGCACCCGTCGAGTCGACGGGTGGACCCGTCGAGTCGACGGGTGGCACCCGTCGGCTGCTGCCCCAGGGTGGCCGGATTTTCGACATGTCGAAAAAAAAATTTTTTGGCCGAAAAGCGCCCTATCACTTCACAGCTACAACCGCTCTGATGAATTTCCTTTTGTTTGTTGCGTTGACGCTTCTACACACAAAACCCTGAACTGATCACACCCTGAGCCTGATGAAGGGTGGGGTTAGTGTATAGAGCACGTTTGGTTGCAGCTGTGGTGGGGCGCTTTCCGCTCACACGAGTGTGCTTAAAAAGCGCCCTATCACTTCACAGCTACAACCGCTCTGATGAATTTCCTTTTGTTTGTTGCGTTGACGCTTCTACACCAGGACCCTCATCCGGAGGGACGTGTCCGTCTCGTTCTCAACGAGGCGGGCGCGCTGGTAAAAGTGTGGGTGGCATCGACACTGGTGGCAACTCCACGGGGTGTGTGGCCTGCGTCCCTCGCGTGTACGCGTCTGCGCGTTGGTCGTGGGTCGCAACCCAGTGTGGAATCAGTCGTATCTGCTGGCGGCGCGCTGTTGTGTATATCTCCTGCAGCAGAAGGTTGCCTCGGTAGTTGGCGCAGTGGCCCTTCCGGAGCGCGAACACCAGGCCGAGGTTGTCTATGTGGCAGGTCACGCTTGCCTCCCTCACACGCTGCATCATGCGCACCCCCTGCCACACTGCATACGCTTCCTTCAGGAAGATGTTCGTGTCCGCGTCGCTCCCTTCGAACGCACCTTGGGACACTGACTCCCCTCCCGGTAACACGAGCACCGCCGCCCACGCCGTGGATGACGCGTCTGTCCAGAGCTCAATGGTCGGTGGCGGGTTCTGCGGCGTATACCACTCGTTGTCCTCGATGAGTCGTGTCCGCGCCACTGTCTCCGCCTGCACTGACGGAGGTACTGCGACCCTGGAGTCCCATCGGGCGTTGTTCGAGTGAGTCTGCTTCGCGATGCGCCGCACGAAGGACAACACGGCTGGCATGTAACACATCGGTGTCCGCATCACATACGACTGCCAGACGAAAGACCCGAATACTCTGAACGCCCTGCGTGGTGTCGTGTGGCCGTTGACGACTTCCTTGTACTCTTCCCGTCCGAGGACTTTTTGCACCCAGGCTGTGTCCATGCGGAAACGGTGTCGCGTCAGGTCGAAGTGGATCCCGAACACTGTGAAGTCCTGCAGCGGCACGCCGTGTTGTGTGTCGTCGAAGTTCAGGGCGGCCCCCACCTTCTCGCAGCGGCTGATGAAGTCGGCGTACCTCGCCTGTGCCTCTGGTAGGGAGTCTCCGACAGCGATGAAGTTGTCAATCCAGACTATTCCGTGCTCTGGCGGGAGCAGCACGCGTGCGCTGCGGTTCGCGATTGCCGGGGAATGTGACCACCCCATGCACATGACAGTCAGGAAGGTCTTCACGAATGTCTTTCTCTCCCCGCCTAGGCGCACTTCGAAGTAGCGTTGGATCTCCTTGTGTACGGGGAACTGGTAGAACCAGCTGCGTGCATCTGCCATCACCACCCAGCTCGCCGCGGCCACTCGCTGTGTCACCTCCGTGATGTCCTGCAAACGCATGTCCGGTGGGCGTGTCATCAGTGCGTTTAGCCGCCTTGCGTCGACGATGAAACGTTGGCCCCCAGACTTCTTGGACACGGTGAACGCTGGCAGCGTGAGGTACGGGTGTGCATCCGCCTCCGTCAGGACGCCATACTCAACCAAGGTGTCCAGGTGGTGCAACATGTGGCGTGATACCTTCCTCCCCGTTTTACGTAGTTCTTGGCGGGCCTCGGGAAGCAGTGCGTCAGCGAAAGCGGCTGGCTTGGTGATGAGGTCCAGGACCCCCGTCAGTTCACCCTCGCTGTCCAACCGTCGCAGTTCCTTGAGATTGAGGCGTGAGGTGCAGATCTCCGCGATGTAGTCCTCTTCCTCCGGCAGCTCCGTCTTCGCGTTGGCTGGCCGTATCACCTTCCCCCCCGTGCACACACCCAAGTCCTCCCCGTAGAGGTCCTCGACACCCGGACCGTACGACTCTGCGCTATCCACCTCGCTCCACGCTTCCTCATCACTGGGTGGAGGGTCGGACGTGGCTTCGTCGGATGTGGCATCTTCGTAGTAGCGGCGCGCTGCGAACAGCCTCGTGGTCCCCGGGAAGTGGGTTGCTGTCAGGGGTTTTGGCTGTGTGCGCGTAGTCCCCCCTTGCTGTCGTTTTTTCTTCACCACTCGATCTTCGCCGACACCTGTGCTGTCTCGCGCGCGTGTGCGTTTTCCGCCGCTGATACGTAACGCATCACACCGTCGACCGTCGCGTGTCTCGAGAGGAGGCGCACCTCCTCCAGTGGAACGTTCTTCCGCGCAAGCTGTGTGAGTGCCCCCCTCCGCAGAGAGTGTGCCGTGAGCCCCCTCCGTGCCCGCTTGACGGCTTTTACCACGGTCCGGTAGGTGACGTCCGCCGGGAACAGTCTCGTCTCTCCTGCACTGCGCGCCCTGCGGAGGCGGTGTCGGAGGATACGGTGTAGGTCCTTCGGCAGGGAGATTCCTGTGATGTGACCCATGTGGAAAGGGTCCGCCTTCGACTGGGTCCAGCGCACGTATATCGGCTCGCTGCGCTTTTCCGCTGTGACGTCCTTCACATCCAAACGCAGTGCGTCCGAAGCCCTTGCCGCACCCCCCCACATGATGCCGAGCAGCAGTTTCACGATGGGACGTGGCTCCTTCGCTAGCGCCTCCCGGATGTTGTGGGCTGTTGCTGGTTCTGCTTGCTTCTGTGGTCGTAGTGCTCCTCCCCGTTTCAGCGCCCGCCTGTAGTCCGCCACAATTTGTCTTCCGTCGAGGGGGAACGCTGCGAAGCGTCTGAGTGCTGCTGCAAGGTTGTTGAGGTACTGGAGGGCGGACTGCACTGATAGCCCGTCCTTCCGTTGCTTCGTGACCCACAGCACCGCCCCTTCGTCGTGTGGCAGTGTCCGCCTCTCCGCTTTCATCCACCCTTCCCGGAACTGCGAGTATCTGCCGTATGTGCGGCGGAGGGCCCCCCAGTATGTGGGTGCGAGGGCTTGGGACAGGGTGTGCTGTAGTTCCTGGCGAATGGTGGTTGCTTCCTCCGGGGTCACGCTCGTCTCGGTCTTGCGGGGGCGTCCTCTTGTTGACGGGGGGGCAGATGGTACTGCCTTCACATACACCACCGCGGCGGGGGGGAGGGTCGTGGCCCGCGGGCGTCCCCTGCTGGTGTCGGGAAGTCACTGTCGCTTGCCTTTCCCCCCCCGTCCTTTGTGGTGGCCCTTTCCCGAGTAGGGCGCGGGGCGGTCCTGCGTGTTACGCTCCTGCAGGAACCGCTCTTGAAACGCGGCCCGCCTCTCCTGCGTGTCGTCCTGCGTGGCCCGCCCCTCCCGGAGTAGGCGCCCGTGTGCCACCGCATCGTACTTCGCTGGGTCCATAATCTTCGCCTTTGCCAGGTAGAGGCGGGCGCCCGCTCGCCCCTTCAGGAGAAAGTGTGCGTTCATAGCGACGATTGTCTTGTGAAGGGCCTCGGTAAAACGGTCCGGATCGTCGTCGTCGCGGATCAGCCCCATTGTCTGAAACAGAGAGTCGAAGGCCTGGATGAGCTGGTGTTGCCAGTCCGGTGAACTCGGGGCATCGCTGAGCTCCGCCTGTCGGAAAACCCGGGATACCTCAGCTTTCACCAACCTGCGTCCGGGGGCAGTGGCGATCGACGATCCCCAGGTCGACACGATGTGGGCGGAGAAGTCAGCGGGCAGCTCGGCCTCCGTCCGCTGCAGCGCCTTCTGCAGAGTGGCCATCTGCTTCGCCTGCGTCTCCACGGTCTTCTTCAGCTCCTTCTGCTCCTTCTCCAGCCGGCCTGTCAACTTCAGCAGGTACTCCAGCGAGTTCGCCACGCGGAGATCGGTGTTCGAGTCGGCGGGGTGGTGTGCGTCCCTGTGCTGGAGGCCCGTGCCACTCTGGCTGTCCGCCTCGCTGTACTCCCCGTCCTCGCCTAGCTCGCCCGCCCCTGCTGCCAGGTCCGCCGCGGTCTCCTCGTCGACCGCCTGCCGGACCCATGCGCACTCGGGGCACACCCAGCCCCTGTCCCCTGCGCCCTCGAGCCATTCGGGGACGATGTGCGCCGGGATGTGCTCTCTCATGCACGTCCTGACCGTGGTCCCACCGCAGTCGTGGCAGCTGAATGCGGTCCTGGCTGTGTGCGTTGTATTGCAGGTTTCGAATATGCACTCGGGGCGACGCTCTGCTGGCTCGTTGTCGGGGTGGGCGGGGTCGGGAACCTTCAGGGTGTCCCAATCCAGAGTGGCCATCTTCTCTGTTACGCAGCTCGGCGTAGTTACTGTCCCTCTCTGTTTGTTACACGCAGCACGGCGTTGTTACTGTCCCTCTCTGTAAGATACACGCAGCTCGGCGTAGTTACTGTCCCTCTCTGTTTGTTACACGCAGCACGGCGTTGTTACTGCCCCTCTCTGTAAGATACACGCAGCTCGGCGTAGTTACTGTCCCTCTCTGACCTCAAAATACGCGCAGCTCGGCGTACTCCCTCAGCCCGTAGTTACGCACGGCGTAGTTACTGTCCCTCTCTCTTCAGAACAACCACGCAGCTCGGCGTACTCTGTCCGCTTCTGTCACTCTTGCCCCCCTCTTGATTCTCTCGCCTGCTTGATAGTTTGTTGCGTTGACGCTTCTACACACAAAACCCTGAACTGATCACACCCTGAGCCTGATGAAGGGTGGGGTTAGTGTATAGAGCACGTTTGGTTGCAGCTGTGGTGGGGCGCTTTCCGCTCACACGAGTGTGCTTAAAAAAAAATACGCGTACTAGACGTCCTTCTGTCGATATCTTACTTGGCGCTATGGAAACACAAAAATGGAACGAAGAAAAATGTTTTGTTGACCGCTTCCACCACTCCTCTGCACAAATCTCACGACCGGCTATTGTGTGTTTGTGTTGTCTGAAGTACAGAAGGTGTGGTGGAGCACGAAGAAAGGGAAACATGACAGAGGTGATGACGCCAGTCCTTTCTAGTATCGTATTTCCTCCTATACACAATGCTGCGCTGTGTTTTGGATGGTATAAATACGCGTACTAGACGTCCTTCTGTCGATATCTTACTTGGCGCTATGGAAACACAAAAATGGAACGAAGAAAAATGTTTTGTTGACCGCTTCCACCCAGGACCCTCAGGGACGCGAAGCGCTTAATTTTAGGAAGAGAGGGTACGGCTGTTGTAGTCACTGTCCTTCGCGTGAGGAGTCGGCTCGCTGTGCGGCCATGGGCGCCCCCGCGATGGGGGCGCCGGATCCTTCACATCTCAGGCTTTCGTACCTGTCGAGGGTATTGCTGCGGTCGAAGACGGTGTCCTGCTAGACGCCGGCCTCGAAGTAGCGCAAACGCCATGTGCTTCTGGGGCTCTGTGCCCGCGGGTGTCGGTCAGATCCGCGCTGTAGATAAGGGCTTGGACTCGGTCGTTGAACCTTCGTATGTCGAGAACCCTGCTGACGCTGTGGTCTGCGTCGTCTGTCGCCTGATGAGCGTGCCCACTTGGTGCGGACCGGAAAAACGGTGGTGAGGTCGAGCTCGAAGCCTAGCGCTGGAAACCGTTGCGTCGACCCGGTGACTGGTGGCGCCCCATGAAGCTGGTGAAGGTGGCCAGTGCTTGCCGGGACATGATGAAGTTTATAATCCGATGTGCTGCCCTTTCGGCGCGATAGGGCCGTCCCATACACCTGTACCGAAGTCAGGCGCGACGACCCAGTCGTTGTCGAGGATGTGACGTATGGGTACATGCACCTTGGGAGTCGCATCTCAGGACTACCATGATATATTTTTGTTAAGCACACTCGTGTGAGCGGAAAGCGCCCCACCACAGCTGCAACCAAACGTGCTCTATACACTAACCCCACCCTTCATCAGGCTCAGGGTGTGATCAGTTCAGGGTTTTGTGTGTAGAAGCGTCAACGCAACAAACAAAAGGAAATTCATCAGAGCGGTTGTAGCTGTGAAGTGATAGGGCGCTTTACGCAAGCATGCGTTGGTGTTAAACGAAAAGAACCCCATTCGAGATAAAACCCCCATCCGCCGCCGTTCGTTCCTCTTGTTAACCCGTGGAGGCTCGCAGTTCTTCAGGGTCGGCTTTCACCAACACGGTCAACACCTTAACCTCCTCCCGTCGGTACGGGGAGGGGTGTCGGTGAGATGACGCCCGGCGCCTCGAGAAAAAACTCCGGCGGTTGGGGAGGCCCTCTTTTCGGGGAAGATGGGGAGCTTACGTATCTGTGTTCGCGATGGGGTCGGTCACTCTCCGATTTTTGAGCTGCGCATCGGGCTGGACGTAACAGGTCGTGTCTTCTTTCACCTCTGCGGGTTTCGGCCTCCGCGGTGGGTGCGCTGCGGATTGTCCCGGAAATTTTCGACTCAGCACCCATAACGGAAACAAAATGTCCAGTCCCTTGTCGCCCATGGCGCGGGGCCGCTGTGGGTTGTGTCAGTGTCCAATACGACGCGTGTTGTTCAGAAAACGCCCTCGACTGTCGTACTTCGGTTGGAAAACAGTCAATCTGTTGCGGTGCCGAAAAAACCGGCTTCGGTACATGATAGGGGAGTTTTGCAGCTTTGCTGTATGTTCACGTTCGTGTTGCTGACCCCTCGCCTTCGGATTCTCGTCATCAAGGTGATGAGCGCCTGAACGCTTCCTTGCTGCGTGCCGCGAGAGTAGTTCGGTAGTACATTGCGCCTCGCCAGGAGGGAGTGGGGTGAAAACACTCCATTGAACTCTCCATTTGTTCATCCTCAGTACCTGCGTGAACGTTTCCCACGTAAGAAGGGGTGACATCTGTTCTGTGGTTAGATATCGCCCAGGCGGGCGCGGCGGAGATCAACCGGACCGTGACCTGCCACAGTTGACACACGTTCGTATTGCTCGGTGCAGCGGCTTCTGTCGGACTCCAGCCAAATGGTGGCTTTCGCGTTGAGGCGCAGAACCACAAGAAGACCCTCGCAACCCTCACCCTGGGGGGCTGGACCGCCAGTGCCAGAAGGAAGAGGGAACGTGTCCCAACAAACTGTCTTGTCGACCTCGCCCGTTGTTTGTCAGGAGAGCTTGCCTCGACACGGCCTCCTTGAGGCCCCTGGTGAAATTCCCGTGGCTGAAGAAACCCGGTGTGCGGAACCGGCGATGTCCACATTGTATCGGCGGTGGAGAAAACCCGACGAGGTTTGCGGCGTGATGCAGTTGTGTGGAAATCCTGACCCGTTAGGGTTCCTTGGGTGTGCAACGCAGCGGAAAAGGCATTTTTGACGCATTGCCTCCCCATTTAGATCTCTGTGGATGCGCGTTGAGTGGCAGCAGGTCGAATGCAAAAAACGCCTGGTCTCGAGACCGGCACCTTGGAGATCATCCGCGGCGCTCCGATGCAGAGGTGAACTTCGGTGGGCTTGGCTCTTGGAGCCCTCGGTTCGGCTGCGCAGGAAGCGGCTACTTCTGCGGAAGGTTCCTCCCGGAGCTCACGGCTCAGCTGTAGAGTGGTACGGAGAGAACGCCCAGTTGTGTATGAGGTCTTCTGCTCATGGGGTTTGCCCTCGGGGCACAGGTCAGCTGCGGAATCGCAGAAGATGGCCGGTAGAACGGGGGTTCCTCTCATGCGATGAGCTCCAGATGAACTAATGACTAGTTGTGTGGGATGGTTACTCACAGCTCAGCTGTTGAGTCGCAAGGAACAGTCAGATGCGCGGATGTTCCTGGAACTCGGGCTCGGCTGTGGCGTCGAAGAAGAGCGGCTCGTGGAGGTCTTCACCTCCTGGAGCTCAGGAAACCCAAGTCTCTCCCGCTCGACTGTGGGGTCGCAGGGCGGACAGCTAGTGCCGGACAGGACTTCTTCTCCGACGAACAGCTTCTGGTGTTCATGGATCACGAGTGGTGAATGTTTGCGCGCGGGTGCTCCTGGTGAGCTCAGGGCCCGCTGTGGCGTCGCAGGCGCAGCAGCGAGTGGTGTAGAGGTCTTCATCTAATCACGATCAGCTCCGGGAGCACAGGGCTCACTGTGGAGTCGGGGAACGACCAGCTCATGATCTTCTCGTGCGGTCAGCTTCGGCCGCTGTGGAATTGCCGGCAATACAGCTGATGGTCTTCTCGTGTTCCGGGAGCTCAGGGCTCACTGTGGGACTTCAGGATTTTCGGGCCAGATGCAGGTCGTCAGCACCACCTGCTTCACCCCCTTCAGCGCCATCTCCTCGGGGGGCCGACACTGCAGGGAGGCAGGTCCACAGGTCGACGCGAAGGGCCACCGCACCCGAGTGGCCCACACCCTCCGGCCGCACCGCGACGTCCACGGTGCGCCCGAAGAAGTCGACACGCTTGTGAGAGCGACTTCCTCCGAGGCGACCGGTCCGCTGTTCACCCCAACCCGCACGGGTGTCAGGGGACGGTGAAGAGTGACTCGTGCATCCGCAGTGCAAAGTTAACCCCTGCTGCGGTGCAACGGCAGGTCACCGAAGGAGTCGCCGGTAGTGTTCACCTCATACCCGCCCCCTCCCGAGGGACTCGTGGGTTGTTCCCATTGTGGACACGGCTGGCGCGTTTCGTGGCATCAGGTGCCGCCTCTCCTGTATCGATGCCGATGCACGGATGTCTGTGAAACCACTCGGCTCAGTCTGTGAATCGCCTGTCCCGGGGACAACCCGCGCCCGCTGCACCCGGTTGAACCCCCTCGCGCTCTGCAGCACCTCAAACGCTGAATCCGGCATATGCGGCTGATACGACCGCCGGTTATCCACGCTATCACAGAGGGCGCTCGTCACCCCTGGGAGGCGAAGCCCAGCCCCCGAGGATCTCCTCCGCACTGTCCAGGTCTTGCTCCGCGAGGAACTCGCGATGCGGCGCACAGTGACGGTCGTCAGCTGCATCGCATCCTTCTCTGCGAGCATCTCTCTGGAGGAGCCGTGCTGGACCCAGAACCCTGCGAGACAGGTTGTCACCTCTCTGCGGGTCCGAATCGGAGGGGGCCCTGGGGGGTCGAGTCGCGAACGAACAGCTGATGATCTTCTCATGCTCCGGGAGTTCGAGGGCCCACTGTGGAGTCGCGAAGCGAACAGCCCATGGTCCTCTCATGCGGTCAGCTCCGGGGGCTCAGGGCTCACGTGAAGTCGCAGGTGAAACAGCTCGTGACATACTCATGCTCCGGGGGCTCGGGGGTCCACTGAGGAGTCGCGAAGCGAACAGCCCATGGTCCTCTCATGCGGTCAGATCCGGGAGGTCAGGGCTCACTGTGGCGAACAGGCGAACAGCTCGTGACATTCTCATGCTCCGGGAGCTCAGGGCTCACTGTGGAGTCGCAAAGCGAACAGCTCATGGTCGTCTCATGCGGTCAGCTCCGGGAGCTCAGGGCTCACTGTGGAGTCGCAGGCGAACAGCTCGTGATACTCTCATGCTCCGGGAGCTCAAGGCCCACTGTGGAGTCGCGAAGCGAACAGCTCATGGTCCTCTCCTGCGGTCAGATCCGGGAGCTCAGGGCTCACTGTGGAGTCGCAGGCGAACAGCTCGTGATACTCTCATGCTCCGGGAGCTCAAGGCCCACTGTGGAGTCGCGAAGCGAACAGCTCATGGTCCTCTCCTGCGGTCAGATCCGGGAGCTCAGGGCTCACTGTGGAGTCGCGTAACGAGCAGCAAATGGTGCACGTCTTAATCTAATGCACATCAGCTCCTGGAGCTCAGGGCCCGCTGTGGAGTCGCAGGAAGAAACGGCTCGCGGTGCAGAGGTCTTCTTTTCCTGTGATGGGCTCCTAGGCTCAGGGCATACTAAAGAGGCACAAGGAACGGCTAGTGGTGTGTGCGGTTTTCCTGGAGCTCAGGGCTCGACTGTGAAGTCACGGAGAAAAAGCGCGGCTGGCGATGCAAAGGTCACCTGTGGAGTCACGAAAAAACAGCTGGTTGTGCTCTTGGAGCGCAAGACAGCTGCGGGGGCGCTTGTGTGGAAGTGCCTTTGTGAGGTTGCACCTGGAGCTCACGGCTCAGCTGTGGCAGCAATCAAGGAACAGGTGGCCAGGTCTATTTTGGTCAGAAAAATGTTTTGTTGACCGCTTCCACCACTCCTCTGCACAAATCTCACGACCGGCTATTGTGTGTTTGTGTTGTCTGAAGTACAGAAGGTGTGGTGGAGCACGAAGAAAGGGAAACATGACAGAGGTGATGACGCCAGTCCTTTCTAGTATCGTATTTCCTCCTATACACAATGCTGCGCTGTGTTTTGGATGATATAAAAAAAAATTTTCCGGGGGGCTTCGCCCCCCGGACCCCCCATGTGGGGGGCTCCGCCCCCCACGCCCCCCGCCCCCCCCCCCCCCCACCTCCCTCCCGGCCGGGGGCCGGTACGGTCGGTCGTCGGCTGCGCCCAAAGGGCGTGCGGTAGCCGACGCCCTTTTGTGCTCGCCTCCTCTCTCCCACACCTCTTCGTCCTCTTTCATGACGCGTCACCCTGCCTCCACGCTCTGACTTCTGTGACCCGCATGCCGCGTTGAGAGCAAGTCTTTCGTGTGCTGTCACCGAGACCAGGCCACTATCTGCTCTCAGGTTGGTAGCAATGGCCTTTTACCTTATGTCAAGCCCACGTGACAAAGACTCGTGCAGCTGAGGTCCTGGCTGGTCTGTCCTGTTGTCTGGGATCCTGTTCCCCCCCGCACCCCCCCTTCCCACACATGTCTGGTGCGTCGGTCGCGGGTTTGTGGCGCATCGGTCCTTTGGCCTGCCGGGCCTCCCCCCCGCACCCCCCCTCCACACGCGAACCGGTCCCCCTTTTTCAATTGCGACCCGGTTCCCGTGTTGTGTTGCGGCCCTCCCCGCCTCGCCTCCGACAGACTCTCCCCACAGTTGACGACGTGGGCAAACGGCGCCGACATCCTCTCATCACTTACCGTATTCTCATCAGGACGGTCGGTTTCCCTGACGCCACGACCACCAATGTGCTCCGATGCTTTTTGAAGGAGGTAGTTCATCCCCGACTCAGGCGTTTGCGGGAATGAGCTCGCCCACTTCTCCTGGAGGAGTACGCACCACCCGGTCGTGGCGCACCCGCACCCGCTGCACACCGCACATGACGAGTTGCGGTAGCAGCCGTACCCCACACAGGTTCGAGTGGTTTGCCATGGTCCTGCTCACGACGACCTGCAGGTCACCCGTTCCTGTCGTGCACGTGCAGGCAGTGCCAGGAGGTGGTGGCCTCGTCAATCTGGCAGGGTTTGAGTTTACCGGGGCGAGGCACTCCACTCTGGGTCTGCTGTTTGTGATGTAACAAGCAGGTCTGGCGGGGTGTTCAGGGTTCGGAGTGGCCCTCCTCGTTGGCATCCGTGCAGCAGCGCTATCGCGTCCCGGAATGCCCCGTGTCACACCGGTGGGAACAGGGGCCAGCACCGCCATCTCGAGGAGGACCCGGGCCGTTCTTTGGATTCTTCACAGTCGCAGCCTCCGGCTTGTCGTTGTCCGTCAGCGTAGCGCCCACCCAGCCTGCAGAGATCTTGCACCGTCTTCAACAGCAATTTTTGACCCGACAATTTTTGGGGCATTTTTTCACCAAAAAAAAATCACTCTGCGCGCCAAGTCGAAGACTTGTTTGGGGACTTTTGGTGTCCCCAATTTTTCAATTTTCGAAAAATAAGCAGGGTATAAGATAGACTTTTTTTCTGGCGCCGTTTCCCGGTTTTTCTGGTTTTGAAAATTTTTCGCGCGCGCCTTCGGCGCGCGCGACCCGCGCAAACCCTCCCAGAATCTGAGAGGCCCGGTGCCTGCGCGCGTCCTGTCGTACTGAGGCTGCTTGGTGGGGCAAGCGCAGCAGGTTCTACTTTTTCTTCTACGAACTCTTAGCACAAAGACATGCACAACACAAACAACAATGCTCTAAGGGGCGGGGCAAGAGGTCAGGGGAGGGGGAAGCAGAGAGGAAGGGAGGAGGACGGGGGCGGGGGGGGCGGCGGAGTGAGCCGGCGGGGAGGGGGGGGGGGGGGGCGCACGAGCCCCGGCACCAACCGACTCAGGATCACACCCACCATGGTTGTGCCAGGCTCTGCCGAACAGCAGTGGCGTGTTGCTGTGCCGCCCGCAGCTCCCCGAAGGGACAGTAGCTGAGCTTTCGTTCTTCCGATGTGAATGCGTCCACGTACTGACGGAGCGCCGCTTCCGGAATCCCGTCCGGAGTGACACTACCCTCCATACAGATGGCCAGCGTGTTCTGCAGCTTGGCGTCGCCCATACGGTTGCTGAGCCTGTTCTTGATGATGCGGAGCTTGGAGAACATCCGCTCAGCACTACTTGTCGACAAGGGGATGGTCAGCACAATCTGCAGGAGACGCGAGGTGTGCGGGAAGGCGAGACGGTTCAGCTGATTCTTCAAGAATGCTTTGATGAGAGTGCTGAATCTGCGGCTGCGGGTATCCTCCTGTGTTTGTGCGGTCTCCTTCAGCTTCATTCGCACGTTGGCCAGCTCCAACTCCAGCAGACCCCGCTCTTCGGCCGGGAAGTACGGTGCACTCGGTTCCGTCTCCTTCTGCACCCCGTCGGCATCCTCAAATGTCATCACCTTGGGCTCGCAGAAATGATCGCAAAGTGCTTTGAGCTTCTGTGCCGCTGCTGCTGCGTTGTCGAAGTCGGGGCACCAGGGATCATACACAGAGAATGCTGCAAGCACCCCGAAGTCATCCATCAGCCCCTCGATCTCCTCCTTCAGGGTACGGAGGTAGGGCTTTGCGTACTGCTCGTGATACTGTGCCACGAACTCCTCCGTGATGGGAGGGCAAGAAGGCCGGGCGTCATTGATCAGTATCCAGCAGGATGCGTAGGTCGGAGACAGGTCGGGTCGTTCTAACAGCTTTCCGATCTTGCATGCATAGTGTGTCGCGATGCGAGGGAGATCACCGAAACACAGGCTTGCATGCTGTATGCACCGCGAGAAGGCGCCAAGACAGTGCATCACCTCCCGCATCAGGAATAACCCGACGAGGGTGCTGCTCTCCTGGTACACCGCACGCAGGGCAACTGCCTTCTCATGATCCAGCTTGTTGATACACATGACCACCCCTTTGAGGCAGTCAGTCAGACTCTGCGCACAACGCTCATGCGAACACCAGCGGGTGTCTCCAACACTGCACAAGTCGCGCTCACGCCAGAACCCGAAGCCATCGATCCTCTCCAAAGCGGACATGCATTCCCGAAAGCACCGGAGTTTGCCTGTGCCATTCCCAGCACCCCTGTACAGCAAGGCAAACGTGCTGGAGACAAGGTCGTAGCTTGCGCGGATGACAGGGTGGTCCTTGGCAGTGTGCATCGCAACAAGATTGAGTGCATGCGCCCGACAAGCCGCCCAGAAGGAGTACGGTGCTTTCCGTACCTTCACCTGCAACTGAACACCCTTACGACTCCCGCCCATGGTGTTGCACGAATCCGACGCAAACGCAAGCATCTTGTTCCAGAAACCGTCGCCAAGGTCGTCGAGTTGTTGAATCAAGAAATCTGTGATGTTTGTCGCAGTCTGTGATGTGTTCAGCGGAGTCATGCGCCAGAACAGTTCGTTGGTATCAAAGGTGGTTGGGTCGATGACCCGGATCAGGATGCAAAATTGCGATTGGCGTGTCACATCCTGCGTCTCGTCCGTGATGATGGATACGAACGGGGATCTTTCAATCTTGTGCTTCACTTCCGCCATGGCGTGGCTTGCCATCAGACCCACTACTTCGTCGTAGATTGTGTTCGAGGTGAGGTTGTGGTATGTAGCATTGAAAGACTTTACTTCTGGGGAAGTGTAGCTGTCACGCACGCGGAGGGATGCGAGGGTCGTCGTGAGGGCTTCGTTGTTGCTGCAACAGTACTGTACGTCGTGCAGCAGGCGGCAGAGCATCTCGGTGTTCTGAAGCTGCTTCACCTTAGAGTTGACCCAGGCCCTCTGGTGAGCTGTGGAGCGGATCTCTCCTGCAGTCCCATGTCGGCGCACCGAGTCTTCTCTTGCCAGCCACTGTGCCCACTTCTCGGTGTGCTTCTGTCTCGTTGCCTCGGTGTGCTCCTTCGCGCGGGAGGTGAAGCGGCTCTTCACCTCATTCCATGGCAGGCACCGCCCGACGAAGACACCGCGCTTGCTTGCGTCAAAGCAAGCGCGGCACGCCAGCCCCTCGGGTGTGGGTTTTGCCCACGCGTGGGATTCGCGCAGCATTCCCATCACCCGGCTGTCCCCCTGGATGTCCTCCGGGACATGCACCATCTCGCTGGCGCGGGGGAAGGGCTCGGCAGGCGCATCCAAGCCGACGGGCCCCGCGTACTGCGCCATCAACTTTGCCTCCACGTAGGCGTAGACCTCGTGCTTGTGGAGGGAAGGGTACAGGCAGTCGTTGGAGTTGCGCACGGGGGTGGTGGTGTAGCCCCTCGCGCGTTGGCGCTCATTGGCGATCGCGGCCTCCAGAGCTTCAGCTGATCTCTCCGCATTATCATCAGCTGCCATCTCGACCTCAACTTGCCGTGCAATCGCAAGATCTGCGACGAGGGCTGGGGCCTGCTGTGTCGGGGCAGGCGCCGGCACGGCCTCGCTCTCCACCAACGGCATTTCGTCTGCCTTTGTCTTTGCCAGTTTGACGAGGCTACTCAGGGGCTTCCTCATATGAGGTGCCACCTCGTCGTCCGCGCGAGCAAGAGCATCGAATGCCTTGCACAGCGCGACAAGGTGCCTGTTTGAGGCGGCTTGGTGGTTGCTGAAGCCGCGGATCGAGCACTGGTTGCAGAGGAAGGCGTGCAAGTTGGCATATCGGTCTTGCCCGGGGTACTTGCCCGCCTTCCACTGGTCATACCCAGTGTGATACTGCGGCCCGCCCACCTCCTGCACCGTCCCCCGCACCGCCCTCTGCGATGCAAAGCCAAACGCGCCCAGCTGGGCCTGATGCGCTCTCCGCTTTGACATATCTTCTTACAGTATGCCTGCAGGCGCGTGGGGGTGTGGGTGTGTCGTGGGTGCCACCAGTCAGACACCTGACATGTGAAGGCTCGGTGTGATCCCTACGGAGGACGGTTCTGTGCCAGTTCTGCGGGACCATCACACAATGGAGGATCTCGAAACTTCAAAACAGAAGAGACCTGCATGACGAGGGCATCACCACCCACCGGGCCACCCGCTAGGTCCATTTTTTCTTCTCCGCTTCTCTGCCTTCTTTGGACTATTTGAGCTCCGTGCGGATCACGATGGGGTCACTTTCTATTTTTTTCTGGCGTTTTTTCTGACTGTTTTACTGTCCCAAAGTTACAAAAAAAACGCCAAAAATGAGACCGGCCTTTTTTTTTTTCCCAGAAAACCGGGAACCGGGAAACCCTGGTTTTGAAAACCGGAAAACCAGACCTATCTTATCCCCTGAAAATAAGCTCACTTTGCTAAACTGGACCCAACTCCCCACACTCTTTTTTAAGCGAAAAACAGCAAATTTCGGCCGATTTTTTCTCATTTTTTCTTAAGCACACTCGTGTGAGCGGAAAGCGCCCCACCACAGCTGCAACCAAACGTGCTCTATACACTAACCCCACCCTTCATCAGGCTCAGGGTGTGATCAGTTCAGGGTTTTGTGTGTAGAAGCGTCAACGCAACAAACAAAAGGAAATTCATCAGAGCGGTTGTAGCTGTGAAGTGATAGGGCGCTTTTCATTTTTTTTCACCGACTTTTCCATACCCCCGATATGGGCCAATTTCCATTGAAAACTAGGGGAGTACCTTGCATGGCATCAGGTTATTTTTCACGCCGAACTATCTTCCCTGCACAGACCCACCCCCCCATTACTTTCCATTTACAATTCCTAGTTGGTGAAGGGGCTGCCCACCGGTGGACCACCAGGAGGGGGGTGAGCCATCCAGGTGGGCAGGGGGCCTGGGGGTGGGGCCTCAAAACAACTCCCTCCCACGACGTCACTCCGCTCTCGAGGACAAACAAAATCACCTACGTACCTGAACTGCCAAACACCCCCCCCCCCTCACTTACGGGTGCGCGGATCTCATGTGCTCGTCGCGCTTTACAGTGGTTTTAAAGAGCTCGAAACAAACACAGCAACGCTTTTTCAGCACGCGCGAATGGTGACTGAGGTAGTGCTGGCTCAGTCCCTTCGGTTGTCCGTTTGCCGCACTCCTGGCATGTGACAGTGCAGGTCTGACACGGCGCGTTGTTTTGTGGCCGATGTGCAGCATCATAATGCGCAAACAGTGCTTCTCTCGTGTGGGCAACTTTGGAGCACACAATGCAGATATGCTGCTGCACAGGCACTGTACCGGATGGCGTTGGTTCTGGCACTTCTGGCACATCCTCGCTGTTGCCCCAGGATTTGGACTTGCAGATGCATGCGAGCAGCGTTGCCTTTGGAGTGGTGTTTTCCGGGTCGCCCAGAAATTGTTGGCCCCATCGCCCCCTTTTTGTGACGTGAGATCCAAGGCCGAGGGACTCGAGTCTCCGCTGCAGTGCTGCCGTTGCTCCCTTCCAACAAGCGTTCCTCGCAGTGACACGGCGGCAAAGCTTTATCGCGCCGAACTTCAGGAGGGTCGGTTGGTCCAGCAGGCCGCACCCCTTGCCTTTGGTCCTCTGCATTTCGAAGAGCAGCAGGTCCCGTTCGGCGGTCTGCTGCGATGTCACCCTCAGGGCATGGCGTTTGGAGACGCCATTCCCCCTCTCCAGTTCCTCGTCACTCAGGGCGAGGGGGTGTGCATCTTCTGGATCAAACCAGTGGCTCATCGAATATGGATATATGTAACACCACGCCCCTCGGATGTTCTCCCAGGTGACACCCACTCCAGGACAAACACAAGGATGTGCATTGCGATGAGCGAGAAGATGAACTCTTTCGCGCACTTTCCCTCCTGGTGGTACTTGATGGGGATGTCGTTGTAGCGGAAATGCACAAGCATTTCCATTACAATACAGAGTAGATGCTGCACCCCTTCGTCTTGGCAATGGTGAGTAAGCGACTCAGAACATCTCTGACCTGGTTTCCCGTCATGTTGGAACACGTTGAGCTGCCAAGGACAGCCTTCTGCACGGCAGGTCCATCAGGCAAGATCTCTGCGAGTATTGCGATGAACCCGTTTATGTCGTGCAGGGGGTGTGATCGTGTACGCTGTGGAGGTGAACACCCCTGCGTACAGGCTCTCAAACCCAGCTTCATGAAGTTCCTGGATGCTAGCCCTGTGGCAGGCGTGGAGCTGTTTCAACCAGTCATTTCGTGGTGTGGTACAAAACGCGCTCCTGTGCGAAGATGACCCCATCTTACTAAATGCCGACCACAGCTCAAGATGGTCCCCTGCTACCCTAAGCAGGCGAGCCGAAACATCACGTTCGCCTTTTCGAAAACCCCTCTCTGCACTCTTGCGATCTGCTTCAGGAAGTTGAACGTGAACCACGTTCTGTACTCATCCTTCTGCTAATCGGCAACTGTCACCAACCGTGTTGCGAAGGCACCGTCGAAAATTCCTACGGCCAGCCTGCTCTGCTGGGTCTTCTGTGCCTGTTTCTTCTCCGCCTCGTACAGCTTCACCATAGCTGCAGTGCCGCGGGGCAGGCGTCGGCCATCTCCTTGAGCCCTGTCGGGTGGTCCTTCCCGTTGCTCTTCCGGAGGCCCAACCCGACAAACTCGATGTCTGACCCGCTATTGACACGGGCAGCGTACATCGTGCGACCCTCCTTCGCGGTCGACTTGCTGATCACCCCACCCCCCAGCTTCTCATACTTTTTGTACAGGGCAAGACTGATGATGGGATCAGTCGACTTGATGGTAGTATCCGCCAGCTTGCCGAGAAGCTGCTTCAGGGCCATGTGGCTCAACCCATCAGCATCACGCTCGACAACATACGTGTTGATCCAAGCACGTACAAACACCGTCATGTCCACAGCGCTGGCGAGGGCCTGCGCTGCAGTACGCTTTGCCGCTGGCATTGATTGGTGTGGCTCGTCTGGGTGGCCTGGGTGGTGATGATGGTATCTTGGGGTATCTTGGCCTGGGTGGTGATGAGGGTACGGTATCTTGGAGACTGCCTTGTGGGTTGTGCAAGGGTTGGGGGCTGGGGCGAAAATTTGCCTGGCAGAAAAGTGATCACCTTCATGAAGTAGGTTGCTCTGTCAAACTGACACAGTTTGTCAGAGTCAAGATCCCTCGAACAATGAAAATCCACGAGAACAGCCGTCGCACATGCACTTGAGGCCCCATCACCAACTAGGAATTGTAAATGGAAAGTAATGGGGGGTGGGTCTGTGCAGGGAAGATAGTTCGGCGTGAAAAATAACCTGATGCCATGCAAGGTACTCCCCTAGTTTTCAATGGAAATTGGCCCATATCAACAGGAAATGGCTGGAACACCCGTCGTTTCAGCAGGTTCACCCGTCGTGCCGACGGGTGGCACCCGTCGACTCGACGGGTCCACCCGTCGAGTCGACGGGTGCCGCCTGTCGAGTTTTCACCCGTCGTCCCGACTAGTCGACCCCACCCGTCACTGCCCGACTAGTCCGTGGTGGAGGGGGCCGGGGGGGGGGGGGGGGGTGGCGTTCCATACGAGGGTGTGGGGATTGCATAAGACACGCAGGCAGGATTTTCGCTGAAAGCGGTGGGAGAGAAGAGTGAGGTTATTTTCTTCAATGCACCCCCCCCCCCCTTGTGGTTTCAGAAACAATGGGGCCTCACTTCAGTTCTCCCGATATCCGACTTTCATCTCTCCCTTGATTGTACTTCGTTTGATGCGTTGGAGGCTTCAGATCGGAACGCACTACACAGTGGAGTCACAAAACACCCCCTTGCCTGATGAAGGGCGTGACGTGCAGGAGTGCGGCTGGCAGAGCTGAAAGATCACACGCGTAAAAAATATCACCTGGAGAATTGACGCTTGACGAAGCTGCCGGAGGATTGCGCTGATCATCCACGACCACCACCACCCCGCCCCGAGATGTGCTCAAAACAAATTTGTTGTTGTTGCGTGTGCCCCCCCCCTCCGCCTCTGCTTCGAACTGCCTTTTCTTCCGAGACTGAGTGGCTTGCCTTGAATAACGATTTGAACGATTCTGGCCTTTGCATCCCAGGTGGATTTTTGGAGGTGGTTGGCAGCCCCTCTCCCCCATGCACACTCTCACACAACAACAGGGTTAGCGGGGTGCTAGAATTTGTTCACCTAAGGGGGTCTTCGCTACGGGGTGATCGTCAGTGCATTTTGGTGCATTTCCTGTTGAATTGGCTGAAAACTGACGAAGTTTGTCGAAGTTTGTCGACCAGCGAAGACCCCCTAATATGCAGTTTGCTTCTCAAAAACCGACCCGGGAGGGGGTGGGGGGCCCGCGACAAAGATTGGGGCTAAAAAAAACCCGCCCAGGCCATCCCAAGGTCCCAAAAATGAGAGCAGCGCATGGTGAAGTATATCTCAACGACAACAAGGGGAAGCGGCAGTCACTCTCCCGTCTTCTTCAACAGCTACCGTCTGCCCCGTTTGACTCTACTCACTCACTGCGGCAGGAGAGGTAGCCACCGCGCCCGAGCAGGGCAATACTCGTCTCTTTTTGGACGCAAGATGGCGAGGCGTTGCGTAGAGAGTGCCCACTTCCCTGCACTTCTGAGCGAAGGTGTAACCTTCCTGGTGGTAGGAACTGTGATGGCATGATGGCACATTACCAATTTGAATGATTTTTTTGAACGATTTCTCTTAGTTTCAGGAACATGGTGCCCCTGACGACCCCATATTGCGTAGTTTGTGCGTAGTGAAAAGGGGGGGGGGGGGTCTCATTTTTTGATTTACTCAGCCATTCTCTGTCTCTATGCCGGGACCCCAAACTCAAGGAGTTCTTGCTGTTCCGGGGTCAGTGAGGGTGCAGGCGCTTCAGGTGCTGCAGGTGCTGCAGGTTCTTCAGGTGCTGCAGCGCTGGCAGCCTTCGGTGCGGGTTTCGACGCAGTCTTTGCAGGTCTCTTTGGGGGTGCCCTTTGGCGCGGTGCCTGCTTCAGCTCGTCGGGTGGAAGCATCAACGCATCATTAAGCGGTGCCTGCTTCAGCTCCTCCGGGTGGAAGCGTCAACGCATCATTAAGGAAGAAGGAAGCACAGTTGCTACGCTTTTTTGCAGCTGCAGGAAACGACACCATACCCAACAACAATCCCCAGACCGTCGAGGGAGAGTGGGCGCCTGGATCCCGTGACACAGATCTCTAGTGCCGTTGTGATCCCCTCGGATAACGTCTCCTGGACGTTGTCAGCGGAGGTTGCCTGTGTGGCGGTGACCTCCGTATACCCCGCGGGATCCAGTGCCAGTAGCGCCTTCTTCAGCTTTTCGTCGACCCCTCGGCCGACGCTCTCCTTGATGTCAAGGGCCACCTTCAGGGTGGCACCTCGCAGCGCCCTGAAGGCTGTGATCGTATCATCATTCACAATCTCGAGGGTGTTCTACGCGGCTCCTGGAACTCACTTCCTTCTCAGGTGTTTCTGGGCATGGGGCAACCTTGCCCAGGTGTTTCTGGAGTCCCGCCCCACATGTCGTGCGTTCTTTCGTACGGTGTATAGTGAGTTCTGGCAATAATTTTTTGCTCGGTCAGCGCAGTGCCTCCAGTCCTGTCTCAGTAGCCACACAGAAAGGGGGACCAAAAAAAACTGGGGGGGGACCAAAAAGCGAGACCCCCCCCCCAGATTGCGTAGTTTGTGCGTAGTGAAAAAGGGGTAAATCAGGGGCACCAGAACAGCTATCATTTTTTTTCCGATTCCTGCTGGGCTTTCGCATTAAAAAGACTCGTGTCAGCACTTCGGTATCCTGCACGCATGCACTGGCCGTGTCACCGTTCGGACAAACAAAGAACGCAACCCGAGCCATTTTTTTTTGCAGTGGCTCTGACAGACCACCCGCTTGAGGGAAATGAGGGAGGGCTGTCCCAAGTTCGCCACTTTTGTGAGGGGGCACTTTTGCCTTCCTGCACTTCTGAGCAAAAGTGTCAGTGGTGCCGGGTAGACGTGTGGTGTCTGCGAAAGATCATTCGCGAGATCAAGGGGGTTTGGGGGGGGGGGGGAAGGGGGGGAAGGGGGCTTGCGGGGGGCAGGGGGGGGTGGGGGAGGGGTTCGTGAGAAAAACATATACGTGCGAGGGTATAAAAAAACTTGACGCTAGAGACAGAAACATGATATACACGCCACACACACCGCACACACACACACACACACCTGCCACGGAAAACGCGGCCACTGCAACAAAGCAGCCCCCATATCATGTGTGCCACACTTTGTTTCCACGCTTTTTTCCCTTCTGCTGCTTGGATTGCTTTTGGGCTATTTTTTTTTACGCACACTTGTGAGCAGAAAATGTCACTCCACCACAGCCAAACGTGCTCCGCACACCACTAGCCTCCCCCATCACAGGAGTTGAGGTTTTGTGTGTGGAAGCGTCAACGCATCACAAACAAAATACGAGTAAAGAGCGGCTGTACTGGAGTGACATTTTTTGCTGTGCTCCCGCAGTGCCACACAATCTGCCAGCTGCACCACAAAGCACCCGCCATCTGAAACTCCCCCTCACACTGGCAGCGGTGGCATGCGCGCGCTGTGTCGGCATCGAGATTACTCTAAGATTCCCCACCCCCCTCCCCACCATCCACCCCCCCGGCTTTCTGTGGTGCAGACTGCACCGAACCCAGCGGCACACTGGGCGCTTGGCGATTGCCGTTTAGTCTCCGACAGGCAGCGCACGAATCGACAGAATGCACACATGAAGCGGGTGACGAGCAGGCACACACACACACACGCGTGAATATGTTTTGTTTGGAAAGTGTCAGTGGCTTCACTTTGGTCGGGAGAAGGCCATTATCGGATCCTCGCGAGACCTAGAGCAAGCGCCACTCTGACACTCACACAACACATGAATCTTTTTTTTGGAGGCAGTGGTGTCCATCGCACTGAGCTCTTCGCTCTTGAAATGCACGTGCAAGCCACCGGTGCCCCACAACAGACTCACGCGATGATGCACCCCCTGAAAATCGTCGAAGAACTACGTCAGAACTCGGTAAAAAAAGCACGGGCCTCTCTCGGGAGAAACACCGTAGAATGCGTAGAACCCACATAAGAACTGCGCAATTCGGCTGATTCAGGGGCAATACCGTGAAGCCTATTTTCTTTTGTTGATTTTGCCTCGTGTCGAACCTGCTGAGTGATTTTCTAATGCAACTCCTCCAGTGCCACACGTAAATCATGAAAAAAACTGTCGCTGCTGGGGGGTGGGGGGCGGGGTGGGGGCGGGATGTGTGGAAGAAGAGGCGGGGAGGTGGGGGGTGGGTGGGTGGGGAGGGGAAAGGGAAAAAGGCCCCCTCTGTTGCTTTCCGCATCATTGGAAAGGCTCTCGCAAAAAAAAATACCGCGCAGCGAAGCCCTCAAACCCAGCCTCCCACCCCCCCCCCCCTTCCCTGTTGCCGGCTGCCGTCCTTTAGACAGTGTTTCATAATCACACGATAATCACATGAAATATTCTATCGGATCCTTTGCGGGACCGCTGACCCGCGTACCCTGTGGGAGTGTCGGGTGTGTGGTGTGTGTGTATGGGCGCAGTGGTGTAGTGGTGGATGACAGGGGAAGTCCTCAAAGCCGAACGCTCGACATGCGAAACAACATTTGAAATGCTGCTGGAGCTCGCAGTGGAGCCACACAGCTACATCACGAGCTGCCAGAGCTGCACTGCCCCCCCCCTTCAGATGCTTTCCTCCCGGGGCCCAAGAAACCTTTCCCTTTCCCGTCAAATTTTCGTTCCCTTTCCAGCCACAGCCCGCTCTTGGTAAAGCGTTGTGCTGTCTGGTGCGGCTGGCGGCTTCTCCACCTTGAGTCGCTTGTAGTTGTGTCGATTATCCTCACCAAGGGCACTGCTCTGGCTGATGCATTGCGTCCCTGCGACCCACCCTTCCGGGCTGCATACCTGCGGCGCGGCTTCGAAGATCTTGTAGTTCTTGTTCTGGTGCTCGTCCAGTTCGAGGATCGACGCGACGTTACCACACCTGTAAGAAACCATGACAAAATGCAATGCGCCAAGCTGCCTGCGGAGCCACCGCACCACCCAGCAGAGACCGCCCCGCCTTGGCTAGCGCACCACTGGGAGGAGGCACAGCAACCACATACCTGTAGCAGTAGTTAGGTGCGGACCACACCGTCACAATAGAGTCGTTGAACAATGACTTGTACCCCTCCATCACCAGCTGGTGGGAACGTGCTATGAGGTCCACCTGTGCAGGGAAAGGGGCGTGTGGGTGTGGGTGTGGAGGCACCATCAGCCAGGGCACAACAAAACCTGGCACCACACTGGAGGCAGCAAACACTTCACAAAACAGCGATGCCCCCCCCTCCCCCCTTTGTGCCTTTGTGCAGCAGGGGACGCCCTCTACACCCAAAGCCTGGGATCCTCCTTCGGACATACGTTGTTGGTGGTGTTGAACTGCTGCACCACATCCCCGCCGAAGAGGTACCCCGCCCCACGGGGCGACAGACCCCACCCGTCGATGTCCTCCGGGTCAGACCACATCAGGTCGCACATCGCGCCGTCGTGCGGCACCTCCTGCTTGCGCTCGATCGCACGGATCTGCTCAAACGTGTTGATGCTCGGCGACAGCCCGCCGTGCAGACAGAGCACCCGCCCTCCGACCAGCGCCGAGAGCGTAAGGTAGTCAAACACATCTGTGCAGTACCGCCACACGTTAACACTCCCGTATTTACGGAGGCATTCGTCATAGAACCCATACACCTGAGTGATCTGTCTGCTTTCGTGGTTACCACGCACCAGCGTCACACGGTCCGGGTAGCGGACCTTCAGGGCGAGGAGGAGGAGGAATGTCTCCACCGAGTAGAACCCTCTGTCGACGTAGTCCCCCATGAAGACGTAATTTGTGACGGGGACGTCCCCGCCCACCTTGAACATCTCCCTCAGGTCATAAAACTGTCCGTGGATGTCCCCCACGATTGTGACGGGCGCCGGCACCGGCTGCACGTTGCTCTCCTCCTGCAGCAGCTCGCGCGCCTTCAGGCAGAGCCCCTTCACCTCGCTCTCGCGGATCGGCTCGCAGCGCTTCAGCTGCTCGATCTGCTTGTCCAGGTTCCCCATGTCAGGCATCGTGCCCCAACGTCAGCCTCCAACAGGAGGGCGGGGTGGCGGCTGTAGATGGGTGGACCTGACGTCCGCTCGAGCTGCCGACAGCGAGCAGGGGGTGCTCGGGAGCAGAGCCGCTGCTCCGGGGAGGGGCAGGGTGTGGAATGTGCGGGACAGGGAGACGAGCCGGGTTTGCACGGAGCTCGTCGTGTGTCCTGCCCCCTGTTCCTGTCGGTGGGGGGGGGGGGGTTGGAGGGGGGTGCGCGAAAGGTGTTGTGCCGCCAACACATTGCGAAAGTGTCACTTCAACTCTGCCGCTCTTTCTTTACTGTTGATACTTCGTTTGATGCGTTGACGCTTCCACACAAAAAAAATTATCAGCAAAAATGCTACAACGTTGAGAAGGGGGGTGGGGTGGCGGGAATTGCGGGCCCTCTCGCAGACCAAGCCACAGCCTAGACAAGCCGAGATTTCACCGACCTCTCCCCCCGACCCACCGTTGGATCTTCTTCGGCTGGCTCCGGCCGTGTCACCTGGCTGCTGCTCAGGGCCAAGGCATATCTACCGTTTCTATATTATAACATACTCTTTCTGAACACACCGCCCGTGCTGCGCCGGGGAGGTGGCACACAGCACGGCGCTAAGGCCAGCAGTGCCTTTTGGTATTCTAAATACAGAGCGCGCCCTCACAATGCAGGGAGGCACGCCTCGAACATAGCATATCATCACACGGATCATCATTCTATGGTGCGCCTTATGAAAGGCGTCGCACTTCATCCTCGCAGCAGGATGGCGAATTTTGTCAGCACTGCGATGTGGGAGGAACACACATGGTTGATCGTGCCCCCTGTGATCATCACTCACGAAGGAAACGGAAGTAGAAGTCCCCCCCCCCCCCCATCCGTTCTGTTTGGTCCACATCTGCGTGCGTGCCTAATCACCCTGGCGGGTGATTAGCGCATTCCACCGAAGCGTAGCAACCGTGCTTCCTTCTTCCTTCATGATGCGTTGACGCCACGTCAGGCAACCACCACAAACCTTTTTCTGATCAGCGCAGAACACCACACACCCTATTGTCGACGCATGTCGTGCAACCCAAACGGTACCGGTGCCTGTGAGAACAACTGCTGCTGCTGCTGCTGCTGCTCCGGCGACAGCACCCCCACCGCCCACCCCTTGAAGTGCTGCACCACCTGCCGGAGGTGCGCATTCTCGGCCGCCAGCCTCCCATGCCCCTCCCGCAGCGCGCCCCGCAGCCCGGCCCCCTCCTCCGCCGCATCGCACAGCGCCTGCCGCAGCAGGGGCAGCTCCTGCCTCGCCGTATCCCGATCCGCCGCCAGCGCGGCGTACATCAGCCTCTCGCGCTCCACCTCCGCCTCACGCCTCACACAGTCCACGCGGTACAGACGCACCTCCTCCCGCAGACGCTGCGCCTCCACCTCCGCCTCCGCCGCTGCGCGGCGGAGGGCTGCATCGGCAACTCCACCACCACCACCACCACCACATTCGCCACCTCCGCCCCCACACGCCACAGGCACCGCCAGGACAGCCTCGCTTGCATGCAGGGGGGCAGGTGGGGGTTCCTCTGCCTGCCTCCGTGCCTCGTCCCGCTCAGCCTCAGCGCGGTGCCTCCCGTGCTCCGCCTCGGAGACTCTCCCCAGGAGCTCAGCGCTTGCGGCCTCCGCGGCGTGGCGCGAGGCTTCTGCGGCTGACGCCGCAGCCTCGGCTGCTCCGCGCGCCGCCTCAGCCGCTTCCAGCGGCGCGCGCAGCGCGGCGCAGCTGCCGCAGGGCTGCGCCTCCCGCTCGGACTGCCTGCCGCGCTGCGCCTTGAGCTCCTCCTCCGCAGCGGCCGCCCTCTCCTGCAGGGCTGCGAGGTCCGACACCCGCCGCCTGTCCCGCGCATCCGCCGCGGCACGCAGGGCGGAGTGCTGCTCGCCTGCATCCTCCAGCTTCGCCTGCGCGATGCGGAGGGACTCCTCCAGCCCCGCCTGCCTCCCGCGCGCCTGCTTCAGGCTCTGCCCCACGCGAGCCAGCTCCCCGCGGAGACTCTTCTCGATGTCGCTGTGCTCCGATGCGAGCAGCGCGTCCTGCGCACGCAGGGCATCCACCTCCCTGCGGAGGGTGTTGCACTTCGACTGCAGTGCGGCACGCTCAGAGCAGGCTGTGTCAGCCCGGGCCTGTGCGGCATCCAGGTCTGCGAGGCGTTGGGCGGAGATGCCCTGCTCTGCCTGCAGCTTGCGGTGGAGGGCGCCCTCAGCCTCGGCGCGGCGCTGCAGTGTTGTGACCAGGTCCAGCGCCTCCTGGACCTGGGCGATGCATTTCTTCTTCGTGTCGCGGAGCTCCGCTTTCAGCTGTGCGGCGCGCGACTCCGCCCGCGCCAGGTCCGTCGCGTGGAGCGCGAGGCGGGGCGGGCTGTCGGGGTGGCGGGGGCGGCGCGGGCTGGTGTGGATCGACTCGAGGCCCCCGCCGACCCCGGCGCTGCTCCGCCGGGTGGCGGCGAGGCTTGCGGAGCGGAGGTCACCTAGGAACACCGTCAGCTGCTCCGCCTGGCTTGCGAGGCGCGCGTGCAGGCCATCGGGGTCGGCGTGCATCCAACAGGAAGAGGGTGGTGGTGGAGGGGGTGGGGGTGGGGGGGTGATCGCCACCCACCTTCCCCACAGACCGTCCCCTCACACAGCTTGGGCCGACCTGTGACCCCCCTTCCGTTCGCCTGCAGTGCGGGGTGGGTGCGTGTAGGGGTGCGAAAGTGGGAGTGAGTGGGGGGAGGGGGGGGTTTTTTTTGATTGTCGAGAGGGAATGGAAAACAGATGCGGCCGAGAAAGTCACTTCACTTCCATTCAACAGCAACCACTCTGAGCCTGTATTGTGTTTGTTGATGCGTTCGACGCTGCTACAGAAAAAACCCTGAAATGCATGATCGTCACCCCCGGAGCCTTGAGGAAGGGTGGGGTTAGTGTATAGAGCACGTTCGGAGGATTGCTGTGGTGACTGCCTGCTCACACGAGTGTGCAGGAAGAGATTTTCTTACACAGATTAAGCACCCCCTGCCCCGAGAGACGGCAAAACGACAGCTTCTTCGAGAAACTGGGGGGTGTGTGGGTGCGGCATGTCACGGCGGAGACATGTCAACGTCAAAGGAAAACGCGGGGAGGTGTCTCGGGTGGGCGTCGGGAGGGGGCGGGGGTGGGTGTGACTTTCCAACACCTGCAACGCAGGGGAGGCAAATGACTGTAGCTTCCTGCGCCTACAACATGTATCGGGATACGGAACAAGGAAGGGACGTAAACGTCCGTAAGAGCGGATGGGTCGTGACCTGAAGGGTCGGCCTCATGAGGGCCTGGATGTGAGAGTGGGTGGGGGACATGGGGTGGGGTGTGGGTTCAGGAAAGACAAGTATAATGGCAAAAAGGATGCAGCAAAGGTGCAAAAGGTGCAAGCGGGCAGCAGGCATGCCTGCTGCCCGCACCCAGACGTGCCGACGTGGCGCGGCCGAAGGAGGGGCACGGCGTGTCCGCTGTTTGCGCGGTTAAGCGGCTCGGGCCATGCCGCGCCCCCCCTTTTCATAGTGGGTGTGCGCACAGGCGTGTGGCAACACCCATAGCCCTCTGCGCCACGTTTCTATCGAGCACGTCCGGGTCGGTTTGCCGTCGTGTCTTTCCATGTCGTGTTGGCCTGCATTGTCTGGCCCTTCTCTCTTTCGGAGCAGCAGAAACAACAACAAAAGTCCCAAAATATAAGGGAAGCCATCAAAGCGATCGTGCGTCCTTGCGGGCGTTTCGCCCGCGTTATCGTGAAGAAGAAACATGAGAACTTACAGCCACACACGCACACACACAACACAAGAAGAGAAGCCTGCACCGGCTGGCCCTGCTGGCTGTTGGACTGGCTCCCTTCCTTCCTTCCTTCCTTCCTCCTGCCAAATACAGATACGCCGCGCACGCAGTACACCACGCCACACTCGCACAGCACGGGGGCAAACACCAATATTATATACTGATGATGTCCCGCACTGCCGCTCACGGCTAACACACACGCACACACACCCCGTCCCCGCCGCTCTGGCCGCAGCACATGCGGGCAAGCGGAGACACACTATTAAAAAAGGATGTTGCTGGAGAAAAGGAAGGCGGCTGAAGGCAGGGCCGGGCCGGGCATCACGCAGAAGAACACCGAACAGTGGATAAACGGGCATGCAAGGATGTGATACACCCCCGCAGATACAAGGGAGCCATGGGCACAAGGGTGGGGTGCGTGTGTTTTGAAACCAGAGTTTGCGTAGCGTACTCTTGATAGGGTACTGGCCACGCCGGTGCCATGACTAGGTCACAGCACCGCCACCCGACCGAGTCGGGTGGTGTTTGCGACAGCAGGCCAGTACCGTCTCATGGGAGGCTACACAGTTACCACAACGTGTGAGATTGTGAAGAGTACAGAATTGAGCCTCTGGAGAGAGACCGTCCCCGGGCCTATGGTGGCGCTCACAGCAGACAGATGGTCGGGTCCGGGCCTTTTTACAAGGCACACACCGCGGTTTGTTGTGTACAGGGCACACTAGCCTTTTGCCATTTGTTGCACGAGCGACACCAGCAGGCACAGGGATCGGGGGTTCTCCAGGCGCCGGTGAGTATAGCGAGCCAACTGTGGGAGCTGCGGGAGCAGACCCCCAGCAGGCCGCTGACTGCCAGTCCGCAGGGTAGAAGCGCTGCGGCAAGAAGCCTGCAATCCAGGAGGCATCTTGGGGAAAGTACAGAGAAATTACATTGTCATTGGAAGCCGGAGTACGGAAATACCCTTCCAATTCACGTACGACATTAAGAGTTAACGGGGAGAGCTTTGGTCTACACACGAGACCAGGGAGGACACCACCCCCCAGAGCTGTGAGGGGAGTTACCTTCGCACAGTGACACGGCCATACAGGATGGCCGAGGGCCTTCGTGAGGGCGGTTCCAAGCCGTCTGAGGGATACCGCCTTCCCCAGCAGGCTTGCGTTGTAAGCCGCGTGCTCATCGCGTGGGCAGCGGCTGCCGGATTCCGCCTGCAGGATCAACGCCGCTTCATCCATTGCCTGGTTCGACAGGCCGTCCGCATCGGTGTTATTCTCACGCCGGACATGCTCAAACTGTAAAGACAGGTTTGGCATTTCGGCGATGAGTCGTCTCACCCTGGAGTAATGCGGCTCCAGGTTCGCGCGCGGCCGCTTCACACCAGAGACGATGTCGATGACCGTCTTGCTGTCACCACAGACAAGGACATCGCCTTCGACGCGACAGGATTTCAGCAACTGCAGGCCTACGTAGAGCGCTGCAAACTCTGCAACGTTGTTGGCCCTGACGCGGGGAAGAGGTATCGCGCACTCCGCGAGCTTCTCACCCCCCTCGTACAGGACGGCTCCCGCCCCCGACACTGCATACGGCGTGCCGTTCATCCTCGCACCCCCATCGAAAAAGAGGGTGGCGTCTTCCTCATCGATGATATCAGCTGCGGGGGACGATCCGGATGGTGTGAACGCTTGTCCAGGGGGGGGAATTGTTCCAGCAAGGGGCAGGGTCAGCCCGGCGAAGAGCTCGAAATCAATCGCAAGTTCCGCAAACGTGATGGGCTCGCGCTTTACACTCCAGGAGAGTTGAGACAGCCAGGCCGTGAACGCCTGCAGCATGGCGTGACCAAAGACCCATGCCGCTCCTACATCGAGCGGTGAAGGTAAGCGGAGAATGTGGGGCTCCGTAACCGTTGGTGGTTCCCAAAGATACGTTCCCGAAGTAAACTTGGTGCCGGTGGTGAGCGCGATGCCATCATGCACCTGCCTGCAGCGTAGTACCTCGAGGAAGTACAGGTGTAGGCGCCTTGTGATATCGCGGCGCTCCATCGGGCATGAGGGCACTTCGGACCAGGTGGCCTCCTCCGGGCAGCGGGGTGGCAGGGGCATGATGCCGTTGATGCGCAGGCAGGGCGGCCACAAGGGAGATGCCGCAGTTATGGTATGCTGCCTCCGCACGTCATCCCATCTGCTGCATTCCCACCACATGTGCTCGACGGTTTCGGCCGTATCCGAGTCACAGTACGGGCACGACGTGCGCGCAATCCCAGACCGGCCTGTTGTGGTCACTGCACCTGTAAGCACTGCACGCAGCAGACCCCGCTGGTACCCAGTGAGGTTAGCGGTATCGTCGAGGAGGAGAGATCTCGTGCTGAGCCCGTCAATCCCCTGAGCTACGCCCGCAAAGGCAGGTCGGCGCAACTGCAGTTTGTTGAGCTGCGCAAGGCGGAGGGAGAAGCGGAGGTCGTGGCGTAGTTTTTCCCACCGCGCCTTCTCGCCGAACACGCCTACTACCTCAACCTCGCAAGCAATTCCCTCCGAATCGGAGTACGACAGCGTTGTTGGGGCAGACCAGGTCCATCCCGCCAGATTTAGGGCCTCGCAGAGCAGGGTGAAAGGGCCCATGGTGTCATCCCCGAGAGAGTCGCGGGCCTCCCATGCGGTCTCCGACATTTCTCTCACGTGGGCCCACTTCGCGGCTTGTTGTATCCATGTGCAGATGCGGCGGTATGCTGGGGCGATCGCCGGGTCGATGAGATGTCCCCGAGATAAGACATGAAACACCGCTTCCACCGCGCGGCGGGAAACTCCTGTCCACAGCGCCCCGGCGAGCGCAGAGGCAAGGTCACGGAGCAGTGCGGGGGACAGCGGAGTGATGGCACAGCCATAATATGCCTGAGCCACCGCCGTTGCTACGAGGAAGCGCTCTTTCGCAGTGAGAGGAATTGGAAGCTTCTTCAGGAGGCGTGCTACTTCTCGGGCTTTGCACATGCGCCCCCAGATGCGGCCCGACAAGCCAGATTTAACACGGGTCCGTCGTCGCCGAGGGGCCCGACCTACATGTACCATAGCTCCGAGGCAGTCGAAGGAGATGCATTTCTTCACACGCCTGCGTCCGTTCGTCGTGGGCAGCATGACTTGGACGCGCTGGGTGCCAGTTGCGAACGCACGGCATTTACCGTGATTGGGGTGGATACCGGTGCACTCCGCGAATTCAGAGGTGACATCAGCGCAGCGCTGCAGCGTTTCGGTGTCTGACGCTAACACATATGTGTCATCAACATACGAGCTGGCCGAGACGGAAGGACTGACATCGCTCACCGCCCGCATCCACACCGCTACAATGACGTTGAGGAGGACAACGCTGAGAGGGCAGCCTTGAAGGATTCCATTGGTCACTTCAAAGGGTTCCCCAACCCCACCACCCACGCGAAAACGGCGCTGCATGCCATCGTATGCCGCTCGCAGGGTAGCAGACACGCGGGTGTTGAAGCCCAGCCGGTCGAGCAGCGCAAATGCAATACCCTGTGGCACAGAGTCAAAGCACTTCTGCAGATCCAGGGAGATGCCACATAGGGGTTCCTGCGTGATCTCAGCCAGCTCCAGGCGCGCCGCAAGTGTCCAGTACAGATCCTCCGCAGAATGACCAGGGCGTGCGCCGTGCAGGGAGTCCGGGACCCATGAGTCCATCCACCGCAGAGCGCTGCGTAAGCGGACCCCGGCCCAGACTCTGTACACTACCGAGGTGACGCTGATGGGCCTTTGGCGCAGTGGGTCCGCAGAGTCACCACCCTCCTTCGGAATGAGGGATACGAGAGTGTGGAGCAACTGCGGTGGCCAGGTGCCCGTTTCTTCAATCGCGTTGAGGAGGTCGGCGAGCGCTTTTGTTAGTGTCGGTGGTAGCTGTCTGAGTTCGTGCACTCTCCAGCCATCTAACCCAGGGGCACTCGAGGCGGACATGCGGCGGAGCACCCGTTCTACATCCTCAGCAGTGATGGGGGAAGCTTCCATGGGGGTGCTGTCGGGGAAATACTCTTCAAAGCGCGCCTCGAAGGTCTCCCAAGACGGTTCAGGGTTTTCGGCAGAATACCGCGCAAACACCTCACCCCATGCCCCGCGGAGGAGCTCGTCCATCTCGGCCTGTGCAGCTGTCAGCTGTCCGTCACTGCGTCGCAGAAAGTCCTGCGTGGGACTCCGCACCCCTCGGAGGTAGCAAAATACCAGGTGTGGGCGGGACATCAGGTTGCGTTGAAGGGTATCCTTCCACTCTGCAAGCCTGCGTTGCCGAAGGGACTCCAAGGCACGTCTCTGCGAACCCTCGATGTATGACAACATGCCCGCCAGGCTGATGGTGTCGGGGTTCTCCATGTCAACGTTGGGGGGGGAGCCAGGCGTACGTTTCGCAAGCCTACGGTAGGCAGCCCACGCATGGGTGAAGTCGTAGGACGGTGCCCCAATGCCGTCATGTGCACCGCGGAGGCGGATCAACGTTCGTAGATGTCCCCGGAGGCGGTTGAGGCGGCGGCTCCGTTTGTCGAGGGCACCGTCTCTGCCGGCATACCGCGAGGCACACCGTTCCCACCGGAAGCACGGCCCCCCAGAGCGTCCAGCCTGGCGGTTATCTGGAAGATCATGTGTCCCTGACAGCCAGGCCTCAGCCGCGCGACAAAAAGAGCGGTACCGTTCCTCCGTGGGTGTCGCCGCAGCGGGATCCCCAAGTAGGCGCACAGCTTCGGTCAGCGCCGCGTCCTTCGCTTCTGCGCAGGCCTGGCCCCCAGCAGTCGGGAAGGCCCGCGCCTTGATGCACTTGAGCGTGCGGGCAGTGAACGCCGGTACCTGAAGGTCGACGAATAGGGGAACATGCGTGGGTATACCACATTCATCACGATCCATGGTTCTAGAGGACAACACCGCATGCGACGCGACCTCATTCGCTAGGCAGAAGTCTATTCTGGAACCATTTGCGCTCTTCCAGCAAGTAGGGGCGGGCTCGGCACCTGAGCTCCGGGCACACTTCTCAGCAGCATCCACCCAACGACCAGTAGCTAGGGAAGCCGCAAGGGTAGCGCTCGATGCGACGTTGCAGTTGAAGTCACCCATGATCACCACCGGGACATTCCCGAGTTGCGCCGCTGTTTCGAACACCTCACGCAGTACCGCTTCCCTGGCAGTGGCATCGCGGACAGGCGCATACACCGAGAAGACATGCAACAGGCGGGAGCCATCCTCGAGTGCTACCCCGGCATGGCACCAGCGCTCTTTGGCCGTGATGGTCGTCGATCTCATCGTGGAGCGTACAGCTATGGCGACACCCCCCGGGGCAGTTTGCGACCCAGTGCGCGCATGCTTCACAGGCGGCAGGAGGGCGCCCCAATGCAGCGTCCAACCCAGAGCAGAGAAGGTGGTGTCCAGGGTGTTCTGGGACACAGCATCAACACGCGTTTCTTGCAGACAGATCACATCGCAGTCTAAGCCGAGCACATCCAGGTAGTGTGACGGCAGGGAGGTGACGTTGGCGCTGCAGAGGGTTATAGCTTGCGGTGGGGGATCGTCGGCTACCTCGACGACACGCGCCCTGACTGGAGGGGTGCGACTCACGTCCGTGTGTGCAGGAGTTGACCTTGCATGCGGTGTTGGGGAGGGAAGAGGGGCGATCGGCGACGGACTCTGTGGCGAACTTCGGGGGGTATCGGGCGGAGAGGGGGGCGTCAGTCGGATTACAGCAGGGCGACGCCGCGACCGCAGGGCGCAGATCTCGTCACAAGTCAGGGAAGTGGTGGTATCAGGTACGAGGTCGAAGAGCCAGCGGGGAGGGCGTACAGCGTCGTAGTGGTGGGGTTGGTGGACAAGGAACGCGGTGTGCACATATCCCGTCGGCTTCACAACCAATTGCCATATGTCCGGGCTGTCGGCGCGGAGAACGAAGACTCTGGCTTTTGCACAGACAGCTGCGCGCACAAGGGACACTCCATCCCCGTAAGTGGAGGGGCGGGCAAGGTTTTTGAGGTATTGTGCAAGGTCAGCAGGGGGTATCTCCGTCGGAGGGGAGGCACGGAAGCTGCGTACCACAGCAGCTCTGAGCGAGAGGGCACTCTCATAGGGAGTGAAGTGGGCTATGGCTGCAAACATACACGCCCCATCCCGCGGCACAGCGACGTAGGCCCATCCGACGGCGGTCGCCACCGCACGGAGTTGCTGTGTGCGCTCCAAAGCTTGTGCCGGGGTCCCCACGGGGTCGCCCCCACCACGGTAGGGGTCATCTGCCCGCGCGGGCAGAGAGGGGGCCCCCGGTGTCGAGGGACCCCGTCACATTCCACCGTAGCTGGGACTCTGCTGCCCAAGAGCTGCAGTGACCTGCTGTAACTGCGCTGTGAGGGTTTGCACCTGCTGTGCCAATCCGTCTCGGTCCGCCTTCAGTTCGCTGATCAATCCCGCAGCTGTTTCCAGATTCTGCTGAAGGACCTCCTCCTGACCCTGACCCATGTCGGACTCCACAGGTGCCGCAGTGGCTGCCGCTCCAGGGGTTGGCGCTGGCTGCTGCGCAGGTTGCCGCGCGGCTGCCTGCTGCAAGGCTTGTATGGAGGCCAGCACCGTCTGCTGGAACTCCGCCTGCTGCTTCGCCATCTGCTGCTGCCAGAGACGCTGTTGTTCAGCCTGCTGCTGCATCCACGCAAGGATATCCTGCTGTGGGGGTGGAGGCGGCGGTTGTGCAGCCGAGGGGTTCCCCGGGCGCGCTCTGGGAGGGGGAGCACCACGCGCAGGCGCGGGCCCAGCGCTCGGGCGGGTCCCCCCGCGGAGTGCAGAAGCATAGGAGCTGCCTGCGGCCGGCGGGTTCGCTGGGAAGGTTCGAGGGAGAAGGTTGCGGTTCCCCGTTACCTCTTCGATGCTTAGGAGCTGGGAGAAGACTACAGGGTGGAAGGAGGAGGGGCGTGACCCCGACGTCACGAGGAAGTAGCCCGCCGTGATGGGGGTGTCGGGGCTCACCTCCACCTGCCAGTGCAGCTTCTCCAGCAGCACTGCCCGCAACCTTGACGCGGCGACATGCGAGGGAACATTTCGAATCCGGAAGGTTCGCCTCACCTCGGCCGTGGAGAGGGCCATCAGTGCGCTTGCACGGTCGTCCCTGTGGACCCGCACGGCGTAGCCGCGGTCCCCAACTGCCAGTCCGAAGACGCCATGCTGCAGGGAGGCACCCCCGAGGACCCCCATCTGGGCACGGGCCTCCGCCTCCGTGGCCGACCACAACAGCGCCAGGGGCGGCGCATCCCCGGGCGTCTCGTGCTTCGTCCGCACAAATACGCCACCATTCCCGGATCCGCGCAGCCTTGCCTCCAGCTCACCAGCTGGCACGTCGAACATCGCCTCGACACTGCCATCGAGGTCACGGGTTTTGGTGGCCCGGGTATCCACCACCCCACGCATCCTGAGCAACGCCTGGTGCCGCCGTTCACCACCCTGTACCCGGGTCCGCAGCACCACGCACACCGACCTGCCGACACCTCCGGATTCCGGCTCCAGCTTCCTGCGGGCATCCGACGGATCCCCGATCGAGGATACCCACAGGCGTTCCATGCGGGTCGACCCGTCAGAGAGGCGAACCAATACATGCCAATGGCGCTGGTGGGGGCACCCCGGGATGGGGGAGGGCCCGACGAGCACCAGCTGGGCGTTCTCCCGGAGTCGGCGAACCCCGGTCGCAAGGTTGTCGTCCCAACCAATCACTGCCGGCCCGTTCACAACGTCCTCCCGGGACGCCACGGGGAGAGCCCAAAAATCGGGGACCAGCTTGGGCGGTGGTACCGGCGCCTTCGGGGAAGGCTTCGGCTTGTTGGAGGGGGGCGGGGCGTCGGTGGCGAGCTCCGTCGCGGGGAAGGTGCAGGCGTCCATCAGCGCCTCGTAGCCCCCACCTAGTTGGGGGTCCCGAATTACAGCAAAATAGTGGGTACCGGTGTACCCAAGCAGGAAGAAGGTGTGGTCGAGGGCGTGCTCCCCGCCATCATGCACGATGGTCGTCAGGCGGAGCTGCCCCTCCGGACCCACGTCCAACACGCCGACGCGAACCCCGAAAACCCTGCAGCAAGCCTGCAGCGAGAGGTGATCTCCCCATGCCCCCGCAGTCCCCACCTGCGACAGATAGGCTTCCCAGTCGCCGGATACGTGGTCGCGGTAGCGACCCGCAAAGGCGGCCATCTCTTGGTGGGCCGCCTTTCGCACGGAGGAGTGATTCCCCGCGTTGCCCTGCATCAGGTATGCGAGGGACCTATACAGGCAATCGCCTGCCCCCCCACACTCCCTGACCCGGAAGCCCAGGCGTTCCACCTGCTGCACGAGCCCGTGCACAACGTGCTGAGCCGACGGTTCGGCCAGGCTGTCGGTGGCGGCCTGGGCGAGGTTGTGGACCTCACGCAGGCGGACCGAGTCCCGGATGTGGGATGTACGGAGCACGGGGGCTCCCTTCCTCCGCTGCAGCTCCCGGAGGGCTTCCTTCGCCTGCGCGACGAGGGGGCGCAGGTGTTCCGCTGAACACCCAGCGGTGCCAAGCACCTGCGCGACCTGCGTCTTGCAGGAGGTGTCGGCCCAGAGAGCGACCTGGGTACGGGGGCGGCCGACGGCCCACTCCAGGGCAATCCGCAGCGCATCTACACGGACCTCAGCCAGCGAGGCATGCGGGTTGGCCGCAGACGTCGACCACACCTCCTCATCCCCAACGTACGCAGTCATAGCGTACTGGCGCTCATGCGCCGCTACGTAGACGGTCGCGGGGGGTTCGGCACCCCCGCACCCCGCACGGAAGGGGCAGAGACACTGCCACCCAGGGAGCCCACATGGGCAGGCGGAGGGGGCATCCCAGTTGGCCGACGCCGGAGAGGCGTCGCCCAGGGCCAGCCGCGAGGAGGCCGGGATGCGGCGGGCGGAAACACAGATCGAGGGCATATCGGCGAGAGAGAATGTGGTGTTGTGTTTGTGTGTGGCCCCTGGGGTGCGTGTGTGTGTGGATGGGAGGGGGGGGGGGGGCTTTTGCCCAGCAACAGCGGGGGGCGTGCCCTTTGCTTATACACCCCCACGTCCGGGGGGCGCGCAAAAGGGCGGGGGGCCGTGTTGTCTGGGCTGCGGTGGATGTGGGTTGTGGGTTCTGCGCATTCTGCGCACCCTTCTGTTCTTATCAATGCAATAGGCAATAGGCAATGGGCAACAACAAATGGCTGATCTCCGGCAAAGGAGCCAGCATCTCACAATATCAAGCATGCATTCACCAACAAAAGCACAGCGCCCCCAGGTGCGGCGCTGCCACCCACCGGCTCACTGATGGAGCCGCTATGCGAACAGCTGCGGGCGCACCTGGGCGAGGGGAGGGGGGGTTCGGGTGAAGAAGTGCAACAGGGCCCACGCACGAATGAGGATTCGCGGTATCAGCGCCCGCCACTGCATCATTAGTTCACCCAGCGCCCAGCACCCAGCGCCACCGAAAACATACACAAAACAAGAATAAGCTGGGTTGTGTGCATTGCACACAAGAACCATGAAGCGGGTGGCAGATGGAATGTGGAGTGTGGAAGGGTGGGATGGGATGGGATGGGGTGGGAGGTGAAACATAGAAGGGGGGGGAGATGGTGCCTGCCACCAGAAATCGCAGGCACACAGCCAGTCAGCATCAGCATCATCATCAGCAATGCCAATGTCACAAACAAAACGCAGTAACAAACCGACACGCTTCCTAAACAAAGCGCCCTATCACTTCACAGCTACAACCGCTCTGATGAATTTCCTTTTGTTTGTTGCGTTGACGCTTCTACACACAAAACCCTGAACTGATCACACCCTGAGCCTGATGAAGGGTGGGGTTAGTGTATAGAGCACGTTTGGTTGCAGCTGTGGTGGGGCGCTTTCCGCTCACACGAGTGTGCTTAAAAATCAAAAATCACAAGCCCGCACTCGAGAGCCACCATGCCCAGTACAGGCCCGCCTGGCTGCAGTGCTTTTGCTCAGATATCGTCGTCGTGCACGGTGCTCTTGGGCGAGCGCTGTGACATCTCCTCGCTGTCGCGCTCGAGCAGCCCCTCGTGTGCCTCGCTCCCCTTGCTGGGCGAGCGCTCGCCGAGCCCCAGGTTCTGCTCGCTGTCGCCCTCCTCCACCTCCGCCTCGAACTGCTTGTTCCACTTCTCGTCGTCCGCATCGTTCTGCTGCTGCCTGCGGCGGCACAGCAGGAAGGCGGCGAGGCAGCAGCTGCAGCACAGCAGCAGCAGCAGGGGGAGCAGCCAGCACAGCACGCAGTCGTCGTCGCCGTCGCCGCCCGACGCAGCGAGACCCGTCCCGTTCGTCTCGTTTGCCTCCAGCAGCGTCAGAGTCGCCGTGTTCCAGCCGCCGACGGACACGCACATGTCGCGCCCTGTGTCCCAGTCACACAGCTCCTGCGCCCGGCACGTCGTCTGCTCGAGCCCCTCGCAGCGCGTCGTCACCGTTGTGCCGACACACGCGCTCTCCCGGTCGTCCCACATGCACGCGGGCAGCTGGTTGCACGCCACCATTTCCGACGTGTCCGCGCACACCACGGCCGAGCACGACGCAGGCTGCCCCACCGCAGGCTCGCCCACCTGCACCCCGCGGCACGCGCACTGCCAGTCCCCGTCCTGCTCCACGTTCGGGTCGACGCACTTCTGCCCGGCCGCCGCACACGTCCCCATCTCGCACCCCTCACACGCCGCCGTGCACTCGTCCGTCCCGCACTTCGCCGGGGCCATCTTCCCGCTCACCCCGCGCTGCGGGGCGACGCACACGCACTGCCAGTCGCCCTCCGTCCCCACGTCGGGGTCGACGCACGTCTGCCCCGCCGACGTGCACACGGACGACACCGCCTCGTCCTGGCACTCCCCGACGAACTGGCACGTCGCCGGAGACCCGGTCGCCTCGCCGGTTGCCGGCAGCGGGCACCTGCACTTCCAGTCCCCGAGCGCATCCCCCGTCGGGTTCGGGTCGTAGCACGCCTGCCCCGCCTTCCGGCACGTGTCCGCGATCGTCCCGTCGAGGCACTCGTCCTTCGTGCACTTTGCCACGCTGATCAGCGCCGACCCGGTTGCCGGCGCCTCGCACATGCACATCCAGTCGTTCAGCCGGAGGTCGCTCTTGTCCTGGTCGTGGCACACCTGCCCCGCGCGCGTGCACACCCCCGCAATCTCCGTGTCGGCACACTCGTCCAGGACACACACCGCGCGTGCCCCGGCGGCAGACCCCAGCGCAGGTGCAATGCACTCGCACCGCCAGTCCCCGGCGGCCGACACCGACCCATCCACGCAGCGCTGCCCGCGGCACGCGCTCCCCTTCCCGTCCCCGCGGTCCGCGCACGTCGCGCACTTTGCGGAGCACTCGTCCAGCTCGCACTCTGCCGGTGCCTGCTGCCCCACCTTTGCGGTGACCGACGGCTCCGCACAGCGGCACTCCCAGTCCCCGTCAACCGTCGTGTCCGGGTCGAAGCAGTACTGCTTGGCGTCCTTGCACGTCGCCTGGTTCTCCTTGCACTCGTCCCCATCCGGGAATTCTGTTATTGGTGTTGGTGGGTGGGGTAAGTGCGGGTGGGGGGTGGAGATGTGCCGACGGTACAGACCAACCCAACAACACAGCAGAGCACAACACAACACAACACAACACAACACAATCGCCATCACAGAGACTCATGTATACCACCACCCCCACAACCCCACAACCCCACACATCATCTGGCATACCACATGTGGCGAGCGCCCCTGTCGCCTCACCGCTCCCAGTCACACACTCGCACACCCAGTCACCCACCGAGTCCTGTGCGGTGTTAGGGTCCCGGCAACGCTGCCCGCCCTCGTAGCATGTCGTCACGTTGCGGCACTCGTCGTGCACTGTGGTGGTGTGTTGTATTGCATCGTGTATGTGGTGTATATGGGTCAGAACAACGGCAACAGAAAAGCAAAAGCAATCAAGAGATCACCACCACACACTTGCTTCACATCCCCACCCCCCCACACTGCAGAGGCACATACCACACTTCCCCTCCTGCATCTCTGTCCCGTCCGCACAGCGGCACTCCCAGTTCCCTGTCACAGACGGCGAGTGGTCCGGGTCGACGCACACCTGCCCCTTCTCCATGCACACGTCCGTCACCGCAGGCTGGCTCGCACCGGCAGGCGCCGGCGCCCCGGGCTCCGCACACGTCTGCCGCTTGCTCGCCCCCAGCAGCGCCGCACACTTCGGGTTCGCACGGTTGAACTCGTTGCTCTCCAGGATGCACCAGTCACCCAGCCCCGACCGCGTCGGATTGCAGCACCCCGAGTTGCACGGCTCCGCGAACCCAGCCCCGATGCCCGGGCCCTCCGCTTCCGGCAGCTGCCACCCGCACGCGCACTCGCACCCGTCGGTGGTGAAGCGCCGGAAGTGCTCGCACTGGCGCGCCCCCTTCTGCGTCACCGCCACACACTCGTCCACCAGGCACTTGTCGACAGGGCGCCCAACAGCCGTCGCCGTCGCCGGCGGCGCGCACCGGCACACCCAGTCCCCGAGGCTCTCCATCCCCATGTTCGGGTCGACGCACCCCTGCCCCGACGCCGTGCACACGTTGATCGACTCCACGCTCGTGCGCGCGCACGTCGGGCAGATGTCGTCGCATTCGTTCACGATGCACACCGCCGGCTTCCGCACACCGACCTCCAGCCCGTGGAACGGCGGGAGGCACGCGCAACGCCAGTCGTCCGTGTTCGTCGTGTTTGCCCCGGGCACACACTTCTGCTCCGCAGCGGCGCACACCTTGGCGTTCGCCTCCACCGCGCACCCGCCCACGTACGTGCACGCCGCAGCCCCTGCCACCATCGACCCCTGCGCCGGCTCCGGGCAGTTGCACGTCCAGTCCCCCAGGCTCTGCGCCCCCTTGTTCTGGTCCACGCACATCTGCCCCGCGTCGAGGCACACCGTCCCGTGCTGCGAGCACTCGTCCACCAGGCACGACGCCGGGCCCCCCACCGCCGACCCGCTCGCAGGCGCCTGGCACAGGCAGAGCCAGTCCCCGGTCGATCCCGCCGACATGTCCGGGTCGCGGCACACCTGCCCCTTCCCGGTGCAGATCACCCCATTCAGCCCGCACTCGTCGACCATGCACTCCGCAGCGGCTGCCGCCGCGCTCCCCTTCCCGTTCTTGCACACGCACCGCCAGTCCGACAGGCTCGACGCCGACGTGTCCGCGTCCACGCAGCTCTGGTCCGCAGCCCCGCACACATGCGTCAGCCCCTGCTGCGCGCACGTCTCGCACCGCGACCGGCACTCGTCGAGCACACACACCGCCGCCGCCTCGCGCGCCTCCCCGGCGAGCGGCGCGATGCACTGGCACCACCACGCCCCGTTCCGCTCAGCGCACATCTGCCCCGCCCCGCACGTGCTCCCGTGCTCCGCGCACAGCGTCTCCGTCTTGCACTGCGCCACGGGGGCCCCGACCTGCACCCCGTCGTTCGCGTCCGGGCACGTGCACATCCAGTTCCCCACCGCGTCCACGTCCTGCTGCGGGTCGACGCACAGCTGCCCCTTCTGCGAGCACACCTCGTTCCCGTTCGCCTTCCCGCCCAGCCACTTCGACGCCACGGAGCACTCGTCCAGCCGGCACATGGCGACCTCGCGCGCCGCGGGCGCCCCGACGTACGGCCACGTGCACATGCACACCCAGTCCCCGCTCTTCTGCGTGTCCGGGTCGTGGCACAGCTGCATCGGCTTCCCCTTCGCGTCCACCGCCTGCGCGCACGTGTCCCGGTTCGCCGCCACCGCGCACTCATCCGCCTCGCACACCGCCGCAGCCCCGCGCTGCTCCCCGATCTGCGGCTGCGGGCACTTGCACCGCCAGTCCCCCGTGCTCGCCGCGTCCGTGTTGGCGTCCACGCACTCCTGCCCCGCCGACAGGCACGCGTGCGTCTGCGACCCCGGCTTCGTGGCGCACGTCCCGCACGTTGCCCGGCACTCGTCCAGCACACACTGCGCCGGGGCGTTGCGCACGGCATCGCCCACCCGCGGCGACACGCAGCGGCACTCCCAGTCCCCCACAGACGCCTCGTCCGGGTCGTAGCACGACTGCCCCGCGTCCGTGCACACCGCCGCAATCGCCGGGGTGTGGCACTCACCCACGTACTCGCACACCGCGGGCTTCCCGACGGCGCTCCCCTTCGCAGGCGACACGCACCGGCACTCCCAGTCCCCGCGCGACCCCGCCTCGATCTTCGGGTCGTGGCACGTCTGCCCCTTCGCGGTGCACTCCTTCTCGTGGATCAGGCACTCGTCGTACGTGCACACCGCCACCCCGCCGACCTTCTTCCCCACCGACGGCGCGGCGCACGCGCAGTACCAGTCGCCCGTCACCATCTCCGACGCATCCGGGTCCACGCACGTCTGCTCCTCCTTCACGCACACCTTCCCGGGCCCGTCGCACTCGTTGTACGAGCACTGCGCCACCGCCGCCACCGCCGACGCCTTCGACATCGTGCACAGGTACTCGTGCGCGCAGCACGCGCACCGCCAGTCCGACACCGCCAGCAGGCTGGTGCTCCCCTCAATGCACGTCTGCCCGTTCAGCATGCACAGGTTCCCCTTCCCGTCCTGGTCCGCGCACGTGTCGCACACCGCGCTGCACTCGTCCAGCACGCACGTGGCCGGGCCCCCCGCCTGCCGCTCCCCGGTCTGCGGCGCCACGCACGCGCAGAACCCGGGTGCCCCCGCGTCGGGGCTGGACACGCACACCTGCCCCTGCGACGTGCACTTCTCCCCGTGCACCGTACACCACGACGTCTCCGGCACCGTGCACGGCGCAGGCGCCCCCACCGCCGTCTTGTTCACGTCCTCCGACTGCGCGTCGATGCAGCGGCACACCCAGTCCCCTGTCACAAGCGCGTCCGGGTTCGGGTCCTCGCACGTCTGCCCCGCGGCGCTGCACACCTGCATGTTCTTTGCCTCCGCGCACTCGTCTGTCTTGCACGACGCAACCTTCGCCGTCGCCTCCCCGACGTACGGGGCCGCGCACACGCACTTCCAGTCGCCCGTCCCGTCCGACGCGTGCGTGTTCGGGTCCACGCACGTCTGCCCCGCCGCCGCGCACAGCGCCGCAAGGCGCCCGTTGTTCAGCAGGCACTCGTCCACCAGGCACTGCGCCGGCGCCGCCGCGCTCGACCCCGCCTGCCCCGGCGGGCACACGCACCGCCAGTCCCCCAGGTCTGCCGGCGACGCAGACGTCTCCTCACACGTCTGCCCCACCGCCTCGCACACGCTCCCGGCCCCCTTGTCCGCGCACGTGGGGCACTCCGCCACGCACTCGTCCAGCTTGCACACCGCAGGGCTGCCGCGGCTGCTCACCCCGATCGCCGGGGCCGCACACTGGCACACCCAGTCCCCGTCCGTCTTCACGTCCGGGTCGAAGCACGCCTGCCCCACCTGCGTGCACACGTGCGCGTTCGCCACGCACTCCCCGGTGAAGGTGCACGTCGCCGCCTTCTGCGCCCCGTCCGCCCCCGTCGACCCCTTCGGGCACACGCACACCCAGTCGTCCACCTCCTGCGTCGGGTCCTTGCACACCTGCCCGTGCGCCGCGCACACCCGCGCCGCATCCGACGCACACTCGTCCCTCATGCACACGGCCGCCGCGCGTGTCACGGGCTCCCCAAACATCGGCGGCAGGCACTCGCACCGCCAGTCACCCACGCTCTGCGGGGACCGGTTCGGGTCCACGCACATCTGCTCCTGCTTCTCGCACACGTTCTGCACCTGCCACGCCGCCACCTGCGGGTCGCACGTCCCGACCTGCCCCGCCACAGGGCCCTCCAGCAGCTCCGCGCACTTCGGGTTCGCGATGTTGTCCGGGTGGTCCGCGTCGATCAGGCACCACGGCCCGCCCGCACGCCCCGTCGGGTTGCAGCACCCCGCGTTGCACGGGCTGTCGATCCCAGGGCCCACGCCCTGCGACCCCAGCTGCTCCTGCATCTCCCACCCGCACTTGCACAGGCACCCGTCCAGCGTCTTCCGCGGCACCTCCTTGCACGTCAGCGCCCCGAAGTTCGTCACGTCCATGCACTCGTCCACCTGGCATGTCGCCACGTTCGCCGTCGCCGACGGGAACCCGGTGGGGCACGTGCACATCCAGTCGTTCGTCGACGTCGGCGACGGGTTCGCGTCGAAGCACGTCTGCCCGGCCAGCTCGCACACGTTCCCGCCCCCCTTGTTCGCACACGTGTCGCACACCGCCGCGCACTCGTCGAGCTTGCACTCCGCAGGGGCCATCACGGCAAACACCCCGCCCTTTGCGCAGTGGCACTCCCAGTCGTCGCGCGCCGCCGGCGTCGGCTTCGGGTCGATGCACACCTGCCCCTGCTCCTCGCACTTGTGGAAGTTGGCCGCGAGGTTGCACTCGTTCAGGATGCACCGCGCCGCCCGCCCCACCCCGACCCCGGTCATCCCCTCCGGGCACCGGCACTCGAAGTCCCCGCGCGACCCGGCGTCCGTGTCCGGGTCCACGCACACCTGCCCCTCCGAGGGCGTGCACACCATCTGGTTCTCAGGCAGCTTGCACTCGTCCACGGCGCACACGGGGATCGCGAGCGTCTTCCGCCCCGTCGCTGGCGGCGGGCACACGCACATCCAGTCGCTCGTCGACCGCGCGTCCATGTTCGGGTCCTCGCACAGCAGCCCGACGCGCCCGCACGTGTTCCCCTCCCCGTGGTCCGCGCACGACGGGCACACCTCCGCGCACTCGTCCAGCGAGCAGGTGGCTGCCCGCCCCACGGCCGCCCCGCTCTGCTTGCCCTGCTTGTCGTCCGACGGGCACATGCACATCCAGTCCGCGAGCGAGTTCCCCCCCGTGTTCGGGTCCCGGCACGTCTGCCCCACCGCCGAGCACGTCTTCCCCGCGCACGTGGTGCACGTATTCGTGCACTCGTCCAGCTCGCACGTCGCCGGGCCGCCCACCGTGTTCGCCCCCTGTGCGGGCGGCAGGCACTCGCACATCCAGTCACCCGACACCGACACGTCCGGGTCGACACACGCCTGCCCGTGCGACGTGCACGTATCCCGCACAGCCTCGATCTGGCACTCGCTCTCCGGCGGCGTGCACTCCGCCGCCCCCATCAGCGCCTTCCCGCCCTGCACCCCCGGCAGCTCCGGGCAGTGGCACTCCCACGTCCCCTCCGCAACCGGGTCCGTGTCCACGCACTGCTGCCCGAACGCGTGGCACGCCTGCTCCTGCTGCATGCACTCGTCCGTCGCGCACGTCGCGAGCGCCATCACCGCAAACCCGACGGACGGCGGCACGCACCGGCACTCCCACGTGTCCACCTTGTGCCAGTCCGGGTCGATGCACAGCTGCCCGGCGCACGTCGCCGCGTTCTCCGGCCTGGCACACTCGTCCTCCTCGCACACAGCCACGTTCGCCACAGCCGAGAAATTCGACCCCGCGCAGCGGCACAGCCAGTCCCCGAGCGCGTCCGGCGCTGTGTCCGGGTCCTCGCACGTCTGCCCCGCAGCCTCGCACACGTTCGGCTCCCCCGACACGGGCACCGCCGTCGTGTTCCCGGGCGCCTCGCACTCGTCGACGGAGCACTCCGCCACACCCCCGCTCTTCTGCTTCTTCTGCTGCGGGGGCGGGCACACGCAGTACCAGAACCCCTCGATCGACGGCTCCGTGTCGATGCACGTCTGCCCCGCCGCCCGGCACACGCTCCCGTGCACCTTGCACTCGTCGACCGTGCACACCGCCGCCTTTGCCACGGCGCTCCCCGTCCACGGCGCCACGCACTGGCACAGCCAGTCCCCGCGCGCGTCCGCCGCCGTGTCCGGGTCGTAGCACGTCTGCCCCTTCGTGGCGCACACGCCCGCCCCCTCCAGCGTGCACTCGTCAACGACACACGCCGCCACGGACGCCGTCGACTGCCCCTGCAGCGGCGCCCGGCACTCGCACCGCCAGTCCCCGGTCACCGTGTTGGACGGGTCCTCGCAGTCCTGGTTCACCGTCGTGCACGTCGACCCGTGCACCTCGCACTCGTTGACGACGCACACGGCCGCCGCCGTCCGCTTCGAACCGCTCGCAGGTGCGATGCACCGGCACTCCCACGTGTTCAGCCCCTTCACCGGGTCCGTGTTCTCGTCTACACACGCCTGCCCCGCATCCGTGCACGTCGACCCGGCGCACGTCGGGCACCGCGACACGCACTCATCCAGCTTGCACACCGTCGGGCCCATCAGCCCGGGCACCCCGGTGGCGGGCGGCACGCAGCGGCACCGCCAGTCCCCCTTCTTCGCCACGTCCGGGTCGTCGCACACCTGCCCCGCCGTCGTGCACACGTCGCTGACCGTCGGGTCCTCGCACTCCCCGACCAGCACGCACTCCGTAGGCTTCAGCACCGCCTTCGCCCCCGTCGAGGGCGCCACGCAGTGGCACTCCCAGTCCTTCAGGCTGTCCACGTGCTTGTTCGGGTCCACGCACATCTGCCCGCGCTCGCTGCACACGTGCCCGTGCTTCTTGCACTCGTCCACAAGGCACTCCGCAGGCCCCTTGACGGAGGCCCCCACGGCCGGCGGCGGGCAGTGGCACTCCCAGTCCCCGAGGCTGTTGCCCGCCGTGTTCGGGTCGATGCAGTTCTGCTTCGACGCGAGGCACACGTGCGCCGCCCGCTCGCACTCGTCCACCGGGCACTGCGCCGCAGCCGCCACCGCGCTCATCGTCGACGGCGGCGGGCACTTGCACACCCAGTCGTTCAGGCTCCGGAACGACGGGTTCGGGTCCGTGCACGTCTGCCCCACCTGCGAGCACGTCGTCTTTGCGCACGTGGCGCACTGCCCCACGCACTCGTCCAGCTTGCACTCCGCCGCAACCGCCACCGCGCTCCCCGTCGACGGCGCACGGCACACGCACTGCCAGTCCCCGCTGCGCGTCTGGTTGGCGTCCACACACCCCTGCGGCGGCTGCGCACCCTCGCACACGTACCGGTTCTCCACGCACTCGTCCACCTCGCACACGGCAGCCCCCAGCTTCCTGCTCGATGCCGACGGCGGCGGGCACACGCACTCCCAGTCGTTCATCGTCTGCAGGTCCGGGTCCACGCACGTCTGGTTCGCCTGCTTGCACTGGTCCCCGTGGATCAGGCACTCGTCCGTCGTGCACGTCGCCAGCCCCGCCGTCTTCGTCCCCTGCTGCGGCGGGGGGCACACGCAGTCGAAGTCCCCGAGTGTGTCGAGGTGCGAGTCGTGGCACAGCTGCCCGCCGTCCGCGCACACACTCCCGGGCACCTTCCCGTCCACCGCGTCCGTGCACTCGTCCAGGCTGCACACAGCCACCCCGTTCGTCGTGAACTTCGCCTGCAGCGGGGGCGGGCAGCGGCACTGCCAGTCCGCGCCTGCGTACCCCGCCGTGTTCACGTCAATGCACTCCTGCCCGGCATCCTCGCACACGTTCCCGCCCCCCTTGTTTGCGCACGTCTCGCACGACGACGCGCACTCGTCCACAATGCACTGCTCCACGGGCCCGCCGACCTTGAACGAGGTTCCGATGGTGCACTTGCAGTACCAGTTCGACAGCACCGTGTGGTCCGGGTCCACGCACTCCTGCTCCTCCACCACGCACACGTTCCCGCGCCCGTCCTTGTCCGCGCACGTCGGGCACACCGTGGCGCACTCGTTCGTCGTGCACGTGTCCACCGGCCCGCCCTGCTGCGACCCCGACGCCGGCGGCGGGCAGTGGCACTCCCAGTCGCCCGCCTTCGACGTGTCCGGGTCGACGCAGATCTGCCCCGCAGCCACGCACGTCGGCCCGTGCACCTTGCACTCGTCGTCCGTGCACGACGACACCGCAGCCACCGTGCGCGAGTCCGTCGACGGCGGGGGGCACTTGCACACCCAGTCCTTCAGGTGCTTCGGCGACGTGCTCATGTCCGCACACTCCTGCCCTGCGTCCGAGCACGTCGCCCCCGCGCACGTGTCGCACATCTCCACGCACTCGTCCAGCTGGCACACCGCCGCGCCGAGCCCCATCGGGCTCCCCTTCGACGGGGGCACGCACTTGCACATCCAGTCGCCCGTCTTCGTCTTGTCCGGGTCCTCGCAGTCCTGCCCGTGCAGCTCGCACACGCCCTGCTTGTCCTTCTGGCTCTTCTGGCACGTCGAGCACACCGCCGTGCACTCGTCCAGCTCGCACGTCGCCGGGCCGTTCTTCTGCGGCGCCCCCTTGTACGGCGGGATGCACGTGCACTCCCAGTCACCCACCACCGCCGCGTCCGGGTCGTTGCAGTGCTGGTCCGCGTCCGCGCACACCTTCTGGTTCGCCCCCTGGCACTCCGGCGGCGGCAGGCACCTCGCCGGCGTCTGCTGCCCGGGCACACCCGCGTCCGGCGCCACACACTTGCACAGCCACGTGGCCTTCGTCTTCAGGTCCGGGTCCTCGCACTGCTGCCCCGCGCTCCTGCACACCTCCGCGTGCACCTTGCACTCGTCCTCCTCGCACTCGGCCGACGCGCCGACGTTCGCCCCCACCGCAGGCGGCACGCACTCGCAGTACCAGTCACCCTTCTTCGTCTCGTCGGGGTCGATGCACATCTGCCCGTGCGGGCACACGTCCGTGTGCTGCTCGCACTCGTCCTCCTCGCACAGCGCCACGTTCGTCACCGCAAACGTGTGCGACGGCGGCGGGCACTTGCACACCCAGTCGTTGCGCGACGACACCGACTTGTCCTTGTCCTCGCACTCCTGCGGTGAAGGCTTCGCAGACGCGCACAGGTTCCCCTTCCCGTCGTCCTTGTCCGCGCACGTCGCGCACTTCACCACGCACTCGTCCAGCACGCACTGGTCGACCGGCGCGGCCACACGCGACCCGAGGCTCGGCGGCGGGCACTTGCACATCCAGTCGCTCAGCGACTTGTCCGAGATGTTCGGGTCCTCGCACACCTGCCCCACAGCGGTGCACACGTCCGTCCCGTTGCCCGTCGCGCACGTCGGGCACGTCTCGATGCACTCGTCCAGGTCGCACGCCGCCGGTGCCTTCTGCTGCCGCGACATCTTGCCCCCCGTCACGCACACGCAGAACCAGTCGTCCAGCGACTTCCCCGACTTGTCGTCGTCGACACACCTCTGGTTCGCCTTCTCGCACGTCGCCGAGTGCTGCGCGCACTCGTCCACCCCACACACCGCGGGCTTCTGCATCCCCGGCGGGCCCGTCTGCGGCATCACGCACTGGCACTGCCAGTCCCCGTCGACCATCTTGTTCGGGTCCACGCACAGCTGCTCCGCGTCCGTGCACACGTTGTTCTGCCCCTGCGGCACCCCGGGGATGCCAGGCCGCGCCGGCTTGCCCCCGTCCTGCGGCACCGTCCCCTCCGCCAGGCACGACTGCCGGATGGCCGACCCGCGCGGCACCGCACACTCCGGCTTGTTCTTGTTGTAGTCCGAGTTGGCCGCGATGTAGCACCAGTCCCCCTCCGCCGCCCCGTTCGGGTTGCAGCACCCCGTGTTGCACGGCTCCGTCGACCCCGGCCCCGCCGGCATCTTGATCGCGACCCCGTTCATGTCCTTGAACACAGCCGTCCACCCGCACGAGCACAGGCACCCCTCCTTCGAGTACCGCGGCAGGTGCTGGCACTGCACCGCCCCCGACAGCTCGTGGCACTCGTCCCGGCCCCCCTCGCACTTGTCCACGGGCGCCGCCACCGCGAACTTGCCGCTGCTCTTGCACGTGCACGTCCAGTCGCTCAGGCTGCTTGCCGTCGTCACCGGGTCGTGGCACGTCTGGTCCTTCAGCACGCACACGTTACCCTTCCCGTCCTTGTCCGCGCACGTCGGGCACTGCGCCGTGCACTCGTCCAGCACGCACATCGTCACCGGGCCCAGCTTCTGCGTCCCCTTGCTGGGCGGCGGGCACACGCACATCCAGTTGTCCATCGTTGCGGCGTCCGGGTCCTTGCACGTCTGCGCCACGTCCTCGCACTTCTTCCGGTTCTCCGCGACGGAGCACTCGTCCTCCTCGCACTGCGCCGCCGCCGCCACCGCGCTCGTCGTCGACGGCGGCGGGCACTTGCACACCCAGCTCCCGCTCGCCTTCCGGTCCGTGTCGTCGCACGTCTGCCCCGCGGTGACACACACCTGCTCGTGCGTGCGGCACTCGTCCTCGTCGCAGAGGGCCACGGCTGTGAGGGCGCGCCCCGTCTTCGGGTCCTGGCACACGCACTCCCAGTCGCTCAGCGTCGTCAGGCTCTTCTCCACGCACGACTGCCCCGCCTTCTCGCAGATGTTCCCCTTCCCGTCCTTGTTCGCGCACGTCGGGCACTTCACCTTGCACTCGTCCAGCTCGCACGTCGCCGCCTTCGCCGTCGCAGCCCCCGTCGACGGCGGGGGGCACTTGCACCGCCAGTCCAGCAGGCTCGTCGGCGACGTGTTCAGGTCCTCGCACTCCTGCCCTGCGTCCTCGCAGATCTTGGCGCCCCCCTTCTTCAGGTTGCACGTCGGGCACACCACCACGCACTCGTCCAGCTTGCACTCCGCGGGCACGTTCTTCCCGTTCGTCCCCGTGGCCGGCGGGATGCACTCGCACTCGAACTTCCCGTTCTTCGGGTCCGTCCCCGCGTTGCACGCCTGCCCCACCGAGTGGCACACATCCCCGTTCACCTTGCAGTCGCCCGGCGGGTCCACGCACACCGCCGGCTGCGCCGCCCCCGGCTGCCCGGTCTGCGGGGGGATGCACACGCACTGCCAGTCGCCCTTCTTCGACAGGTCCGGGTCCTTGCACTGCTGCGCCTGCTGCCTGCAGGTGATGTCGTGCACCTGGCACTCGTCCACTGCGCAGTCGGCAGGCCCGCCCGCCTTCACAATGTGCTGGTTCGGCGGCGGGCACACGCACTGCCAGTCCCCGCCCTTCTTCTGGTCCGGGTCCTGGCACGTCTGCCCCGCCCCGCACGTCGCCGGGTGGTCCATGCACTCGTCGACCAGCGGCTCCGGCGTCGGCGCAGGGGTCGGTGCCTCCGTCGGCGGCGTCGGTGTCTCGGGCACCGCCGTCGGCGGCGCCGACGTCCCCGGCGCAGGTGTCCCAGGCGCCGCCGTCCCGGGTGCGGGCGTCTCCGGCGTGGGCGTCCCCGGCACAGCCGTCAGCGGGGCCGGGGTCGCAGGCGCAGGCGTCAGAGGCGCCAGCTTGCACTCCTTCCCGCCCCAGTAGCACTTCCGGTTCGTGTCGCACGTTGCCTCCGTGCACAGCGGGTGGCACTCGCTCTCCCCGCACTTCCCCGTCTGCGCGTCCCACTCGCACGCCTTGTCCGCCCCGCATGCCGTCTCGTCCAAGTCGGGGCAGTTTGCCAGCGGCACCGCGAGGAACTTCCCGAACTTGCTAGTCGGGTCGCACAGCGTGTCCAGCACAGACCCGGCAACCTCGTCCAGCTCCACGTTCGCGAGGTGGTCCTCCCCAGGGCTGCTCAGCAGCGGCTTCAGCTTCACCTCCGCGTTCTCGTCGTCAAACGAGTGCTTGTCGAACCGGCGGATCACAATCCCGAACACATCCGCCCCCTCTGCCCGCAGCTTCGCCTGCGCCGTGTCCAGGGTCCCCGGGTACGTCGTCTGGAACTTCGGGTCGATGCACGAGGCCACCCCGCACGCGTCCTTGCAGCACGAGTCACCGTCGTGGTCCGTCAGCCCCCCGTCCGCCACGATGATCACGATGTGCTTGCGCGACGCGGGGCTCTGTGCCGCCGCGAATGTGCTGTCCGCCACCTCCAGCAGCGCCCCGTGCAGGTACGTCCACTGCCCCTGGTAGTTCTCCTCCAGCCAGTCCAGGTCACCGGACAGCTCGTTCCGGTCCCCGGACAGCAGCCCGTTCGTGCACGCCCCGACAGCGCACCCCGTCGCGTGGTTGTCCTCCGGCTTGGCCGCCGCCTTCGAGAACTGCATGAAGGTCACACGGAACCCGGAGTCGCTCTTCGCCCCTGCCCCCACCGTGTGGTCGTCCCCCGTCAGCGGAACCGTCTTCACCCAGTCCCGCAGGATCTCGACCAGCCCCGTGAACCCGTGCGGGTGGCGCCCGAAGGAGCGCTTCATCGAGCCGGACGCATCCAGGATGAACGCGATGTCCAGGTCCGGGCACGCCTTGAACTGCTGCGCGCTGCAGTAGCCACCGGCGGCGTTCTGCTTCCACACGCACTCGGGGTCGTTCTGGCACGGGCACCGGTCCTTGTGCTTCTCGCACGTCTTCGGCACACAGTCCTTGTCCGTTGCCTTCATGCACTGCGGGTCCTGGTCGCAAGTGTCCTTCGCCGCGTGCTTCGCGCACTCCGTGAGCGTGCACTGCGCGGGTGTCTGCCCCACGCCCCAGTGGCACGACAGGTCGTGGTCGCAGTCCTTCTCGTTCTTGTGCTGCGTGCACGGCTTCGGCGCGCACGGGGTCATCCCGTCCCAGTCGCACTGCGGGTCCTTGTCGCACGCGTCCTGCGTCGTGTGCGCGCACGGCTTCGGGTTGCACATCCCCACCTTGCCCGACGGGGACACAGTGCTGCCCACCGGGTCCGGGCCGCTCCACACACAGTCCTTCTCCGCCTCGCACGTCCCCTTCGTGATCTGCAGGCACTTCTTCACCTCACACGTGTTCGGCCGCGTCGGGTCGAAGTCGCACACGTCCAGCTTGCAGAAGTCCGGGTCGCCTGCCGGCGGCGTGCACGGCAGCGGCATCGTCACAGACACGCCCAGGCAGTCCGGCTCCTCCGTCGGCGGGCGGCACGGGTTGTCGATGCACTTGTCCGTCCAGAGCGGGTCCCACAGGCACGTGTCATCCTTCTTGCACTGCGGCTGGTCCTTCCCGGCGCAGCCCGGCGGCTTGTGCTCGCAGTCCTGGCCGTTCCACTTGCACACCGGGTTGGTGTTGCACGTCGCCTCGTCGCACAGCGGGTAGCACTCGGACTCCATGCACGACGGCGTCTTCGTCCCGTCCCACTTGCACGCCGTGTCCAGCGAGCACCCCTGCTGCGTGTCGTGCTTCGGGCACCCCGACGCCGCCACCGCAAGCTTCTTCCCGAACTTGCTGCTCGGGTCGCACAGCGCGTTCAGCACAGAATCGGGGATCTCGTCCAGCTCCAGGCTCATGAAGTGGTCGTACGCCGGGATCCCCACCATCGGCTGCAGCTTCTCCTCTGCGTTCTCGTCCTGGAAGGAGCGCTGGGCAAACCGGCGCATCACAATCCCGAACACCGTCACGTCCTCAGACTTCAGCTTCGCCTGCGCCGAGTCGAGCATCCCCCTGTACTGCGTCTTGAACTGCGGGTCGATGCACTTCGGGTTCGCGCACCGGTCCTCGCAGCATGCGTCCCCGTCGTAGTCCGTCAGCCCGCCGTCAGCCACGATAATCACGACGTGCTTGCGCCACGCGGGGCTCTGCGCGGTCACAAAGGTGTTGTCCGCCACGTCCTGCAGGGCGTCGTGCAGGTACGTCCACTGCGCCTGGTAGTTCTCCTCGTGCCAGTCCAGGTCACCCTCCAGCTCGTCCATCCGCCCGGACAGCAGCCCGTTCGTGCATCCCCCGACAGAGCACCCCGTCGTGTGGCTGTCCTCCGGCTTCGCCTCCGCCTTCGAGAACTGGACGAAGGTCATACGGAAACCGGCGTCGCGCTTCGCCCCTGCCCCCACCGTGTGGTCGTCCCCCGTCAGCGGCACGGAGCGCACCCACGTCCGCAGGATCTCGACCAGCCCGTAGAAGCCGTGCGGGTGGCGCCCGAAGGAGCGCTTCATCGAACCGGACGCGTCCAGGATGAATGCGATGTCCAGGTCCGGGCACTTGTCAAAGTTCTTGCTCGTGCAGTACGCGTTCCCTGCACCGTGGTGCCACACGCAGTCCGCGTCCTTGTTGCAGTCGCACTTCTCCTTGTGCTTCTCGCACGTCTTCGGCACACAGTCCTTGCCGGCCGGCGCCTTCATGCACTGCGGGTCCTGGTCGCACGTGTCCTTCCCCGCGTGCTTCGCGCACTCCGTGAGCGTGCACTGCGCCGGCGTCTTCCCCAAGTCCCACTTGCACGACAGGTCGTGGTCGCAGTCCTTCTCGTTCTTGTGCTGCGTGCACGGCTTCGGCGCGCACGGGGTCATCCCGTCCCAGTCGCACTGCGGGTCCTTGTCGCACGCGTCCTGCGTCGTGTGCGCGCACGGCTTCGGGTTGCACATCCCCACCTTGCCCGACGGGGACACAGTGCTGCCCACCGGGTCCGGGCCGCTCCACACGCAGTCCTTCTCCGCCTCGCACGTCCCCTTCGTGATCTGCATGCACTTCTTCACCTCACACTTGTTCGGCCGCGTCGGGTCGAAGTCGCACACGTCCAGCTTGCAGAAGTCCGGGTCGCCTGCCGGCGGCGTGCACGGAAGCGACACCGTCACAGACACGCCCAGGCAGTCCGGCTCCTCCGTCGGCGGGCGGCACGGGTTCTCAATGCACTTGTCCGTCCAGAGCGGGTCCCACAGGCACGTCTTGTCCTGCGCGCACTGCGGCTGGTCCTTCCCGGTGCAGCCCGGCGGCTTGTACTCGCATGCAGACCCGGTCCACTTGCACGCCGAGTTTGCGTCGCACGTCGGCTGCTCGCACAGCGCGTAGCACTCGGACTCCACGCACGACGGGTTCATTGACGCATCCCACTTGCACGCCTTGTCCTGCACACACGGCCCCTGCTCCGTCTTGCTCGCACACCCGGGCTTCGCCACGACCAGGTGCTGCCCGAACTTGCTGCTCGGGTCGCACAGCGCGTTCAGCACAGACTCGGGGATCTCGTCCAGCTCCAGGCTCATGAAGTGGGTGTCCGTCGGTGCCGTGACCAGCGGGGTCAGCTTCACCTCCGCGTTGTCGTCCTGGAAGGTGTGGTAGGAGAACCGGCGGATCACAATCCCGAACACCGACACCCCCTCGGACCGCAGCTTCTCCTGCGCCGCGTCGAGCATCCCCCTGTACTGCGTCTTGAACTGCGGGTCGATGCACCGCGGGTTGTCGCACCGGTCCTCGCAGCACGCGTCCCCGTTGTAGTCCGTCAGCCCGCCGTCCGCGATGAGGATCGCAATGTGCTGGCGCCACGACGGGCTCTGCGACGGGAGGAAGGTGTGGTCCGCCACGTCCTGCAGGGCGTCGTGCAGGTATGTCCACTGACCCTGGTAGTTCGCCTCGTGCCAGTCCAGGTCACCCTCCAGCTCGTCCAGCCGCCCGGACAGCAGCCCGTCCGTGCACTGCCCGACAGCGCACCCCATCGGGTGGTCCTCGTCCGGCTTCGCCTCCGCCTTCGAGAACTGGATGAAGGTCATACGGAACCCGGCGTCGCGCGACGCGGCCGCCCCCACCTTGTGGTCGTCCCCCGTCAGCGGCACGGAGCGCACCCACGTCCGCATGATCTCGACCAGCCCGTAGAAGCCGTGCGGGTGGCGCCCGAAGGAGCGGCGCATCGACCCCGACCCGTCCAGGATGAACGCGATGTCCAGGTCCGGGCACGCGTTGAACTTCGGCGGGGTGCAGTACCCGCCCGTCGTCGACGACGTGTGGTGCCACACGCAGTCCGAGTCCTTGTCGCACGGGCACTGCGCCTTGTGCTTGTCGCACGTCTTCGGCACGCACACCTTGCCCGACGCCGACCACATGCACTGCGGGTCCTTGTCACACGGGTCCTGCCCCGCGTGCTTCGAGCACTCAGTGAGCGTGCACTGCGCGGGCGCCTTCGTCAAGTCCCACTTGCACGACAGGTCGTGGTCGCAGTCCTTCTCGTTCTTGTGCTGTGTGCACGGCTTCGGCGCGCACGGGGTCATCCCGTCCCAGTCGCACTTCGGGTCCTTGTCGCACGCGTCCTGCGTCGTGTGCTTGCACTCCTCCGGGTTGCACATCCCCACCTTGCCCGACGGGGGCACAGTGCTGCCCACCGGGTCCGGGCCGCTCCACACGCACCCCTTCTCCGCCTCGCACGTCCCCTTCGTGATCTGCAGGCACTTCTTCACGTTGCACGCCGGGCTGTTCGACTTGTCGTGCTCGCACACCTCCAGCTTGCAGAAGTCCGGGTCCCCGAACGGCGCCCGGCACGGCGTCGGCATCGTCACACTGTGCGCCGTGCACGAGTCGCTCGTCTTCTGCTTGATGCACGGGTTGTCGATGCACTTGTCCTTCCAGATCGGGTCCCACAGGCACGTCGCGTCCCGCGTGCAGTCCTGCTGGTTCTTCGACGGGCACCCCGGGGGCTTCAGCTCGCACCTGTCCGACGTCCACTGGCACAGCGCGTTCGTGTTGCACTGCGGCTCCTTGCACAGCGAGTAGCAGATCGACTCCGTGCACCGCAGCCGCGACGAGTCCCACTGGCACATGGACGACGCCTCGCACGCGCCCATCGACATCAGCGGGCACCCCTTCGTCGTCGTCTTCGAGCCCCCCTGCAGCTGCTTCCCGAACTTGCTGTTCGGGTCGCACAGCCTCCCCAGCACCGTCTTCGGGATCTCGTCCAGCATCAGGTTCATGAAGTGGTCGTCCCGCGGCTCAGCCACAAGCGGCTTCAACTTCACCTCCGCGTTGTCGTCCTGGAAGGTGTGGTAGTCGAAGCGACGCATCACAATACCGAACACCGTCACGTCCTCCGTCTTCAGCTTCGCCTGCGCCGCGTCGAGCATTCCCGGGTAGCGGGGCAGCCACCGCCTGTCGATGCACCGCCTGTCCCCGCAGCGCTTCTCGCAGCACGCGTCACCGTTGATGTCCGTGATACCGCCGTCCGCGATGATGATCACGATGTGCTGGCGCTCCGGCGGGCTCTGCGACGGGAGGAAGGTGTGGTCCGCCACATCCTGCAGGGCGTCGTGCATGTACGTCCACTGCGCCTGGTAGTTCGCCTCGTGCCAGTCGATGTCACCCTCCAGCTCGTCCAGCCGCCCGGACAGCAGACCATCCGTGCACTGCCCGATCCGGCACCCCACCGGGTGGTCCTCGTCCGGCCTCGCCTCCGCCTTCGAGAACTGGATGAAGGTCATACGGAACGCACCCGTACCCGTCTTCCCAGACGCCCCCGCCTTGTGGTCGTCCCCCGTCAGCGGCACCGTCTTCACCCACTCCCGCAGGATCTCCATCAGCCCGTAGAAGCCGTGCGGGTGGCGCCCGAAGGAGCGGCGCGTCGACCCCGACCCGTCCAGCACGAACGCGATGTCCAGGTCCGGGCACGCGTTGTAGTTCGTCCCGCTGCAGTAACCGCCACCCGCCGTCTGCTTCCACGTGCAGTCCGGGTCCTTCGTGCACCCACACCGGTCCTCGGGGTGGTTGTACTTGTCGCACGTCTTCGGCACGCACGCATTGTGGCTGTCGTCGTACATGCACGGAGCCTGCGCGGCACACTCCGTCTTGCTCCCGTACCCGCCGCACCCCGTGTCACCGCAGAACCGCCCCGACACATCCCAGTGGCACTTCCGGTCGTGGTCGCACTCCCGCTCGTTCTGGTGTGCCCCGCACTCCTTCATGGTGCACTGGCCCCCGCTGAACTGGCACCCGCCGCGCACCTGGCACTCGATCGTGTTCAGCCCGCCGCAGAAGTCCTCGCGGCACTGCGTCATCTTGTCGCCCGGCGACGACCTCGGCCCCACCTGCGAAGGTGTCGCCGTCCACGTGCACCCCGCCGCGCTGCACGGCCCCTCCTCCTCGTGCAGGCACCGCTTCGCGCTGCAGCTCTGCGCATTCCGCGGGTTGTACTCGCACACCGCCACGAAGCAGAAGTCCGGGTCCCCCGGCTGCGCCTGGCACGGGAACGGCATTGTCACCGCCGCAGCCTCGCACATCTGCCGGTTGATGTTCGCGATACACGGGTCGTTCGTGCACAGGCCCGGCGCCCACGGCGCGTTCCACAGGCACCCCCCGTTGCCGTCACACCTGCGCTGCGAACCCTGGTCCGCACATCCTGCGTGCGCCGACGCTGCTGCCCCGAGCAGCAGCACCACTGCTCCGCGCATCCTCTGCGCCTGCAGCTGCCGAAGCAGCCCGCGCTGTTCTATAGAAGGAGAAAGGGGGCCTGCCTGCTGCACACCCGCACCTGCCGCGGCACGCTCGACTGCAGTTGGCGCACAGGGGTGTGTGCGTCCGTACAATGCAGTATGCGTGTGCGTAGGTATATATATATGTGTGTTGCGTGTGTGTGACTGATGTCACTGTGCCGGGGTGGGGTGGTGGTGTGTGCGTACGGTTTTGCGCATCCAAATGCAAGAACAAGATCAAAAGCAAGACCACAACAGCAAATAGATTCTGGGAGGGCGGGGGCGGGGGCGACACGGGCAGTTGAACGCATCTGCGCATCTGGGCGAGCTGCCCAGTCTCCATCCCTTCGCCGTGGACCTGCTCGAGAGCGGAACCGAACTACTGTTGCATTTGATTTGCTATAACTTCGCCCTCGTTTGCATGCGGGCTATTGCTGCTGCCCCACGGTTACGCATTGTATCGTGCGTGATGTGGTTTACAGACAGCGTCTGTTCGCCACGCCCCCCCGTCTCTCGCGCTTGGCGAGAAGCGGGCAACCTGCGATAGGCCACAAGAGTGGTGGTGGGGTTCGAGAAGTGGGTGGACGAATGCCAAAAGGGGGTGCAGAAGAATGACGGCACTGACGGCCGTTGTCGGAGGGAGTGGGTGGGGGGCATGGGGTGGGGTGTGGGTTCAGGAAAGACAAGTATGATGGCAAAAAGGATGCAGCAAAGGTGCAAAAGGTGCAAGCGGGCAGCAGGCATGCCTGCTGCCCGCACCCAGACGTGCCGACGTGGCGCGGCCGAAGGAGGGGCACGGCGTGTCCGCTGTTTGCGCGGTTAAGCGGCTCGGGCCATGCCGCGCCCCCCCTTTTCATAGTGGGTGTGCGCACAGGCGTGTGGCAACACCCATAGCCCTCTGCGCCACGTTTCTATCGAGCACGTCCGGGTCGGTTTGCCGTCGTGTCTTTCCATGTCGTGTTGGCCTGCATTGTCTGGCCCTTCTCTCTTTCGGAGCAGCAGAAACAACAACAAAAGTCCCAAAATATAAGGGAAGCCATCAAAGCGATCGTGCGTCCTTGCGGGCGTTTCGCCCGCGTTATCGTGAAGAAGAAACATGAGAACTTACAGCCACACACGCACACACACAACACAAGAAGAGAAGCCTGCACCGGCTGGCCCTGCTGGCTGTTGGACTGGCTCCCTTCCTTCCTTCCTTCCTTCCTCCTGCCAAATACAGATACGCCGCGCACGCAGTACACCACGCCACACTCGCACAGCACGGGGGCAAACACCAATATTATATACTGATGATGTCCCGCACTGCCGCTCACGGCTAACACACACGCACACACACCCCGTCCCCGCCGCTCTGGCCGCAGCACATGCGGGCAAGCGGAGACACACTATTAAAAAAGGATGTTGCTGGAGAAAAGGAAGGCGGCTGAAGGCAGGGCCGGGCCGGGCATCACGCAGAAGAACACCGAACAGTGGATAAACGGGCATGCAAGGATGTGATACACCCCCGCAGATACAAGGGAGCCATGGGCACAAGGGTGGGGTGCGTGTGTGTGTGGATGGGAGGGGGGGGGGGGGGCTTTTGCCCAGCAACAGCGGGGGGCGTGCCCTTTGCTTATACACCCCCACGTCCGGGGGGCGCGCAAAAGGGCGGGGGGCCGTGTTGTCTGGGCTGCGGTGGATGTGGGTTGTGGGTTCTGCGCATTCTGCGCACCCTTCTGTTCTTATCAATGCAATAGGCAATAGGCAATGGGCAACAACAAATGGCTGATCTCCGGCAAAGGAGCCAGCATCTCACAATATCAAGCATGCATTCACCAACAAAAGCACAGCGCCCCCAGGTGCGGCGCTGCCACCCACCGGCTCACTGATGGAGCCGCTATGCGAACAGCTGCGGGCGCACCTGGGCGAGGGGAGGGGGGGTTCGGGTGAAGAAGTGCAACAGGGCCCACGCACGAATGAGGATTCGCGGTATCAGCGCCCGCCACTGCATCATTAGTTCACCCAGCGCCCAGCACCCAGCGCCACCGAAAACATACACAAAACAAGAATAAGCTGGGTTGTGTGCATTGCACACAAGAACCATGAAGCGGGTGGCAGATGGAATGTGGAGTGTGGAAGGGTGGGATGGGATGGGATGGGGTGGGAGGTGAAACATAGAAGGGGGGGGAGATGGTGCCTGCCACCAGAAATCGCAGGCACACAGCCAGTCAGCATCAGCATCATCATCAGCAATGCCAATGTCACAAACAAAACGCAGTAACAAACCGACACGCTTCCTAAACAAATCAAAAATCACAAGCCCGCACTCGAGAGCCACCATGCCCAGTACAGGCCCGCCTGGCTGCAGTGCTTTTGCTCAGATATCGTCGTCGTGCACGGTGCTCTTGGGCGAGCGCTGTGACATCTCCTCGCTGTCGCGCTCGAGCAGCCCCTCGTGTGCCTCGCTCCCCTTGCTGGGCGAGCGCTCGCCGAGCCCCAGGTTCTGCTCGCTGTCGCCCTCCTCCACCTCCGCCTCGAACTGCTTGTTCCACTTCTCGTCGTCCGCATCGTTCTGCTGCTGCCTGCGGCGGCACAGCAGGAAGGCGGCGAGGCAGCAGCTGCAGCACAGCAGCAGCAGCAGGGGGAGCAGCCAGCACAGCACGCAGTCGTCGTCGCCGTCGCCGCCCGACGCAGCGAGACCCGTCCCGTTCGTCTCGTTTGCCTCCAGCAGCGTCAGAGTCGCCGTGTTCCAGCCGCCGACGGACACGCACATGTCGCGCCCTGTGTCCCAGTCACACAGCTCCTGCGCCCGGCACGTCGTCTGCTCGAGCCCCTCGCAGCGCGTCGTCACCGTTGTGCCGACACACGCGCTCTCCCGGTCGTCCCACATGCACGCGGGCAGCTGGTTGCACGCCACCATTTCCGACGTGTCCGCGCACACCACGGCCGAGCACGACGCAGGCTGCCCCACCGCAGGCTCGCCCACCTGCACCCCGCGGCACGCGCACTGCCAGTCCCCGTCCTGCTCCACGTTCGGGTCGACGCACTTCTGCCCGGCCGCCGCACACGTCCCCATCTCGCACCCCTCACACGCCGCCGTGCACTCGTCCGTCCCGCACTTCGCCGGGGCCATCTTCCCGCTCACCCCGCGCTGCGGGGCGACGCACACGCACTGCCAGTCGCCCTCCGTCCCCACGTCGGGGTCGACGCACGTCTGCCCCGCCGACGTGCACACGGACGACACCGCCTCGTCCTGGCACTCCCCGACGAACTGGCACGTCGCCGGAGACCCGGTCGCCTCGCCGGTTGCCGGCAGCGGGCACCTGCACTTCCAGTCCCCGAGCGCATCCCCCGTCGGGTTCGGGTCGTAGCACGCCTGCCCCGCCTTCCGGCACGTGTCCGCGATCGTCCCGTCGAGGCACTCGTCCTTCGTGCACTTTGCCACGCTGATCAGCGCCGACCCGGTTGCCGGCGCCTCGCACATGCACATCCAGTCGTTCAGCCGGAGGTCGCTCTTGTCCTGGTCGTGGCACACCTGCCCCGCGCGCGTGCACACCCCCGCAATCTCCGTGTCGGCACACTCGTCCAGGACACACACCGCGCGTGCCCCGGCGGCAGACCCCAGCGCAGGTGCAATGCACTCGCACCGCCAGTCCCCGGCGGCCGACACCGACCCATCCACGCAGCGCTGCCCGCGGCACGCGCTCCCCTTCCCGTCCCCGCGGTCCGCGCACGTCGCGCACTTTGCGGAGCACTCGTCCAGCTCGCACTCTGCCGGTGCCTGCTGCCCCACCTTTGCGGTGACCGACGGCTCCGCACAGCGGCACTCCCAGTCCCCGTCAACCGTCGTGTCCGGGTCGAAGCAGTACTGCTTGGCGTCCTTGCACGTCGCCTGGTTCTCCTTGCACTCGTCCCCATCCGGGAATTCTGTTATTGGTGTTGGTGGGTGGGGTAAGTGCGGGTGGGGGGTGGAGATGTGCCGACGGTACAGACCAACCCAACAACACAGCAGAGCACAACACAACACAACACAACACAACACAATCGCCATCACAGAGACTCATGTATACCACCACCCCCACAACCCCACAACCCCACACATCATCTGGCATACCACATGTGGCGAGCGCCCCTGTCGCCTCACCGCTCCCAGTCACACACTCGCACACCCAGTCACCCACCGAGTCCTGTGCGGTGTTAGGGTCCCGGCAACGCTGCCCGCCCTCGTAGCATGTCGTCACGTTGCGGCACTCGTCGTGCACTGTGGTGGTGTGTTGTATTGCATCGTGTATGTGGTGTATATGGGTCAGAACAACGGCAACAGAAAAGCAAAAGCAATCAAGAGATCACCACCACACACTTGCTTCACATCCCCACCCCCCCACACTGCAGAGGCACATACCACACTTCCCCTCCTGCATCTCTGTCCCGTCCGCACAGCGGCACTCCCAGTTCCCTGTCACAGACGGCGAGTGGTCCGGGTCGACGCACACCTGCCCCTTCTCCATGCACACGTCCGTCACCGCAGGCTGGCTCGCACCGGCAGGCGCCGGCGCCCCGGGCTCCGCACACGTCTGCCGCTTGCTCGCCCCCAGCAGCGCCGCACACTTCGGGTTCGCACGGTTGAACTCGTTGCTCTCCAGGATGCACCAGTCACCCAGCCCCGACCGCGTCGGATTGCAGCACCCCGAGTTGCACGGCTCCGCGAACCCAGCCCCGATGCCCGGGCCCTCCGCTTCCGGCAGCTGCCACCCGCACGCGCACTCGCACCCGTCGGTGGTGAAGCGCCGGAAGTGCTCGCACTGGCGCGCCCCCTTCTGCGTCACCGCCACACACTCGTCCACCAGGCACTTGTCGACAGGGCGCCCAACAGCCGTCGCCGTCGCCGGCGGCGCGCACCGGCACACCCAGTCCCCGAGGCTCTCCATCCCCATGTTCGGGTCGACGCACCCCTGCCCCGACGCCGTGCACACGTTGATCGACTCCACGCTCGTGCGCGCGCACGTCGGGCAGATGTCGTCGCATTCGTTCACGATGCACACCGCCGGCTTCCGCACACCGACCTCCAGCCCGTGGAACGGCGGGAGGCACGCGCAACGCCAGTCGTCCGTGTTCGTCGTGTTTGCCCCGGGCACACACTTCTGCTCCGCAGCGGCGCACACCTTGGCGTTCGCCTCCACCGCGCACCCGCCCACGTACGTGCACGCCGCAGCCCCTGCCACCATCGACCCCTGCGCCGGCTCCGGGCAGTTGCACGTCCAGTCCCCCAGGCTCTGCGCCCCCTTGTTCTGGTCCACGCACATCTGCCCCGCGTCGAGGCACACCGTCCCGTGCTGCGAGCACTCGTCCACCAGGCACGACGCCGGGCCCCCCACCGCCGACCCGCTCGCAGGCGCCTGGCACAGGCAGAGCCAGTCCCCGGTCGATCCCGCCGACATGTCCGGGTCGCGGCACACCTGCCCCTTCCCGGTGCAGATCACCCCATTCAGCCCGCACTCGTCGACCATGCACTCCGCAGCGGCTGCCGCCGCGCTCCCCTTCCCGTTCTTGCACACGCACCGCCAGTCCGACAGGCTCGACGCCGACGTGTCCGCGTCCACGCAGCTCTGGTCCGCAGCCCCGCACACATGCGTCAGCCCCTGCTGCGCGCACGTCTCGCACCGCGACCGGCACTCGTCGAGCACACACACCGCCGCCGCCTCGCGCGCCTCCCCGGCGAGCGGCGCGATGCACTGGCACCACCACGCCCCGTTCCGCTCAGCGCACATCTGCCCCGCCCCGCACGTGCTCCCGTGCTCCGCGCACAGCGTCTCCGTCTTGCACTGCGCCACGGGGGCCCCGACCTGCACCCCGTCGTTCGCGTCCGGGCACGTGCACATCCAGTTCCCCACCGCGTCCACGTCCTGCTGCGGGTCGACGCACAGCTGCCCCTTCTGCGAGCACACCTCGTTCCCGTTCGCCTTCCCGCCCAGCCACTTCGACGCCACGGAGCACTCGTCCAGCCGGCACATGGCGACCTCGCGCGCCGCGGGCGCCCCGACGTACGGCCACGTGCACATGCACACCCAGTCCCCGCTCTTCTGCGTGTCCGGGTCGTGGCACAGCTGCATCGGCTTCCCCTTCGCGTCCACCGCCTGCGCGCACGTGTCCCGGTTCGCCGCCACCGCGCACTCATCCGCCTCGCACACCGCCGCAGCCCCGCGCTGCTCCCCGATCTGCGGCTGCGGGCACTTGCACCGCCAGTCCCCCGTGCTCGCCGCGTCCGTGTTGGCGTCCACGCACTCCTGCCCCGCCGACAGGCACGCGTGCGTCTGCGACCCCGGCTTCGTGGCGCACGTCCCGCACGTTGCCCGGCACTCGTCCAGCACACACTGCGCCGGGGCGTTGCGCACGGCATCGCCCACCCGCGGCGACACGCAGCGGCACTCCCAGTCCCCCACAGACGCCTCGTCCGGGTCGTAGCACGACTGCCCCGCGTCCGTGCACACCGCCGCAATCGCCGGGGTGTGGCACTCACCCACGTACTCGCACACCGCGGGCTTCCCGACGGCGCTCCCCTTCGCAGGCGACACGCACCGGCACTCCCAGTCCCCGCGCGACCCCGCCTCGATCTTCGGGTCGTGGCACGTCTGCCCCTTCGCGGTGCACTCCTTCTCGTGGATCAGGCACTCGTCGTACGTGCACACCGCCACCCCGCCGACCTTCTTCCCCACCGACGGCGCGGCGCACGCGCAGTACCAGTCGCCCGTCACCATCTCCGACGCATCCGGGTCCACGCACGTCTGCTCCTCCTTCACGCACACCTTCCCGGGCCCGTCGCACTCGTTGTACGAGCACTGCGCCACCGCCGCCACCGCCGACGCCTTCGACATCGTGCACAGGTACTCGTGCGCGCAGCACGCGCACCGCCAGTCCGACACCGCCAGCAGGCTGGTGCTCCCCTCAATGCACGTCTGCCCGTTCAGCATGCACAGGTTCCCCTTCCCGTCCTGGTCCGCGCACGTGTCGCACACCGCGCTGCACTCGTCCAGCACGCACGTGGCCGGGCCCCCCGCCTGCCGCTCCCCGGTCTGCGGCGCCACGCACGCGCAGAACCCGGGTGCCCCCGCGTCGGGGCTGGACACGCACACCTGCCCCTGCGACGTGCACTTCTCCCCGTGCACCGTACACCACGACGTCTCCGGCACCGTGCACGGCGCAGGCGCCCCCACCGCCGTCTTGTTCACGTCCTCCGACTGCGCGTCGATGCAGCGGCACACCCAGTCCCCTGTCACAAGCGCGTCCGGGTTCGGGTCCTCGCACGTCTGCCCCGCGGCGCTGCACACCTGCATGTTCTTTGCCTCCGCGCACTCGTCTGTCTTGCACGACGCAACCTTCGCCGTCGCCTCCCCGACGTACGGGGCCGCGCACACGCACTTCCAGTCGCCCGTCCCGTCCGACGCGTGCGTGTTCGGGTCCACGCACGTCTGCCCCGCCGCCGCGCACAGCGCCGCAAGGCGCCCGTTGTTCAGCAGGCACTCGTCCACCAGGCACTGCGCCGGCGCCGCCGCGCTCGACCCCGCCTGCCCCGGCGGGCACACGCACCGCCAGTCCCCCAGGTCTGCCGGCGACGCAGACGTCTCCTCACACGTCTGCCCCACCGCCTCGCACACGCTCCCGGCCCCCTTGTCCGCGCACGTGGGGCACTCCGCCACGCACTCGTCCAGCTTGCACACCGCAGGGCTGCCGCGGCTGCTCACCCCGATCGCCGGGGCCGCACACTGGCACACCCAGTCCCCGTCCGTCTTCACGTCCGGGTCGAAGCACGCCTGCCCCACCTGCGTGCACACGTGCGCGTTCGCCACGCACTCCCCGGTGAAGGTGCACGTCGCCGCCTTCTGCGCCCCGTCCGCCCCCGTCGACCCCTTCGGGCACACGCACACCCAGTCGTCCACCTCCTGCGTCGGGTCCTTGCACACCTGCCCGTGCGCCGCGCACACCCGCGCCGCATCCGACGCACACTCGTCCCTCATGCACACGGCCGCCGCGCGTGTCACGGGCTCCCCAAACATCGGCGGCAGGCACTCGCACCGCCAGTCACCCACGCTCTGCGGGGACCGGTTCGGGTCCACGCACATCTGCTCCTGCTTCTCGCACACGTTCTGCACCTGCCACGCCGCCACCTGCGGGTCGCACGTCCCGACCTGCCCCGCCACAGGGCCCTCCAGCAGCTCCGCGCACTTCGGGTTCGCGATGTTGTCCGGGTGGTCCGCGTCGATCAGGCACCACGGCCCGCCCGCACGCCCCGTCGGGTTGCAGCACCCCGCGTTGCACGGGCTGTCGATCCCAGGGCCCACGCCCTGCGACCCCAGCTGCTCCTGCATCTCCCACCCGCACTTGCACAGGCACCCGTCCAGCGTCTTCCGCGGCACCTCCTTGCACGTCAGCGCCCCGAAGTTCGTCACGTCCATGCACTCGTCCACCTGGCATGTCGCCACGTTCGCCGTCGCCGACGGGAACCCGGTGGGGCACGTGCACATCCAGTCGTTCGTCGACGTCGGCGACGGGTTCGCGTCGAAGCACGTCTGCCCGGCCAGCTCGCACACGTTCCCGCCCCCCTTGTTCGCACACGTGTCGCACACCGCCGCGCACTCGTCGAGCTTGCACTCCGCAGGGGCCATCACGGCAAACACCCCGCCCTTTGCGCAGTGGCACTCCCAGTCGTCGCGCGCCGCCGGCGTCGGCTTCGGGTCGATGCACACCTGCCCCTGCTCCTCGCACTTGTGGAAGTTGGCCGCGAGGTTGCACTCGTTCAGGATGCACCGCGCCGCCCGCCCCACCCCGACCCCGGTCATCCCCTCCGGGCACCGGCACTCGAAGTCCCCGCGCGACCCGGCGTCCGTGTCCGGGTCCACGCACACCTGCCCCTCCGAGGGCGTGCACACCATCTGGTTCTCAGGCAGCTTGCACTCGTCCACGGCGCACACGGGGATCGCGAGCGTCTTCCGCCCCGTCGCTGGCGGCGGGCACACGCACATCCAGTCGCTCGTCGACCGCGCGTCCATGTTCGGGTCCTCGCACAGCAGCCCGACGCGCCCGCACGTGTTCCCCTCCCCGTGGTCCGCGCACGACGGGCACACCTCCGCGCACTCGTCCAGCGAGCAGGTGGCTGCCCGCCCCACGGCCGCCCCGCTCTGCTTGCCCTGCTTGTCGTCCGACGGGCACATGCACATCCAGTCCGCGAGCGAGTTCCCCCCCGTGTTCGGGTCCCGGCACGTCTGCCCCACCGCCGAGCACGTCTTCCCCGCGCACGTGGTGCACGTATTCGTGCACTCGTCCAGCTCGCACGTCGCCGGGCCGCCCACCGTGTTCGCCCCCTGTGCGGGCGGCAGGCACTCGCACATCCAGTCACCCGACACCGACACGTCCGGGTCGACACACGCCTGCCCGTGCGACGTGCACGTATCCCGCACAGCCTCGATCTGGCACTCGCTCTCCGGCGGCGTGCACTCCGCCGCCCCCATCAGCGCCTTCCCGCCCTGCACCCCCGGCAGCTCCGGGCAGTGGCACTCCCACGTCCCCTCCGCAACCGGGTCCGTGTCCACGCACTGCTGCCCGAACGCGTGGCACGCCTGCTCCTGCTGCATGCACTCGTCCGTCGCGCACGTCGCGAGCGCCATCACCGCAAACCCGACGGACGGCGGCACGCACCGGCACTCCCACGTGTCCACCTTGTGCCAGTCCGGGTCGATGCACAGCTGCCCGGCGCACGTCGCCGCGTTCTCCGGCCTGGCACACTCGTCCTCCTCGCACACAGCCACGTTCGCCACAGCCGAGAAATTCGACCCCGCGCAGCGGCACAGCCAGTCCCCGAGCGCGTCCGGCGCTGTGTCCGGGTCCTCGCACGTCTGCCCCGCAGCCTCGCACACGTTCGGCTCCCCCGACACGGGCACCGCCGTCGTGTTCCCGGGCGCCTCGCACTCGTCGACGGAGCACTCCGCCACACCCCCGCTCTTCTGCTTCTTCTGCTGCGGGGGCGGGCACACGCAGTACCAGAACCCCTCGATCGACGGCTCCGTGTCGATGCACGTCTGCCCCGCCGCCCGGCACACGCTCCCGTGCACCTTGCACTCGTCGACCGTGCACACCGCCGCCTTTGCCACGGCGCTCCCCGTCCACGGCGCCACGCACTGGCACAGCCAGTCCCCGCGCGCGTCCGCCGCCGTGTCCGGGTCGTAGCACGTCTGCCCCTTCGTGGCGCACACGCCCGCCCCCTCCAGCGTGCACTCGTCAACGACACACGCCGCCACGGACGCCGTCGACTGCCCCTGCAGCGGCGCCCGGCACTCGCACCGCCAGTCCCCGGTCACCGTGTTGGACGGGTCCTCGCAGTCCTGGTTCACCGTCGTGCACGTCGACCCGTGCACCTCGCACTCGTTGACGACGCACACGGCCGCCGCCGTCCGCTTCGAACCGCTCGCAGGTGCGATGCACCGGCACTCCCACGTGTTCAGCCCCTTCACCGGGTCCGTGTTCTCGTCTACACACGCCTGCCCCGCATCCGTGCACGTCGACCCGGCGCACGTCGGGCACCGCGACACGCACTCATCCAGCTTGCACACCGTCGGGCCCATCAGCCCGGGCACCCCGGTGGCGGGCGGCACGCAGCGGCACCGCCAGTCCCCCTTCTTCGCCACGTCCGGGTCGTCGCACACCTGCCCCGCCGTCGTACACACGTCGCTGACCGTCGGGTCCTCGCACTCCCCGACCAGCACGCACTCCGTAGGCTTCAGCACCGCCTTCGCCCCCGTCGAGGGCGCCACGCAGTGGCACTCCCAGTCCTTCAGGCTGTCCACGTGCTTGTTCGGGTCCACGCACATCTGCCCGCGCTCGCTGCACACGTGCCCGTGCTTCTTGCACTCGTCCACAAGGCACTCCGCAGGCCCCTTGACGGAGGCCCCCACGGCCGGCGGCGGGCAGTGGCACTCCCAGTCCCCGAGGCTGTTGCCCGCCGTGTTCGGGTCGATGCAGTTCTGCTTCGACGCGAGGCACACGTGCGCCGCCCGCTCGCACTCGTCCACCGGGCACTGCGCCGCAGCCGCCACCGCGCTCATCGTCGACGGCGGCGGGCACTTGCACACCCAGTCGTTCAGGCTCCGGAACGACGGGTTCGGGTCCGTGCACGTCTGCCCCACCTGCGAGCACGTCGTCTTTGCGCACGTGGCGCACTGCCCCACGCACTCGTCCAGCTTGCACTCCGCCGCAACCGCCACCGCGCTCCCCGTCGACGGCGCACGGCACACGCACTGCCAGTCCCCGCTGCGCGTCTGGTTGGCGTCCACACACCCCTGCGGCGGCTGCGCACCCTCGCACACGTACCGGTTCTCCACGCACTCGTCCACCTCGCACACGGCAGCCCCCAGCTTCCTGCTCGATGCCGACGGCGGCGGGCACACGCACTCCCAGTCGTTCATCGTCTGCAGGTCCGGGTCCACGCACGTCTGGTTCGCCTGCTTGCACTGGTCCCCGTGGATCAGGCACTCGTCCGTCGTGCACGTCGCCAGCCCCGCCGTCTTCGTCCCCTGCTGCGGCGGGGGGCACACGCAGTCGAAGTCCCCGAGTGTGTCGAGGTGCGAGTCGTGGCACAGCTGCCCGCCGTCCGCGCACACACTCCCGGGCACCTTCCCGTCCACCGCGTCCGTGCACTCGTCCAGGCTGCACACAGCCACCCCGTTCGTCGTGAACTTCGCCTGCAGCGGGGGCGGGCAGCGGCACTGCCAGTCCGCGCCTGCGTACCCCGCCGTGTTCACGTCAATGCACTCCTGCCCGGCATCCTCGCACACGTTCCCGCCCCCCTTGTTTGCGCACGTCTCGCACGACGACGCGCACTCGTCCACAATGCACTGCTCCACGGGCCCGCCGACCTTGAACGAGGTTCCGATGGTGCACTTGCAGTACCAGTTCGACAGCACCGTGTGGTCCGGGTCCACGCACTCCTGCTCCTCCACCACGCACACGTTCCCGCGCCCGTCCTTGTCCGCGCACGTCGGGCACACCGTGGCGCACTCGTTCGTCGTGCACGTGTCCACCGGCCCGCCCTGCTGCGACCCCGACGCCGGCGGCGGGCAGTGGCACTCCCAGTCGCCCGCCTTCGACGTGTCCGGGTCGACGCAGATCTGCCCCGCAGCCACGCACGTCGGCCCGTGCACCTTGCACTCGTCGTCCGTGCACGACGACACCGCAGCCACCGTGCGCGAGTCCGTCGACGGCGGGGGGCACTTGCACACCCAGTCCTTCAGGTGCTTCGGCGACGTGCTCATGTCCGCACACTCCTGCCCTGCGTCCGAGCACGTCGCCCCCGCGCACGTGTCGCACATCTCCACGCACTCGTCCAGCTGGCACACCGCCGCGCCGAGCCCCATCGGGCTCCCCTTCGACGGGGGCACGCACTTGCACATCCAGTCGCCCGTCTTCGTCTTGTCCGGGTCCTCGCAGTCCTGCCCGTGCAGCTCGCACACGCCCTGCTTGTCCTTCTGGCTCTTCTGGCACGTCGAGCACACCGCCGTGCACTCGTCCAGCTCGCACGTCGCCGGGCCGTTCTTCTGCGGCGCCCCCTTGTACGGCGGGATGCACGTGCACTCCCAGTCACCCACCACCGCCGCGTCCGGGTCGTTGCAGTGCTGGTCCGCGTCCGCGCACACCTTCTGGTTCGCCCCCTGGCACTCCGGCGGCGGCAGGCACCTCGCCGGCGTCTGCTGCCCGGGCACACCCGCGTCCGGCGCCACACACTTGCACAGCCACGTGGCCTTCGTCTTCAGGTCCGGGTCCTCGCACTGCTGCCCCGCGCTCCTGCACACCTCCGCGTGCACCTTGCACTCGTCCTCCTCGCACTCGGCCGACGCGCCGACGTTCGCCCCCACCGCAGGCGGCACGCACTCGCAGTACCAGTCACCCTTCTTCGTCTCGTCGGGGTCGATGCACATCTGCCCGTGCGGGCACACGTCCGTGTGCTGCTCGCACTCGTCCTCCTCGCACAGCGCCACGTTCGTCACCGCAAACGTGTGCGACGGCGGCGGGCACTTGCACACCCAGTCGTTGCGCGACGACACCGACTTGTCCTTGTCCTCGCACTCCTGCGGTGAAGGCTTCGCAGACGCGCACAGGTTCCCCTTCCCGTCGTCCTTGTCCGCGCACGTCGCGCACTTCACCACGCACTCGTCCAGCACGCACTGGTCGACCGGCGCGGCCACACGCGACCCGAGGCTCGGCGGCGGGCACTTGCACATCCAGTCGCTCAGCGACTTGTCCGAGATGTTCGGGTCCTCGCACACCTGCCCCACAGCGGTGCACACGTCCGTCCCGTTGCCCGTCGCGCACGTCGGGCACGTCTCGATGCACTCGTCCAGGTCGCACGCCGCCGGTGCCTTCTGCTGCCGCGACATCTTGCCCCCCGTCACGCACACGCAGAACCAGTCGTCCAGCGACTTCCCCGACTTGTCGTCGTCGACACACCTCTGGTTCGCCTTCTCGCACGTCGCCGAGTGCTGCGCGCACTCGTCCACCCCACACACCGCGGGCTTCTGCATCCCCGGCGGGCCCGTCTGCGGCATCACGCACTGGCACTGCCAGTCCCCGTCGACCATCTTGTTCGGGTCCACGCACAGCTGCTCCGCGTCCGTGCACACGTTGTTCTGCCCCTGCGGCACCCCGGGGATGCCAGGCCGCGCCGGCTTGCCCCCGTCCTGCGGCACCGTCCCCTCCGCCAGGCACGACTGCCGGATGGCCGACCCGCGCGGCACCGCACACTCCGGCTTGTTCTTGTTGTAGTCCGAGTTGGCCGCGATGTAGCACCAGTCCCCCTCCGCCGCCCCGTTCGGGTTGCAGCACCCCGTGTTGCACGGCTCCGTCGACCCCGGCCCCGCCGGCATCTTGATCGCGACCCCGTTCATGTCCTTGAACACAGCCGTCCACCCGCACGAGCACAGGCACCCCTCCTTCGAGTACCGCGGCAGGTGCTGGCACTGCACCGCCCCCGACAGCTCGTGGCACTCGTCCCGGCCCCCCTCGCACTTGTCCACGGGCGCCGCCACCGCGAACTTGCCGCTGCTCTTGCACGTGCACGTCCAGTCGCTCAGGCTGCTTGCCGTCGTCACCGGGTCGTGGCACGTCTGGTCCTTCAGCACGCACACGTTACCCTTCCCGTCCTTGTCCGCGCACGTCGGGCACTGCGCCGTGCACTCGTCCAGCACGCACATCGTCACCGGGCCCAGCTTCTGCGTCCCCTTGCTGGGCGGCGGGCACACGCACATCCAGTTGTCCATCGTTGCGGCGTCCGGGTCCTTGCACGTCTGCGCCACGTCCTCGCACTTCTTCCGGTTCTCCGCGACGGAGCACTCGTCCTCCTCGCACTGCGCCGCCGCCGCCACCGCGCTCGTCGTCGACGGCGGCGGGCACTTGCACACCCAGCTCCCGCTCGCCTTCCGGTCCGTGTCGTCGCACGTCTGCCCCGCGGTGACACACACCTGCTCGTGCGTGCGGCACTCGTCCTCGTCGCAGAGGGCCACGGCTGTGAGGGCGCGCCCCGTCTTCGGGTCCTGGCACACGCACTCCCAGTCGCTCAGCGTCGTCAGGCTCTTCTCCACGCACGACTGCCCCGCCTTCTCGCAGATGTTCCCCTTCCCGTCCTTGTTCGCGCACGTCGGGCACTTCACCTTGCACTCGTCCAGCTCGCACGTCGCCGCCTTCGCCGTCGCAGCCCCCGTCGACGGCGGGGGGCACTTGCACCGCCAGTCCAGCAGGCTCGTCGGCGACGTGTTCAGGTCCTCGCACTCCTGCCCTGCGTCCTCGCAGATCTTGGCGCCCCCCTTCTTCAGGTTGCACGTCGGGCACACCACCACGCACTCGTCCAGCTTGCACTCCGCGGGCACGTTCTTCCCGTTCGTCCCCGTGGCCGGCGGGATGCACTCGCACTCGAACTTCCCGTTCTTCGGGTCCGTCCCCGCGTTGCACGCCTGCCCCACCGAGTGGCACACATCCCCGTTCACCTTGCAGTCGCCCGGCGGGTCCACGCACACCGCCGGCTGCGCCGCCCCCGGCTGCCCGGTCTGCGGGGGGATGCACACGCACTGCCAGTCGCCCTTCTTCGACAGGTCCGGGTCCTTGCACTGCTGCGCCTGCTGCCTGCAGGTGATGTCGTGCACCTGGCACTCGTCCACTGCGCAGTCGGCAGGCCCGCCCGCCTTCACAATGTGCTGGTTCGGCGGCGGGCACACGCACTGCCAGTCCCCGCCCTTCTTCTGGTCCGGGTCCTGGCACGTCTGCCCCGCCCCGCACGTCGCCGGGTGGTCCATGCACTCGTCGACCAGCGGCTCCGGCGTCGGCGCAGGGGTCGGTGCCTCCGTCGGCGGCGTCGGTGTCTCGGGCACCGCCGTCGGCGGCGCCGACGTCCCCGGCGCAGGTGTCCCAGGCGCCGCCGTCCCGGGTGCGGGCGTCTCCGGCGTGGGCGTCCCCGGCACAGCCGTCAGCGGGGCCGGGGTCGCAGGCGCAGGCGTCAGAGGCGCCAGCTTGCACTCCTTCCCGCCCCAGTAGCACTTCCGGTTCGTGTCGCACGTTGCCTCCGTGCACAGCGGGTGGCACTCGCTCTCCCCGCACTTCCCCGTCTGCGCGTCCCACTCGCACGCCTTGTCCGCCCCGCATGCCGTCTCGTCCAAGTCGGGGCAGTTTGCCAGCGGCACCGCGAGGAACTTCCCGAACTTGCTAGTCGGGTCGCACAGCGTGTCCAGCACAGACCCGGCAACCTCGTCCAGCTCCACGTTCGCGAGGTGGTCCTCCCCAGGGCTGCTCAGCAGCGGCTTCAGCTTCACCTCCGCGTTCTCGTCGTCAAACGAGTGCTTGTCGAACCGGCGGATCACAATCCCGAACACATCCGCCCCCTCTGCCCGCAGCTTCGCCTGCGCCGTGTCCAGGGTCCCCGGGTACGTCGTCTGGAACTTCGGGTCGATGCACGAGGCCACCCCGCACGCGTCCTTGCAGCACGAGTCACCGTCGTGGTCCGTCAGCCCCCCGTCCGCCACGATGATCACGATGTGCTTGCGCGACGCGGGGCTCTGTGCCGCCGCGAATGTGCTGTCCGCCACCTCCAGCAGCGCCCCGTGCAGGTACGTCCACTGCCCCTGGTAGTTCTCCTCCAGCCAGTCCAGGTCACCGGACAGCTCGTTCCGGTCCCCGGACAGCAGCCCGTTCGTGCACGCCCCGACAGCGCACCCCGTCGCGTGGTTGTCCTCCGGCTTGGCCGCCGCCTTCGAGAACTGCATGAAGGTCACACGGAACCCGGAGTCGCTCTTCGCCCCTGCCCCCACCGTGTGGTCGTCCCCCGTCAGCGGAACCGTCTTCACCCAGTCCCGCAGGATCTCGACCAGCCCCGTGAACCCGTGCGGGTGGCGCCCGAAGGAGCGCTTCATCGAGCCGGACGCATCCAGGATGAACGCGATGTCCAGGTCCGGGCACGCCTTGAACTGCTGCGCGCTGCAGTAGCCACCGGCGGCGTTCTGCTTCCACACGCACTCGGGGTCGTTCTGGCACGGGCACCGGTCCTTGTGCTTCTCGCACGTCTTCGGCACACAGTCCTTGTCCGTTGCCTTCATGCACTGCGGGTCCTGGTCGCAAGTGTCCTTCGCCGCGTGCTTCGCGCACTCCGTGAGCGTGCACTGCGCGGGTGTCTGCCCCACGCCCCAGTGGCACGACAGGTCGTGGTCGCAGTCCTTCTCGTTCTTGTGCTGCGTGCACGGCTTCGGCGCGCACGGGGTCATCCCGTCCCAGTCGCACTGCGGGTCCTTGTCGCACGCGTCCTGCGTCGTGTGCGCGCACGGCTTCGGGTTGCACATCCCCACCTTGCCCGACGGGGACACAGTGCTGCCCACCGGGTCCGGGCCGCTCCACACACAGTCCTTCTCCGCCTCGCACGTCCCCTTCGTGATCTGCAGGCACTTCTTCACCTCACACGTGTTCGGCCGCGTCGGGTCGAAGTCGCACACGTCCAGCTTGCAGAAGTCCGGGTCGCCTGCCGGCGGCGTGCACGGCAGCGGCATCGTCACAGACACGCCCAGGCAGTCCGGCTCCTCCGTCGGCGGGCGGCACGGGTTGTCGATGCACTTGTCCGTCCAGAGCGGGTCCCACAGGCACGTGTCATCCTTCTTGCACTGCGGCTGGTCCTTCCCGGCGCAGCCCGGCGGCTTGTGCTCGCAGTCCTGGCCGTTCCACTTGCACACCGGGTTGGTGTTGCACGTCGCCTCGTCGCACAGCGGGTAGCACTCGGACTCCATGCACGACGGCGTCTTCGTCCCGTCCCACTTGCACGCCGTGTCCAGCGAGCACCCCTGCTGCGTGTCGTGCTTCGGGCACCCCGACGCCGCCACCGCAAGCTTCTTCCCGAACTTGCTGCTCGGGTCGCACAGCGCGTTCAGCACAGAATCGGGGATCTCGTCCAGCTCCAGGCTCATGAAGTGGTCGTACGCCGGGATCCCCACCATCGGCTGCAGCTTCTCCTCTGCGTTCTCGTCCTGGAAGGAGCGCTGGGCAAACCGGCGCATCACAATCCCGAACACCGTCACGTCCTCAGACTTCAGCTTCGCCTGCGCCGAGTCGAGCATCCCCCTGTACTGCGTCTTGAACTGCGGGTCGATGCACTTCGGGTTCGCGCACCGGTCCTCGCAGCATGCGTCCCCGTCGTAGTCCGTCAGCCCGCCGTCAGCCACGATAATCACGACGTGCTTGCGCCACGCGGGGCTCTGCGCGGTCACAAAGGTGTTGTCCGCCACGTCCTGCAGGGCGTCGTGCAGGTACGTCCACTGCGCCTGGTAGTTCTCCTCGTGCCAGTCCAGGTCACCCTCCAGCTCGTCCATCCGCCCGGACAGCAGCCCGTTCGTGCATCCCCCGACAGAGCACCCCGTCGTGTGGCTGTCCTCCGGCTTCGCCTCCGCCTTCGAGAACTGGACGAAGGTCATACGGAAACCGGCGTCGCGCTTCGCCCCTGCCCCCACCGTGTGGTCGTCCCCCGTCAGCGGCACGGAGCGCACCCACGTCCGCAGGATCTCGACCAGCCCGTAGAAGCCGTGCGGGTGGCGCCCGAAGGAGCGCTTCATCGAACCGGACGCGTCCAGGATGAATGCGATGTCCAGGTCCGGGCACTTGTCAAAGTTCTTGCTCGTGCAGTACGCGTTCCCTGCACCGTGGTGCCACACGCAGTCCGCGTCCTTGTTGCAGTCGCACTTCTCCTTGTGCTTCTCGCACGTCTTCGGCACACAGTCCTTGCCGGCCGGCGCCTTCATGCACTGCGGGTCCTGGTCGCACGTGTCCTTCCCCGCGTGCTTCGCGCACTCCGTGAGCGTGCACTGCGCCGGCGTCTTCCCCAAGTCCCACTTGCACGACAGGTCGTGGTCGCAGTCCTTCTCGTTCTTGTGCTGCGTGCACGGCTTCGGCGCGCACGGGGTCATCCCGTCCCAGTCGCACTGCGGGTCCTTGTCGCACGCGTCCTGCGTCGTGTGCGCGCACGGCTTCGGGTTGCACATCCCCACCTTGCCCGACGGGGACACAGTGCTGCCCACCGGGTCCGGGCCGCTCCACACGCAGTCCTTCTCCGCCTCGCACGTCCCCTTCGTGATCTGCATGCACTTCTTCACCTCACACTTGTTCGGCCGCGTCGGGTCGAAGTCGCACACGTCCAGCTTGCAGAAGTCCGGGTCGCCTGCCGGCGGCGTGCACGGAAGCGACACCGTCACAGACACGCCCAGGCAGTCCGGCTCCTCCGTCGGCGGGCGGCACGGGTTCTCAATGCACTTGTCCGTCCAGAGCGGGTCCCACAGGCACGTCTTGTCCTGCGCGCACTGCGGCTGGTCCTTCCCGGTGCAGCCCGGCGGCTTGTACTCGCATGCAGACCCGGTCCACTTGCACGCCGAGTTTGCGTCGCACGTCGGCTGCTCGCACAGCGCGTAGCACTCGGACTCCACGCACGACGGGTTCATTGACGCATCCCACTTGCACGCCTTGTCCTGCACACACGGCCCCTGCTCCGTCTTGCTCGCACACCCGGGCTTCGCCACGACCAGGTGCTGCCCGAACTTGCTGCTCGGGTCGCACAGCGCGTTCAGCACAGACTCGGGGATCTCGTCCAGCTCCAGGCTCATGAAGTGGGTGTCCGTCGGTGCCGTGACCAGCGGGGTCAGCTTCACCTCCGCGTTGTCGTCCTGGAAGGTGTGGTAGGAGAACCGGCGGATCACAATCCCGAACACCGACACCCCCTCGGACCGCAGCTTCTCCTGCGCCGCGTCGAGCATCCCCCTGTACTGCGTCTTGAACTGCGGGTCGATGCACCGCGGGTTGTCGCACCGGTCCTCGCAGCACGCGTCCCCGTTGTAGTCCGTCAGCCCGCCGTCCGCGATGAGGATCGCAATGTGCTGGCGCCACGACGGGCTCTGCGACGGGAGGAAGGTGTGGTCCGCCACGTCCTGCAGGGCGTCGTGCAGGTATGTCCACTGACCCTGGTAGTTCGCCTCGTGCCAGTCCAGGTCACCCTCCAGCTCGTCCAGCCGCCCGGACAGCAGCCCGTCCGTGCACTGCCCGACAGCGCACCCCATCGGGTGGTCCTCGTCCGGCTTCGCCTCCGCCTTCGAGAACTGGATGAAGGTCATACGGAACCCGGCGTCGCGCGACGCGGCCGCCCCCACCTTGTGGTCGTCCCCCGTCAGCGGCACGGAGCGCACCCACGTCCGCATGATCTCGACCAGCCCGTAGAAGCCGTGCGGGTGGCGCCCGAAGGAGCGGCGCATCGACCCCGACCCGTCCAGGATGAACGCGATGTCCAGGTCCGGGCACGCGTTGAACTTCGGCGGGGTGCAGTACCCGCCCGTCGTCGACGACGTGTGGTGCCACACGCAGTCCGAGTCCTTGTCGCACGGGCACTGCGCCTTGTGCTTGTCGCACGTCTTCGGCACGCACACCTTGCCCGACGCCGACCACATGCACTGCGGGTCCTTGTCACACGGGTCCTGCCCCGCGTGCTTCGAGCACTCAGTGAGCGTGCACTGCGCGGGCGCCTTCGTCAAGTCCCACTTGCACGACAGGTCGTGGTCGCAGTCCTTCTCGTTCTTGTGCTGTGTGCACGGCTTCGGCGCGCACGGGGTCATCCCGTCCCAGTCGCACTTCGGGTCCTTGTCGCACGCGTCCTGCGTCGTGTGCTTGCACTCCTCCGGGTTGCACATCCCCACCTTGCCCGACGGGGGCACAGTGCTGCCCACCGGGTCCGGGCCGCTCCACACGCACCCCTTCTCCGCCTCGCACGTCCCCTTCGTGATCTGCAGGCACTTCTTCACGTTGCACGCCGGGCTGTTCGACTTGTCGTGCTCGCACACCTCCAGCTTGCAGAAGTCCGGGTCCCCGAACGGCGCCCGGCACGGCGTCGGCATCGTCACACTGTGCGCCGTGCACGAGTCGCTCGTCTTCTGCTTGATGCACGGGTTGTCGATGCACTTGTCCTTCCAGATCGGGTCCCACAGGCACGTCGCGTCCCGCGTGCAGTCCTGCTGGTTCTTCGACGGGCACCCCGGGGGCTTCAGCTCGCACCTGTCCGACGTCCACTGGCACAGCGCGTTCGTGTTGCACTGCGGCTCCTTGCACAGCGAGTAGCAGATCGACTCCGTGCACCGCAGCCGCGACGAGTCCCACTGGCACATGGACGACGCCTCGCACGCGCCCATCGACATCAGCGGGCACCCCTTCGTCGTCGTCTTCGAGCCCCCCTGCAGCTGCTTCCCGAACTTGCTGTTCGGGTCGCACAGCCTCCCCAGCACCGTCTTCGGGATCTCGTCCAGCATCAGGTTCATGAAGTGGTCGTCCCGCGGCTCAGCCACAAGCGGCTTCAACTTCACCTCCGCGTTGTCGTCCTGGAAGGTGTGGTAGTCGAAGCGACGCATCACAATACCGAACACCGTCACGTCCTCCGTCTTCAGCTTCGCCTGCGCCGCGTCGAGCATTCCCGGGTAGCGGGGCAGCCACCGCCTGTCGATGCACCGCCTGTCCCCGCAGCGCTTCTCGCAGCACGCGTCACCGTTGATGTCCGTGATACCGCCGTCCGCGATGATGATCACGATGTGCTGGCGCTCCGGCGGGCTCTGCGACGGGAGGAAGGTGTGGTCCGCCACATCCTGCAGGGCGTCGTGCATGTACGTCCACTGCGCCTGGTAGTTCGCCTCGTGCCAGTCGATGTCACCCTCCAGCTCGTCCAGCCGCCCGGACAGCAGACCATCCGTGCACTGCCCGATCCGGCACCCCACCGGGTGGTCCTCGTCCGGCCTCGCCTCCGCCTTCGAGAACTGGATGAAGGTCATACGGAACGCACCCGTACCCGTCTTCCCAGACGCCCCCGCCTTGTGGTCGTCCCCCGTCAGCGGCACCGTCTTCACCCACTCCCGCAGGATCTCCATCAGCCCGTAGAAGCCGTGCGGGTGGCGCCCGAAGGAGCGGCGCGTCGACCCCGACCCGTCCAGCACGAACGCGATGTCCAGGTCCGGGCACGCGTTGTAGTTCGTCCCGCTGCAGTAACCGCCACCCGCCGTCTGCTTCCACGTGCAGTCCGGGTCCTTCGTGCACCCACACCGGTCCTCGGGGTGGTTGTACTTGTCGCACGTCTTCGGCACGCACGCATTGTGGCTGTCGTCGTACATGCACGGAGCCTGCGCGGCACACTCCGTCTTGCTCCCGTACCCGCCGCACCCCGTGTCACCGCAGAACCGCCCCGACACATCCCAGTGGCACTTCCGGTCGTGGTCGCACTCCCGCTCGTTCTGGTGTGCCCCGCACTCCTTCATGGTGCACTGGCCCCCGCTGAACTGGCACCCGCCGCGCACCTGGCACTCGATCGTGTTCAGCCCGCCGCAGAAGTCCTCGCGGCACTGCGTCATCTTGTCGCCCGGCGACGACCTCGGCCCCACCTGCGAAGGTGTCGCCGTCCACGTGCACCCCGCCGCGCTGCACGGCCCCTCCTCCTCGTGCAGGCACCGCTTCGCGCTGCAGCTCTGCGCATTCCGCGGGTTGTACTCGCACACCGCCACGAAGCAGAAGTCCGGGTCCCCCGGCTGCGCCTGGCACGGGAACGGCATTGTCACCGCCGCAGCCTCGCACATCTGCCGGTTGATGTTCGCGATACACGGGTCGTTCGTGCACAGGCCCGGCGCCCACGGCGCGTTCCACAGGCACCCCCCGTTGCCGTCACACCTGCGCTGCGAACCCTGGTCCGCACATCCTGCGTGCGCCGACGCTGCTGCCCCGAGCAGCAGCACCACTGCTCCGCGCATCCTCTGCGCCTGCAGCTGCCGAAGCAGCCCGCGCTGTTCTATAGAAGGAGAAAGGGGGCCTGCCTGCTGCACACCCGCACCTGCCGCGGCACGCTCGACTGCAGTTGGCGCACAGGGGTGTGTGCGTCCGTACAATGCAGTATGCGTGTGCGTAGGTATATATATATGTGTGTTGCGTGTGTGTGACTGATGTCACTGTGCCGGGGTGGGGTGGTGGTGTGTGCGTACGGTTTTGCGCATCCAAATGCAAGAACAAGATCAAAAGCAAGACCACAACAGCAAATAGATTCTGGGAGGGCGGGGGCGGGGGCGACACGGGCAGTTGAACGCATCTGCGCATCTGGGCGAGCTGCCCAGTCTCCATCCCTTCGCCGTGGACCTGCTCGAGAGCGGAACCGAACTACTGTTGCATTTGATTTGCTATAACTTCGCCCTCGTTTGCATGCGGGCTATTGCTGCTGCCCCACGGTTACGCATTGTATCGTGCGTGATGTGGTTTACAGACAGCGTCTGTTCGCCACGCCCCCCCGTCTCTCGCGCTTGGCGAGAAGCGGGCAACCTGCGATAGGCCACAAGAGTGGTGGTGGGGTTCGAGAAGTGGGTGGACGAATGCCAAAAGGGGGTGCAGAAGAATGACGGCACTGACGGCCGTTGTCGGAGGGAGTGGGTGGGGGGCATGGGGTGGGGTGTGGGTTCAGGAAAGACAAGTATGATGGCAAAAAGGATGCAGCAAAGGTGCAAAAGGTGCAAGCGGGCAGCAGGCATGCCTGCTGCCCGCACCCAGACGTGCCGACGTGGCGCGGCCGAAGGAGGGGCACGGCGTGTCCGCTGTTTGCGCGGTTAAGCGGCTCGGGCCATGCCGCGCCCCCCCTTTTCATAGTGGGTGTGCGCACAGGCGTGTGGCAACACCCATAGCCCTCTGCGCCACGTTTCTATCGAGCACGTCCGGGTCGGTTTGCCGTCGTGTCTTTCCATGTCGTGTTGGCCTGCATTGTCTGGCCCTTCTCTCTTTCGGAGCAGCAGAAACAACAACAAAAGTCCCAAAATATAAGGGAAGCCATCAAAGCGATCGTGCGTCCTTGCGGGCGTTTCGCCCGCGTTATCGTGAAGAAGAAACATGAGAACTTACAGCCACACACGCACACACACAACACAAGAAGAGAAGCCTGCACCGGCTGGCCCTGCTGGCTGTTGGACTGGCTCCCTTCCTTCCTTCCTTCCTTCCTCCTGCCAAATACAGATACGCCGCGCACGCAGTACACCACGCCACACTCGCACAGCACGGGGGCAAACACCAATATTATATACTGATGATGTCCCGCACTGCCGCTCACGGCTAACACACACGCACACACACCCCGTCCCCGCCGCTCTGGCCGCAGCACATGCGGGCAAGCGGAGACACACTATTAAAAAAGGATGTTGCTGGAGAAAAGGAAGGCGGCTGAAGGCAGGGCCGGGCCGGGCATCACGCAGAAGAACACCGAACAGTGGATAAACGGGCATGCAAGGATGTGATACACCCCCGCAGATACAAGGGAGCCATGGGCACAAGGGTGGGGTGCGTGTGTGTGTGGATGGGAGGGGGGGGGGGGGCTTTTGCCCAGCAACAGCGGGGGGCGTGCCCTTTGCTTATACACCCCCACGTCCGGGGGGCGCGCAAAAGGGCGGGGGGCCGTGTTGTCTGGGCTGCGGTGGATGTGGGTTGTGGGTTCTGCGCATTCTGCGCACCCTTCTGTTCTTATCAATGCAATAGGCAATAGGCAATGGGCAACAACAAATGGCTGATCTCCGGCAAAGGAGCCAGCATCTCACAATATCAAGCATGCATTCACCAACAAAAGCACAGCGCCCCCAGGTGCGGCGCTGCCACCCACCGGCTCACTGATGGAGCCGCTATGCGAACAGCTGCGGGCGCACCTGGGCGAGGGGAGGGGGGGTTCGGGTGAAGAAGTGCAACAGGGCCCACGCACGAATGAGGATTCGCGGTATCAGCGCCCGCCACTGCATCATTAGTTCACCCAGCGCCCAGCACCCAGCGCCACCGAAAACATACACAAAACAAGAATAAGCTGGGTTGTGTGCATTGCACACAAGAACCATGAAGCGGGTGGCAGATGGAATGTGGAGTGTGGAAGGGTGGGATGGGATGGGATGGGGTGGGAGGTGAAACATAGAAGGGGGGGGAGATGGTGCCTGCCACCAGAAATCGCAGGCACACAGCCAGTCAGCATCAGCATCATCATCAGCAATGCCAATGTCACAAACAAAACGCAGTAACAAACCGACACGCTTCCTAAACAAAGCGCCCTATCACTTCACAGCTACAACCGCTCTGATGAATTTCCTTTTGTTTGTTGCGTTGACGCTTCTACACACAAAACCCTGAACTGATCACACCCTGAGCCTGATGAAGGGTGGGGTTAGTGTATAGAGCACGTTTGGTTGCAGCTGTGGTGGGGCGCTTTCCGCTCACACGAGTGTGCTTAAAAATCAAAAATCACAAGCCCGCACTCGAGAGCCACCATGCCCAGTACAGGCCCGCCTGGCTGCAGTGCTTTTGCTCAGATATCGTCGTCGTGCACGGTGCTCTTGGGCGAGCGCTGTGACATCTCCTCGCTGTCGCGCTCGAGCAGCCCCTCGTGTGCCTCGCTCCCCTTGCTGGGCGAGCGCTCGCCGAGCCCCAGGTTCTGCTCGCTGTCGCCCTCCTCCACCTCCGCCTCGAACTGCTTGTTCCACTTCTCGTCGTCCGCATCGTTCTGCTGCTGCCTGCGGCGGCACAGCAGGAAGGCGGCGAGGCAGCAGCTGCAGCACAGCAGCAGCAGCAGGGGGAGCAGCCAGCACAGCACGCAGTCGTCGTCGCCGTCGCCGCCCGACGCAGCGAGACCCGTCCCGTTCGTCTCGTTTGCCTCCAGCAGCGTCAGAGTCGCCGTGTTCCAGCCGCCGACGGACACGCACATGTCGCGCCCTGTGTCCCAGTCACACAGCTCCTGCGCCCGGCACGTCGTCTGCTCGAGCCCCTCGCAGCGCGTCGTCACCGTTGTGCCGACACACGCGCTCTCCCGGTCGTCCCACATGCACGCGGGCAGCTGGTTGCACGCCACCATTTCCGACGTGTCCGCGCACACCACGGCCGAGCACGACGCAGGCTGCCCCACCGCAGGCTCGCCCACCTGCACCCCGCGGCACGCGCACTGCCAGTCCCCGTCCTGCTCCACGTTCGGGTCGACGCACTTCTGCCCGGCCGCCGCACACGTCCCCATCTCGCACCCCTCACACGCCGCCGTGCACTCGTCCGTCCCGCACTTCGCCGGGGCCATCTTCCCGCTCACCCCGCGCTGCGGGGCGACGCACACGCACTGCCAGTCGCCCTCCGTCCCCACGTCGGGGTCGACGCACGTCTGCCCCGCCGACGTGCACACGGACGACACCGCCTCGTCCTGGCACTCCCCGACGAACTGGCACGTCGCCGGAGACCCGGTCGCCTCGCCGGTTGCCGGCAGCGGGCACCTGCACTTCCAGTCCCCGAGCGCATCCCCCGTCGGGTTCGGGTCGTAGCACGCCTGCCCCGCCTTCCGGCACGTGTCCGCGATCGTCCCGTCGAGGCACTCGTCCTTCGTGCACTTTGCCACGCTGATCAGCGCCGACCCGGTTGCCGGCGCCTCGCACATGCACATCCAGTCGTTCAGCCGGAGGTCGCTCTTGTCCTGGTCGTGGCACACCTGCCCCGCGCGCGTGCACACCCCCGCAATCTCCGTGTCGGCACACTCGTCCAGGACACACACCGCGCGTGCCCCGGCGGCAGACCCCAGCGCAGGTGCAATGCACTCGCACCGCCAGTCCCCGGCGGCCGACACCGACCCATCCACGCAGCGCTGCCCGCGGCACGCGCTCCCCTTCCCGTCCCCGCGGTCCGCGCACGTCGCGCACTTTGCGGAGCACTCGTCCAGCTCGCACTCTGCCGGTGCCTGCTGCCCCACCTTTGCGGTGACCGACGGCTCCGCACAGCGGCACTCCCAGTCCCCGTCAACCGTCGTGTCCGGGTCGAAGCAGTACTGCTTGGCGTCCTTGCACGTCGCCTGGTTCTCCTTGCACTCGTCCCCATCCGGGAATTCTGTTATTGGTGTTGGTGGGTGGGGTAAGTGCGGGTGGGGGGTGGAGATGTGCCGACGGTACAGACCAACCCAACAACACAGCAGAGCACAACACAACACAACACAACACAACACAATCGCCATCACAGAGACTCATGTATACCACCACCCCCACAACCCCACAACCCCACACATCATCTGGCATACCACATGTGGCGAGCGCCCCTGTCGCCTCACCGCTCCCAGTCACACACTCGCACACCCAGTCACCCACCGAGTCCTGTGCGGTGTTAGGGTCCCGGCAACGCTGCCCGCCCTCGTAGCATGTCGTCACGTTGCGGCACTCGTCGTGCACTGTGGTGGTGTGTTGTATTGCATCGTGTATGTGGTGTATATGGGTCAGAACAACGGCAACAGAAAAGCAAAAGCAATCAAGAGATCACCACCACACACTTGCTTCACATCCCCACCCCCCCACACTGCAGAGGCACATACCACACTTCCCCTCCTGCATCTCTGTCCCGTCCGCACAGCGGCACTCCCAGTTCCCTGTCACAGACGGCGAGTGGTCCGGGTCGACGCACACCTGCCCCTTCTCCATGCACACGTCCGTCACCGCAGGCTGGCTCGCACCGGCAGGCGCCGGCGCCCCGGGCTCCGCACACGTCTGCCGCTTGCTCGCCCCCAGCAGCGCCGCACACTTCGGGTTCGCACGGTTGAACTCGTTGCTCTCCAGGATGCACCAGTCACCCAGCCCCGACCGCGTCGGATTGCAGCACCCCGAGTTGCACGGCTCCGCGAACCCAGCCCCGATGCCCGGGCCCTCCGCTTCCGGCAGCTGCCACCCGCACGCGCACTCGCACCCGTCGGTGGTGAAGCGCCGGAAGTGCTCGCACTGGCGCGCCCCCTTCTGCGTCACCGCCACACACTCGTCCACCAGGCACTTGTCGACAGGGCGCCCAACAGCCGTCGCCGTCGCCGGCGGCGCGCACCGGCACACCCAGTCCCCGAGGCTCTCCATCCCCATGTTCGGGTCGACGCACCCCTGCCCCGACGCCGTGCACACGTTGATCGACTCCACGCTCGTGCGCGCGCACGTCGGGCAGATGTCGTCGCATTCGTTCACGATGCACACCGCCGGCTTCCGCACACCGACCTCCAGCCCGTGGAACGGCGGGAGGCACGCGCAACGCCAGTCGTCCGTGTTCGTCGTGTTTGCCCCGGGCACACACTTCTGCTCCGCAGCGGCGCACACCTTGGCGTTCGCCTCCACCGCGCACCCGCCCACGTACGTGCACGCCGCAGCCCCTGCCACCATCGACCCCTGCGCCGGCTCCGGGCAGTTGCACGTCCAGTCCCCCAGGCTCTGCGCCCCCTTGTTCTGGTCCACGCACATCTGCCCCGCGTCGAGGCACACCGTCCCGTGCTGCGAGCACTCGTCCACCAGGCACGACGCCGGGCCCCCCACCGCCGACCCGCTCGCAGGCGCCTGGCACAGGCAGAGCCAGTCCCCGGTCGATCCCGCCGACATGTCCGGGTCGCGGCACACCTGCCCCTTCCCGGTGCAGATCACCCCATTCAGCCCGCACTCGTCGACCATGCACTCCGCAGCGGCTGCCGCCGCGCTCCCCTTCCCGTTCTTGCACACGCACCGCCAGTCCGACAGGCTCGACGCCGACGTGTCCGCGTCCACGCAGCTCTGGTCCGCAGCCCCGCACACATGCGTCAGCCCCTGCTGCGCGCACGTCTCGCACCGCGACCGGCACTCGTCGAGCACACACACCGCCGCCGCCTCGCGCGCCTCCCCGGCGAGCGGCGCGATGCACTGGCACCACCACGCCCCGTTCCGCTCAGCGCACATCTGCCCCGCCCCGCACGTGCTCCCGTGCTCCGCGCACAGCGTCTCCGTCTTGCACTGCGCCACGGGGGCCCCGACCTGCACCCCGTCGTTCGCGTCCGGGCACGTGCACATCCAGTTCCCCACCGCGTCCACGTCCTGCTGCGGGTCGACGCACAGCTGCCCCTTCTGCGAGCACACCTCGTTCCCGTTCGCCTTCCCGCCCAGCCACTTCGACGCCACGGAGCACTCGTCCAGCCGGCACATGGCGACCTCGCGCGCCGCGGGCGCCCCGACGTACGGCCACGTGCACATGCACACCCAGTCCCCGCTCTTCTGCGTGTCCGGGTCGTGGCACAGCTGCATCGGCTTCCCCTTCGCGTCCACCGCCTGCGCGCACGTGTCCCGGTTCGCCGCCACCGCGCACTCATCCGCCTCGCACACCGCCGCAGCCCCGCGCTGCTCCCCGATCTGCGGCTGCGGGCACTTGCACCGCCAGTCCCCCGTGCTCGCCGCGTCCGTGTTGGCGTCCACGCACTCCTGCCCCGCCGACAGGCACGCGTGCGTCTGCGACCCCGGCTTCGTGGCGCACGTCCCGCACGTTGCCCGGCACTCGTCCAGCACACACTGCGCCGGGGCGTTGCGCACGGCATCGCCCACCCGCGGCGACACGCAGCGGCACTCCCAGTCCCCCACAGACGCCTCGTCCGGGTCGTAGCACGACTGCCCCGCGTCCGTGCACACCGCCGCAATCGCCGGGGTGTGGCACTCACCCACGTACTCGCACACCGCGGGCTTCCCGACGGCGCTCCCCTTCGCAGGCGACACGCACCGGCACTCCCAGTCCCCGCGCGACCCCGCCTCGATCTTCGGGTCGTGGCACGTCTGCCCCTTCGCGGTGCACTCCTTCTCGTGGATCAGGCACTCGTCGTACGTGCACACCGCCACCCCGCCGACCTTCTTCCCCACCGACGGCGCGGCGCACGCGCAGTACCAGTCGCCCGTCACCATCTCCGACGCATCCGGGTCCACGCACGTCTGCTCCTCCTTCACGCACACCTTCCCGGGCCCGTCGCACTCGTTGTACGAGCACTGCGCCACCGCCGCCACCGCCGACGCCTTCGACATCGTGCACAGGTACTCGTGCGCGCAGCACGCGCACCGCCAGTCCGACACCGCCAGCAGGCTGGTGCTCCCCTCAATGCACGTCTGCCCGTTCAGCATGCACAGGTTCCCCTTCCCGTCCTGGTCCGCGCACGTGTCGCACACCGCGCTGCACTCGTCCAGCACGCACGTGGCCGGGCCCCCCGCCTGCCGCTCCCCGGTCTGCGGCGCCACGCACGCGCAGAACCCGGGTGCCCCCGCGTCGGGGCTGGACACGCACACCTGCCCCTGCGACGTGCACTTCTCCCCGTGCACCGTACACCACGACGTCTCCGGCACCGTGCACGGCGCAGGCGCCCCCACCGCCGTCTTGTTCACGTCCTCCGACTGCGCGTCGATGCAGCGGCACACCCAGTCCCCTGTCACAAGCGCGTCCGGGTTCGGGTCCTCGCACGTCTGCCCCGCGGCGCTGCACACCTGCATGTTCTTTGCCTCCGCGCACTCGTCTGTCTTGCACGACGCAACCTTCGCCGTCGCCTCCCCGACGTACGGGGCCGCGCACACGCACTTCCAGTCGCCCGTCCCGTCCGACGCGTGCGTGTTCGGGTCCACGCACGTCTGCCCCGCCGCCGCGCACAGCGCCGCAAGGCGCCCGTTGTTCAGCAGGCACTCGTCCACCAGGCACTGCGCCGGCGCCGCCGCGCTCGACCCCGCCTGCCCCGGCGGGCACACGCACCGCCAGTCCCCCAGGTCTGCCGGCGACGCAGACGTCTCCTCACACGTCTGCCCCACCGCCTCGCACACGCTCCCGGCCCCCTTGTCCGCGCACGTGGGGCACTCCGCCACGCACTCGTCCAGCTTGCACACCGCAGGGCTGCCGCGGCTGCTCACCCCGATCGCCGGGGCCGCACACTGGCACACCCAGTCCCCGTCCGTCTTCACGTCCGGGTCGAAGCACGCCTGCCCCACCTGCGTGCACACGTGCGCGTTCGCCACGCACTCCCCGGTGAAGGTGCACGTCGCCGCCTTCTGCGCCCCGTCCGCCCCCGTCGACCCCTTCGGGCACACGCACACCCAGTCGTCCACCTCCTGCGTCGGGTCCTTGCACACCTGCCCGTGCGCCGCGCACACCCGCGCCGCATCCGACGCACACTCGTCCCTCATGCACACGGCCGCCGCGCGTGTCACGGGCTCCCCAAACATCGGCGGCAGGCACTCGCACCGCCAGTCACCCACGCTCTGCGGGGACCGGTTCGGGTCCACGCACATCTGCTCCTGCTTCTCGCACACGTTCTGCACCTGCCACGCCGCCACCTGCGGGTCGCACGTCCCGACCTGCCCCGCCACAGGGCCCTCCAGCAGCTCCGCGCACTTCGGGTTCGCGATGTTGTCCGGGTGGTCCGCGTCGATCAGGCACCACGGCCCGCCCGCACGCCCCGTCGGGTTGCAGCACCCCGCGTTGCACGGGCTGTCGATCCCAGGGCCCACGCCCTGCGACCCCAGCTGCTCCTGCATCTCCCACCCGCACTTGCACAGGCACCCGTCCAGCGTCTTCCGCGGCACCTCCTTGCACGTCAGCGCCCCGAAGTTCGTCACGTCCATGCACTCGTCCACCTGGCATGTCGCCACGTTCGCCGTCGCCGACGGGAACCCGGTGGGGCACGTGCACATCCAGTCGTTCGTCGACGTCGGCGACGGGTTCGCGTCGAAGCACGTCTGCCCGGCCAGCTCGCACACGTTCCCGCCCCCCTTGTTCGCACACGTGTCGCACACCGCCGCGCACTCGTCGAGCTTGCACTCCGCAGGGGCCATCACGGCAAACACCCCGCCCTTTGCGCAGTGGCACTCCCAGTCGTCGCGCGCCGCCGGCGTCGGCTTCGGGTCGATGCACACCTGCCCCTGCTCCTCGCACTTGTGGAAGTTGGCCGCGAGGTTGCACTCGTTCAGGATGCACCGCGCCGCCCGCCCCACCCCGACCCCGGTCATCCCCTCCGGGCACCGGCACTCGAAGTCCCCGCGCGACCCGGCGTCCGTGTCCGGGTCCACGCACACCTGCCCCTCCGAGGGCGTGCACACCATCTGGTTCTCAGGCAGCTTGCACTCGTCCACGGCGCACACGGGGATCGCGAGCGTCTTCCGCCCCGTCGCTGGCGGCGGGCACACGCACATCCAGTCGCTCGTCGACCGCGCGTCCATGTTCGGGTCCTCGCACAGCAGCCCGACGCGCCCGCACGTGTTCCCCTCCCCGTGGTCCGCGCACGACGGGCACACCTCCGCGCACTCGTCCAGCGAGCAGGTGGCTGCCCGCCCCACGGCCGCCCCGCTCTGCTTGCCCTGCTTGTCGTCCGACGGGCACATGCACATCCAGTCCGCGAGCGAGTTCCCCCCCGTGTTCGGGTCCCGGCACGTCTGCCCCACCGCCGAGCACGTCTTCCCCGCGCACGTGGTGCACGTATTCGTGCACTCGTCCAGCTCGCACGTCGCCGGGCCGCCCACCGTGTTCGCCCCCTGTGCGGGCGGCAGGCACTCGCACATCCAGTCACCCGACACCGACACGTCCGGGTCGACACACGCCTGCCCGTGCGACGTGCACGTATCCCGCACAGCCTCGATCTGGCACTCGCTCTCCGGCGGCGTGCACTCCGCCGCCCCCATCAGCGCCTTCCCGCCCTGCACCCCCGGCAGCTCCGGGCAGTGGCACTCCCACGTCCCCTCCGCAACCGGGTCCGTGTCCACGCACTGCTGCCCGAACGCGTGGCACGCCTGCTCCTGCTGCATGCACTCGTCCGTCGCGCACGTCGCGAGCGCCATCACCGCAAACCCGACGGACGGCGGCACGCACCGGCACTCCCACGTGTCCACCTTGTGCCAGTCCGGGTCGATGCACAGCTGCCCGGCGCACGTCGCCGCGTTCTCCGGCCTGGCACACTCGTCCTCCTCGCACACAGCCACGTTCGCCACAGCCGAGAAATTCGACCCCGCGCAGCGGCACAGCCAGTCCCCGAGCGCGTCCGGCGCTGTGTCCGGGTCCTCGCACGTCTGCCCCGCAGCCTCGCACACGTTCGGCTCCCCCGACACGGGCACCGCCGTCGTGTTCCCGGGCGCCTCGCACTCGTCGACGGAGCACTCCGCCACACCCCCGCTCTTCTGCTTCTTCTGCTGCGGGGGCGGGCACACGCAGTACCAGAACCCCTCGATCGACGGCTCCGTGTCGATGCACGTCTGCCCCGCCGCCCGGCACACGCTCCCGTGCACCTTGCACTCGTCGACCGTGCACACCGCCGCCTTTGCCACGGCGCTCCCCGTCCACGGCGCCACGCACTGGCACAGCCAGTCCCCGCGCGCGTCCGCCGCCGTGTCCGGGTCGTAGCACGTCTGCCCCTTCGTGGCGCACACGCCCGCCCCCTCCAGCGTGCACTCGTCAACGACACACGCCGCCACGGACGCCGTCGACTGCCCCTGCAGCGGCGCCCGGCACTCGCACCGCCAGTCCCCGGTCACCGTGTTGGACGGGTCCTCGCAGTCCTGGTTCACCGTCGTGCACGTCGACCCGTGCACCTCGCACTCGTTGACGACGCACACGGCCGCCGCCGTCCGCTTCGAACCGCTCGCAGGTGCGATGCACCGGCACTCCCACGTGTTCAGCCCCTTCACCGGGTCCGTGTTCTCGTCTACACACGCCTGCCCCGCATCCGTGCACGTCGACCCGGCGCACGTCGGGCACCGCGACACGCACTCATCCAGCTTGCACACCGTCGGGCCCATCAGCCCGGGCACCCCGGTGGCGGGCGGCACGCAGCGGCACCGCCAGTCCCCCTTCTTCGCCACGTCCGGGTCGTCGCACACCTGCCCCGCCGTCGTGCACACGTCGCTGACCGTCGGGTCCTCGCACTCCCCGACCAGCACGCACTCCGTAGGCTTCAGCACCGCCTTCGCCCCCGTCGAGGGCGCCACGCAGTGGCACTCCCAGTCCTTCAGGCTGTCCACGTGCTTGTTCGGGTCCACGCACATCTGCCCGCGCTCGCTGCACACGTGCCCGTGCTTCTTGCACTCGTCCACAAGGCACTCCGCAGGCCCCTTGACGGAGGCCCCCACGGCCGGCGGCGGGCAGTGGCACTCCCAGTCCCCGAGGCTGTTGCCCGCCGTGTTCGGGTCGATGCAGTTCTGCTTCGACGCGAGGCACACGTGCGCCGCCCGCTCGCACTCGTCCACCGGGCACTGCGCCGCAGCCGCCACCGCGCTCATCGTCGACGGCGGCGGGCACTTGCACACCCAGTCGTTCAGGCTCCGGAACGACGGGTTCGGGTCCGTGCACGTCTGCCCCACCTGCGAGCACGTCGTCTTTGCGCACGTGGCGCACTGCCCCACGCACTCGTCCAGCTTGCACTCCGCCGCAACCGCCACCGCGCTCCCCGTCGACGGCGCACGGCACACGCACTGCCAGTCCCCGCTGCGCGTCTGGTTGGCGTCCACACACCCCTGCGGCGGCTGCGCACCCTCGCACACGTACCGGTTCTCCACGCACTCGTCCACCTCGCACACGGCAGCCCCCAGCTTCCTGCTCGATGCCGACGGCGGCGGGCACACGCACTCCCAGTCGTTCATCGTCTGCAGGTCCGGGTCCACGCACGTCTGGTTCGCCTGCTTGCACTGGTCCCCGTGGATCAGGCACTCGTCCGTCGTGCACGTCGCCAGCCCCGCCGTCTTCGTCCCCTGCTGCGGCGGGGGGCACACGCAGTCGAAGTCCCCGAGTGTGTCGAGGTGCGAGTCGTGGCACAGCTGCCCGCCGTCCGCGCACACACTCCCGGGCACCTTCCCGTCCACCGCGTCCGTGCACTCGTCCAGGCTGCACACAGCCACCCCGTTCGTCGTGAACTTCGCCTGCAGCGGGGGCGGGCAGCGGCACTGCCAGTCCGCGCCTGCGTACCCCGCCGTGTTCACGTCAATGCACTCCTGCCCGGCATCCTCGCACACGTTCCCGCCCCCCTTGTTTGCGCACGTCTCGCACGACGACGCGCACTCGTCCACAATGCACTGCTCCACGGGCCCGCCGACCTTGAACGAGGTTCCGATGGTGCACTTGCAGTACCAGTTCGACAGCACCGTGTGGTCCGGGTCCACGCACTCCTGCTCCTCCACCACGCACACGTTCCCGCGCCCGTCCTTGTCCGCGCACGTCGGGCACACCGTGGCGCACTCGTTCGTCGTGCACGTGTCCACCGGCCCGCCCTGCTGCGACCCCGACGCCGGCGGCGGGCAGTGGCACTCCCAGTCGCCCGCCTTCGACGTGTCCGGGTCGACGCAGATCTGCCCCGCAGCCACGCACGTCGGCCCGTGCACCTTGCACTCGTCGTCCGTGCACGACGACACCGCAGCCACCGTGCGCGAGTCCGTCGACGGCGGGGGGCACTTGCACACCCAGTCCTTCAGGTGCTTCGGCGACGTGCTCATGTCCGCACACTCCTGCCCTGCGTCCGAGCACGTCGCCCCCGCGCACGTGTCGCACATCTCCACGCACTCGTCCAGCTGGCACACCGCCGCGCCGAGCCCCATCGGGCTCCCCTTCGACGGGGGCACGCACTTGCACATCCAGTCGCCCGTCTTCGTCTTGTCCGGGTCCTCGCAGTCCTGCCCGTGCAGCTCGCACACGCCCTGCTTGTCCTTCTGGCTCTTCTGGCACGTCGAGCACACCGCCGTGCACTCGTCCAGCTCGCACGTCGCCGGGCCGTTCTTCTGCGGCGCCCCCTTGTACGGCGGGATGCACGTGCACTCCCAGTCACCCACCACCGCCGCGTCCGGGTCGTTGCAGTGCTGGTCCGCGTCCGCGCACACCTTCTGGTTCGCCCCCTGGCACTCCGGCGGCGGCAGGCACCTCGCCGGCGTCTGCTGCCCGGGCACACCCGCGTCCGGCGCCACACACTTGCACAGCCACGTGGCCTTCGTCTTCAGGTCCGGGTCCTCGCACTGCTGCCCCGCGCTCCTGCACACCTCCGCGTGCACCTTGCACTCGTCCTCCTCGCACTCGGCCGACGCGCCGACGTTCGCCCCCACCGCAGGCGGCACGCACTCGCAGTACCAGTCACCCTTCTTCGTCTCGTCGGGGTCGATGCACATCTGCCCGTGCGGGCACACGTCCGTGTGCTGCTCGCACTCGTCCTCCTCGCACAGCGCCACGTTCGTCACCGCAAACGTGTGCGACGGCGGCGGGCACTTGCACACCCAGTCGTTGCGCGACGACACCGACTTGTCCTTGTCCTCGCACTCCTGCGGTGAAGGCTTCGCAGACGCGCACAGGTTCCCCTTCCCGTCGTCCTTGTCCGCGCACGTCGCGCACTTCACCACGCACTCGTCCAGCACGCACTGGTCGACCGGCGCGGCCACACGCGACCCGAGGCTCGGCGGCGGGCACTTGCACATCCAGTCGCTCAGCGACTTGTCCGAGATGTTCGGGTCCTCGCACACCTGCCCCACAGCGGTGCACACGTCCGTCCCGTTGCCCGTCGCGCACGTCGGGCACGTCTCGATGCACTCGTCCAGGTCGCACGCCGCCGGTGCCTTCTGCTGCCGCGACATCTTGCCCCCCGTCACGCACACGCAGAACCAGTCGTCCAGCGACTTCCCCGACTTGTCGTCGTCGACACACCTCTGGTTCGCCTTCTCGCACGTCGCCGAGTGCTGCGCGCACTCGTCCACCCCACACACCGCGGGCTTCTGCATCCCCGGCGGGCCCGTCTGCGGCATCACGCACTGGCACTGCCAGTCCCCGTCGACCATCTTGTTCGGGTCCACGCACAGCTGCTCCGCGTCCGTGCACACGTTGTTCTGCCCCTGCGGCACCCCGGGGATGCCAGGCCGCGCCGGCTTGCCCCCGTCCTGCGGCACCGTCCCCTCCGCCAGGCACGACTGCCGGATGGCCGACCCGCGCGGCACCGCACACTCCGGCTTGTTCTTGTTGTAGTCCGAGTTGGCCGCGATGTAGCACCAGTCCCCCTCCGCCGCCCCGTTCGGGTTGCAGCACCCCATGTTGCACGGCTCCGTCGACCCCGGCCCCGCCGGCATCTTGATCGCGACCCCGTTCATGTCCTTGAACACAGCCGTCCACCCGCACGAGCACAGGCACCCCTCCTTCGAGTACCGCGGCAGGTGCTGGCACTGCACCGCCCCCGACAGCTCGTGGCACTCGTCCCGGCCCCCCTCGCACTTGTCCACGGGCGCCGCCACCGCGAACTTGCCGCTGCTCTTGCACGTGCACGTCCAGTCGCTCAGGCTGCTTGCCGTCGTCACCGGGTCGTGGCACGTCTGGTCCTTCAGCACGCACACGTTACCCTTCCCGTCCTTGTCCGCGCACGTCGGGCACTGCGCCGTGCACTCGTCCAGCACGCACATCGTCACCGGGCCCAGCTTCTGCGTCCCCTTGCTGGGCGGCGGGCACACGCACATCCAGTTGTCCATCGTTGCGGCGTCCGGGTCCTTGCACGTCTGCGCCACGTCCTCGCACTTCTTCCGGTTCTCCGCGACGGAGCACTCGTCCTCCTCGCACTGCGCCGCCGCCGCCACCGCGCTCGTCGTCGACGGCGGCGGGCACTTGCACACCCAGCTCCCGCTCGCCTTCCGGTCCGTGTCGTCGCACGTCTGCCCCGCGGTGACACACACCTGCTCGTGCGTGCGGCACTCGTCCTCGTCGCAGAGGGCCACGGCTGTGAGGGCGCGCCCCGTCTTCGGGTCCTGGCACACGCACTCCCAGTCGCTCAGCGTCGTCAGGCTCTTCTCCACGCACGACTGCCCCGCCTTCTCGCAGATGTTCCCCTTCCCGTCCTTGTTCGCGCACGTCGGGCACTTCACCTTGCACTCGTCCAGCTCGCACGTCGCCGCCTTCGCCGTCGCAGCCCCCGTCGACGGCGGGGGGCACTTGCACCGCCAGTCCAGCAGGCTCGTCGGCGACGTGTTCAGGTCCTCGCACTCCTGCCCTGCGTCCTCGCAGATCTTGGCGCCCCCCTTCTTCAGGTTGCACGTCGGGCACACCACCACGCACTCGTCCAGCTTGCACTCCGCGGGCACGTTCTTCCCGTTCGTCCCCGTGGCCGGCGGGATGCACTCGCACTCGAACTTCCCGTTCTTCGGGTCCGTCCCCGCGTTGCACGCCTGCCCCACCGAGTGGCACACATCCCCGTTCACCTTGCAGTCGCCCGGCGGGTCCACGCACACCGCCGGCTGCGCCGCCCCCGGCTGCCCGGTCTGCGGGGGGATGCACACGCACTGCCAGTCGCCCTTCTTCGACAGGTCCGGGTCCTTGCACTGCTGCGCCTGCTGCCTGCAGGTGATGTCGTGCACCTGGCACTCGTCCACTGCGCAGTCGGCAGGCCCGCCCGCCTTCACAATGTGCTGGTTCGGCGGCGGGCACACGCACTGCCAGTCCCCGCCCTTCTTCTGGTCCGGGTCCTGGCACGTCTGCCCCGCCCCGCACGTCGCCGGGTGGTCCATGCACTCGTCGACCAGCGGCTCCGGCGTCGGCGCAGGGGTCGGTGCCTCCGTCGGCGGCGTCGGTGTCTCGGGCACCGCCGTCGGCGGCGCCGACGTCCCCGGCGCAGGTGTCCCAGGCGCCGCCGTCCCGGGTGCGGGCGTCTCCGGCGTGGGCGTCCCCGGCACAGCCGTCAGCGGGGCCGGGGTCGCAGGCGCAGGCGTCAGAGGCGCCAGCTTGCACTCCTTCCCGCCCCAGTAGCACTTCCGGTTCGTGTCGCACGTTGCCTCCGTGCACAGCGGGTGGCACTCGCTCTCCCCGCACTTCCCCGTCTGCGCGTCCCACTCGCACGCCTTGTCCGCCCCGCATGCCGTCTCGTCCAAGTCGGGGCAGTTTGCCAGCGGCACCGCGAGGAACTTCCCGAACTTGCTAGTCGGGTCGCACAGCGTGTCCAGCACAGACCCGGCAACCTCGTCCAGCTCCACGTTCGCGAGGTGGTCCTCCCCAGGGCTGCTCAGCAGCGGCTTCAGCTTCACCTCCGCGTTCTCGTCGTCAAACGAGTGCTTGTCGAACCGGCGGATCACAATCCCGAACACATCCGCCCCCTCTGCCCGCAGCTTCGCCTGCGCCGTGTCCAGGGTCCCCGGGTACGTCGTCTGGAACTTCGGGTCGATGCACGAGGCCACCCCGCACGCGTCCTTGCAGCACGAGTCACCGTCGTGGTCCGTCAGCCCCCCGTCCGCCACGATGATCACGATGTGCTTGCGCGACGCGGGGCTCTGTGCCGCCGCGAATGTGCTGTCCGCCACCTCCAGCAGCGCCCCGTGCAGGTACGTCCACTGCCCCTGGTAGTTCTCCTCCAGCCAGTCCAGGTCACCGGACAGCTCGTTCCGGTCCCCGGACAGCAGCCCGTTCGTGCACGCCCCGACAGCGCACCCCGTCGCGTGGTTGTCCTCCGGCTTGGCCGCCGCCTTCGAGAACTGCATGAAGGTCACACGGAACCCGGAGTCGCTCTTCGCCCCTGCCCCCACCGTGTGGTCGTCCCCCGTCAGCGGAACCGTCTTCACCCAGTCCCGCAGGATCTCGACCAGCCCCGTGAACCCGTGCGGGTGGCGCCCGAAGGAGCGCTTCATCGAGCCGGACGCATCCAGGATGAACGCGATGTCCAGGTCCGGGCACGCCTTGAACTGCTGCGCGCTGCAGTAGCCACCGGCGGCGTTCTGCTTCCACACGCACTCGGGGTCGTTCTGGCACGGGCACCGGTCCTTGTGCTTCTCGCACGTCTTCGGCACACAGTCCTTGTCCGTTGCCTTCATGCACTGCGGGTCCTGGTCGCAAGTGTCCTTCGCCGCGTGCTTCGCGCACTCCGTGAGCGTGCACTGCGCGGGTGTCTGCCCCACGCCCCAGTGGCACGACAGGTCGTGGTCGCAGTCCTTCTCGTTCTTGTGCTGCGTGCACGGCTTCGGCGCGCACGGGGTCATCCCGTCCCAGTCGCACTGCGGGTCCTTGTCGCACGCGTCCTGCGTCGTGTGCGCGCACGGCTTCGGGTTGCACATCCCCACCTTGCCCGACGGGGACACAGTGCTGCCCACCGGGTCCGGGCCGCTCCACACACAGTCCTTCTCCGCCTCGCACGTCCCCTTCGTGATCTGCAGGCACTTCTTCACCTCACACGTGTTCGGCCGCGTCGGGTCGAAGTCGCACACGTCCAGCTTGCAGAAGTCCGGGTCGCCTGCCGGCGGCGTGCACGGCAGCGGCATCGTCACAGACACGCCCAGGCAGTCCGGCTCCTCCGTCGGCGGGCGGCACGGGTTGTCGATGCACTTGTCCGTCCAGAGCGGGTCCCACAGGCACGTGTCATCCTTCTTGCACTGCGGCTGGTCCTTCCCGGCGCAGCCCGGCGGCTTGTGCTCGCAGTCCTGGCCGTTCCACTTGCACACCGGGTTGGTGTTGCACGTCGCCTCGTCGCACAGCGGGTAGCACTCGGACTCCATGCACGACGGCGTCTTCGTCCCGTCCCACTTGCACGCCGTGTCCAGCGAGCACCCCTGCTGCGTGTCGTGCTTCGGGCACCCCGACGCCGCCACCGCAAGCTTCTTCCCGAACTTGCTGCTCGGGTCGCACAGCGCGTTCAGCACAGAATCGGGGATCTCGTCCAGCTCCAGGCTCATGAAGTGGTCGTACGCCGGGATCCCCACCATCGGCTGCAGCTTCTCCTCTGCGTTCTCGTCCTGGAAGGAGCGCTGGGCAAACCGGCGCATCACAATCCCGAACACCGTCACGTCCTCAGACTTCAGCTTCGCCTGCGCCGAGTCGAGCATCCCCCTGTACTGCGTCTTGAACTGCGGGTCGATGCACTTCGGGTTCGCGCACCGGTCCTCGCAGCATGCGTCCCCGTCGTAGTCCGTCAGCCCGCCGTCAGCCACGATAATCACGACGTGCTTGCGCCACGCGGGGCTCTGCGCGGTCACAAAGGTGTTGTCCGCCACGTCCTGCAGGGCGTCGTGCAGGTACGTCCACTGCGCCTGGTAGTTCTCCTCGTGCCAGTCCAGGTCACCCTCCAGCTCGTCCATCCGCCCGGACAGCAGCCCGTTCGTGCATCCCCCGACAGAGCACCCCGTCGTGTGGCTGTCCTCCGGCTTCGCCTCCGCCTTCGAGAACTGGACGAAGGTCATACGGAAACCGGCGTCGCGCTTCGCCCCTGCCCCCACCGTGTGGTCGTCCCCCGTCAGCGGCACGGAGCGCACCCACGTCCGCAGGATCTCGACCAGCCCGTAGAAGCCGTGCGGGTGGCGCCCGAAGGAGCGCTTCATCGAACCGGACGCGTCCAGGATGAATGCGATGTCCAGGTCCGGGCACTTGTCAAAGTTCTTGCTCGTGCAGTACGCGTTCCCTGCACCGTGGTGCCACACGCAGTCCGCGTCCTTGTTGCAGTCGCACTTCTCCTTGTGCTTCTCGCACGTCTTCGGCACACAGTCCTTGCCGGCCGGCGCCTTCATGCACTGCGGGTCCTGGTCGCACGTGTCCTTCCCCGCGTGCTTCGCGCACTCCGTGAGCGTGCACTGCGCCGGCGTCTTCCCCAAGTCCCACTTGCACGACAGGTCGTGGTCGCAGTCCTTCTCGTTCTTGTGCTGCGTGCACGGCTTCGGCGCGCACGGGGTCATCCCGTCCCAGTCGCACTGCGGGTCCTTGTCGCACGCGTCCTGCGTCGTGTGCGCGCACGGCTTCGGGTTGCACATCCCCACCTTGCCCGACGGGGACACAGTGCTGCCCACCGGGTCCGGGCCGCTCCACACGCAGTCCTTCTCCGCCTCGCACGTCCCCTTCGTGATCTGCATGCACTTCTTCACCTCACACTTGTTCGGCCGCGTCGGGTCGAAGTCGCACACGTCCAGCTTGCAGAAGTCCGGGTCGCCTGCCGGCGGCGTGCACGGAAGCGACACCGTCACAGACACGCCCAGGCAGTCCGGCTCCTCCGTCGGCGGGCGGCACGGGTTCTCAATGCACTTGTCCGTCCAGAGCGGGTCCCACAGGCACGTCTTGTCCTGCGCGCACTGCGGCTGGTCCTTCCCGGTGCAGCCCGGCGGCTTGTACTCGCATGCAGACCCGGTCCACTTGCACGCCGAGTTTGCGTCGCACGTCGGCTGCTCGCACAGCGCGTAGCACTCGGACTCCACGCACGACGGGTTCATTGACGCATCCCACTTGCACGCCTTGTCCTGCACACACGGCCCCTGCTCCGTCTTGCTCGCACACCCGGGCTTCGCCACGACCAGGTGCTGCCCGAACTTGCTGCTCGGGTCGCACAGCGCGTTCAGCACAGACTCGGGGATCTCGTCCAGCTCCAGGCTCATGAAGTGGGTGTCCGTCGGTGCCGTGACCAGCGGGGTCAGCTTCACCTCCGCGTTGTCGTCCTGGAAGGTGTGGTAGGAGAACCGGCGGATCACAATCCCGAACACCGACACCCCCTCGGACCGCAGCTTCTCCTGCGCCGCGTCGAGCATCCCCCTGTACTGCGTCTTGAACTGCGGGTCGATGCACCGCGGGTTGTCGCACCGGTCCTCGCAGCACGCGTCCCCGTTGTAGTCCGTCAGCCCGCCGTCCGCGATGAGGATCGCAATGTGCTGGCGCCACGACGGGCTCTGCGACGGGAGGAAGGTGTGGTCCGCCACGTCCTGCAGGGCGTCGTGCAGGTATGTCCACTGACCCTGGTAGTTCGCCTCGTGCCAGTCCAGGTCACCCTCCAGCTCGTCCAGCCGCCCGGACAGCAGCCCGTCCGTGCACTGCCCGACAGCGCACCCCATCGGGTGGTCCTCGTCCGGCTTCGCCTCCGCCTTCGAGAACTGGATGAAGGTCATACGGAACCCGGCGTCGCGCGACGCGGCCGCCCCCACCTTGTGGTCGTCCCCCGTCAGCGGCACGGAGCGCACCCACGTCCGCATGATCTCGACCAGCCCGTAGAAGCCGTGCGGGTGGCGCCCGAAGGAGCGGCGCATCGACCCCGACCCGTCCAGGATGAACGCGATGTCCAGGTCCGGGCACGCGTTGAACTTCGGCGGGGTGCAGTACCCGCCCGTCGTCGACGACGTGTGGTGCCACACGCAGTCCGAGTCCTTGTCGCACGGGCACTGCGCCTTGTGCTTGTCGCACGTCTTCGGCACGCACACCTTGCCCGACGCCGACCACATGCACTGCGGGTCCTTGTCACACGGGTCCTGCCCCGCGTGCTTCGAGCACTCAGTGAGCGTGCACTGCGCGGGCGCCTTCGTCAAGTCCCACTTGCACGACAGGTCGTGGTCGCAGTCCTTCTCGTTCTTGTGCTGTGTGCACGGCTTCGGCGCGCACGGGGTCATCCCGTCCCAGTCGCACTTCGGGTCCTTGTCGCACGCGTCCTGCGTCGTGTGCTTGCACTCCTCCGGGTTGCACATCCCCACCTTGCCCGACGGGGGCACAGTGCTGCCCACCGGGTCCGGGCCGCTCCACACGCACCCCTTCTCCGCCTCGCACGTCCCCTTCGTGATCTGCAGGCACTTCTTCACGTTGCACGCCGGGCTGTTCGACTTGTCGTGCTCGCACACCTCCAGCTTGCAGAAGTCCGGGTCCCCGAACGGCGCCCGGCACGGCGTCGGCATCGTCACACTGTGCGCCGTGCACGAGTCGCTCGTCTTCTGCTTGATGCACGGGTTGTCGATGCACTTGTCCTTCCAGATCGGGTCCCACAGGCACGTCGCGTCCCGCGTGCAGTCCTGCTGGTTCTTCGACGGGCACCCCGGGGGCTTCAGCTCGCACCTGTCCGACGTCCACTGGCACAGCGCGTTCGTGTTGCACTGCGGCTCCTTGCACAGCGAGTAGCAGATCGACTCCGTGCACCGCAGCCGCGACGAGTCCCACTGGCACATGGACGACGCCTCGCACGCGCCCATCGACATCAGCGGGCACCCCTTCGTCGTCGTCTTCGAGCCCCCCTGCAGCTGCTTCCCGAACTTGCTGTTCGGGTCGCACAGCCTCCCCAGCACCGTCTTCGGGATCTCGTCCAGCATCAGGTTCATGAAGTGGTCGTCCCGCGGCTCAGCCACAAGCGGCTTCAACTTCACCTCCGCGTTGTCGTCCTGGAAGGTGTGGTAGTCGAAGCGACGCATCACAATACCGAACACCGTCACGTCCTCCGTCTTCAGCTTCGCCTGCGCCGCGTCGAGCATTCCCGGGTAGCGGGGCAGCCACCGCCTGTCGATGCACCGCCTGTCCCCGCAGCGCTTCTCGCAGCACGCGTCACCGTTGATGTCCGTGATACCGCCGTCCGCGATGATGATCACGATGTGCTGGCGCTCCGGCGGGCTCTGCGACGGGAGGAAGGTGTGGTCCGCCACATCCTGCAGGGCGTCGTGCATGTACGTCCACTGCGCCTGGTAGTTCGCCTCGTGCCAGTCGATGTCACCCTCCAGCTCGTCCAGCCGCCCGGACAGCAGACCATCCGTGCACTGCCCGATCCGGCACCCCACCGGGTGGTCCTCGTCCGGCCTCGCCTCCGCCTTCGAGAACTGGATGAAGGTCATACGGAACGCACCCGTACCCGTCTTCCCAGACGCCCCCGCCTTGTGGTCGTCCCCCGTCAGCGGCACCGTCTTCACCCACTCCCGCAGGATCTCCATCAGCCCGTAGAAGCCGTGCGGGTGGCGCCCGAAGGAGCGGCGCGTCGACCCCGACCCGTCCAGCACGAACGCGATGTCCAGGTCCGGGCACGCGTTGTAGTTCGTCCCGCTGCAGTAACCGCCACCCGCCGTCTGCTTCCACGTGCAGTCCGGGTCCTTCGTGCACCCACACCGGTCCTCGGGGTGGTTGTACTTGTCGCACGTCTTCGGCACGCACGCATTGTGGCTGTCGTCGTACATGCACGGAGCCTGCGCGGCACACTCCGTCTTGCTCCCGTACCCGCCGCACCCCGTGTCACCGCAGAACCGCCCCGACACATCCCAGTGGCACTTCCGGTCGTGGTCGCACTCCCGCTCGTTCTGGTGTGCCCCGCACTCCTTCATGGTGCACTGGCCCCCGCTGAACTGGCACCCGCCGCGCACCTGGCACTCGATCGTGTTCAGCCCGCCGCAGAAGTCCTCGCGGCACTGCGTCATCTTGTCGCCCGGCGACGACCTCGGCCCCACCTGCGAAGGTGTCGCCGTCCACGTGCACCCCGCCGCGCTGCACGGCCCCTCCTCCTCGTGCAGGCACCGCTTCGCGCTGCAGCTCTGCGCATTCCGCGGGTTGTACTCGCACACCGCCACGAAGCAGAAGTCCGGGTCCCCCGGCTGCGCCTGGCACGGGAACGGCATTGTCACCGCCGCAGCCTCGCACATCTGCCGGTTGATGTTCGCGATACACGGGTCGTTCGTGCACAGGCCCGGCGCCCACGGCGCGTTCCACAGGCACCCCCCGTTGCCGTCACACCTGCGCTGCGAACCCTGGTCCGCACATCCTGCGTGCGCCGACGCTGCTGCCCCGAGCAGCAGCACCACTGCTCCGCGCATCCTCTGCGCCTGCAGCTGCCGAAGCAGCCCGCGCTGTTCTATAGAAGGAGAAAGGGGGCCTGCCTGCTGCACACCCGCACCTGCCGCGGCACGCTCGACTGCAGTTGGCGCACAGGGGTGTGTGCGTCCGTACAATGCAGTATGCGTGTGCGTAGGTATATATATATGTGTGTTGCGTGTGTGTGACTGATGTCACTGTGCCGGGGTGGGGTGGTGGTGTGTGCGTACGGTTTTGCGCATCCAAATGCAAGAACAAGATCAAAAGCAAGACCACAACAGCAAATAGATTCTGGGAGGGCGGGGGCGGGGGCGACACGGGCAGTTGAACGCATCTGCGCATCTGGGCGAGCTGCCCAGTCTCCATCCCTTCGCCGTGGACCTGCTCGAGAGCGGAACCGAACTACTGTTGCATTTGATTTGCTATAACTTCGCCCTCGTTTGCATGCGGGCTATTGCTGCTGCCCCACGGTTACGCATTGTATCGTGCGTGATGTGGTTTACAGACAGCGTCTGTTCGCCACGCCCCCCCGTCTCTCGCGCTTGGCGAGAAGCGGGCAACCTGCGATAGGCCACAAGAGTGGTGGTGGGGTTCGAGAAGTGGGTGGACGAATGCCAAAAGGGGGTGCAGAAGAATGACGGCACTGACGGCCGTTGTCGGAGGGAGTGGGTGGGGGGCATGGGGTGGGGTGTGGGTTCAGGAAAGACAAGTATGATGGCAAAAAGGATGCAGCAAAGGTGCAAAAGGTGCAAGCGGGCAGCAGGCATGCCTGCTGCCCGCACCCAGACGTGCCGACGTGGCGCGGCCGAAGGAGGGGCACGGCGTGTCCGCTGTTTGCGCGGTTAAGCGGCTCGGGCCATGCCGCGCCCCCCCTTTTCATAGTGGGTGTGCGCACAGGCGTGTGGCAACACCCATAGCCCTCTGCGCCACGTTTCTATCGAGCACGTCCGGGTCGGTTTGCCGTCGTGTCTTTCCATGTCGTGTTGGCCTGCATTGTCTGGCCCTTCTCTCTTTCGGAGCAGCAGAAACAACAACAAAAGTCCCAAAATATAAGGGAAGCCATCAAAGCGATCGTGCGTCCTTGCGGGCGTTTCGCCCGCGTTATCGTGAAGAAGAAACATGAGAACTTACAGCCACACACGCACACACACAACACAAGAAGAGAAGCCTGCACCGGCTGGCCCTGCTGGCTGTTGGACTGGCTCCCTTCCTTCCTTCCTTCCTTCCTCCTGCCAAATACAGATACGCCGCGCACGCAGTACACCACGCCACACTCGCACAGCACGGGGGCAAACACCAATATTATATACTGATGATGTCCCGCACTGCCGCTCACGGCTAACACACACGCACACACACCCCGTCCCCGCCGCTCTGGCCGCAGCACATGCGGGCAAGCGGAGACACACTATTAAAAAAGGATGTTGCTGGAGAAAAGGAAGGCGGCTGAAGGCAGGGCCGGGCCGGGCATCACGCAGAAGAACACCGAACAGTGGATAAACGGGCATGCAAGGATGTGATACACCCCCGCAGATACAAGGGAGCCATGGGCACAAGGGTGGGGTGCGTGTGTGTGTGGATGGGAGGGGGGGGGGGGGGCTTTTGCCCAGCAACAGCGGGGGGCGTGCCCTTTGCTTATACACCCCCACGTCCGGGGGGCGCGCAAAAGGGCGGGGGGCCGTGTTGTCTGGGCTGCGGTGGATGTGGGTTGTGGGTTCTGCGCATTCTGCGCACCCTTCTGTTCTTATCAATGCAATAGGCAATAGGCAATGGGCAACAACAAATGGCTGATCTCCGGCAAAGGAGCCAGCATCTCACAATATCAAGCATGCATTCACCAACAAAAGCACAGCGCCCCCAGGTGCGGCGCTGCCACCCACCGGCTCACTGATGGAGCCGCTATGCGAACAGCTGCGGGCGCACCTGGGCGAGGGGAGGGGGGGTTCGGGTGAAGAAGTGCAACAGGGCCCACGCACGAATGAGGATTCGCGGTATCAGCGCCCGCCACTGCATCATTAGTTCACCCAGCGCCCAGCACCCAGCGCCACCGAAAACATACACAAAACAAGAATAAGCTGGGTTGTGTGCATTGCACACAAGAACCATGAAGCGGGTGGCAGATGGAATGTGGAGTGTGGAAGGGTGGGATGGGATGGGATGGGGTGGGAGGTGAAACATAGAAGGGGGGGGAGATGGTGCCTGCCACCAGAAATCGCAGGCACACAGCCAGTCAGCATCAGCATCATCATCAGCAATGCCAATGTCACAAACAAAACGCAGTAACAAACCGACACGCTTCCTAAACAAATCAAAAATCACAAGCCCGCACTCGAGAGCCACCATGCCCAGTACAGGCCCGCCTGGCTGCAGTGCTTTTGCTCAGATATCGTCGTCGTGCACGGTGCTCTTGGGCGAGCGCTGTGACATCTCCTCGCTGTCGCGCTCGAGCAGCCCCTCGTGTGCCTCGCTCCCCTTGCTGGGCGAGCGCTCGCCGAGCCCCAGGTTCTGCTCGCTGTCGCCCTCCTCCACCTCCGCCTCGAACTGCTTGTTCCACTTCTCGTCGTCCGCATCGTTCTGCTGCTGCCTGCGGCGGCACAGCAGGAAGGCGGCGAGGCAGCAGCTGCAGCACAGCAGCAGCAGCAGGGGGAGCAGCCAGCACAGCACGCAGTCGTCGTCGCCGTCGCCGCCCGACGCAGCGAGACCCGTCCCGTTCGTCTCGTTTGCCTCCAGCAGCGTCAGAGTCGCCGTGTTCCAGCCGCCGACGGACACGCACATGTCGCGCCCTGTGTCCCAGTCACACAGCTCCTGCGCCCGGCACGTCGTCTGCTCGAGCCCCTCGCAGCGCGTCGTCACCGTTGTGCCGACACACGCGCTCTCCCGGTCGTCCCACATGCACGCGGGCAGCTGGTTGCACGCCACCATTTCCGACGTGTCCGCGCACACCACGGCCGAGCACGACGCAGGCTGCCCCACCGCAGGCTCGCCCACCTGCACCCCGCGGCACGCGCACTGCCAGTCCCCGTCCTGCTCCACGTTCGGGTCGACGCACTTCTGCCCGGCCGCCGCACACGTCCCCATCTCGCACCCCTCACACGCCGCCGTGCACTCGTCCGTCCCGCACTTCGCCGGGGCCATCTTCCCGCTCACCCCGCGCTGCGGGGCGACGCACACGCACTGCCAGTCGCCCTCCGTCCCCACGTCGGGGTCGACGCACGTCTGCCCCGCCGACGTGCACACGGACGACACCGCCTCGTCCTGGCACTCCCCGACGAACTGGCACGTCGCCGGAGACCCGGTCGCCTCGCCGGTTGCCGGCAGCGGGCACCTGCACTTCCAGTCCCCGAGCGCATCCCCCGTCGGGTTCGGGTCGTAGCACGCCTGCCCCGCCTTCCGGCACGTGTCCGCGATCGTCCCGTCGAGGCACTCGTCCTTCGTGCACTTTGCCACGCTGATCAGCGCCGACCCGGTTGCCGGCGCCTCGCACATGCACATCCAGTCGTTCAGCCGGAGGTCGCTCTTGTCCTGGTCGTGGCACACCTGCCCCGCGCGCGTGCACACCCCCGCAATCTCCGTGTCGGCACACTCGTCCAGGACACACACCGCGCGTGCCCCGGCGGCAGACCCCAGCGCAGGTGCAATGCACTCGCACCGCCAGTCCCCGGCGGCCGACACCGACCCATCCACGCAGCGCTGCCCGCGGCACGCGCTCCCCTTCCCGTCCCCGCGGTCCGCGCACGTCGCGCACTTTGCGGAGCACTCGTCCAGCTCGCACTCTGCCGGTGCCTGCTGCCCCACCTTTGCGGTGACCGACGGCTCCGCACAGCGGCACTCCCAGTCCCCGTCAACCGTCGTGTCCGGGTCGAAGCAGTACTGCTTGGCGTCCTTGCACGTCGCCTGGTTCTCCTTGCACTCGTCCCCATCCGGGAATTCTGTTATTGGTGTTGGTGGGTGGGGTAAGTGCGGGTGGGGGGTGGAGATGTGCCGACGGTACAGACCAACCCAACAACACAGCAGAGCACAACACAACACAACACAACACAACACAATCGCCATCACAGAGACTCATGTATACCACCACCCCCACAACCCCACAACCCCACACATCATCTGGCATACCACATGTGGCGAGCGCCCCTGTCGCCTCACCGCTCCCAGTCACACACTCGCACACCCAGTCACCCACCGAGTCCTGTGCGGTGTTAGGGTCCCGGCAACGCTGCCCGCCCTCGTAGCATGTCGTCACGTTGCGGCACTCGTCGTGCACTGTGGTGGTGTGTTGTATTGCATCGTGTATGTGGTGTATATGGGTCAGAACAACGGCAACAGAAAAGCAAAAGCAATCAAGAGATCACCACCACACACTTGCTTCACATCCCCACCCCCCCACACTGCAGAGGCACATACCACACTTCCCCTCCTGCATCTCTGTCCCGTCCGCACAGCGGCACTCCCAGTTCCCTGTCACAGACGGCGAGTGGTCCGGGTCGACGCACACCTGCCCCTTCTCCATGCACACGTCCGTCACCGCAGGCTGGCTCGCACCGGCAGGCGCCGGCGCCCCGGGCTCCGCACACGTCTGCCGCTTGCTCGCCCCCAGCAGCGCCGCACACTTCGGGTTCGCACGGTTGAACTCGTTGCTCTCCAGGATGCACCAGTCACCCAGCCCCGACCGCGTCGGATTGCAGCACCCCGAGTTGCACGGCTCCGCGAACCCAGCCCCGATGCCCGGGCCCTCCGCTTCCGGCAGCTGCCACCCGCACGCGCACTCGCACCCGTCGGTGGTGAAGCGCCGGAAGTGCTCGCACTGGCGCGCCCCCTTCTGCGTCACCGCCACACACTCGTCCACCAGGCACTTGTCGACAGGGCGCCCAACAGCCGTCGCCGTCGCCGGCGGCGCGCACCGGCACACCCAGTCCCCGAGGCTCTCCATCCCCATGTTCGGGTCGACGCACCCCTGCCCCGACGCCGTGCACACGTTGATCGACTCCACGCTCGTGCGCGCGCACGTCGGGCAGATGTCGTCGCATTCGTTCACGATGCACACCGCCGGCTTCCGCACACCGACCTCCAGCCCGTGGAACGGCGGGAGGCACGCGCAACGCCAGTCGTCCGTGTTCGTCGTGTTTGCCCCGGGCACACACTTCTGCTCCGCAGCGGCGCACACCTTGGCGTTCGCCTCCACCGCGCACCCGCCCACGTACGTGCACGCCGCAGCCCCTGCCACCATCGACCCCTGCGCCGGCTCCGGGCAGTTGCACGTCCAGTCCCCCAGGCTCTGCGCCCCCTTGTTCTGGTCCACGCACATCTGCCCCGCGTCGAGGCACACCGTCCCGTGCTGCGAGCACTCGTCCACCAGGCACGACGCCGGGCCCCCCACCGCCGACCCGCTCGCAGGCGCCTGGCACAGGCAGAGCCAGTCCCCGGTCGATCCCGCCGACATGTCCGGGTCGCGGCACACCTGCCCCTTCCCGGTGCAGATCACCCCATTCAGCCCGCACTCGTCGACCATGCACTCCGCAGCGGCTGCCGCCGCGCTCCCCTTCCCGTTCTTGCACACGCACCGCCAGTCCGACAGGCTCGACGCCGACGTGTCCGCGTCCACGCAGCTCTGGTCCGCAGCCCCGCACACATGCGTCAGCCCCTGCTGCGCGCACGTCTCGCACCGCGACCGGCACTCGTCGAGCACACACACCGCCGCCGCCTCGCGCGCCTCCCCGGCGAGCGGCGCGATGCACTGGCACCACCACGCCCCGTTCCGCTCAGCGCACATCTGCCCCGCCCCGCACGTGCTCCCGTGCTCCGCGCACAGCGTCTCCGTCTTGCACTGCGCCACGGGGGCCCCGACCTGCACCCCGTCGTTCGCGTCCGGGCACGTGCACATCCAGTTCCCCACCGCGTCCACGTCCTGCTGCGGGTCGACGCACAGCTGCCCCTTCTGCGAGCACACCTCGTTCCCGTTCGCCTTCCCGCCCAGCCACTTCGACGCCACGGAGCACTCGTCCAGCCGGCACATGGCGACCTCGCGCGCCGCGGGCGCCCCGACGTACGGCCACGTGCACATGCACACCCAGTCCCCGCTCTTCTGCGTGTCCGGGTCGTGGCACAGCTGCATCGGCTTCCCCTTCGCGTCCACCGCCTGCGCGCACGTGTCCCGGTTCGCCGCCACCGCGCACTCATCCGCCTCGCACACCGCCGCAGCCCCGCGCTGCTCCCCGATCTGCGGCTGCGGGCACTTGCACCGCCAGTCCCCCGTGCTCGCCGCGTCCGTGTTGGCGTCCACGCACTCCTGCCCCGCCGACAGGCACGCGTGCGTCTGCGACCCCGGCTTCGTGGCGCACGTCCCGCACGTTGCCCGGCACTCGTCCAGCACACACTGCGCCGGGGCGTTGCGCACGGCATCGCCCACCCGCGGCGACACGCAGCGGCACTCCCAGTCCCCCACAGACGCCTCGTCCGGGTCGTAGCACGACTGCCCCGCGTCCGTGCACACCGCCGCAATCGCCGGGGTGTGGCACTCACCCACGTACTCGCACACCGCGGGCTTCCCGACGGCGCTCCCCTTCGCAGGCGACACGCACCGGCACTCCCAGTCCCCGCGCGACCCCGCCTCGATCTTCGGGTCGTGGCACGTCTGCCCCTTCGCGGTGCACTCCTTCTCGTGGATCAGGCACTCGTCGTACGTGCACACCGCCACCCCGCCGACCTTCTTCCCCACCGACGGCGCGGCGCACGCGCAGTACCAGTCGCCCGTCACCATCTCCGACGCATCCGGGTCCACGCACGTCTGCTCCTCCTTCACGCACACCTTCCCGGGCCCGTCGCACTCGTTGTACGAGCACTGCGCCACCGCCGCCACCGCCGACGCCTTCGACATCGTGCACAGGTACTCGTGCGCGCAGCACGCGCACCGCCAGTCCGACACCGCCAGCAGGCTGGTGCTCCCCTCAATGCACGTCTGCCCGTTCAGCATGCACAGGTTCCCCTTCCCGTCCTGGTCCGCGCACGTGTCGCACACCGCGCTGCACTCGTCCAGCACGCACGTGGCCGGGCCCCCCGCCTGCCGCTCCCCGGTCTGCGGCGCCACGCACGCGCAGAACCCGGGTGCCCCCGCGTCGGGGCTGGACACGCACACCTGCCCCTGCGACGTGCACTTCTCCCCGTGCACCGTACACCACGACGTCTCCGGCACCGTGCACGGCGCAGGCGCCCCCACCGCCGTCTTGTTCACGTCCTCCGACTGCGCGTCGATGCAGCGGCACACCCAGTCCCCTGTCACAAGCGCGTCCGGGTTCGGGTCCTCGCACGTCTGCCCCGCGGCGCTGCACACCTGCATGTTCTTTGCCTCCGCGCACTCGTCTGTCTTGCACGACGCAACCTTCGCCGTCGCCTCCCCGACGTACGGGGCCGCGCACACGCACTTCCAGTCGCCCGTCCCGTCCGACGCGTGCGTGTTCGGGTCCACGCACGTCTGCCCCGCCGCCGCGCACAGCGCCGCAAGGCGCCCGTTGTTCAGCAGGCACTCGTCCACCAGGCACTGCGCCGGCGCCGCCGCGCTCGACCCCGCCTGCCCCGGCGGGCACACGCACCGCCAGTCCCCCAGGTCTGCCGGCGACGCAGACGTCTCCTCACACGTCTGCCCCACCGCCTCGCACACGCTCCCGGCCCCCTTGTCCGCGCACGTGGGGCACTCCGCCACGCACTCGTCCAGCTTGCACACCGCAGGGCTGCCGCGGCTGCTCACCCCGATCGCCGGGGCCGCACACTGGCACACCCAGTCCCCGTCCGTCTTCACGTCCGGGTCGAAGCACGCCTGCCCCACCTGCGTGCACACGTGCGCGTTCGCCACGCACTCCCCGGTGAAGGTGCACGTCGCCGCCTTCTGCGCCCCGTCCGCCCCCGTCGACCCCTTCGGGCACACGCACACCCAGTCGTCCACCTCCTGCGTCGGGTCCTTGCACACCTGCCCGTGCGCCGCGCACACCCGCGCCGCATCCGACGCACACTCGTCCCTCATGCACACGGCCGCCGCGCGTGTCACGGGCTCCCCAAACATCGGCGGCAGGCACTCGCACCGCCAGTCACCCACGCTCTGCGGGGACCGGTTCGGGTCCACGCACATCTGCTCCTGCTTCTCGCACACGTTCTGCACCTGCCACGCCGCCACCTGCGGGTCGCACGTCCCGACCTGCCCCGCCACAGGGCCCTCCAGCAGCTCCGCGCACTTCGGGTTCGCGATGTTGTCCGGGTGGTCCGCGTCGATCAGGCACCACGGCCCGCCCGCACGCCCCGTCGGGTTGCAGCACCCCGCGTTGCACGGGCTGTCGATCCCAGGGCCCACGCCCTGCGACCCCAGCTGCTCCTGCATCTCCCACCCGCACTTGCACAGGCACCCGTCCAGCGTCTTCCGCGGCACCTCCTTGCACGTCAGCGCCCCGAAGTTCGTCACGTCCATGCACTCGTCCACCTGGCATGTCGCCACGTTCGCCGTCGCCGACGGGAACCCGGTGGGGCACGTGCACATCCAGTCGTTCGTCGACGTCGGCGACGGGTTCGCGTCGAAGCACGTCTGCCCGGCCAGCTCGCACACGTTCCCGCCCCCCTTGTTCGCACACGTGTCGCACACCGCCGCGCACTCGTCGAGCTTGCACTCCGCAGGGGCCATCACGGCAAACACCCCGCCCTTTGCGCAGTGGCACTCCCAGTCGTCGCGCGCCGCCGGCGTCGGCTTCGGGTCGATGCACACCTGCCCCTGCTCCTCGCACTTGTGGAAGTTGGCCGCGAGGTTGCACTCGTTCAGGATGCACCGCGCCGCCCGCCCCACCCCGACCCCGGTCATCCCCTCCGGGCACCGGCACTCGAAGTCCCCGCGCGACCCGGCGTCCGTGTCCGGGTCCACGCACACCTGCCCCTCCGAGGGCGTGCACACCATCTGGTTCTCAGGCAGCTTGCACTCGTCCACGGCGCACACGGGGATCGCGAGCGTCTTCCGCCCCGTCGCTGGCGGCGGGCACACGCACATCCAGTCGCTCGTCGACCGCGCGTCCATGTTCGGGTCCTCGCACAGCAGCCCGACGCGCCCGCACGTGTTCCCCTCCCCGTGGTCCGCGCACGACGGGCACACCTCCGCGCACTCGTCCAGCGAGCAGGTGGCTGCCCGCCCCACGGCCGCCCCGCTCTGCTTGCCCTGCTTGTCGTCCGACGGGCACATGCACATCCAGTCCGCGAGCGAGTTCCCCCCCGTGTTCGGGTCCCGGCACGTCTGCCCCACCGCCGAGCACGTCTTCCCCGCGCACGTGGTGCACGTATTCGTGCACTCGTCCAGCTCGCACGTCGCCGGGCCGCCCACCGTGTTCGCCCCCTGTGCGGGCGGCAGGCACTCGCACATCCAGTCACCCGACACCGACACGTCCGGGTCGACACACGCCTGCCCGTGCGACGTGCACGTATCCCGCACAGCCTCGATCTGGCACTCGCTCTCCGGCGGCGTGCACTCCGCCGCCCCCATCAGCGCCTTCCCGCCCTGCACCCCCGGCAGCTCCGGGCAGTGGCACTCCCACGTCCCCTCCGCAACCGGGTCCGTGTCCACGCACTGCTGCCCGAACGCGTGGCACGCCTGCTCCTGCTGCATGCACTCGTCCGTCGCGCACGTCGCGAGCGCCATCACCGCAAACCCGACGGACGGCGGCACGCACCGGCACTCCCACGTGTCCACCTTGTGCCAGTCCGGGTCGATGCACAGCTGCCCGGCGCACGTCGCCGCGTTCTCCGGCCTGGCACACTCGTCCTCCTCGCACACAGCCACGTTCGCCACAGCCGAGAAATTCGACCCCGCGCAGCGGCACAGCCAGTCCCCGAGCGCGTCCGGCGCTGTGTCCGGGTCCTCGCACGTCTGCCCCGCAGCCTCGCACACGTTCGGCTCCCCCGACACGGGCACCGCCGTCGTGTTCCCGGGCGCCTCGCACTCGTCGACGGAGCACTCCGCCACACCCCCGCTCTTCTGCTTCTTCTGCTGCGGGGGCGGGCACACGCAGTACCAGAACCCCTCGATCGACGGCTCCGTGTCGATGCACGTCTGCCCCGCCGCCCGGCACACGCTCCCGTGCACCTTGCACTCGTCGACCGTGCACACCGCCGCCTTTGCCACGGCGCTCCCCGTCCACGGCGCCACGCACTGGCACAGCCAGTCCCCGCGCGCGTCCGCCGCCGTGTCCGGGTCGTAGCACGTCTGCCCCTTCGTGGCGCACACGCCCGCCCCCTCCAGCGTGCACTCGTCAACGACACACGCCGCCACGGACGCCGTCGACTGCCCCTGCAGCGGCGCCCGGCACTCGCACCGCCAGTCCCCGGTCACCGTGTTGGACGGGTCCTCGCAGTCCTGGTTCACCGTCGTGCACGTCGACCCGTGCACCTCGCACTCGTTGACGACGCACACGGCCGCCGCCGTCCGCTTCGAACCGCTCGCAGGTGCGATGCACCGGCACTCCCACGTGTTCAGCCCCTTCACCGGGTCCGTGTTCTCGTCTACACACGCCTGCCCCGCATCCGTGCACGTCGACCCGGCGCACGTCGGGCACCGCGACACGCACTCATCCAGCTTGCACACCGTCGGGCCCATCAGCCCGGGCACCCCGGTGGCGGGCGGCACGCAGCGGCACCGCCAGTCCCCCTTCTTCGCCACGTCCGGGTCGTCGCACACCTGCCCCGCCGTCGTGCACACGTCGCTGACCGTCGGGTCCTCGCACTCCCCGACCAGCACGCACTCCGTAGGCTTCAGCACCGCCTTCGCCCCCGTCGAGGGCGCCACGCAGTGGCACTCCCAGTCCTTCAGGCTGTCCACGTGCTTGTTCGGGTCCACGCACATCTGCCCGCGCTCGCTGCACACGTGCCCGTGCTTCTTGCACTCGTCCACAAGGCACTCCGCAGGCCCCTTGACGGAGGCCCCCACGGCCGGCGGCGGGCAGTGGCACTCCCAGTCCCCGAGGCTGTTGCCCGCCGTGTTCGGGTCGATGCAGTTCTGCTTCGACGCGAGGCACACGTGCGCCGCCCGCTCGCACTCGTCCACCGGGCACTGCGCCGCAGCCGCCACCGCGCTCATCGTCGACGGCGGCGGGCACTTGCACACCCAGTCGTTCAGGCTCCGGAACGACGGGTTCGGGTCCGTGCACGTCTGCCCCACCTGCGAGCACGTCGTCTTTGCGCACGTGGCGCACTGCCCCACGCACTCGTCCAGCTTGCACTCCGCCGCAACCGCCACCGCGCTCCCCGTCGACGGCGCACGGCACACGCACTGCCAGTCCCCGCTGCGCGTCTGGTTGGCGTCCACACACCCCTGCGGCGGCTGCGCACCCTCGCACACGTACCGGTTCTCCACGCACTCGTCCACCTCGCACACGGCAGCCCCCAGCTTCCTGCTCGATGCCGACGGCGGCGGGCACACGCACTCCCAGTCGTTCATCGTCTGCAGGTCCGGGTCCACGCACGTCTGGTTCGCCTGCTTGCACTGGTCCCCGTGGATCAGGCACTCGTCCGTCGTGCACGTCGCCAGCCCCGCCGTCTTCGTCCCCTGCTGCGGCGGGGGGCACACGCAGTCGAAGTCCCCGAGTGTGTCGAGGTGCGAGTCGTGGCACAGCTGCCCGCCGTCCGCGCACACACTCCCGGGCACCTTCCCGTCCACCGCGTCCGTGCACTCGTCCAGGCTGCACACAGCCACCCCGTTCGTCGTGAACTTCGCCTGCAGCGGGGGCGGGCAGCGGCACTGCCAGTCCGCGCCTGCGTACCCCGCCGTGTTCACGTCAATGCACTCCTGCCCGGCATCCTCGCACACGTTCCCGCCCCCCTTGTTTGCGCACGTCTCGCACGACGACGCGCACTCGTCCACAATGCACTGCTCCACGGGCCCGCCGACCTTGAACGAGGTTCCGATGGTGCACTTGCAGTACCAGTTCGACAGCACCGTGTGGTCCGGGTCCACGCACTCCTGCTCCTCCACCACGCACACGTTCCCGCGCCCGTCCTTGTCCGCGCACGTCGGGCACACCGTGGCGCACTCGTTCGTCGTGCACGTGTCCACCGGCCCGCCCTGCTGCGACCCCGACGCCGGCGGCGGGCAGTGGCACTCCCAGTCGCCCGCCTTCGACGTGTCCGGGTCGACGCAGATCTGCCCCGCAGCCACGCACGTCGGCCCGTGCACCTTGCACTCGTCGTCCGTGCACGACGACACCGCAGCCACCGTGCGCGAGTCCGTCGACGGCGGGGGGCACTTGCACACCCAGTCCTTCAGGTGCTTCGGCGACGTGCTCATGTCCGCACACTCCTGCCCTGCGTCCGAGCACGTCGCCCCCGCGCACGTGTCGCACATCTCCACGCACTCGTCCAGCTGGCACACCGCCGCGCCGAGCCCCATCGGGCTCCCCTTCGACGGGGGCACGCACTTGCACATCCAGTCGCCCGTCTTCGTCTTGTCCGGGTCCTCGCAGTCCTGCCCGTGCAGCTCGCACACGCCCTGCTTGTCCTTCTGGCTCTTCTGGCACGTCGAGCACACCGCCGTGCACTCGTCCAGCTCGCACGTCGCCGGGCCGTTCTTCTGCGGCGCCCCCTTGTACGGCGGGATGCACGTGCACTCCCAGTCACCCACCACCGCCGCGTCCGGGTCGTTGCAGTGCTGGTCCGCGTCCGCGCACACCTTCTGGTTCGCCCCCTGGCACTCCGGCGGCGGCAGGCACCTCGCCGGCGTCTGCTGCCCGGGCACACCCGCGTCCGGCGCCACACACTTGCACAGCCACGTGGCCTTCGTCTTCAGGTCCGGGTCCTCGCACTGCTGCCCCGCGCTCCTGCACACCTCCGCGTGCACCTTGCACTCGTCCTCCTCGCACTCGGCCGACGCGCCGACGTTCGCCCCCACCGCAGGCGGCACGCACTCGCAGTACCAGTCACCCTTCTTCGTCTCGTCGGGGTCGATGCACATCTGCCCGTGCGGGCACACGTCCGTGTGCTGCTCGCACTCGTCCTCCTCGCACAGCGCCACGTTCGTCACCGCAAACGTGTGCGACGGCGGCGGGCACTTGCACACCCAGTCGTTGCGCGACGACACCGACTTGTCCTTGTCCTCGCACTCCTGCGGTGAAGGCTTCGCAGACGCGCACAGGTTCCCCTTCCCGTCGTCCTTGTCCGCGCACGTCGCGCACTTCACCACGCACTCGTCCAGCACGCACTGGTCGACCGGCGCGGCCACACGCGACCCGAGGCTCGGCGGCGGGCACTTGCACATCCAGTCGCTCAGCGACTTGTCCGAGATGTTCGGGTCCTCGCACACCTGCCCCACAGCGGTGCACACGTCCGTCCCGTTGCCCGTCGCGCACGTCGGGCACGTCTCGATGCACTCGTCCAGGTCGCACGCCGCCGGTGCCTTCTGCTGCCGCGACATCTTGCCCCCCGTCACGCACACGCAGAACCAGTCGTCCAGCGACTTCCCCGACTTGTCGTCGTCGACACACCTCTGGTTCGCCTTCTCGCACGTCGCCGAGTGCTGCGCGCACTCGTCCACCCCACACACCGCGGGCTTCTGCATCCCCGGCGGGCCCGTCTGCGGCATCACGCACTGGCACTGCCAGTCCCCGTCGACCATCTTGTTCGGGTCCACGCACAGCTGCTCCGCGTCCGTGCACACGTTGTTCTGCCCCTGCGGCACCCCGGGGATGCCAGGCCGCGCCGGCTTGCCCCCGTCCTGCGGCACCGTCCCCTCCGCCAGGCACGACTGCCGGATGGCCGACCCGCGCGGCACCGCACACTCCGGCTTGTTCTTGTTGTAGTCCGAGTTGGCCGCGATGTAGCACCAGTCCCCCTCCGCCGCCCCGTTCGGGTTGCAGCACCCCGTGTTGCACGGCTCCGTCGACCCCGGCCCCGCCGGCATCTTGATCGCGACCCCGTTCATGTCCTTGAACACAGCCGTCCACCCGCACGAGCACAGGCACCCCTCCTTCGAGTACCGCGGCAGGTGCTGGCACTGCACCGCCCCCGACAGCTCGTGGCACTCGTCCCGGCCCCCCTCGCACTTGTCCACGGGCGCCGCCACCGCGAACTTGCCGCTGCTCTTGCACGTGCACGTCCAGTCGCTCAGGCTGCTTGCCGTCGTCACCGGGTCGTGGCACGTCTGGTCCTTCAGCACGCACACGTTACCCTTCCCGTCCTTGTCCGCGCACGTCGGGCACTGCGCCGTGCACTCGTCCAGCACGCACATCGTCACCGGGCCCAGCTTCTGCGTCCCCTTGCTGGGCGGCGGGCACACGCACATCCAGTTGTCCATCGTTGCGGCGTCCGGGTCCTTGCACGTCTGCGCCACGTCCTCGCACTTCTTCCGGTTCTCCGCGACGGAGCACTCGTCCTCCTCGCACTGCGCCGCCGCCGCCACCGCGCTCGTCGTCGACGGCGGCGGGCACTTGCACACCCAGCTCCCGCTCGCCTTCCGGTCCGTGTCGTCGCACGTCTGCCCCGCGGTGACACACACCTGCTCGTGCGTGCGGCACTCGTCCTCGTCGCAGAGGGCCACGGCTGTGAGGGCGCGCCCCGTCTTCGGGTCCTGGCACACGCACTCCCAGTCGCTCAGCGTCGTCAGGCTCTTCTCCACGCACGACTGCCCCGCCTTCTCGCAGATGTTCCCCTTCCCGTCCTTGTTCGCGCACGTCGGGCACTTCACCTTGCACTCGTCCAGCTCGCACGTCGCCGCCTTCGCCGTCGCAGCCCCCGTCGACGGCGGGGGGCACTTGCACCGCCAGTCCAGCAGGCTCGTCGGCGACGTGTTCAGGTCCTCGCACTCCTGCCCTGCGTCCTCGCAGATCTTGGCGCCCCCCTTCTTCAGGTTGCACGTCGGGCACACCACCACGCACTCGTCCAGCTTGCACTCCGCGGGCACGTTCTTCCCGTTCGTCCCCGTGGCCGGCGGGATGCACTCGCACTCGAACTTCCCGTTCTTCGGGTCCGTCCCCGCGTTGCACGCCTGCCCCACCGAGTGGCACACATCCCCGTTCACCTTGCAGTCGCCCGGCGGGTCCACGCACACCGCCGGCTGCGCCGCCCCCGGCTGCCCGGTCTGCGGGGGGATGCACACGCACTGCCAGTCGCCCTTCTTCGACAGGTCCGGGTCCTTGCACTGCTGCGCCTGCTGCCTGCAGGTGATGTCGTGCACCTGGCACTCGTCCACTGCGCAGTCGGCAGGCCCGCCCGCCTTCACAATGTGCTGGTTCGGCGGCGGGCACACGCACTGCCAGTCCCCGCCCTTCTTCTGGTCCGGGTCCTGGCACGTCTGCCCCGCCCCGCACGTCGCCGGGTGGTCCATGCACTCGTCGACCAGCGGCTCCGGCGTCGGCGCAGGGGTCGGTGCCTCCGTCGGCGGCGTCGGTGTCTCGGGCACCGCCGTCGGCGGCGCCGACGTCCCCGGCGCAGGTGTCCCAGGCGCCGCCGTCCCGGGTGCGGGCGTCTCCGGCGTGGGCGTCCCCGGCACAGCCGTCAGCGGGGCCGGGGTCGCAGGCGCAGGCGTCAGAGGCGCCAGCTTGCACTCCTTCCCGCCCCAGTAGCACTTCCGGTTCGTGTCGCACGTTGCCTCCGTGCACAGCGGGTGGCACTCGCTCTCCCCGCACTTCCCCGTCTGCGCGTCCCACTCGCACGCCTTGTCCGCCCCGCATGCCGTCTCGTCCAAGTCGGGGCAGTTTGCCAGCGGCACCGCGAGGAACTTCCCGAACTTGCTAGTCGGGTCGCACAGCGTGTCCAGCACAGACCCGGCAACCTCGTCCAGCTCCACGTTCGCGAGGTGGTCCTCCCCAGGGCTGCTCAGCAGCGGCTTCAGCTTCACCTCCGCGTTCTCGTCGTCAAACGAGTGCTTGTCGAACCGGCGGATCACAATCCCGAACACATCCGCCCCCTCTGCCCGCAGCTTCGCCTGCGCCGTGTCCAGGGTCCCCGGGTACGTCGTCTGGAACTTCGGGTCGATGCACGAGGCCACCCCGCACGCGTCCTTGCAGCACGAGTCACCGTCGTGGTCCGTCAGCCCCCCGTCCGCCACGATGATCACGATGTGCTTGCGCGACGCGGGGCTCTGTGCCGCCGCGAATGTGCTGTCCGCCACCTCCAGCAGCGCCCCGTGCAGGTACGTCCACTGCCCCTGGTAGTTCTCCTCCAGCCAGTCCAGGTCACCGGACAGCTCGTTCCGGTCCCCGGACAGCAGCCCGTTCGTGCACGCCCCGACAGCGCACCCCGTCGCGTGGTTGTCCTCCGGCTTGGCCGCCGCCTTCGAGAACTGCATGAAGGTCACACGGAACCCGGAGTCGCTCTTCGCCCCTGCCCCCACCGTGTGGTCGTCCCCCGTCAGCGGAACCGTCTTCACCCAGTCCCGCAGGATCTCGACCAGCCCCGTGAACCCGTGCGGGTGGCGCCCGAAGGAGCGCTTCATCGAGCCGGACGCATCCAGGATGAACGCGATGTCCAGGTCCGGGCACGCCTTGAACTGCTGCGCGCTGCAGTAGCCACCGGCGGCGTTCTGCTTCCACACGCACTCGGGGTCGTTCTGGCACGGGCACCGGTCCTTGTGCTTCTCGCACGTCTTCGGCACACAGTCCTTGTCCGTTGCCTTCATGCACTGCGGGTCCTGGTCGCAAGTGTCCTTCGCCGCGTGCTTCGCGCACTCCGTGAGCGTGCACTGCGCGGGTGTCTGCCCCACGCCCCAGTGGCACGACAGGTCGTGGTCGCAGTCCTTCTCGTTCTTGTGCTGCGTGCACGGCTTCGGCGCGCACGGGGTCATCCCGTCCCAGTCGCACTGCGGGTCCTTGTCGCACGCGTCCTGCGTCGTGTGCGCGCACGGCTTCGGGTTGCACATCCCCACCTTGCCCGACGGGGACACAGTGCTGCCCACCGGGTCCGGGCCGCTCCACACACAGTCCTTCTCCGCCTCGCACGTCCCCTTCGTGATCTGCAGGCACTTCTTCACCTCACACGTGTTCGGCCGCGTCGGGTCGAAGTCGCACACGTCCAGCTTGCAGAAGTCCGGGTCGCCTGCCGGCGGCGTGCACGGCAGCGGCATCGTCACAGACACGCCCAGGCAGTCCGGCTCCTCCGTCGGCGGGCGGCACGGGTTGTCGATGCACTTGTCCGTCCAGAGCGGGTCCCACAGGCACGTGTCATCCTTCTTGCACTGCGGCTGGTCCTTCCCGGCGCAGCCCGGCGGCTTGTGCTCGCAGTCCTGGCCGTTCCACTTGCACACCGGGTTGGTGTTGCACGTCGCCTCGTCGCACAGCGGGTAGCACTCGGACTCCATGCACGACGGCGTCTTCGTCCCGTCCCACTTGCACGCCGTGTCCAGCGAGCACCCCTGCTGCGTGTCGTGCTTCGGGCACCCCGACGCCGCCACCGCAAGCTTCTTCCCGAACTTGCTGCTCGGGTCGCACAGCGCGTTCAGCACAGAATCGGGGATCTCGTCCAGCTCCAGGCTCATGAAGTGGTCGTACGCCGGGATCCCCACCATCGGCTGCAGCTTCTCCTCTGCGTTCTCGTCCTGGAAGGAGCGCTGGGCAAACCGGCGCATCACAATCCCGAACACCGTCACGTCCTCAGACTTCAGCTTCGCCTGCGCCGAGTCGAGCATCCCCCTGTACTGCGTCTTGAACTGCGGGTCGATGCACTTCGGGTTCGCGCACCGGTCCTCGCAGCATGCGTCCCCGTCGTAGTCCGTCAGCCCGCCGTCAGCCACGATAATCACGACGTGCTTGCGCCACGCGGGGCTCTGCGCGGTCACAAAGGTGTTGTCCGCCACGTCCTGCAGGGCGTCGTGCAGGTACGTCCACTGCGCCTGGTAGTTCTCCTCGTGCCAGTCCAGGTCACCCTCCAGCTCGTCCATCCGCCCGGACAGCAGCCCGTTCGTGCATCCCCCGACAGAGCACCCCGTCGTGTGGCTGTCCTCCGGCTTCGCCTCCGCCTTCGAGAACTGGACGAAGGTCATACGGAAACCGGCGTCGCGCTTCGCCCCTGCCCCCACCGTGTGGTCGTCCCCCGTCAGCGGCACGGAGCGCACCCACGTCCGCAGGATCTCGACCAGCCCGTAGAAGCCGTGCGGGTGGCGCCCGAAGGAGCGCTTCATCGAACCGGACGCGTCCAGGATGAATGCGATGTCCAGGTCCGGGCACTTGTCAAAGTTCTTGCTCGTGCAGTACGCGTTCCCTGCACCGTGGTGCCACACGCAGTCCGCGTCCTTGTTGCAGTCGCACTTCTCCTTGTGCTTCTCGCACGTCTTCGGCACACAGTCCTTGCCGGCCGGCGCCTTCATGCACTGCGGGTCCTGGTCGCACGTGTCCTTCCCCGCGTGCTTCGCGCACTCCGTGAGCGTGCACTGCGCCGGCGTCTTCCCCAAGTCCCACTTGCACGACAGGTCGTGGTCGCAGTCCTTCTCGTTCTTGTGCTGCGTGCACGGCTTCGGCGCGCACGGGGTCATCCCGTCCCAGTCGCACTGCGGGTCCTTGTCGCACGCGTCCTGCGTCGTGTGCGCGCACGGCTTCGGGTTGCACATCCCCACCTTGCCCGACGGGGACACAGTGCTGCCCACCGGGTCCGGGCCGCTCCACACGCAGTCCTTCTCCGCCTCGCACGTCCCCTTCGTGATCTGCATGCACTTCTTCACCTCACACTTGTTCGGCCGCGTCGGGTCGAAGTCGCACACGTCCAGCTTGCAGAAGTCCGGGTCGCCTGCCGGCGGCGTGCACGGAAGCGACACCGTCACAGACACGCCCAGGCAGTCCGGCTCCTCCGTCGGCGGGCGGCACGGGTTCTCAATGCACTTGTCCGTCCAGAGCGGGTCCCACAGGCACGTCTTGTCCTGCGCGCACTGCGGCTGGTCCTTCCCGGTGCAGCCCGGCGGCTTGTACTCGCATGCAGACCCGGTCCACTTGCACGCCGAGTTTGCGTCGCACGTCGGCTGCTCGCACAGCGCGTAGCACTCGGACTCCACGCACGACGGGTTCATTGACGCATCCCACTTGCACGCCTTGTCCTGCACACACGGCCCCTGCTCCGTCTTGCTCGCACACCCGGGCTTCGCCACGACCAGGTGCTGCCCGAACTTGCTGCTCGGGTCGCACAGCGCGTTCAGCACAGACTCGGGGATCTCGTCCAGCTCCAGGCTCATGAAGTGGGTGTCCGTCGGTGCCGTGACCAGCGGGGTCAGCTTCACCTCCGCGTTGTCGTCCTGGAAGGTGTGGTAGGAGAACCGGCGGATCACAATCCCGAACACCGACACCCCCTCGGACCGCAGCTTCTCCTGCGCCGCGTCGAGCATCCCCCTGTACTGCGTCTTGAACTGCGGGTCGATGCACCGCGGGTTGTCGCACCGGTCCTCGCAGCACGCGTCCCCGTTGTAGTCCGTCAGCCCGCCGTCCGCGATGAGGATCGCAATGTGCTGGCGCCACGACGGGCTCTGCGACGGGAGGAAGGTGTGGTCCGCCACGTCCTGCAGGGCGTCGTGCAGGTATGTCCACTGACCCTGGTAGTTCGCCTCGTGCCAGTCCAGGTCACCCTCCAGCTCGTCCAGCCGCCCGGACAGCAGCCCGTCCGTGCACTGCCCGACAGCGCACCCCATCGGGTGGTCCTCGTCCGGCTTCGCCTCCGCCTTCGAGAACTGGATGAAGGTCATACGGAACCCGGCGTCGCGCGACGCGGCCGCCCCCACCTTGTGGTCGTCCCCCGTCAGCGGCACGGAGCGCACCCACGTCCGCATGATCTCGACCAGCCCGTAGAAGCCGTGCGGGTGGCGCCCGAAGGAGCGGCGCATCGACCCCGACCCGTCCAGGATGAACGCGATGTCCAGGTCCGGGCACGCGTTGAACTTCGGCGGGGTGCAGTACCCGCCCGTCGTCGACGACGTGTGGTGCCACACGCAGTCCGAGTCCTTGTCGCACGGGCACTGCGCCTTGTGCTTGTCGCACGTCTTCGGCACGCACACCTTGCCCGACGCCGACCACATGCACTGCGGGTCCTTGTCACACGGGTCCTGCCCCGCGTGCTTCGAGCACTCAGTGAGCGTGCACTGCGCGGGCGCCTTCGTCAAGTCCCACTTGCACGACAGGTCGTGGTCGCAGTCCTTCTCGTTCTTGTGCTGTGTGCACGGCTTCGGCGCGCACGGGGTCATCCCGTCCCAGTCGCACTTCGGGTCCTTGTCGCACGCGTCCTGCGTCGTGTGCTTGCACTCCTCCGGGTTGCACATCCCCACCTTGCCCGACGGGGGCACAGTGCTGCCCACCGGGTCCGGGCCGCTCCACACGCACCCCTTCTCCGCCTCGCACGTCCCCTTCGTGATCTGCAGGCACTTCTTCACGTTGCACGCCGGGCTGTTCGACTTGTCGTGCTCGCACACCTCCAGCTTGCAGAAGTCCGGGTCCCCGAACGGCGCCCGGCACGGCGTCGGCATCGTCACACTGTGCGCCGTGCACGAGTCGCTCGTCTTCTGCTTGATGCACGGGTTGTCGATGCACTTGTCCTTCCAGATCGGGTCCCACAGGCACGTCGCGTCCCGCGTGCAGTCCTGCTGGTTCTTCGACGGGCACCCCGGGGGCTTCAGCTCGCACCTGTCCGACGTCCACTGGCACAGCGCGTTCGTGTTGCACTGCGGCTCCTTGCACAGCGAGTAGCAGATCGACTCCGTGCACCGCAGCCGCGACGAGTCCCACTGGCACATGGACGACGCCTCGCACGCGCCCATCGACATCAGCGGGCACCCCTTCGTCGTCGTCTTCGAGCCCCCCTGCAGCTGCTTCCCGAACTTGCTGTTCGGGTCGCACAGCCTCCCCAGCACCGTCTTCGGGATCTCGTCCAGCATCAGGTTCATGAAGTGGTCGTCCCGCGGCTCAGCCACAAGCGGCTTCAACTTCACCTCCGCGTTGTCGTCCTGGAAGGTGTGGTAGTCGAAGCGACGCATCACAATACCGAACACCGTCACGTCCTCCGTCTTCAGCTTCGCCTGCGCCGCGTCGAGCATTCCCGGGTAGCGGGGCAGCCACCGCCTGTCGATGCACCGCCTGTCCCCGCAGCGCTTCTCGCAGCACGCGTCACCGTTGATGTCCGTGATACCGCCGTCCGCGATGATGATCACGATGTGCTGGCGCTCCGGCGGGCTCTGCGACGGGAGGAAGGTGTGGTCCGCCACATCCTGCAGGGCGTCGTGCATGTACGTCCACTGCGCCTGGTAGTTCGCCTCGTGCCAGTCGATGTCACCCTCCAGCTCGTCCAGCCGCCCGGACAGCAGACCATCCGTGCACTGCCCGATCCGGCACCCCACCGGGTGGTCCTCGTCCGGCCTCGCCTCCGCCTTCGAGAACTGGATGAAGGTCATACGGAACGCACCCGTACCCGTCTTCCCAGACGCCCCCGCCTTGTGGTCGTCCCCCGTCAGCGGCACCGTCTTCACCCACTCCCGCAGGATCTCCATCAGCCCGTAGAAGCCGTGCGGGTGGCGCCCGAAGGAGCGGCGCGTCGACCCCGACCCGTCCAGCACGAACGCGATGTCCAGGTCCGGGCACGCGTTGTAGTTCGTCCCGCTGCAGTAACCGCCACCCGCCGTCTGCTTCCACGTGCAGTCCGGGTCCTTCGTGCACCCACACCGGTCCTCGGGGTGGTTGTACTTGTCGCACGTCTTCGGCACGCACGCATTGTGGCTGTCGTCGTACATGCACGGAGCCTGCGCGGCACACTCCGTCTTGCTCCCGTACCCGCCGCACCCCGTGTCACCGCAGAACCGCCCCGACACATCCCAGTGGCACTTCCGGTCGTGGTCGCACTCCCGCTCGTTCTGGTGTGCCCCGCACTCCTTCATGGTGCACTGGCCCCCGCTGAACTGGCACCCGCCGCGCACCTGGCACTCGATCGTGTTCAGCCCGCCGCAGAAGTCCTCGCGGCACTGCGTCATCTTGTCGCCCGGCGACGACCTCGGCCCCACCTGCGAAGGTGTCGCCGTCCACGTGCACCCCGCCGCGCTGCACGGCCCCTCCTCCTCGTGCAGGCACCGCTTCGCGCTGCAGCTCTGCGCATTCCGCGGGTTGTACTCGCACACCGCCACGAAGCAGAAGTCCGGGTCCCCCGGCTGCGCCTGGCACGGGAACGGCATTGTCACCGCCGCAGCCTCGCACATCTGCCGGTTGATGTTCGCGATACACGGGTCGTTCGTGCACAGGCCCGGCGCCCACGGCGCGTTCCACAGGCACCCCCCGTTGCCGTCACACCTGCGCTGCGAACCCTGGTCCGCACATCCTGCGTGCGCCGACGCTGCTGCCCCGAGCAGCAGCACCACTGCTCCGCGCATCCTCTGCGCCTGCAGCTGCCGAAGCAGCCCGCGCTGTTCTATAGAAGGAGAAAGGGGGCCTGCCTGCTGCACACCCGCACCTGCCGCGGCACGCTCGACTGCAGTTGGCGCACAGGGGTGTGTGCGTCCGTACAATGCAGTATGCGTGTGCGTAGGTATATATATATGTGTGTTGCGTGTGTGTGACTGATGTCACTGTGCCGGGGTGGGGTGGTGGTGTGTGCGTTTTGCGCATCAAGATCATAAGCAAGACCACAGCAGCCAAGAGTTTCAGAGAGGGTGCCGAGTCTGTGTCTGGGTGTGGGGGCGGGGGGCGGCACGGGCAGAAGCCCACCCCAGCTACAACACATGGAATCTGGTGCAGCCTCTTGCACTCAGGTATGAGACAGTGGAGCCAGAAGGAAGGCTGTCTCTGCAAAGACAGGACAGGCGGAAACGAGTGATTCTGCAGCATCCCTGCCAAGACGGGTCAACTGCCTTGCATCACGTTCGCCGCGACAGCCCTGACGACAGTTATTCTGGGATGCTGGGTGGGTGGAGCTGTCTGCCTTGGCCCTGCCACTCTCACCACACAAGGGATGCAAACGACACCATCTGGACTCCGCGTGTATCGTCGACCCCCTGTTGGTCAGAGTGGGCTGTAAAATGGAGATGGTGGACGTAATGTGTCGTTTCCGCAACCAGGTGTGTTTCTCTGCAGAAGTAATGTGAATGTACTGACAAGGCAGAGAAGCAAAGATGATGCAGAGAAACACGCCAGCATTGCTGTCACACACAAGCTCCCTTTTTTGGCCGCACAGGTTTTATCACTCGAGCAGGAGATGTTGAACGTTCTACCACACTCGGTCGGGGTGGGACTGGGACGAAAGGACAAGGGTGATCGGAAAGCGGCCTCTTCTTCACAGTAGTAACCGCTCTGATCCAACTTAGTGTTAGCGTTGATAACTCCACACAATACCTGTGTATAGAGCACGCTTGGTTGCAGCTGTGGTCGGTCGCTTTCCGGTCATCTGAGGGTGCGCACGCAATTTGGTTGTTTGTGCAACCGGGGTGTCAATATCAGCAGAAGGCAAGGTGATTGTATTGATGAAGCGAATCATGCAGAGAAAGACGCCTACATTGCTCCTTTTATGCCTAACACACAAAAATCAGCCGGCGTACGTACTGTGTCTGTTTGTGCAATCGGAAAGGACAAAAATGTTCCGCCAGGAATGTGTTGGCTTGAGTTTTCCTTGGAGTAGTGCAGCGTGGACACAGCTCATCAGAGCTGCCAGAGCCGCCCTGACCCCATCGCCTTCACTACGTCTGGATGCGCGCACGCGGGTCAGATTTTGCGTGCAGAGGTAGAAAAAAGCATTGCCTCCCAGAGCGCCGCTTAGTCTTCCTTCCTCTTGCTTTCGGCGGCATTCGCGGGGCGGATCTTGTCAAGAATCACGGGAAACTTCCCCTTCCACTGCGCCCACAGCCCCGGGGACGTCGCAAGGTCTGCCATGAACCGCCCCACGTTGGAACGGGCTGCCAACTTGAAATCAAACATGCTGCTCTGCAGCGTCTCAAACGTCTGGTACTCTGGAGGGTTGTCGTCGTTGTGCAGGCCGCCCGGGCGGACGACACACCACTCCACATGCCTGTTGCGGTTGAGGTCCCCTGCAAAATACTCGGCGCACTTCACGCTGTCAAACAGCGGCGGGAGGAAGAACGCCATCGACGCGATGAAGAACCGCTCCATCCACCCTTTGGGCGGGTCACCCCCGGATGGGTTCACCACAATGATAGTGCCCATCATCACGAAGCGCACCGGGCTTGCGGGCTGCAGACGCTCGATAGAGCTGCTGATGCGCGCCGCCGAGTCGGTGACAAGCCGGTAGGGCGGAGCGAATATGCCGGACAAACCGACATGGCCCAGGCAGGAGACGACAGCGGTGCAGCCACGCAGGTGGTTTGTGAGGTCTGTGTCCGAGAGGCTGAGGAAGCTGGGCGTCTCGATGACGCGGCACTTCGGGTTGCCCGCGACGTCGTCCGGCAGGCGCGCCTTCTGCCGCACCACAGCACGCACCTCCTCACCGTCTGCAAGCAGCTTCCGCACCACCCAGATGCCTGTTGCCCCCGTGGCACCAGCAACGAGCACAGGCATGGTCGGCACTCACGATCAGATTCGAACCCAAGGAGCAAGGGGGTTGCAGTGTAAAGTGTACGTTGTGTGGAGCAGGGAGGGGAAGGGGGAGAGGGGGGGGGGAAAGTGCTGCGCGGAGGTGGGTGGGTGGGGTGTGCTGCAAAAAGAAGGCCGGGCCCGGCGGGGCTGGCAGATGCAGCTGCTATTACCTCCTGCACACCCTCACCGTGCTGTTCTGTTGACCCACCCTGCTCATTTCATCTTTTTTTGCAACAACCGGCAAAAAAACCCTGAGAGAGTCTAATAATACCCTAATAATCGCCTAATCAGACTCTAATAAATTCATTTTGACTCTAATAATCGCCTAATTAGAACTCTAATAAATCTGGCCAAATCCCGAGACTCTAATAAATACCCAAAACTCTACGTAGACCGTAAGCCGTAATTTTACATATGTAAACCGCTGTTTAAGACCACCGTGGGGAAGAGGGGAATCGATTCTCTGTGGGTGTCCATGCGGGCAAAGTTACCCGTGCTTCCTGAACAGCGCTGCCCCTTTCTGTCGCTTCACAGAGGGGGCGGGGGGGAGGGGCGCTGTTCGCCACATCACACTGCACCCTGCCGCATTGTTGATGCAATGACGCCAGTGCCACAGAGAGACACGCTCCCGAACAAAGACACAACACCATTCACGTGACTACTTTATTTTGCAGACACGGCGCTGAAACACACCAGATCACGCCTGCTGTTTGGCGCCAATCCTCCACAATTTTCCACACACAGGCACACACACACACCCAAGGTGGGGAGGGTGTGCCAGTCACCGCACCCCCAAGCCCACCACACAACCCCCCCGCGCGAGCAACGCAACGAAACACAACACTACACCACCTCTGATTCGCGAAGCCCCAAATAAAGTGGTTTCAAAGCGCATCTCCGTTGCCGGGGTGCGTGCGCCGTGTCCGCCCCCCCACCCCCCCCCTTTTTCTGCCACGGATGGGATACCGTTCAGAAGAAGAAAAGTAAAAATCCTTGCGGTTTCATAAGTAAAACAATACCGAAGCCCTTGCAAGCAGCAAGGATCCCGAAGAGAGTCGCAGTGAAAAACACACAACAATGCAGTGCGGAGGGGCATGGCAGCAGGTGCTCCACAGGCGCCATCAGGTGGCGGGGTGCGGCTTGGCCCCGTTCCCTTTATACACGGCTGGGTGTCCAGGGAGAGGGGGGGGGGGGGGGCGCAAGCTGACTGAAGGGGAGGGGGTCCTGAGACACTGCCTCGGCACCGGCACCACCCACATCCATATTTACCTTTCGTTCGAAGATGTAGACAGAACATATTTCATACAATTCCGAGGATCTGAATTTTTTCGAGCCTTTTTGATGGCGGAAAAAGGGGGAGTGGGGTGGGGTGGGGTGTGGGGGGAATAATAACCGCACTGCCGCGCAGACCACACAGATGATACCCAAGGCAACCGGAAGCGCGCCGGTATCGTTCGCCAGAGGATGGAGCCCCAAACGCATCAAGACAGTTTGACGCGCTGATGCCTCTACCACCCCACAGCTGCTGCCTTGGGGGTGTGGAGCACATCTGAAAAACACGGCATGGCGGCTGGAGAGAAACTTCCCTCCTTCATTCCCCCCAGGAAAGGCAAAAATCGAACTCCATTCGCTTTGTTGTAGACACCCTGTCCGGCAACTGTAGGAGAACAGTTCCGGACTACTTTTTGTTGAGCGCACACTTGCTGTCTTAAGGCTGTGTTGAGGCCCTGTGAAGTGGCATGAAGGTGTGACAAATCCAAAGCCTCAGTCGTACGACTTCCTTCGTTACTTCGAAACTTTCGCTAAGAAAGCGCCCTATCACTTCACAGCTACAACCGCTCTGATGAATTTCCTTTTGTTTGTTGCGTTGACGCTTCTACACACAAAACCCTGAACTGATCACACCCTGAGCCTGATGAAGGGTGGGGTTAGTGTATAGAGCACGTTTGGTTGCAGCTGTGGTGGGGCGCTTTCCGCTCACACGAGTGTGCTTAAAAAAAATGAGAAAAACACGATATCTGCTGTTGTCTGTGTGTACGCCCCCCTCCCCCCACACCCCCACCCCCCCTCACAAAACCGGTTTGCAAAGCGACACAGTTTCTTCCATTCTTTTGACAGCACACAAAAGCTGAAGGGGAACCCCCCTTCCCCCCTGCCCTCTCCCCTTCCTCCTCCCCCCCCCCCCCCCACTAGCTCTTCGCCGGCCCTAGGAAGGTGGGCCGCATCCGGGGCGGCGGTGAACCGGACCCCCTCCCAGCCGCTGCAGGCAACCCGAGAGCACGCCGCATATACGCCCCGTCGTTGGGCAGGGGGTCCACATGCGATGCTTGGTACAACGCGTCACTCCGCTGCTCCGACCGCCTCTGCTGCCAGTCTCGGTACGAGGCTACGGGGAGTGTCGAGTGACGCGACATAATCCACTCCCGATCCGCATTCGGGCCATACGCCTCGACGAACTGCGAATAGCTCCTCTCCATCCGCAGATGCCTGTCAATGTGCCTCTCCTCCAGCTTCAGCATCATGACGCCCCCCACAGGCTGGTTCGCCCACTGCTCCGATATATCCTCGGGTGACGTCACAGGCACATCCGCCGCGCGCTGCACCGACCACCCGAGGAACTGCCCCAGCCCCGCCTCCTCGCCCATGCTGCCCTCCATCACGCGGCGCAGCTGCAGCTGCCCCCCGACGATGTCAAACCAGCAGCCGAGTGGAGCCTGTGTGTGCTTCATGACAGGGATGTCGCTCGTCGGGTTGGTCCCCTGCGGTGGGGGGGACCTGGAGAGCGACACGCCGGTCAGGTCGGGGCCCTCAGCTGACATGCTCGCTTCGATGTGGTCGTCGAGCCTCTCGAAACCCAAGACAAGCTGCTCCGTGTCTTTTGTGAGGAACTGCACCTCCGCCATGGTGCGCACGCCATGCCCGTTGACATGCAGCAGGCGCCGCCCCACCAAAGGCTGCAGCCCGCAGCGGTGCCCGGGTGAGCCGTGCTGCACCGCAACCAACACCATGTCCTGCAGCTGCAGCCCCATAGGCTCAGTGATGCCCTTCACCAGGTAGGCCTTCTCATCCTTCCCATCCCAGTCGCTGGGGATGCCCGAGAAGCTCGCAGGGGGGAGCAGCCTCATGGAGCAGACCGTTGCCCCTGCGGTGCGCTCCACAAGCTCCTTCGTGCTGTGCACGGGCTGCCCGTTGACGTGGGTCAGGGCCCAGCCGATGTACTGATCTACCCCATATCGGATTGCCGCGCCGTCATCGCGAACCTGAACCAGCTCCAGGCCGCTGGCTGCGAAGATCATCCCCAGCTTCTCCGTGGCATGCTTTGACAGCGTCAGGTCGACAGGCCCCATCACCGAGGTGGAGCGTGGTGACGGGGATGCAGAGGCAGACGCCTGCCGGTGGGGCTGGGGCGAGGCTGAGAGCGGTGTGCTCGCGCCCCAGAGCTTGACGACAATGGCGGGGTTTGGGGCGCTCCCGCTGTACCACTGGCTGACAGTGTTGGGAGGGAGCCCGCCGTGTTTGTCCCGGGAGATGATGAAGCCACGCCCGTCCTGAAAATCGGCAGGGTCGTTTGTGATACGCCAATACCCCTGCGGTGTGGAGTAGAGCCAAGCCTTATCCCCTTCCGTGGTCCACACGGGGTAGTCGTTCACGGTCTGATCGGGAACCACCCCGTAGTATCCGGCGAGGCCATCGTGCATGCGGTCTGTCATCACCTCAAGCTCCTCAGGGTATGGGATGCGCGACTCCATCTCCCGTCTCGCGTTGGTGAATGCCATCGTGGGATATGGCGGGAGTGGGAGTGTACCGGCAGCTGCCCCACCGTGCTCGAGGGGGTAATCGTGCCGTTGTGTAGACAAAATGGGGGGGGGGGGGTGCGGGGGAGGGGCTGGATAGTGTGGCGGTGTTGGTGGGTGGCGGTGGTGCGGATATGCCTGCATCTCGCCACCGAGGAGGCCTTCGAGGAGCAGTTCGGAGGAAGCTGGAGGGGGTGATGCACACCCTAACTCGACACGATCCCACGCGATCAGTGGGGTTGTGGCATTCTTCGCCGCGGCGTCGCTAGACTACGGGCTGTGGACGAGCAAACCATGCTGAATCCCTGAATCAGTGGATCAAGCCCGCTATATATAGTGGGGCTGGCAACCGGAATGCGAGATGGGGCAGTTCGCGGGACTCCTGCCACACAGCTGCCCACGGAAGAAGGGCGGCAGGGGCATGGCTTCCTTCCGTGGGCAGCTGACCTTACCGGGAAGTCCGCGGGGCTGTCGCGTAACAGCGAGGACGTGGTTGGGGTCACTGCGATGTCGGAGTACATCGCACCTCAGAGCCCCGAAAGATGCAATAGACGAAAAGATGAAAAATGCACCGCAGGCTCGGGGGGGGGGAGGGTGGCAATACAATACGAAGCCCTTTTTGCAGCTCCGCAACACCCAGGCAAAATACACGGGAAATATGCCTGCACGACGGGGTGGGGTTGGGGGCGCTTGGGGGCGTGGCTGGGCGGGGGGCCTCTCCAAAACCAGAGGATGCACAGTGCAAACACTCTGCCCGAGAGCCACCGGCGACTCCGGTGCCTGTTGGCCCGCGGCACACCCCTTGTCATCCCAACCCACCGGGGGCATTTTCCGGAAGCAGGGCCAACTCCATCCCCCTCCCTCCATCCCCTCCCCCCCTCCACTCTCTCAGTGTGTGTATATAGCAGAAAACTTTCTAGAAAAACAACAGCAACGACACCCACCCCACTACCCCCCCACCCCACACCCGTCACCCACCCCGTCATCTGTCGCCGGTTTTTGCGGTGGTTTCGTCAGGAGAAGACCGGGGTCCTGTCGGGAGCAGCCACTGCCCTGAGAACCTGCCGGTCTCGCAAAACGCGTGGGCTGGATAGCGCTTTCACTTAGTCACGCCTTGGTGGCGAGTGCCCTCCTTGATTCATATTTGAACCACACGCAGTGTGTGTGGGAGGGGGGGGGGAGGAAAATTATCGCTTGTCAGGCACTCACTCCGTGCACAGGCGAGGGGGAGGCGTGCGTGTTGAAGCGTCAACAGCAGAACCCAACCCCAAGAGAGGGGGATGTGAGAGACTGGCAGGGCCAGCGGCAGCGAGGACTTGTTTTATTGTGGAATCGCAAAGTGCAGAATATACAAGGGGGGTGGGGGGGAGGAAGGAAGGAGAAGGAGGACAGGGAGAGAGGGGGCCTCAGGAGGCCCCCTTCGCTATTGGGGCAACTGGGGCCTTCGCTCTGTGCCACACTGTGTGTGTGTGTCAAACTGTGTCACTTTGCAGCCAAGTGTTGTGAGGCGGTTCACCCTTCCTCACTTCTCTGCAAGTGTGTTCTGAGCGAGGGCCCCCAATTAACACACTTCGGGGGGGGGAGGGGGGGAAGGTATTTTCGGCGTTTGTGGGAGGAACGCGCAAAATCACCCCTGCGAGAGGGTTGAGAAGTGTGCGAGGCCTTAAAATAAGGAGATTGTGTGTGGGTTGTGGGGTGTGCGTGGGGCAGCAATGCGTGGGTGCATTATCGGTTCGCCTCTCCCCTTTCTGCAGAATAGCACTCCACATGCCCCTGGTTGCAGAAACAAAACACATCACGTCCGCCGGCTCCTGTCTTGTTTGAATTCTTAACAGAGTAGTGTCGCCACAGCTCAGCAGAGCTGCCACGCTGCACTGTCGTTGTGTTGGCAAAGCGTTGCGCGCCAAATCCGGGGGGCAAAAACTAAACAGGCGCAACTCCCGCAGCCCCTGTTGCTGTGCCCAACACAGCTTGCCTTTTCCGCAAGGAGGCCGGTTGATGCTGTGGTGACGTTTGTCAAGAAGGCACCTTTTGTTTTCTTTTCGCGAAGACCCAAAACAGAGAAGAAGAGTCGAGGATACCCGACATACAGCAGGCCGAACCCACAGAAGGGGGAGAAGGGGGTGATGTATGCCGTGCGTGGTGGTCCCTCGAAATCATTGGATCTTAGAGAAAGAGTGTGGGGAGAGGTAGCGAGGTAGAAGAAAGAGGATAAATCGGGATGGGCCTCCCTTCACTCTGCGGAGGGGACGGGGATGATGAGGGGTGGTGGCAAAGGCGGGTTTACTTTGCGTCGCTTCTTGACAATGTGTTGGGGCATGGACAGTAGGAACACCACGTGTGGATCACGCATCATCATACTGTCGTCTCGTTTCGAGCCCCACTATGATCCGTCCCCACCCCCGCCAAGCTTCTCCTCAGGCCGAAACGGGGATCAAGGATCAAGGGCAACCTGGAGGAGCAGATCCCAGGCAGGCAACATCAGAGGGTTGTTTGTTTTGGCGTCGACAGCCCGTCAACACACAAGCTCTGCATGCAGTGCACTGTGGGCCCCTTTCCCTCATTCTCCTTCATCTTTCCCGCAGCCCTGCAAGCATGCAGCAGGCCTGTCGCTAACTTTTCGATTTTGGAGATTTGGTGGGTTGACGCTCCTGTTTTGGGGGGGGATCAGGGGGGAAAACACTAGGGGTCAATTTTTCTCGCGCGCGCTCGTGTTGTTGCCAAATTTTCCCATCGGTGGACCACTAGGTGGGCGCGGTGTGAGGCGCTGGGTTCCTTCCGTGGTTCCTCTCCCGCTCGCGCCGTCGGGTGCCGGAGGAAACCAAAAAATGGCTTTCGGGACCATGATTTCGACGCTGCCCCCTGATATGCCACGGCCGTCAAAGCGCAAGGACTTGGTTACTAGACGGGCACGCGAGATAGGGGGGCTGGGGGGCAGAGCCCCCCAGCCGCCGGAGGCCACGGTAGTGAACATCTGTTCATTGTGGGCGTACAGATTCTGTGTGAGTTGGCTGTGTCCCCCTGAGGCGACTGGAGTGGTTGGATTCCCTGACCCGGTGGGAATCGAATGACTTGAGTACGAGACACACGCCACAGGGGGGTCTGGGGGGCGGAGCCCCCCAGCCGCCGGAGGCCACGGTAGTGATCATCTGTTCCTGCAAAACCATACTCTCTTCGACGTCGACCCAGTGAAAGTGGGTTGACGCTTGGTCGACGCTTGGTGAGCGTCGACCCAGTGTAACCGGGTCAACGCTAGGTTAGCGTCGACCCAGTGTAATAAATGGGTTGACGCTTGGTCCAGGCTTGAATGGCAACCCAGTTCCACTGGGTCGACGCTCCAAGCCTCGACCAAGCGTCAACCCAGTCCACTGGGTCGACGCTGGGTCGACGCTTTTTTATGGGGGGGGAAACCCAAAATCACTGGGTCGACGGTCGACGCTTAGCGACATGCCTGAGCATGCAGAGCTGAGGGGGGGGGGGGGGGGCAAAATGCGCTGACACACCTCAGGAATCTGTCGCTTGCTTGCGTTGCACACATCCACCACAGGGTGTGTCCAATCGCACAACAACAAATCGTACTTGTGCCAATCGCACAACAACAAAAAGGGGGCTTTGAAGAAATCCCGCGAAATCCTTAGGAGAATAAGACCTCAGCAAAGTGTATCACGTCACAAGGTAGACAGCAGGTTCTGAAGAAAGATGGCAGTTCTCGCAAGCAAAAATGTCACTCCAGTACAGCCGCTCTTTACTCGTATTTTGTTTGTGATGCGTTGACGCTTCCACTTTTGTGCGTTGACGCTTCCACACACAAAACCTCAACTCCTGTGATGGGGGAGGCTAGTGGTGTGCGGAGCACGTTTGGCTGTGGTGGAGTGACATTTTCTGCTCACAAGTGTGCGTAAAAAGCGCCCTATCACTTCACAGCTACAACCGCTCTGATGAATTTCCTTTTGTTTGTTGCGTTGACGCTTCTACACCAGGACCGAGGTTCAGGGGTTTCGCTAGCACCGAAAACCGGTGCTTTGCACCAATTGTTTTTTTTTTAAGCACACTCGTGTGAGCGGAAAGCGCCCCACCACAGCTGCAACCAAACGTGCTCTATACACTAACCCCACCCTTCATCAGGCTCAGGGTGTGATCAGTTCAGGGTTTTGTGTGTAGAAGCGTCAACGCAACAAACAAAAGGAAATTCATCAGAGCGGTTGTAGCTGTGAAGTGATAGGGCGCTTTTCTAAGAATTTTTGTAAGGGGAAAGAAAGTTTTTTTCTAAGAATTTTGTTAGGGGAACTTTTTTCTAAGGTTGTTTCGCAGCAGGCCTGGGCGGGGAACGAGCCCTTTTTCCAGGTTTTTTGGGTCGGGGAACCAGGTTTTTTCGAAGAATTTTTACAAGGGATTTTTTGCTCACCCCCCCACAGTTTCCAGGCGCGTGCCCGTCAGGCGGGACTTTTTCTCTGATTTCTCTCCGCGTCATCATGTGACAGCTCTCGAGTGATGCCCAGAGATGCTTGCGGCAGAGAGTGCCCCTCATGCGCGTTACAGCTGAAAATGAATGAGGATCATCTGGCACTCGTTCTCATCTGGGGTTGTGCTCCGCAGGGACTCAATACACCTTGGCACTCTCGCAGAGCTGGACATGCCAGCAGTGTTTTCCCTATGATGAAAACTATGATGAACTCATCATTTTTTCATTTTTTCCGAAAATTGGCTTGATGAACTCATCATAACAGGGATTTTCCTTAGGAAAAGAATCTGGGGGCTCCGAGGGTCTTCAGGGGCACTTTTTCTGATGAGGGGCAGTTTTTTCATCACGCACAGAACAACCCCCCTCCCTAACAGGCGCCACCCCCACAGGGTGCTGCTATTAGATGCAGAAAAAGCTCTCTCAGTTTTTTGGTGGTGAAAGGGGGGCAAATGCGAAGAACTGACTGCGACACCTTCCTAAAAGAGAAGGGCGAACTGGAGCGCCAGGCCTCGTACAGAGGCATCAAAACAGGCGGTGTACTTCCTCCGGCCAGCAGTGCCTGCTCATAGGACCTGTGGTCAGCATTTACATGCCAGGATGACATCCAAACGCAACAGATGTTCACTACCGTGGCCTCCGGCGGCTGGGGGGCTCCGCCCCCCAGACCCCCCTAGACCCCCTATGGATTTTCGGGAAACCACTGCGCATACTTACAAAATCAGCGCGAGAAATTTTTTTTAAGCACACTCGTGTGAGCGGAAAGCGCCCCACCACAGCTGCAACCAAACGTGCTCTATACACTAACCCCACCCTTCATCAGGCTCAGGGTGTGATCAGTTCAGGGTTTTGTGTGTAGAAGCGTCAACGCAACAAACAAAAGGAAATTCATCAGAGCGGTTGTAGCTGTGAAGTGATAGGGCGCTTTTTCACACTAGGCCAAATGAGGTCAGCTCCTGTGACGCTAAGTGACGCTAAGTGACGCTAAGTGACGGTAAGTGACCGTAAGTGTTGGTAAGTGACCGTAAGTGTTGGTAAGTGACTGTAAGTGACGTTAAGTGACACTAAGTGACGGTAAATGACGCCAAAAATCCTGAATGCACACGCCTGGAGGGGGCCTGCAGGAGGTCCTCACGTCTCGGGCCCCAGTGCGTTCCTTTGACTCCGTGCTGACTGTAGTGGGGTAACTTGGACACCGACCGGCCGGTTGACCGGTCAGGAAGTAACCCGTTGACCGGCCATCTGACCGTTCACCGGCAGACCGGTGGCCGCCGGTTGACCGGCCATCTGCCTGCAAACCCGCACACAACGCGCTGCTTTCCACACCTTTACGAGGTTGCCCCGATATTTTCCACACCTCTGCGAGGTTGCCCCGACATTTTCCACACCTCTACGAGGTTCAGGGGTTTCGCTAGCACCGAAAACCGGTGCTTTGCACCAATTGTTTTTTTTTTAAGCACACTCGTGTGAGCGGAAAGCGCCCCACCACAGCTGCAACCAAACGTGCTCTATACACTAACCCCACCCTTCATCAGGCTCAGGGTGTGATCAGTTCAGGGTTTTGTGTGTAGAAGCGTCAACGCTTTCTGTACTTCATTGTAAGCAGGCGAGAGAATCAAGAGGGGGGCAAGAGTGACAGAAGCGGACAGGCGCATCGCGAAGCAGACTCACTCGAACAACGCCCGATGGGACTCCAGGGTCGCAGTACCTCCGTCAGTGCAGGCGGAGACAGTGGCGCGGGCACGCCTCATCGAGGACAACGAGTGGTATACGCCGCAGAACCCGCCACCGACCATTGAGCTCTGGACAGACGCGTCATCCACGGCGTGGGCGGCGGTGCTCGTGTTACCGGGAGGGGAGTCAGTGTCCCAAGGTGCGTTCGAAGGGAGCGACGCGGACACGAACATCTTCCTGAAGGAAGCGTATGCAGTGTGGCAGGGGGTGCGCATGATGCAGCGTGTGAGGGAGGCAAGCGTGACCTGCCACATAGACAACCTCGGCCTGGTGTTCGCGCTCCGGAAGGGCCACTGCGCCAACTACCGAGGCAACCTTCTGCTGCAGGAGATATACACAACAGCGCGCCGCCAGCAGATACGACTGATTCCACACTGGGTTGCGACCCACGACCAACGCGCAGACGCGTACACGCGAGGGACGCAGGCTACACACCCCGTGGAGTTGCCACCAGTGTCGATGCCACCCACACTTTTACCAGCGCGCCCGCCTCGTTGAGAACGAGACGGACACGTCCCTCCGGATGAGGGTCCTGGTGTAGAAGCGTCAACGCAACAAACAAAGGAAATTCATCAGAGCGGTTGTAGCTGTGAAGTGATAGGGCGCTTTTTAAGCACACTCGTGTGAGCGGAAAGCGCCCCACCACAGCTGCAACCAAACGTGCTCTATACACTAACCCCACCCTTCATCAGGCTCAGGGTGTGATCAGTTCAGGGTCCTGGTGTAGAAGCGTCAACGCAACAAACAAAGGAAATTCATCAGAGCGGTTGTAGCTGTGAAGTGATAGGGCGCTTTCTGGGGGTTTTTCGGTTTTTCGGAATGTGCAAAGCACCGCCCTTGGGAGCGGTGCTTAGCACCGTTTTTGTTTTTTTTCCCCCCCGATTTTTTTTGGTGTCACCCAGGGACCGGTGATCTCCTGCTGGTCGGGCTGCGAAACAGCGAAGCCTACTTACGAGCATCACAAACCCGAGGGAATCCCGACTGCCCGAGACTGCAATGAACAGATGTTCACTACCGTGGCCTCCGGCGGCTGGGGGGCTCCGCCCCCCAGACCCCCCTGTGCCGTGTGCCTGTCTACGAGATCGCCACCACCTTGCGTGGATGCGACGTCAACATGTCGAGAAAGGGGCGTCGTTGGACAAAACGACCCCGAAACCATTCGAATCGGGGGTCAGTGGCACCCAGTGCCCGTACACTCGTGTAGGTACACCGATGGTACACCGCGCTGCGGTGAACCATCAGTACACCTACACTACAGCAAAGAGCGGAACGTGTGTTCGCGTGGTGCGCTCCCGATGGGGTGGGGATTTTTCGGTGCAAAGCACCACCGCGGAAAGTTTTTCTTTCCCCCTCTGATTTTCGGTTCGAAGAGCACCGCACCGATATTTTTACCGCCTGACCCCCCCGGTGCTAGCGAAAACCCTGACGAGGTTGCCCCGATATTTTCCACACCTCAACGAGGTTGCCCCGATATTTTCCACACCTCTGCGAGGTTGCCCCGATATTTTCCACACCTCTACGAGGTTGCCCCGATATTTTCCACACCTCTGCGAGGTTGCCCCGACATTTTCCACACCTCTACGAGGTTGCCCCGATATTGTCCACACCTCTGCGAGGTTGCCCCGATATTTTCCACACCTCAACGAGGTTGCCCCGATATTTTCCACACCTCTACGAGGTTGCCCCGATATTTTCCACACCTCTACGAGGTTGCCCCGATATTTTCCACACCTCTGCGAGGTTGCCCCGATATTTTCCACACCTCAACGAGGTTGCCCCGATATTTTCCACACCTCTACGAGGTTGCCCCGATATTTTCCACACCTCTACGAGGTTGCCCCGATATTGTCCACACCTCTGCGAGGTTGCCCCGATATTTTCCACACCTCAACGAGGTTGCCCCGATATTTTCCACACCTCTACGAGGTTGCCCCGACATCTTCCACACCTCTACGAGGTTGCCCCGATATTGTCCACACCTCTGCGAGGTTGCCCCGATATTTTCCACACCTCTACGAGGTTGCCCCGATATTTTCCACACCTCTGCGAGGTTGCCCCGACATTTTCCACACCTCTACGAGGTTGCCCCGATATTGTCCACACCTCTGCGAGGTTGCCCCGATATTTTCCACACCTCTACGAGGTTGCCACGATATTTTCCACACCTCTACGAGGTTGCCCCGATATTTTCCACACCTCTGCGAGGTTGCCCCGATATTTTCCACACCTCTACGAGGTTGCCCCGATATTTTCCACACCTCTACGAGGTTGCCCCGATATTGTCCACACCTCTGCGAGGTTGCCCCGATATTTTCCACACCTCAACGAGGTTGCCCCGATATTTTCCACACCTCTGCGAGGTTGCCCCGATATTTTCCACACCTCTACGAGGTTGCCCCGATATTGTCCACACCTCTGCGAGGTTGCCCCGATATTTTCCACACCTCAACGAGGTTGCCCCGATATTTTCCACACCTCTGCGAGGTTGCCCCGATATTTTCCACACCTCTACGAGGTTGCCCCGATATTTTCCACACCTCTACGAGGTTGCCCCGATATTGTCCACACCTCTGCGAGGTTGCCCCGATATTTTCCACACCTCAACGAGGTTGCCCCGATATTTTCCACACCTCTGCGAGGTTGCCCCGATATTTTCCACACCTCTACGAGGTTGCCCCGATATTTTCCACACCTCAACGAGGTTGCCCCGATATTTTCCACACCTCTGCGAGGTTGCCCCGATATTTTCCACACCTCTACGAGGTTGCCCCGATATTTTCCACACCTCTACGAGGTTGCCCCGATATTTTCCACACCTCTACGAGGTTGCCCCGATATTGTCCACACCTCTGCGAGGTTGCCCCGATATTTTCCACACCTCAACGAGGTTGCCCCGATATTTTCCACACCTCTACGAGGTTGCCCCGACATCTTCCACACCTCTACGAGGTTGCCCCGATATTTTCCACACCTCTGCGAGGTTGCCCCGATAAAGTAACCCGTTGACCGGCCATCTGCCCGCAAACCCACACAACGCGCTGGTCGTTCGCCCGGTCAGACAACGGCAACCTCGCAGAGGTGTGGAAAATATCGGGGCAACCTCGTAGAGGTGTGGAAAATATCGGGGCAACCTCGTTGAGGTGTGGAAAATATCGGGGCAACCTCGTAGAGGTGTGGAAAATATCGGGGCAACCTCGCAGAGGTGTGAAAAATATCGGGGCAACCTCGTTGAGGTGTGGAAAATATCGGGGCAACCTCGTAGAGGTGTGGAAAATATCGGGGCAACCTCGTTGAGGTGTGGAAAATATCGGGGCAACCTCGTAGAGGTGTGGAAAATATCGGGGCAACCTCGCAGAGGTGTGGAAAATATCGGGGCAACCTCGTTGAGGTGTGGAAAATATCGGGGCAACCTCGCAGAGGTGTGGACAATATCGGGGCAACCTCGTAGAGGTGTGGAAAATATCGGGGCAACCTCGTAGAGGTGTGGAAAATATCGGGGCAACCTCGTTGAGGTGTGGAAAATATCGGGGCAACCTCGTAGAGGTGTGGAAAATGTCGGGGCAACCTCGCAGAGATGTGCAAAATATCGGGGCAACCTCGTAGAGTTGTGGAAAATGTCGGGGCAACCTCGCAGAGGTGTGGAGAATATCGGGGCAACCTCGTAGAGGTGTGGAAAATGTCGGGGCAACCTCGTAGAGGTGTGGAAAATATCGGGGCAACCTCGTAGAGGTGTGGAAAATATCGGGGCAACCTCGCAGAGATGTGGAAAATATCGGGGCAACCTCGTAGAGGTGTGGAAAATGTCGGGGCAACCTCGCAGAGATGTGCAAAATATCGGGGCAACCTCGTAGAGTTGTGGAAAATGTCGGGGCAACCTCGTAGAGGTGTGGAAAATATCGGGGCAACCTCGTAGAGGTGTGGAAAATGTCGGGGCAACCTCGTAGAGGTGTGGAAAATATCGGGGCAACCTCGCAGAGATGTGGAAAATATCGGGGCAACCTCGTAGAGGTGTGGAAAATGTCGGGGCAACCTCGCAGAGATGTGCAAAATATCGGGGCAACCTCGTAGAGTTGTGGAAAATGTCGGGGCAACCTCGCAGAGGTGTGGAGAATATCGGGGCAACCTCGTAGAGGTGTGGAAAATGTCGGGGCAACCTCGTAGAGGTGTGGAAAATATCGGGGCAACCTCGTAGAGGTGTGGAAAATGTCGGGGCAACCTCGTAGAGGTGTGGAAAATATCGGGGCAACCTCGTAGAGGTGTGGAAAATGTCGGGGCAACCTCGTAGAGGTGTGGAAAATATCGGGGCAACCTCGCAGAGATGTGGAAAATATCGGGGCAACCTCGTAGAGGTGTGGAAAATGTCGGGGCAACCTCGCAGAGATGTGCAAAATATCGGGGCAACCTCGTAGAGTTGTGGAAAATGTCGGGGCAACCTCGCAGAGGTGTGGAGAATATCGGGGCAACCTCGTAGAGGTGTGGAAAATGTCGGGGCAACCTCGCAGAGATGTGCAAAATATCGGGGCAACCTCGTAGAGTTGTGGAAAATGTCGGGGCAACCTCGCAGAGGTGTGGAGAATATCGGGGCAACCTCGTAGAGGTGTGGAAAATGTCGGGGCAACCTCGCAGAGATGTGCAAAATATCGGGGCAACCTCGTAGAGTTGTGGAAAATGTCGGGGCAACCTCGCAGAGGTGTGGAAAATATCGGGGCAACCTCGTAGAGGTGTGGAAAATGTCGGGGCAACCTCGCAGAGGTGTGGAAAATATCGGGGCAACCTCGCAGAGATGTGGAAAATATCGGGGCAACCTCGTAGAGGTGTGGAAAATGTCGGGGCAACCTCGTAGAGGTGTGGAAAATATCGGGGCAACCTCGCAGAGGTGTGGAAAATATCGGGGCAACCTCGTAGAGGTGTGGAAAATGTCGGGGCAACCTCGTAGAGATGTGGAAAATATCGGGGCACCGATCGTGATCGACAGCACTGTCGTTCACATGCTTGTCGGGTGGGAAATATGTCCCTTCTCAGCTCTCTCTGTGCATTCACGATCAGTCCTGCGGGATTCACATCGACCACGCTCGGTTTTCTGCCATTACGGAGGTTGGTCAGCTCAGAACACGAGAAAACCAACGACTCCCTGAGTGACTGTAAGTGACACTAAGTGACGGTAAGTGACTGTAAGTGACGCTAAGTGACGGTAAGTGACCGGTAAGTGACACTAAGTGACACTAAGTGACGCTAAGTGACCTTAAGTGACGCTAAGTGACGCTCTGTGACTGTAAGTGACGTGCGGTGACTGTAAGTGAAGCTAAGTGACCGTAAGTGACAGTAAGTGACGACAAAAAAGCGGAAAAAATGAGACAGTCACCTGACCTCAGTTGGCCTACACACCCCCCCAAAAAAATGTACCTCATCATGAGCCCCGTTTTTTTCTTGATGATCGGGAAAACACTGCATGCCAGCAGCTGGAGGACAGTTACAAGGCTGCCACTCCCGACGCCACCCACCTGCTGGCCCCTTCAGGTCTGAAAGCCCAAAAGCTCCCGGGGATTTTTGCAGTGGTGCGCACCATATTCAGCGCAGTAGGGTGATCTCTCCGATTTTCCCAAACTGCTGGTCTACTGGTTTGGGGAACGGTCGTCGGCAGACCGTTGAAATGCCCGTGTTAGCAAGGCACACTCACGTTTCAGGTAGCGTGTCGCGTGTCACGCATGTCGCGAACGCGGCAAGTGTACCTCCCAGGTAGGGAAGCCCGACCTCCTGTCCGATGTCAGTCAGGCTTCGAAGAAGCGCTTCATGGATGCGGCGCTGACCTCCTACGCTGCACTGTACCCGGAGAAGTGAGATAGATGGACGGGCACACGCTACCTGGGGGGTCTGGGGGGCGGTGCCCCCCAGCCGCCGGAGGCCACGGTCGCGAACATCTGTTCGTGTGGGCGTACAGATTCTGTGCGAGTTGGCTGCGTCCTCAGAGGCGACTGGAGTGGTTGGACCCCGACTTGATGGGATTCGAAGGACTTGAGTACGAGACGTACGCCACAGGGGGGTCTGGGGGGCGGAGCCCCCCAGCCGCCGGAGGCCACGGTAGTGAACGTCTGGCTCTCCAGTTGGCCAGCAAGGCGAACGGTACGTGGGACAGACTTCCCTTCCATCCTTGTGCGCGCCCTGTCGACTGGGGAAAACTTAGAAAAAGTTTTTTCCTCTGCGAAACAACCTTAGAAAAAAATTCCCCTAACAAAATTCTTAGAAAAAAACATTTTTTCCCCTTACAAAAATTCTTAGAAAATACAGCAGCAGTCTCTCGAGTCTTCCTTTCAGATGATTTTTGCATTGATCGCTTCCACCCGTGTTCACACATCCGGCATCCTATGCGAAATACCCGCTGCTCCCCGGGAGCTGTTGCGGGACCCATCTGCTCTTCCGACCCAGCGAGACTCTTGCCGTATTTTCTCTACCACACGGGGTGTGTTTTACCAAAAAAAGTTCAGAATCCTGAAAGTGGGGAACAAGCCCCCCAGTTAGGAACAGCCCTGTTTCGCAGAGGAAAAAACTTTTTCTAAGTTTTCCCCAGTCGACAGGGCGCGCACAAGGATGGAAGGGAAGTCTGTCCCACGTACCGTTCGCCTTGCTGGCCAACTGGAGAGCCAGACGTTCACTACCGTGGCCTCCGGCGGCTGGGGGGCTCCGCCCCCCAGACCCCCCTGTGGCGTACGTCTCGTACTCAAGTCCTTCGAATCCCATCAAGTCGGGGTCCAACCACTCCAGTCGCCTCTGAGGACGCAGCCAACTCGCACAGAATCTGTACGCCCACACGAACAGATGTTCGCTACCGTGGCCTCCGGCGGCTGGGGGGCACCGCCCCCCAGATGTAGCGTGTGCCCGTCCATCTATCTCACTTCCCCGGGTACAGTGCAGCGTAGGAGGTCAGCGCCGCATCCATGAAGCGCTTCTTCGAAGCCTGACTGACATCGGACAGGAGGTCGGGCTTCCCCACCTGGGAGGTACACTTGCCGCGTTCGCGACATGCGTGACACGCGACACGCTACCTGAAACGTGAGTGTGCCTTGCTAACACGGGCATTTCAACGGTCTGCCGGCGATCGTTCCCCAAACCAGTAAACCAGCAGTTTTGGAAAATCGGAGAGATCACCCTACTGCGCTGAATATGGTGCGCACCACTGAAAAATACAGCAGCAGTCTCTCGAGTCTTCCTTTCAGATGATTTTTGCATTGATCGCTTCCACCAGAAAAAACACACAACAAAACCCCCCCCCCCCCCCGCGTGTCGAGTGACCTTACCTGTCTGAAGTACAGAAAATGTGTCGGGTTGGGTGGAGCATACACACACACATACACATATGTTCACACAACACAGGGCAAACCGCACAAACGTGTTCACACATCCGGCATCCTATGCGAAATACCCGCCGCTCCCCGGGAGCTGTTGCGGGAACCATCTGCTCTTCCGACCCACCGAGACTCTTGCCGTATTTTCTCTACCACACGGGGTGTGTTTTACCAAAAATCCCCGGGAGCTTTTGGGCTTTCAGACCTGAAGGGGCCAGCAGGTGGGTGGCGTCGGGGAGTGACAGCTTTGTAACTGTCCTCCAGCTGCTGGCATGTCCAGCCCTGCGAGAGTGCCAAGGTGTATTGAGTCCCTGCGGAGCACAACCCCCGATGAGAACGAGCGCCAGGTGATCCTCATTCATTTTCAGCTGTAACGCGCATGAGGGGCACTCTCTGCCGCAAGCATCTCTGGGCATCACTCGAGAGCTGTCACATGATGACGCGGAGAGAAATCAGAGAAAAAGTCCCGCCTGACGGGCACGCGCCTGGAAACTGTGGGGGGGCGAGCAAAAAATCCCTTGTAAAAATTCTTCGAAAAAACCTGGTTCCCCGACCCAAAAAACCTGGAAAAAGGGCTCGTTCCCCGCCCAGGCCTGGTGGCCACGCCATATGGAGTGAAAAATAAGTGTCACTGTTGGAGAGGGGAGGAGAGGATTTTCAAATTTGTCATGTCTAATTTTTCCAAACCCCAGGAAACTCTCGGGAAGAAAGCCCCTGGAGTGGGCGGGGGGGGGAGAGGGGGGTGCCGTGTAGAAAAAACCCCCTGGGGGGGTCTTCGCTGGTCGACAAACTTCGACAAACTTCGTCAGTTTTCAGCCAATTCAACAGGAAATGCCCCAAAATGCACTGACGATCACCCTGTAGCGAAGACCCCCTGGGGGTATTTTCCTCTTTCGCCACATTACTCACGGCCCTTCCGTATATATTACCGCCCCACCCCACCCCCTCCTGTCTCTGGCTATTTTGTTGTTTGGTTCTGTTTGCCGCGCCTTCCACCTCACACACATACACACAGCGAGTGGTTCACACACACACCCCCCTGCGCTGCAGAGGGTGTGAGGTGAGCTGCGCGTGTCGTGGGGTGGCCTAACACACAGCACGACACCATCCGGTCACAAAGGGTCGTCACCACCTCCCCACCCCCATCCCCACCCCCCCCCCACCTACCACGCCTCTAAAGAGCGGGGAAAGTGTAGAAGAATCGGGGGTGGGGAGGGAGAAGGGAGAAGGCCCCTCTCTTCTGTACACCCACACAGCATCCTATCGACAGTTCGTACACAGGGCAATCCCGTTCTTCCCCTTCCCTTCCCTTCCACCCCCCCCCCCTCTCTCTCCCCATGACTTCGTTCCGAGAGTGTATACACAGCTGATACGACAGATACGAAACTGGATAACAGGAACAGACCAAAAGAACCGGCGATACACTTTGCGTTTTTTTGGTGGGGGATGAGGGGGGGGGGGGGGGGGGTAGGGAGTGGGGTGGGGTGGCAAACTAAACAGGGGGCTGCCCTTTCTTCGCTTGTTCTGCCCAAACGTGGGTGGGTGGGTGGATGGCAAACTAAACAGCGTCGCTATATTTGCGTGTGTCAGGGCAGGGCAAGATACGGTTGATCAGAAGAGGAGGGGGCCCCCTGCGTGTGAAGCGCTTGGGCCTCACACCATAACCATCTAGGCAGGCATCAGCCACCAACACCACCACCTCCTCCTCCTCCCCCAGGCCAATTTCTCCTTTTTTTGTCCGCAACATCATTGATACACATAAAAAGAACCTTCGCATCCCAGCATAGCCTATAACAACAAACAGGTCCACAGCTCACCCCAGGCTCACCCCTAACCCCCATCACGACAGCGGCACCAGCGCAGCGCCGTGGGATGGGGGCCACCCGGTTGCGACGGGGAATACACCCGACGCACCTCCTGAAGAGCCCATCGGAGAAATGGGGCTCGCCACACCGAGGCCATTGGAGAAGGCGCCGCGGGCTGGCTGTCCTGCCTGAGCCGCCTTCAAACCGGCCACAGCCCTGCTCGAGGTGCCGAAGAGGCTGTCGACGGAGGCGAACAGAGAGGTCGGCGTGGGCTGGGCAGCGGAGGCGCGGGGGGCCGCAGGGGAGCCCAGGAGCTGCGGCTCGCCGGACCCCAGCGGGGATGCGGGGACCGTGCTGCCCGCAGCGCTGTGGCAGATGCCGGGGTGGTGGACGGAGAACCACTTCAGCCACGCCTGGCAGTCCACCAGGCTCAGCGTCATGAAGACCTGCTTCCCAGCCGGCGTGCAGACGTAGAATGCACGGGAGAGGTCGGAGAGAGAGGACGACACGTCGAGCTCGTCCCCCACCGCGGTGATGTCCGACACCCGCACCCTCTCGGGAACCTGCAGCGAGCTGGGCACATTCGCCGTGACCAGCCACAGCACGCCCTGCCCATCCGGCGTGATGGAGATGTGCTTCTTCCGGTAGGCGTGGCTTGCGCCCGACTCCCCCGGGGCGCACGGGCGCTGCAGGAAGCACTGTATGGCGGGCGGGAGGGGCGGTGTCGATGCTGCGGTGGGGGAGCCGGCGGCCGCGGAGGCGCCCAGCCCGCCGCCGATGTAGGATGCGGCGGGTGCGGTGGCGCGGAGCGGGTTGGTGCCGGTGGTGCTGCCGCTGCCCATCGAAGGGAGCGGGTCGGAGAGCTGTGAGGGGGAGGGGTGGTGGTTGGGAGGGGAGGGGGGGAGGGGGGGGGCAAGCGCTTTCTAAAAGCCACCTCACCATTCAGCAGCAACCGCTCTTTAGCCTGTATATTGTTTGTTGATGCGTTTGACGCTTCTACACACCAACCCTGAAATGGTAATCACACCCTGAGCCTTTGATGAAGGGTGGGGTGGGGGTGGCTGGCCAGCAACACACCTTCGAGATGGAAGGGGGTGTGTACGTCCCATTCGGCCTGCCCAGCTGCCCACCGCCGGCACTCGGCATCCCGCCGTACGCACCCAGCAGAGGATCGGCGACGGTTGCCGACCCCGCCGCAGCAGGGTAGCCGTGCTGGTGCAGCCCACTCGCAGGGCTGTCCCGCCGCCACCAGGGCGACGCGCTGTTCGGGATGGAGGTCGCAGGGGCTGCGGGAGCAGCAGCGGCTGCCGCTGCTGGCGATGCTGCCGACAAGGCACCCCCGATGGGGATGGCGGCGGGGGGTGTCGAGGGCGGCACTGCACCGCCAGCCGCACCCGTGGCGGGTGTGGCTGGCAGCTGCGCACCCGCCCGCACCGCCGGAAGTGACATGGAGGCCAGCTCCACAGGAATGGCCTCCGGCTGGTCGCCGGGCAGCTCCCGTGTCGTGGAGTCGCGTGCGGTGCTGCTGTGCTGATCGCTGGCATTCGCTGCCGCTGCTGCGGCGGCAGCAGCGGCGGCGGCGGCGGCAGATGCCTCCTGTGCGGCACGCTCCTCGATCTTCTGCATGGTCCTGTGGTAGGGTGTGGTGTGGTGGGGCGGTGCGAGACCTGAACGGTGGTGTATGCTGTCGAAGGCGGATGTATGCACAATCGGAGAGTGTGTCGTAGGTGCCTGTCAGTGGCCTGGTGGACCGCAAAACAGATTCAGGAAAGAAGGGTGTGTGTGTGGTCCGATCGATGCGGGGCACATCGAGGGGGTCCGCTCGCCCCCACGCCCCAGCGATCCATACCCTAACAGCAGCCCCTGCGCTTCGGTGTGCTGGTCAGAAAGCTTGGTCAGCTTCTTCTCGAGAGTTGTCACCGCCTCCGTCATCTGCAGGTGTCGGTGGGATTGGAAGCCACCCCATAAGGCACCACACAGGGTGGGTGGGGAGGGGGCGGGACACAGCTCGGACCAATCGAACACACTCCCCACCCCCCCCCCCCCACCCCTGCGACCTCCAAGGTTACGATGGAAATTTTCCAGCAGGAGAGAGGCAGATCCCTCCACCACAGTACCACCTCCGGCAGAAAATGCCCCGTGTGTTGGCAGTCTGTCGCTTTTGACTTGATCGTCTCACCACCTGCCGCCTCCAAAGCAACCCACCCTTCACACACACACCCTCACCCCACCCTCCCCAAACCCCCTCCATCCCCACCCTTATCTGCCGGGCCATACATCACGCAGCTCTCCTTCAGCCCGTTTCCTGTCCTTCCCCTGTTCGTATTTGAAAGTTTCCAGATCCTCGCGGTTTCGCCGCGCCTCCTGCTGCTGCTGCTTGTCGGGCTTCGAGAGCTCCGTCCTCACCTGCTCCAGGTCATCTATGACAATCTTTGTCTTCGCACCGTGCTCCTCCAGCTGCTGCCTCTGCAGGGCGTGCGCCCTCTCGATCCCAGCCTGCCTGTTGCGGGTCACGCACAGCACCACCGCCACACACACCAGCAGCAGGGCTGCTGTGCCGGACGCAGCGATGGCTATCCAGAAGAGATCGCTCGAACTCTCATCGGAGCTCTGTGCCGGCTGCAGGGTCCCCTCAACCTGAGGGGGTTCGAAGCGCAGCGGTGTGGACGACGGGGGTGCAGGTGTGTCTGCCCCGACCAGGAGGGGGGAGTCGGTTACGGGGACAGGCTCACTCCCGTTCATATCCAGGGGGACGTCGTCAGGAAAGAGCGTTGCCGTGTTGTCATCCGTCGAACCGTTGACCCCCGCAGGTGAGTCGGACGGCGGTGCCGGAGCCGGAGCCGGCGCTGGCGGTGTCGGTGGCGGCGGTGATGCACCCGATGCAACGGGTATGCAGCCCAGCAGTAGCAGCACCGATGCCAGCAGGAAGGCCGAGAGGTTTGGGGTGTTGCGCCGCGTTGCGGGTGCCCCCGCCACTAGCGCCGGGCCCCCGGGACACCGGCGCATTGCAGCGGGAGAATGGGGATGGGAGGGGGAGGGGGTGGGGGGATCTATAGACACGCGCGGCTCCCCTTGGTGTTCTCTTCACGCTTGTCCCATGCTATGCCCTCAGAGCACGCGCTCCCTGCCCAGGGCAGCTTCCTCTGCACACCCTGTGCGTGTTGGGGCACGCTGTGTGTGCCTCTGGTCCGGGTGTGTCTGTAGCGGGGGGTGACGAGACAGGCGAACCTCCTCGTTCAAGCTCAGCCCCTGTTCGAGCCACCTGTTGGGTGCGTGGTGTGCCATCTGTTGCAAATCCGGATCGGCGAAGGGTTGTATATGTGAGTTGTCGCGTTGATTGAGTCCGGTGCCCGAGGTTCAGAGGCACACGGGCGTGCCTCTGAAAAAAAACACCGTGAATGGCGGAGTGGTGCGACAGCGCCAACAGAGTCATACAAAAGCAGGCCAGCCATCAGCAGACGAGGCCTTGCCGTGTGTCAGCATCAGATGGCGGTGGCAAACCAACGCTGGACTGGGGGCGGGGTGTGGTGGGATTGGGGGGTATCGGGGCTGGCATCGCCTTGCTCTGCTCTTTGCGCACCCAGAACGCCTAGCAGACGTGCCAACGGCATATTTATCTCGCCGTTGATCCGGTTGTGAGTAAGACATATAGCAAAGCGGTATGTTGGCGCTGTACCCTTACAACGGACAACGTTCTGAATTGCTTGTTTGAAGCAGCGCACGGCAGGGACGGGGAGAGTCGGGGGATGATTGCGGTGTGACCAGCACACGCCAGCGAACCGGCGTGCCACAAACCCACCCCACCCTACCCCACCCCGCCCACCGCAGCACACTGGGCAAGCCCTAACCGATCGGTGCAAAACGCACCGATCGCTTCACATTCTCTGGATGCGATTCACTCATAACCGAGACAAGCCTCTGGGACGATATATGGTGGTTGCAACCACACCCCTGCCGGGAGAGGTACGTTTTTTGTTTGTGCCAGACACACCTGGTGTGTGCCTGGTGGATGCGTGCAAAGGCAAGCGAGTGACAGGGACATGGGGTTCGACGCGGAGTATTTCGCTTCATATCGATCACACCCACCCCCCCTTCATTGTGTGCACAACGGCGTCGCGTTGTGCCCACTCGCGTGCTTCTTTTTCCAGGGGCAGGCCGTGCGTTTTATTTGATGGCACGTCGCTCTGTTCTTCAGACCCGTCATGACTCATTGCAGGATTTCCTCTTCCATACGGGGGTGTGGGGGGAGGGACTGTGTGTTTTCAACAAAATAAAGGAATACCACCAAACCTTTTCCAACCCGAAGCTTGCCCTCCTCCCCCCCGGGTAGAGACGGATGCCTCCCGTAACCAACGCAACCGGTGGGTCACGGCAGATAAGGGAAGCCAAACGACAGTTTTGGTGCACTTCGAACGCTGAACAACATAAAATATCCTCCGTTTTTTTGGCATTATCCCTTGAATGTATCCAGGCACGTAGCTTGAAATTGGATTTTCAGATTTCTGCTGGTTCTGCTGGTCTGGGGTATTTTCCGGCGCTCCCCCCAAAATCCCGTCCTGACCGAACACCGGGTTCTCCGGGGCGCGTCCGGAGGCAGGAGTAGACAGCGCCACCGTGGGTCTTCGCTACGGTGCCGAAACGATGTGTTGGTGCATTTCCTATGTGTATGCATCGGGAGAAATCGCCGAACTTTGACGAAAACTTGCCGGTAGCGAAGAACCCCACAGTCGCATATTGACAAGCACAGGCCACAGGGGGGTCTGGGGGGCAGAGCCCCCCAGCCGCCGGAGGCCACGGTAGTGAACATCTGTTCCTTCCGGGCTGAACACGGTGTGGATCTCTCCGACATCAGGTCGGAACCCAGTCCTGCGCGGGAAGCAGTCATCGGGAGCCGAAATCCTCGTGGTTCGGGCCTGCTGCAGGGTGCATCTTCGGCCTGGTGTGAGGGAAAACCCCCCCACCAAAAAAAATTCTGGGGTTTCCCGGATTTATACTTTTTTTTTTCCCCCCCAGACCAGGGCATTTTATAGGGGCGAAATCTACGCTCATTTGGGCTTAAATGTGAGGCGTTCCCCGATTTTTTGGCGGACCCCCTGGCAAGCGAGTCTTGTGGTGAATGGGTCACCTCCCGGTTCCTCTCTCAGGGATCCGTGCTCGGGTCCAGCCTCGGGTGCCGGAGGTTAGTCCAAAAAATGGATCTCGGGACCGATCTGCCGCAGACCCGGGCGTGCAAGGACTTGGATACAATACATGCACATGCCACAGGGGGGTCTGGGGGGCGGAGCCCCCCAGCCGCCGGAGGCCACGGTAGTGAACATCTGTTTCTTCCGGGCGTACAGATTCCGGGCTGTTCCTTCCGTGGGTACAGATTCTGCATGAGCTGGCTGCGTCCTCCAGGGGCTACACAGGGTGGGCTGCATCCCATTCCCCGATGGGACCCCAAAGGGTTTGATCCAAGACAGGTATACAGCACAGGGGGGTCTGGGGGGCGGAGCCCCCCAGACGCCGGAGGCCACGGTAGTGAGCATCTGTTCCTTGTAACCGTACGATTCTGTGAGCTGCCTGCATCCTCCCGGGGTGGTCTGTATTCCATCAATTGACCCCAAAGGGTGTTGGATATAAGACAGGCAGACGGCACAGGGGGGTCTGGGGGGCGGAGCCCCCCAGCCGCCGGAGGCCACGGTAGTGAACGTTCGTCCCTTCGCGACCTGCGTTTTCTCGGGGTTTGACAAAGAAACTGGACAGAAAAACGGTCGGGTAAGTTGCTCGCAGTCTGACCGGACATGAGTCCACTCTCATTTGCGAGGCTACCCAGCCGCCACCAGTTTTCCACCACCACCCCGGATTTTTCCCGGAAATCTTTTTTTTTCCTTAAATGTGAGGGATCGCCTCAGTTTAGACCCCCTATAATATGCTCTGCCCCAGACCAGGGCATTTTATAGGGGCGAAATCTACGCTCATTTGGGCTTAAATGTGAGGCGTTCCCCGATTTTTTGACGGACCCCCCGGCAAGCGAGTCTTGTACTGAATGGGTCACCTCCCGGTTCCTCTCTCAGGGATCCGTGCTCGGGTCCAGCCTCGGGTGCCGGAGGTTAGTCCAAAAAATGAATTTCGGGACCGATCGGACGCGCAAGGACTTGTATGCATACAGGCACAAGCCACGGGGGGTCTGGGGGGCGGAGCCCCCCAGCCGCCGGAGGCCACGGTAGTGAACATCTGTTCCTTGCAGGTGTACAGATTCTGCATGAGCTGGCTGCCTCCTCCTGAGGCTACTGAGGGTCTGATGGTCTGCATTCCATTCTCTGATGTAACCTCAAAGGTTTGGGTACAAGACAGGTATACAGCACAGGGGGGTCTGGGGGGCGGAGCCCCCCAGCCGCCGGAGGCCACGGTAGTGAACGTCCGTCCCTTCGCGGCCTGCGTTTTCTCGGGGTTTGACAAAGAAACTGGACAGAAAAACGGTCGGGTAAGTTGCTCGCAGTCTGTGGGCATGAGTCCACTCTCATCTGCGAGGCTGCCCAGCCGCCACCAGTTTTCCACCCCCCGGATTTTCCCCGGAAATCTTTTTTTTTTAAGCACACTCGTGTGAGCGGAAAGCGCCCCACCACAGCTGCAACCAAACGTGCTCTATACACTAACCCCACCCTTCATCAGGCTCAGGGTGTGATCAGTTCAGGGTTTTGTGTGTAGAAGCGTCAACGCAACAAACAAAGGAAATTCATCAGAGCGGTTGTAGCTGTGAAGTGATAGGGCGCTTTTTCCCCTTAAATGTGAGGGATCGCCTCAGTTTAGACCCCCTATAATATGCTCTGCCCCAGACCCAGGGATAGTGGGTGACTTTCCAAATTCTGCAAAAAAGCCGGTTTTTGCCGGTTTTCCCGTTTTCCGTTTTTTGGCGCCGTTTTGGCGTTTCCTGTCCGTGTATGGGGTGAGCGGGGCACCTGCCCGCATCCCGACGTTGGTTGCTTCATAAAGCCGACGGACACCTCACACAGCACCCCACATACACCCTGTTGGAGACGTGTGAGGTGCTGTGGGAGAGCAGGTGTCCTTTGCTACAACACCATCCGGCCGTGCCTCCAGCCATGGATCTGTCTCAGGAACTGTAGGGCAACGTCAGGAGTGCCAGAAGGTGCACGCCAAGCCCTTGAGAGACCACTGCTGGACAGGGGGGCTGAAGGAGAATCCCCGGACTTCGTGCTCCAACAGCGCCGGGCGAGGCAATGTCGATCGCCAGTGGACAACGAGGAAGTCGTACAGACTTGTGTGCAGGGGTGGGGTAGTCTGCACGTACCCCGTCTTCACTCACGACCATGTCGTACTCCTGGTGTTGTGCCGTTTCCCACTTGCCATGGTGCACCAACGGTACATATGTCCACTCGACAGGCACACAGCACAGCGGGGGGTCTGGGGGGCGGAGCCCCCCAGCCGCCGGAGGCCACTGTAGCGAACATCTGGCCTTCTCCTTCGCGTTCTTGGACTCTTTGGGTCAATCGCGGTTCGTAGTGGGGCCATTATTGGTGTCCAGGTGACCTGTGTCCCCTCTAAGCAGGGTGGGCACAGTCAGGAAAAAAGTGGAATTTTCCCGAAAATTTTTATAGTTTTTTTTTTTTGAAAAACCGGTTTTGCAAACCGGTTTTTCATTAGCACCCACTGTCCCTGCCCAGACCAGCAACATAGGCAACTGCTGGTCTCGAGACCAGCTGGACCCCCCAAGCTACATGCCTGAATGTATCGACCCATAACCGAATCGGGCCAAGTGGGGGCGGGGGTGGGGGTGGGGGGCATATGACTTCCGATTCTTCTATAGCTCGGCTACGGCATCACTACAACGCAGCTGCAGCAGCTCTCTCCGCAGCTGCTCACATCTGTATCCTGCCGGAGTCGTCACGACAGAGATCACTACGGCGAGTGACGGGGGGGTAGGGGGTAAAAAGCAGAGGGAAGGGATGGGGGCTTCGCTGGCAAGTTTTTGAAGGAATGCGATGTATTTCTGGCAAAAGGCTCCGGTGACGTTCACCTCTACAGATGAGGACCCAGGGCACACCACAAGCGGTACCCCCCTGAACTCTGACTGGTAGCGAGGGCCCCCTGTTGTTTTGTCAAAAAAATCCGGTCAAAGCAAAACCAACTCCCGCAGCGTGATGAGGAGGCCGGAATTATCCAAAGCAGTTGCCTGCTATCCTTTTGCTGACAGGAGACCCTGCCGCAGTTCAAAAAACGCACCACTTTCGGCAACCCCCGCGAAGCTCCCTCACAATTCGGAATTGGTTGTTTCACGGTATAAAGGCAAATGATGGGGGGGTGAGGTTGGGTGGGGGGTGGGGGAACAAAGGGACATATTCAGGGGATTTTCAAGGGCGGTTGGTGCTAACACAACAAACAACCCTGGAGCACGGCGATGGGTGGTGAGGGAGGGAGGGAGGGAGAGAGAAAGAGGTGGGCGGGGTGGCCAAGGCAGTGGGTGTGATTGCATGTGTGCCCCATCACCTGTGCGGTGCCTTTTTGACAGCTCAGCCCGCAGGACAAAGACACTTCAGCGGAGAGAGAGAGAGAGGGGGGGGGGGAGGGAGGGAGGGAGGGTGAGGTCTTTCCTTCGACAATGCAAAGGCAGAGTGCAGTGCCCCGAAGAAAAACACGCAGGAGCAATTCGTGATTCCCTCCTTTCTTTTCCTTTTATTGCCCGTTGGGCCGGACACAATGCGAACACGACATAGATAGCGAACACAGACAGAAAAAGGAAATCAGGGGTCGGGGCGGGGCTTTGTCGAGAATCACTGCTGCTGCATTTTGTATAAATTTTGGGTGACACACTGAACACATCCGGCTTTCGGCGCAGAGTGAAGGGGAAAGCGCCCTATCACTTCACAGCTACAACCGCTCTGATGAATTTCCTTTGTTTGTTGCGTTGACGCTTCTACACACAAAACCCTGAACTGATCACACCCTGAGCCTGATGAAGGGTGGGGTTAGTGTATAGAGCACGTTTGGTTGCAGCTGTGGTGGGGCGCTTTCCGCTCACACGAGTGTGCTTTAAAAAAAAACCAATAAGCTCCCTCCCCCCCAGGGAAAGGGGGTTGGGAGGTGACATTCAACGCTCGGGAACCCACACACAGGCAGACTCTGACACTAGATGAGAAAGGCATTTTCATGAGCCCGAAATTTACATAGTGCCGCTCATGCACGACATGAGGCTGGCGGTTATGCGTTTAATTATGTAAAAACACCTTCTCAGGCAATGACGGGGGCTACGCCGTGCAGACGGGAAAGCGGGAGAGAGAGGAAGAAGAAGTAGTGATCTGCCCCCCCCCCCTCCCCTCCCCTCAAAACAATATTGGCGTGGCAAAAACTGACATGTCTTTGACACGCCTCTTCTTTTTTTGGGTGACACAAAAGGCGAACCGCCGCGACCACCACCACCGCCACTCTTTGTTCAAACAATGTTTCAAACAACTCAATCCCACGTTGCATCGGGATGGTGGCGGGCACGGCAGCACGCCTAAGGCCACGGGTCCCCCCTCCGGTGCCCTTAGGGGCAGCCGTCGGAGGTCCTGCCAAGCAAACCTGGCAGGATTCACTGGATTTCGGGTGCAGCACATGAGATGGATTGGGGGGAGGAGAGGTGGGGGGTGGGTGGGGTCACGCAGCTAGGGTCGAGAACACACTGCCCATGCCTGCAGGCAAGCGGGTGGGGGGGGGGGGGGGGGGGATACGGCGGTGCAGGCAGGCAGGGCAGGCAGGCACGCCGGCATGCTGCGGCTGTGTCAGAGCCCGTTGCATCCCGGCGGGCCAGGTGTTGGATTACCATCTATCGGTTGCAGGAGCCCCAGCTCCCACACCTTCTCTGGCATATAGCATCAACTCCTGCGTGCGTGGTCTGGGGGTGGGGCGGGCGGGGGGGGGGGCACACGACACGGTATCCGGGACCTGGCTGTCGGCAGACTAGTCCTGGCGGGTCGCGATCCGATGCGCCGGATTGGAGGAGTCATGCAGTCCGGGAGTGGGCTGCCGCGTCGTGTTGTGATGCGGAGAACAGAAACGGAGAAACGGTGTGGGGGGGGTAGGGGGTGGGGGGGGTGGTGCAAAGAAAGAAGAGCAGCGCTGCATGGGGGTGGCGGTGTTTCGGCTCACAGCATGGGCGGGGTTGCGTCCTTCTGGCACAGGTAGGTGCAGGCACCGCAGAAGTTGGGGACGCACCGGTAGCCCTCGTCGCACTTGCCGATAGCAGGAACGTCGGGTGAGAAGGGCTCGCAGACAGGGCCCGGGCAGGGTGGCGGGAAGGGTGCGTAGACACACTGGCACATGGATGCGCTGTAGCAGCGGCCTGTGGGGCAGTTCTTTGCAGGGGTGTACTTCGTGCACGTGGCGTCCACAGGCTTCTTGCAGACACCGGGACCCGCACATTCCTTGTCAGCGCACACGCACTCGAGATCCGTCTCGCAGAACTCCTGTGTGCACTCCAGGTTGGACCCACCACACTGACCGTCGACCGGAGAGCGCTTCACGCACACCTTGCTCTTGGAACACTGGTTCTTGGTCTCCCCAAGCAGCGGCTTGCACCACTCACCCGACTGGCAGTCAGTGTTGTACGTGCAAGGTGTCAGAGGTGCCGGTGTGGGTGCAGGGGCATCTGTGGCAGGGAGCTTCTCGCACAGGTAGGCGCAGGCACCGCAGATGTTGGGGACACACTGGTAGCCCTCGTCGCACTTGCCGACAGGAGGGATGTCGGGCGAGAAGGACTGGCAGACAGGGCCCGGGCAGGGTGGCGGGAAGGGTGCGTAGACACACTGGCACATGGATGCGCTGTAGCAGCGGCCTGTGGGGCAGTTCTTTGCAGGGGTGTACTTCGTGCACGTGGCATCCACAGGCTTCTTGCAGACACCGGGACCCTCGCAGTCCTTGTTTGCGCACACGCACTCGAGATCCGTCTCGCAGAACTCCTGTGTGCACTCCAGCAGGCCAGAACCACCACACTGACCGTCGACCGGAGAGCGCTTCACGCACACCTTGCTCTTGGAACACTGGTTGTTCGTCTCCCCAAGCAGCGGCTTGCACCACTCACCCGACTGGCAGTCAGTGTTGTACGTGCAAGGTGTCAGAGGTGCCGGTGTGGGTGCAGGAGCGTCTGTGGCAGGAAGCTTCTCGCACAGGTAGGCGCAGGCGCCGCAGATGTTGGGGACACACTGGTAGCCCTCGTCGCACTTGCCGACAGGAGGGATGTCGGGCGAGAAGGACTGGCAGACAGGGCCCGGGCAGGGTGGCGGGAAGGGCGCGTAGACACACTGGCACAGGGATGCGCTGTAGCAGCGGCCTGTAGGGCAGTTCTTTGCAGGGGTGTACTTCGTGCACGTGGCATCCACAGGCTTCTTGCAGACACCAGGGCCCTCGCAGTCCTTGTCAGCGCACACGCACTCAAGACCCGTCTCGCAGAACTCCTGTGTGCACTCCAGGTTGGACCCACCACACTGACCGTCGACCGGAGAGCGCTTCACGCACACCTTGCTCTTGGAACACTGGTTCTTCGTCTCCCCAAGCAGCGGCTTGCACCACTCGCCCGACTGGCAGTCAGTGTTGTACGTGCAAGGTGTCAGAGGTGCCGGTGTGGGTGCAGGGGCGTCTGTGGCAGGAAGCTTCTCGCACAGGTAGGCGCAGGCACCGCAGATGTTGGGGACACACTGGTAGCCCTCGTCGCACTTGCCGACAGGAGGGATGTCGGGCGAAAAGGACTCGCAGACAGGGCCCGGGCAGGGTGGCGGGAAGGGTGCGTAGACACACTGGCACATGGATGCGCTGTAGCAGCGGCCTGTGGGGCAGTTCTTTGCAGGGGTGTACTTCGTGCACGTGGCATCCACAGGCTTCTTGCAGACACCGGGACCCGCAAATTCCTTGTCAGCGCACACGCACTCGAGATCCGTCTCGCAGAACTCCTGTGTGCACTCCAGGTTGGACCCACCACACTGACCGTCGACTGGAGAGCGCTTCACGCACACCTTGCTCTTGGAACACTGGTTCCTGTTCTCCCCAAGCAGTGGCTTGCACCACTCACCCGACTGGCAGTCAGTGTTGTACGTGCAAGGTGTCAGAGGTGCCGGTGTGGGTGCAGGGGCGTCTGTGGCAGGAAGCTTCTCGCACAGGTAGGCGCAGGCGCCGCAGATGTTGGGGACGCACCGGTAGCCCTCGCCACACTTGTCCACAGGGGGAATCTCGAGCGAGAAGGACTCGCAGACAGGGCCCGGGCAGGGCGGCAGGTAGGGCGCGTAGACACACTGGCACCTGGATGCGCTGTAGCAGCGGCCGATGGGACAGTTCTTTGCAGGGGTGTACTTCGTGCACGTGGCATCCACAGGCTTCTTGCAGACACCAGGGCCCTCGCAGTCCTTGTCAGCGCACACGCACTCGAGATCCGTCTCGCAGAACTCCTGTGTGCACTCCAGCACCCTGGACCCACCACACTGACCGTCGACCGGAGAGCGCTTCACGCACACCTTGCTCTTGGAACACTGGTTCTTGGTCTCCCCAAGCAGCGGCTTGCACCACTCGCCCGACTGGCAGTCAGTGTTGTACGTGCAAGGTGTCAGAGGTGCCGGTGTGGGTGCAGGGGCGTCTGTGGCAGGAAGCTTCTCGCACAGGTAGGCGCAGGCGCCGCAGATGTTGGGGACGCACCGGTAGCCCTCGCCACACTTGTCCACAGGGGGAATCTCGAGCGAGAAGGACTCGCAGACAGGGCCCGGGCAGGGCGGCAGGTAGGGCGCGTAGACACACTGGCACCTGGATGCGCTGTAGCAGCGGCCGATGGGACAGTTCTTTGCAGGGGTGTACTTCGTGCACGTGGCATCCACAGGCTTCTTGCAGACACCAGGGCCCTCGCAGTCCTTGTCAGCGCACACGCACTCGAGATCCGTCTCGCAGAACTCCTGTGTGCACTCCAGCACGCTGGACCCACCACACTGACCGTCGACCGGAGAGCGCTTCACGCACACCTTGCTCTTGGAACACTGGTTCTTGGTCTCCCCAAGCAGCGGCTTGCACCACTCGCCCGACTGGCAGTCAGTGTTGTACGTGCAAGGTGTCAGAGGTGCCGGTGTGGGTGCAGGAGCGTCTGTGGCAGGAAGCTTCTCGCACAGGTAGGCGCAGGCACCACACATGTTGGGGACACACTGGTAGCCCTCGTCGCACTTGCCGACAGGAGGGATGTCGGGCGAGAAGGACCCACAGACAGGGCCCGGGCAGGACGGCAGGTAGGGCGCGTAGACACACTGGCACATGGATGCGCTGTAGCAGCGGCCTGTGGGGCAGTTCTTTGCAGGGGTGTACTTCGTGCACGTGGCATCCACAGGCTTCTTGCAGACACCAGGGCCCTCGCAGTCCTTGTTTGCGCACACGCACTCGAGATCCGTCTCGCAGAACTCCTGTGTGCACTCCAGCAGGCCAGACCCACCACACTGACCGTCGACCGGAGAGCGCTTCACGCACACCTTGCTCTTGGAACACTGGTTCTTGGTCTCCCCAAGCAGCGGCTTGCACCACTCGCCCGACTGGCAGTCAGTGTTGTACGTGCAAGGTGTCAGAGGTGCCGGTGTGGGTGCAGGGGCGTCTGTTGCAGGGCGTGGCAGGCAAATCGAGATGCGCCACCTCGGGAAGGCACGGCAGTAGTAATCCTCAGGGCACCCCGCGTCGTCGACACACCTGCCGTAGGGGCGCAGCCCTGCCACGGCGGCGGCAATGAACATCAGCATCATTGTGTTGCGGCTGCTGTGGAGGTGCGGTGATATCAAAGCAACACCCACACAAACAGACCCTGCTGCGCCAGACAGTTGCAAAGCGCAGAGTTGGGATTGGGGGCGCTTCGCTCGGCGGTGCCGGGGCCCGATTCACAGTACGTCGACGCCCGCACACAGGAAATAAATGTATCGACCCATCACCGAATCGGGCCAAGTGGGGGCGGGGGTGGAGGTGGGGGGCATATGACTTCCGATTCTTCTATAGCTCGGCTACGGCATCACTACAACGCAGCTGCAGCAGCTCTCTCCGCAGCTGCTCACATCTGTATCCTGCCGGAGTCGTCACGACAGAGATCACTACGGCGAGTGACGGGGGGTGGGGGGTAAAAAGCAGAGGGAAGGGATGGGGGCTTCGCTGGCAAGGTTTTGAAGGAATGCGATGTATTTCTGGCAAAAGGCTCAGGTGACGTTCACCTCTACAGATGAGGACCCAGGGCACACCACAAGCGGTACCCCCGGGTAGTTCGGGAGACATGTCAACCCCCTTTCGGGCAGTGGTGGCTGCGTACGCGTACGCAGCGTAATTTTCAGAAAGTGCGCCGTACGGCGTACGCGTACGGCAGTCTATGGAGCACAGGGACGGCCATGGCCACACACCAAATCCGACCGTCGAACTCAGGTGTACCAGGGGTAGCCTTCGAGCCTTCCAGTCGGAAGTGGTCCCTTTTGCAGGATGTTTGCGGGTGTACTTGCAGGTGTTGCGAGTTATTCGCAACGTGCGCGGCAAAAAACCATCTGTGAAAGGCAGGAACAAAGGCCAGGGCCCAGCCACCCGCTGGGTGGCCTGCTGTGTGCTGAGAGACCTGGAATACCAGCCGTACGCAAATTCTGCGTACGCGTACGCAGCGCGATTTTCAGAAAGTGCGGACGGCACACGCGTACGCGTACGCATACCGTGCGGCCGTACGCTGCCACCACTGCTTTAGGGAGGGGTGGAAATATACCAAAAAGAAGATCAGTCTGTGGGGGGCCTTGCTACCAGGTGTGACTGAGTGAGGGCAAGTGAGCCACGGCGCACTTCCCCTCACTGACTGACGAGCTCTGACGAGCTCTGACTGGTAGCGAGGGCCCCCTGTTGTTTTGTTCTCAAAAAATCCGGTCAAAACGAAAGCAACTCCCGCAGCGTGATGAGGAGACTGGACTTCTCCAAAGCAGTTGCCTACTATCTTCTTGACACTGACAGGAGACCCTGTCGCAGTTACAAACGTACCACTTTCGGCAACCCCCGCGAAGCTCCCTCACAATTCGGAATTGGTTGTTTCACGGTATAAAGGCAAATGATGGGGCGCTGAGGTAGGGCGGGGGGTGGGGGAATAAAGGGACATATTCAGGGGATTTTCAAGGGCGGTTGGTGCTAACACAACAAACAGCCCTGGAGCACGGCAATGGGTGGTGAGGGAGGGACTGAGGGAGGGAGGGAGAAAGGTGGGCGGAATGGCCAAGGCAGTGGGTGTGATTGCATGTGTGCCCCATCACCTGTGCGGTGCCTTTTTGACAGCTCAGCCCGCAGGACAAAGACACTTCAGCGGAGAGAGAGAGAGAGAGAGAGAGGGGGGGGGGGGAGGGAGGGGGGGTGAGGTCTTTCCTTCGACAATGCATAGGCAGAGTGCAGTGCCCCGAAGAAAAACACGCAGGAGCAATTCGTGATTCCCTCCTTTCTTTTCCTTTTATTGCCCGTTGGGCCGGACACAATGCGAACACGACATAGACAGCGAACACAGACAGAAAAAGGAAATCGGGGGGTGAAGGGGGGGTTTGTCGAGAATCACTGCTGCTGCACTTTGTAAAAAACATGGGCGACACACTGAACACATCCGGATTTCGGCGCAGACTGAAGGGGAAGAAAACCAATAAGCTCCCTCCCCCCCAGGGAAAGGGGGAAACGGTGTGGGGGGGGTAGGGGCTGGGGGGGTGGTGCAAAGAAAGGAGAGCAGCGCTGCATGGGGGTGGCGGTGGTTCGGCTCACAGCATGGGCGGGGTTGCGTCCTTCTGGCACAGGTAGGTGCAGGCGCCGCAGAAGTTGGGGACGCACTGGTAGCCCTCGTCGCACTTGCCGATAGCAGGAACGCCTGGCGAGAAGGGCTCGCAGACAGGGCCCGGGCAGGGTGGCGGGAAGGGTGCGTAGACACACTGGCACATGGATGCGCTGTAGCAGCGGCCTGTGGGGCAGTTCTTTGCAGGGGTGTACTTCGTGCACGTGGCGTCCACAGGCTTCTTGCAGACACCGGGACCCGCACATTCCTTGTCACCGCACACGCACTCGAGATCCGTCTCGCAGAACTCCTGTGTGCACTCCAGCACGCTGGACCCACCACACTGACCGTCGACCGGAGAGCGCTTCACGCACACCTTGCTCTTGGAACACTGGTTCTTGGTCTCCCCAAGCAGCGGCTTGCACCACTCACCCGACTGGCAGTCAGTGTTGTACGTGCAAGGTGTCAGAGGTGCCGGTGTGGGTGCAGGGGCATCTGTGGCAGGAAGCTTCTCGCACAGGTAGGCGCAGGCGCCGCAGATGTTGGGGACACACTGGTAGCCCTCGTCGCACTTGCCGACAGGAGGGATGTCGGGCGAAAAGGACTCGCAGACAGGGCCCGGGCAGGGTGGCGGGAAGGGCGCGTAGACACACTGGCACATGGATGCGCTGTAGCAGCGGCCTGTGGGGCAGTTCTTTGCAGGGGTGTACTTCGTGCACGTGACATCCACAGGCTTCTTGCAGACACCGGGACCCTCGCAGTCCTTGTCAGCGCACACGCACTCGAGACCCGTATCGCCGAACTCCTGTGTGCACTCCAGCAGGCCAGAACCACCACACTGACCGTCGACCGGAGAGCGCTTCACGCACACCTTGCTCTTGGAACACTGGTTGTTCGTCTCCCCAAGCAGCGGCTTGCACCACTCACCCGACTGGCAGTCAGTGTTGTACGTGCAAGGTGTCAGAGGTGCCGGTGTGGGTGCAGGGGCGTCTGTGGCAGGGAGCTTCTCGCACAGGTAGGCGCAGGCGCCGCAGATGTTGGGGACACACTGGTAGCCCTCGTCGCACTTGCCGACAGAAGGGATGTCGGGCGAAAAGGACTGGCAGACAGGGCCCGGGCAGGGTGGCGGGAAGGGCGCGTAGACACACTGGCACATGGATGCGCTGTAGCAGCGGCCTGTGGGGCAGTTCTTTGCAGGGGTGTACTTCGTGCACGTGGCATCCACAGGCTTCTTGCAGACACCAGGGCCCGCACATTCCTTGTCAGCGCACACGCACTCAAGACCCGTCTCGCAGAACTCCTGTGTGCACTCCAGCACGCTGGACCCACCACACTGACCGTCGACCGGAGAGCGCTTCACGCACACCTTGCTCTTGGAACACTGGTTCTTGGTCTCCCCAAGCAGCGGCTTGCACCACTCACCCGACTGGCAGTCAGTGTTGTACGTGCAAGGTGTCAGAGGTGCCGGTGTGGGTGCAGGGGCGTCTGTGGCAGGAAGCTTCTCGCACAGGTAGGCGCAGGCGCCGCAGATGTTGGGGACACACTGGTAGCCCTCGTCGCACTTGCCGACAGGAGGGATGTCGGGCGAAAAAGACTCGCAGACAGGGCCCGGGCAGGGTGGCGGGAAGGGCGCGTAGACACACTGGCACATGGATGCGCTGTAGCAGCGGCCTGTGGGGCAGTTCTTTGCAGGGGTGTACTTCGTGCACGTGGCATCCACAGGCTTCTTGCAGACACCAGGGCCCGCACATTCCTTGTCAGCGCACACGCACTCAAGACCCGTCTCGCAGAACTCCTGTGTGCACTCCAGCACGCTGGACCCACCACACTGACCGTCGACCGGAGAGCGCTTCACGCACACCTTGCTCTTGGAACACTGGTTCTTGGTCTCCCCAAGCAGCGGCTTGCACCACTCGCCCGACTGGCAGTCAGTGTTGTACGTGCAAGGTGTCAGAGGTGCCGGTGTGGGTGCAGGGGCGTCTGTGGCAGGAAGCTTCTCGCACAGGTAGGCGCAGGCGCCGCAGATGTTGGGGACACACTGGTAGCCCTCGTCGCACTTGCCGACAGGAGGGATGTCGGGCGAAAAAGACTCGCAGACAGGGCCCGGGCAGGGTGGCGGGAAGGGCGCGTAGACACACTGGCACATGGATGCGCTGTAGCAGCGGCCTGTGGGGCAGTTCTTTGCAGGGGTGTACTTCGTGCACGTGACATCCACAGGCTTCTTGCAGACACCGGGACCCTCGCAGTCCTTGTCAGCGCACACGCACTCGAGACCCGTCTCGCAGAACTCCTGTGTGCACTCCAGGTTGGACCCACCACACTGACCGTCGACCGGAGAGCGCTTCACGCACACCTTGCTCTTGGAACACTGGTTCTTGGTCTCCCCAAGCAGCGGCTTGCACCACTCACCCGACTGGCAGTCAGTGTTGTACGTGCAAGGTGTCAGAGGTGCCGGTGTGGGTGCAGGGGCCTCTGTGGCAGGAAGCTTCTCGCACAGGTAGGCGCAGGCACCGCAGATGTTGGGGACGCACCGGTAGCCCTCGCCACACTTGTCCACAGGGGGAATCTCGAGCGAGAAGGACTCGCAGACAGGGCCCGGGCAGGGCGGCAGGTAGGGCGCGTAGACACACTGGCACCTGGATGCGCTGTAGCAGCGGCCTGTGGGGCAGTTCTTTGCAGGAGTGTACTTCGTGCACGTGGCATCCACAGGCTTCTTGCAGACACCGGGACCCTCGCAGTCCTTGTTTGCGCACACGCACTCGAGATCCGTCTCGCAGAACTCCTGTGTGCACTCCAGCAGGCCAGAACCACCACACTGACCGTCGACCGGAGAGCGCTTCACGCACACCTTGCTCTTGGAACACTGGTTCTTGTTCTCCCCAAGCAGCGGCTTGCACCACTCACCCGACTGGCAGTCAGTGTTGTACGTGCAAGGTGTCAGAGGTGCCGGTGTGGGTGCAGGAGCGTCTGTTGCAGGGCGTGGCAGGCAAATCGCCATGCGCCACCTTGGGAAGCCACGGCAGTAGTAATCCTCAGGGCACCCCGCGTCGTCGACACACCTGCCGTAGGGGCGCAGCCCTGCCACGGCGGCGGCAATGAACATCAGCATCATTGTGTTGCGGGTGCTGTGGAGGTGCGGTGATATCAAAGCAACACCCACACAAACAGACCCTGCTGCGCCAGACAGTTGCAAAGCGCAGAGTTGGGATTGGGGGCGCTTCGCTCGGCGGTGCGAGGGCCCGATTCACAGTACGTCGACACCCGCACACAGGAAATGAATGTATCGACCCATCACCGAATCGGGCCAAGAGGGGGCGGGGGTGGGGGTGGGGGGCATGTGACTTCCGATCCTTCTAGAGCTCGGCTACGGCATCACTACAACGCAGCTGCAGCAGCTCTCTCCGCAGCTGCTCACATCTGTATCCTGCCGGAGTCGTCACGACAGAGATCACTACGGCGAGTGACGGGGGGTAGGGGGTAAAAAGCAGAGGGAAGGGATGGGGGCTTCGCTGGCAAGTTTTTGAAGGAATGCGATGTATTTCTGGCAAAAGGCTCAGGTGACGTTCACCTCTACAGATGAGGACCCAGGGCACACCACAAGCGGTACCCCCGGGTAGTTCGGGAGACATGTCAACCCCCTTTCAGGCAGTGGTGGCTGCGTCCGCGTACGCAGCGTGATTTTCAGAAAGTGCGCCGTACGGCGTACGCGTATGCGTACGCGTACTGCGCTGCGTACGGCAGTCTATGGAGCACAGGGACGGCCATGGCCACACACCAAATCCGACCGTCGAACTCAGGTGTACCAGGGGTAGCCTTCGAGCCTTCCAGTCGGAAGTGGTACCTTTTGCAGGATGTTTGCGGGTGTACTTGCAGGTGCTGCGAGTTATTCGCCACGTGCGCGGCAAAAAACCAGCTGTGAAAGGCAGGAACAAAGGCCAGGGCCCAGCCACCCGCTGGGTGGCCTGCTGTGTGCTGAGAGACCTGGAATACCAGCCGTACGCAAATTCTGCGTACGCGTACGCAGCGCCATTTTCAGAAAGTGCGGACGGCACACGCGTACGCGTACGCGTACGCGTACCGTGCGGCCGTACGCTGCCACCACTGCTTTAGGGAGGGGTGGAAATATACCAAAAAGAAGATCAGTCTGTGGGGGGCCTTGCTACCAGGTGTGACTGAGTGAGGGCAAGTGAGCCACGGCCCACTTCCCCTCACTGACTGACGAGCTGTGACGAGCTCTGACTGGTAGCGAGGGCCCCCTGTTGTTTTGTTCTCAAAAAATCCGGTCAAAACAAAAGCAACTCCCGCAGCGTGATGAGGAGGCTGGACTTCTCCAAAGCAGTTGCCTACTATCTTCTTGACACTGACAGGAGACCCTGTCGCAGTTAAAAACGCACCACTTTCGGCAACCCCCGCGAAGCTCCCTCACAATTCGGAATTGGTTGTTTCACGGTATAAAGGCAAATGATGGGGCGCTGAGGTAGGGCGGGGGGTGGGGGAATAAAGGGACATATTCAGGGGATTTTCAAGGGCGGTTGGTGCTAACACAACAAACATCCCTGGAGCACGGCAATGGGTGGTGAGGGAGGGAGGGAGGGAGGGAGAAAGGTGGGCGGAATGGCCAAGGCAGTGGGTGTGATTGCATGTGTGCCCCATCACCTGTGCGGTGCCTTTTTGACAGCTCAGCCCGCAGGACAAAGACACTTCAGCGGAGAGAGAGAGAGAGAGAGAGGGGGGGGGGGGGAGGGAGGGGGGGTGAGGTCTTTCCTTCGACAATGCAAAGGCAGAGTGCAGTGCCCCGAAGAAAAACACGCAGGAGCAATTCGTGATTCCCTCCTTTCTTTTCCTTTTATTGCCCGTTGGGCCGGACACAATGCGAACACGACATAGATAGCGAACACAGACAGAAAAAGGAAATCGGGGGGTGAAGGGGGGGTTTGTCGAGAATCACTGCTGCTGCACTTTGTAAAAAACATGGGCGACACACTGAACACATCCGGATTTCGGCGCAGACTGAAGGGGAAGAAAACCAATAAGCTCCCTCCCCCCCAGGGAAAGGGGGAAACGGTGTGGGGGGGGGGGGTAGGGGGTGGGGGGGTGGTGCAAAGAAAGGAGAGCAGCGCTGCATGCGGGGTGGCGGTGGTTCGGCTCACAGCATGGGCGGGGTTGCGTCCTTCTGGCACAGGTAGGTGCAGGCGCCGCAGAAGTTGGGGACGCACTGGTAGCCCTCGTCGCACTTGCCGATAGCAGGAACGTCGGGCGAGAAGGACTGGCAGACAGGGCCCGGGCAGGGTGGCGGGAAGGGTGCGTAGACACACTGGCACCTGGATGCGCTGTAGCAGCGGCCTGTGGGGCAGTTCTTTGCAGGGGTGTACTTCGTGCACGTGGCGTCCACAGGCTTCTTGCAGACACCGGGTCCCGCACATTCCTTGTCAGCGCACACGCACTCGAGATCCGTCTCGCAGAACTCCTGTGTGCACTCCAGCACGCTGGACCCACCACACTGACCGTCGACCGGAGAGCGCTTCACGCACACCTTGCTCTTGGAACACTGGTTCTTGTTCTCCCCAAGCAGCGGCTTGCACCACTCACCCGACTGGCAGTCAGTGTTGTACGTGCAAGGTGTCAGAGGTGCCGGTGTGGGTGCAGGGGCGTCTGTGGCAGGAAGCTTCTCGCACAGGTAGGCGCAGGCACCACACATGTTGGGGACACACTGGTAGCCCTCGTCGCACTTGCCGACAGGAGGGATGTCGGGCGAGAAGGACCCACAGACAGGGCCCGGGCAGGACGGCAGGTAGGGCGCGTAGACACACTGGCACAGGGATGCGCTGTAGCAGCGGCCTGTGGGGCAGTTCTTTGCAGGGGTGTACTTCGTGCACGTGGCATCCACAGGCTTCTTGCAGACACCGGGACCCTCGCAGTCCTTGTTTGCGCACACGCACTCGAGATCCGTCTCGCAGAACTCCTGTGTGCACTCCAGCAGGCCAGAACCACCACACTGACCGTCGACCGGAGAGCGCTTCACGCACACCTTGCTCTTGGAACACTGGTTCTTGTTCTCCCCAAGCAGCGGCTTGCACCACTCACCCGACTGGCAGTCAGTGTTGTACGTGCAAGGTGTCAGAGGTGCCGGTGTGGGTGCAGGGGCGTCTGTGGCAGGAAGCTTCTCGCACAGGTAGGCGCAGGCACCACACATGTTGGGGACACACTGGTAGCCCTCGTCGCACTTGCCGACAGGAGGGATGTCGGGCGAGAAGGACCCACAGACAGGGCCCGGGCAGGACGGCAGGTAGGGCGCGTAGACACACTGGCACATGGATGCGCTGTAGCAGCGGCCTGTGGGGCAGTTCTTTGCAGGGGTGTACTTCGTGCACGTGGCATCCACAGGCTTCTTGCAGACACCGGGACCCTCGCAGTCCTTGTTTGCGCACACGCACTCGAGATCCGTCTCGCAGAACTCCTGTGTGCACTCCAGCAGGCCAGAACCACCACACTGACCGTCGACCGGAGAGCGCTTCACGCACACCTTGCTCTTGGAACACTGGTTCTTGTTCTCCCCAAGCAGCGGCTTGCACCACTCACCCGACTGGCAGTCAGTGTTGTACGTGCAAGGTGTCAGAGGTGCCGGTGTGGGTGCAGGAGCGTCTGTTGCAGGGCGTGGCAGGCAAATCGCCATGCGCCACCTTGGGAAGGCACGGCAGTAGTAATCCTCAGGGCACCCCGCGTCGTCGACACACCTGCCGTAGGGGCGCAGCCCTGCCACGGCGGCGGCAATGAACATCAGCATCATTGTGTTGCGGCTGCTGTGGAGGTGCGGTGATATCAAAGCAACACCCACACAAACAGACCCTGCTGCGCCAGACAGTTGCATGTCACCCGTGGCCGACTTGGCGGCTCGAGGTCTCTCCTCAGATTCCCACAATCCGATCGCCAGACTCTGGCACACCTGGCACACCTCACAAGCTAAGTCAGGGGGGGTCGGGTGGGTGGGCCTTCCTCACTCACCAAGGCACGACTACTCTCCACTATCGATGCCAAAGCCACCCAACGCTGAGACAACAACTTCCTTTTTGGGGATTTTTCGACACCCTCCAGAATTGGGCGAGAGGTTGCACTTGTCAGATCTCGCAGACCCACACCCACATTCACACAGGCAAGAGAGTGTGCGTGTGTTTGCGCGTGCTGCGAAGCTGCTGACGCACAAACCACCCCGGCTGATGGAGACAGAGAGATAGGGTGCAGCCATTCTCTCACCGGGGGGGGCCTTCACACTTTACTTGCTCAAATGTGACAAAAACCGATCTGCACCCCCCTCGCGGAGACTCCCCGCAGATCGAAACTGCTTGGCCTGGGGACACAAGAATGACCCAGAAGTGCATGCAGAGTTGCACGTTGCAAAGCGCTGCCTGCCTCTCTCTATTCCTTCGGCGTGCCCACTCCCCCAACCAGCCCCTCCCCCGGCACAGCACAACAGCACCATCGCACCATAGCACACACTCCACGGCCAAGATAGAATAGAAAGATCGCTTTGCAGGCCACACAACAGGGCTAGAAGGGGGGGGCGGTGTGGATGTGGGGGATAAAGGCAGACAGACAGACACACGGTTGACCCCCCAGGCAGGGTTGGGAGGGACAGTTGGGGCGGGGGGGACACCCACCCACCCGCCCACCCACCTACCCCTCCCCGCCTTACTGCAACAAACCCCCCAAAAGGAAAAGGGTGAGGGTCGGAACCCCCTCCCCCCCCCGTGGACTACTCGTCGTAGTCTTGGGAGGAGTAGAACTTCTTCCCCGCCAGCTCCAATATCTGCTGGTCCTTCCGGCCCTCGGCGTTCTCCATGATTCCCTCGCGCGTGCAGACGTTGCCCGCAACCTCCTCCCCGCCGAGCACCCACACCTCCACCTCGCGGATCTCGAAGTCCGGCTTGTGCGCCAGGCATGGGTTGTTGAAAGTCATGCACTTCCCATTCGCCCCGCGGAACTTCCCCGAGTCGAGGAAACTGTCGAGCTGCACGCCAAACAGCCCAGGCTGTGGTGTGGGGTGTGGGGTGTAGGTGGCTGTGTTTATTGCACTCCTAGGTCTAGCCACCACGATTTGACCGGAGTGTTTGGTGTTGTTGTGGCTAAAAGAAATCCACGAATATGGTGGGCGCTTGGGGAAATCAGGCAGGGCAGGCCCGGAAGACAAGAAACCCACCCTCAGGCGACTTTTTGACAGAAGAAGTCTCTGCAACCCTCTCTATGCATACCAATCCACCCAGAGCAAGCCCGTTGAGGTCCTGCTCAGGCCACGACGTCTGGAGATACATAAAATTTTCGTTGATCCGCGTCGGGCGGTATATCGCCTGGTCCGGCTGCACCGCAATCAGCGCGCAGTCACCCGTCCCGAAGAAGTTTGTGTCAGCCGTAGATTTCTTCGGCTCATACTTTCTCCCGAGCCGCCTCTCGCGTGCGGCGTTCGCCTTCTCCTTGACGTACTCCTCCTCCAGGTCGGAAGGGTCCTTCCATTTGTCGCCGCAGAAGATCCCGAAAATATGCCCCCCATCGTCCTTCACGAGGATCAGCGTGTTCTTCATGTTGCGGATGCTGTGCACCAGCTTCGTGAAGCTCTTCCCATCCCGATGCGACAGGTACACCGCAGACCACATCGTCGCACGCGGCACCAGCGGCACGATGGTGTTGAGGAACAGCAGATCCCCCATGTTCATGATGGTCGTGCTCCCGCCAATCATCTTTGGCTTCGGACGCGTGACAGGTGCCTCTGCGGGTGGGGCGGGGGCAGCATCCTCCGGCTCCGGCTCCTTGTCCTTAGACCCGCCCAGGCCCATTGTACGAGGGTGGAATGGGTGGGTGTCGGGTGCAGGGACGAACGGCTGCAAAAGCGTCTGTTCCGCAATACAGAGAAATCCGCACGTGGGAGAGAGAGAGGGAGCACCGAACAAGGTGCTGTAGCAACCTCCCCTCTGGTGTACCCTGCGGGTGTCTCACAGCCCCGGGTGTGTGTGTGGTGCGGTGGCAGCCCCTTGCTGAGGAGTGCAGGGGTGTGTTGCCTGGTGGTGGTGGTGGCGGTGGGAAAACAAAGATGCAACAACCACCCAGGGTATAAAACCTGATGAAGGTGGTGCTGTGTGAGTGTGCTCTGCCTCTCTCTCCGCTGCAAATTCCCGTGTAAACTCAGATGGTGGTGGTGGTGTTGTGGTGTTTCATCTCCGTGCCTTGCAACCCCGGTGGGGTTGGGGTCTGCTGATGGCACCAGGGTGGTGCCCTACACAACCAGACAAAGGCAGTGCTGGTGGTCCCCTGTGAGAGATCTAACAAATGAGCTGGGGTGGTGGCTAAGGGGTATCGGAAGAGCGGCAGAGTTGGGATTGGCGGTGCGGGGACCCGATTCACAGTCCGTCGACACCCGCACACAGGTGCGGCACATTATGGCTTAGTGTAGAAGGCTCAGACCGGCAGCACGCTGACAGGACAGGCATACTAATTGCGTGGCCACACACAGAAGATTTATCTCTTGCTTTCAGAGCCGGCAGCCCTCTCGACCCACAGCAAGATCTGCACAACAACACGCAGGCCGTGTGAGCCGCAATCCAAACAGCTCAGCAGGGGCATACACGCTTTCCGCTCACCCCACCCCCGCCCTCTTGTCTTGAGAATCTAAAAGCAGAAAGTGCCCATCCACGGCCACCCCCCTACCCCACCCCCACCACCCTGTCCGTATCAGTGTCCCCGTTATGACTGTCTTTTGGCCCTTCATCACCCCCCTGGCTGAACAAACAAAGTTACGCGCCCGCAAATCGGTAAGGGGGGTGGGGGGGGAGAAGAATCGGTGGGGTATTTGTCAGATCGCGGGAACACCCCACACGCCTGCTGCTGGGGGTTGTGGTGTGTCCTGTGTGATCTGCATCGCAAAAGTTTCCTGCGTTGTCAGCACAACTCCAAAAAGTACATTTTCGTCCGCCTTGTCGCCCTCCGGGCGGGAGACCGCCGTAGGGATGGGGCGAACGAGGGATTATGATTCACATTCATCATCTTATGAGCCTTGCTCTCTTGCACCATACAGTGCCTGTTCCATTGCTTCTTATGCATCTCTTGCTGCACTCCCAGAGGCGCTGTTGCTGTTGCTGTTGCTCATCAACGGGCGCCGGGTATGGTTGGCAAGTTTGCCTCATCTCGCTACGCCACAACCTTGTTCAGAGCAGCCTCCATCAGCGACAGATACGCGGGGCTGCAGGAAGTAGGGTGAGGATGTGTTCGCAAGGACAAACAAGACATTCGATACCCAACACACCCAACACACGCACATGTGAATCTTTTGACATCAGTGCACAGCACACTGGGCACCTTGCACTTGGTGTCATCGACACTGTCTGTTCTACACACACATTACCCGATTTGTGTAGTGCACCGTTCAATGAGTTCCGGTGTTGCCTCCCCCTATCCTCTGTCGCCCCCCTTCCTTTCAACATACTTTGCATGCGTCCCGTCCAGTGTGTACTGCGGCAGGAGGGTCTTCCCATCCTCGGAGAGCATCTGCTTGTAGAAGTCGAGCCACTTGATCTTCCCGTTGTGCGACACCTTCGGCGACGCCTGCAGCGACGCCGCCAGAATCTCGTTGAACTGCGTCACGAGGTGGCGCGTCACATCCAGAACCGGCAGGGCCGGGTGGACGTAGATATCCCACCCCTTCCCCTTCTGCAGCTCCAGCAGCTTCTTGATGTAGATGTCCACGGTGGTCTGCATCCCATCCGCCACACTGGCGTGCCTCCCCTTCTCCACGGCGAACAGGATCCCCTCGCGGCAGTCGATCTCGCCGAACATCATCACCACCGCGCTGCCCTTCGGGATGCCCTCCGCCACGTTGATGAAGTTATACTTCGGGTAGAAGTGGGTCCCGTCCCGCAGATGCCAGCACTTGAGCCCCGTGACGAGGGCGTTGTGCAGCAGGTGCGACTCGCCCTTGATGTTAACGGTGTTCCAACTGGGCGACAGCGAGTGGGAATCGCCGCAGACATACAGCCGCCTGCCCTCTGTGGGCGCAGGGGGGATCGGGGTGTACTGCAGCAGCTGGCCCACGGTGCAGAAGTAGGCCTGCTCGTTGCGGATCAGCGTGGTGTGCAGGGCACGCCCTTTCCGCAGAGGGTCGAGGAGGGTGACCAGCTCCGGCAGCACCGACAGGCACCCCAGCACGTAGAGCTTCTTGGTGGCGGCGAACCACAGCGCAAGGAGGTCGAGTTCTTCCTGCGTGTAGGTGTTGGCGGGTGCGGGTGCCGCCTTGGCTGCGGCGTCGCGCATCTCAGGGGGGATGCCTGCGTCGGTGGACTGCGGGGGTGCGTCGCGCGATGCAAGCGTGGCGCCGTCGTCGACCCACCGCAGCGCCTGGCCCGACTTGCTCCAGGCCTCCGCATGTTCGCCGGAGAGGAAGGGCGTGTTGTCGCGTGCCTTCAGGGGGGTCTCGAGGCACTTCAGCACGTCGGCACACGACACGCGGTGCCCCGCTGCCTCGACGGAGAGCCCAGAGTTCTTCCGGCAGAACACTGCGACCTCCTCCAGGGCATCCCAGTAGAGGCAGGCGATGTCCATCGTGTGCGTCAGGTTCAGGGCGTAGCACGCAGAGTCGGGGCAGAGTGCGAGCGCTCTGTAGGTGTGGAGTAGGGGTTGGGGGTTGGGGGTAGGGGTGGGGTAGCAAGGTCGAAGAATATAATAGGAACCCCCCCCCCCCTTTGGAATCATCAAGAGAGAGGGTGCGGCAGCGGGCTGTGGTGCTGCGGAGCCACCCCCAGTGGGAGATGTGGGGTGGAGTGTGAAACCCGGGACATACTTGCGGTAGTAGTGCACGGCCTGCAGCACGGCGCCGCGCTCCTTCATCACGAGGGCCAGGAACCCGAAGGCGCTGGCGCTGGCGGCTTCCTCCTTCAAGGGCATGTCCCCATCCAGCACCTCAACAGACTTGGGGATCTCGCGCATCGCATCACCGAAAGCCTCGCGGATGTCCTTATTGCCTGTGTTGCGCACCAGCACGCCCAGCAGCCCGCGGAGGGTAGCGGAGTAGTCGCCCACCTGGCGCATCAGCTGTGGGCAGGGGTGTGGTGTGGTGTGGTGCAGTGTAAAGGTCGTGCCCAGCCAGGTGCTCTGACGCTGCATCCGCTGGAGAGGGGATCAATCCCAGCAGGGGAGGGCTGCTCGATTCGTTTGGAGTGAAGCTGTTCCGCGCCCCCCCCCCCTAGGGGCCGTCTTAAGGTACCAAAAAACGTCAAAATAACGACATTTTTCGACATAGGCAACTTTCGGCCAGAAACACCCCAAAAATGCTGAAAAGGTGGCCAGACCACCCCAGAAACCGTCCCTGGGTGTGAGACACCCACTTTGGTGGCCCGGAACGGGGCTGAAATGCAATGCTGAAAATTTTGTAGTGGTTTGGTACCGAACCCCTCCCCGGCTGAGTCTCCCGATCACCCTGCCACCTGCATCATCAAAATCCCACTTCATGTACCACGTTCTGCCGCCTCTGATGAGGCATCTGAGCACTATCGAGCCAAAAAGGCGACGTTTCAGCGGGTGTTCTGTCAGGTTTTGCCCGATATTATTATCAACAAAGACCGGGATGTGTCCGCGCATGCAAGGGCGTCACTCGAGGGGGCTTTCTGACGTGCCCTCCGTCGAATGCATAGGGGTCATCCTGGTCCACTTCTGGACAAGGATGAGGTGTGCGACCACGGCGAAGCTGTCGCAGACCCCGCGACTAATGGTTTCTGTGAGTCATCACGTGGGACCCTGTCGTACCAAATGGCAGCAGCTGTACGAGGGTGCAGCAGAACGGGCCACACACGGCGGCATCGAACATGCAGTCCGCAGCAAGGATCAGGTCGAACGGGCCGTGTGTGTGTTGTATGTTGGTGATGTCTGGCATGCCCCACGCCAGCAGCCCGATCACACCCTCCCCGCGTGATTGGCATGCAGGTTGTGACACGGCCTGCTGCCACTGCACCTGCGCAGCTGTGTCCGTGAGGACGGCCTTTGCAGCGCCGCACCCCACAAGGGCGACCAGGCTCGGTATTCCCACCCCGCAACCCAGCTCCAGCAGGCGCTTCCCGCAGATGCGGCGGGGCGGCGGCGCAGGGCCAGCAGGTAGGCAGCGAGCACCACTGCACACCCCCCTGATCTATAGCCACCGCAGCAGATCGTACAGTTCAAGCACAACAAGGCACTCACCGGTGTGCCAGTGACCCATTCTGCTGAAGAATTGAACTTACAGTTCAGGCATGTTCAGGAAGGAGGCCACCCCATCTGCCTCTGCAGCGAAGGATGTCCACAGGGATTTGGAAGAGGCCGAATTCCGAACGAAGCCAGATTGAATGCCTGCTGCAGAAGCGTGCGCGCTTGCAGCAGAACACAACATCGGAGAAACTACTGAGAAGGCACTCCTTCACAAGCTTGTCACGTTCCTGCACTCCCAATTTGAACCGAAGGCATCAGTACCCACTCAGGAAACGAAAAGGCGGAATGTTGCGAGCAAGTAGGGCGGGACGGGGTCGGGAGGGGTGTTCAAATGAGGGGGCCGGAACCAAACCACTACATTTTTTTGAGCATGGTCACGGATTGGCTCAGAAGTGGCCAAATACCCCCAAAAACCACCCAGACCGCCCCCAAATACTCCCAGGGGCCGGGGTTTCAAGTTTACAGCCATTTTGTGCGTGTTCCTCGCCTATGTGAAAAATGCCGTTATTTTTACCCCTTAAGATTTTGCCTACCCCCCAATGTTGTTAAAAACCCGGGTCCCAGAATAAAAACCCCAAAAAACCCAAAAAACCCAAAAAACCGGGTTTAAACTCTAAAACCGGGTTTAAACTCGGTTTAAACCGAGTTTAAACCCAGTAAAAACCCAGTAGGAAGCTGCAGGGGGTGCACACGTTACGTGCACTGAGCTGGTTTGCGGGAGGGGAGGGGGGCCAGGGAGGGACGCGGCTGTCCGACTTGTTCAACTTTCACAGGTCTTCGTTCATGACCGCGCCATACTTCTCATCGAGAAGTTTACCCCCGAGTTGGTGCCTGCTCGGCAGCTGCTTGACATCTATGCTGGGGCGTGTCACCCCGACGGCCTTGAGGAAATGTTCATCCTCCATAATGGAGAGGGGGAGCCCGGCAGCCAGTACATAATCTGCCCAGGCATCCACTATCCTCGTCATCTCCGTCTCGTTGGGTCGGGGGGTCGCAACAATCCTGCATTGCCTGGCTGGTTTGGCAGCTGGTTTTGACTTCTGAGGGGGGTCTCCTCCACCGGCGTTGCTGGCGTTACTGGTGATGCTGGTGCTCCTGGCAAAATGACCCCACCACGGTTCGGAAAAACGCCGGAAATGCAAATTCCGCGAAACTGAAAACCACCATTTTGGGGGCACCAGGGGGTACTACCCCCCGAGGGTACCGGGTACGGTACCCTCAGATCACTGCCGCTAGCTATTTTTTCTTGGCTTCGGAGTCTGCACTGGAATGGTAGAGGTGGTAGAGTAAAAAAAACCCCCTCTCCCACCCCCCACCAAAAAACCGAGTTTAAACCCGAGAAATCTCAGGAATAAAAACCATAAAAACCCAATAAAAACCCGGTTTAAACCCAAGTTTAAACCCGAGTTTAAACCCACCCTAACAACATTGCTACCCCCCCCCCCGTTTGCTGCCTTCCGTGTTGGCTCTACTCCCCCACACACACGCCAGGCAGCAACCGAAGGTGTTTCCATACCCCTGTGTACCCCAGCATCGCCTTCACGTGTTCCTGCGAGGTCTCCGACAGCACGTTGGTCCACAGAGCCGCCGCGGCGCTCTGCCCCTCCTTGCCCCCCTTCCCGAGGTAGGCGAATCCGAGCTGCGTCTTGAGGTCCTGTCGGCGTGTGGAGGTAACAACAGCAACAGGAGGTGGGTGATGAAAGCAAATCCCTTCCCACCTTACCCCACCCCTGCCCCCCTCCCGGCACCCTCGATCATACGTGGCCCAGCCGACCGCCACCGCCATCAACCAGACGCAGCGCATGGGACAGAACAGACACTGCCGTCTCAAACTGCTTCGCCTGGATCAGGGCTTCGGAGTAGTCGACAATCGTCTCGAGATACTCGTCGTCCTTGCTCTCATCGACAAGCCTGTAGGGGGAGGGGGTAGGGGGGCGGTGCCATGACTCCTTCTGGAGGGGGGGAGATGAGGGGCGCTGTACACACACAGAGAGGGCACTGAGAGAGAGATAGACACACACACACACGCATTGCGGTCATGCTGCCAACTCTACGGTCCTCACGGCTCTCGGCGGAACTGTGGCGGCGGGCCTGTCGAGGAGGGCCCAACTGAACCCTGCCACTGAATCGGTGATGCGCAGCCTTCAAGCACACCTGGCTGAGCCAGTCCACAGTCGGCAAGATACGGTATTCCATGACCGCGGAATGGCGTGGGCCGCCACCTTCGCCCCACAGCCGCACTACCCAGACTCGGGCCAGAGGGCTGGCAGCAGCCGGCCCAGCAGTGGGCGGCGCGCGGTCGGCAGGCCAACAGCCGGGTGGGACGCCCATGGGAGCGGAGGGGCGCTGCCCCCCGGACTGCCCCCCCTGGTGCCAGGAGGAACGCAAAGGTGCTTGCCTGCAAGTTGCATTGGAAGCCCCGTTGCTCGGCGTGCCAAAAGCGACGCCTCCCAGAGGAGGTGTGCTGCCGCAACCACCACAAAGAGGGGGACGGGCTCCCGGTCACTATGGGCTTCTGCAAACGCCACAGCATGGACCGATGCGGTGACTGCTACAGCGATGGCAAATCACTGACACATTGCTGCCACACACACCACGCTGGCTATGCTGCACGCCCTCCTCCCCGGAGTGGCACTGAGTTGGCCCCACACTCTAACCCGAGTGGGGCCTCCGCTGTGACGTAGAAGTGGGCGGGGGTGGGCAATGATCCGCGCAGGATCTCCCCACACAAAACGTGGTCACCACACACACACACGCATGGCAGCTGACGACACACTCTACTCCACCCCACCCCACCCCTGAGGGCCATACTTGAGGGTGTGCTTCCAGGCCTCCACCGCCTTCACCCACTTCTCTGCCTTCATGTACGCAATGGCCACACCCTCACCCCACCCTCCCCAAACCCCCTCCATCCCCACCCTTATCTGCCGGGCCATACATCACGCAGCTCTCCTTCAGCCCGTTTCCTGTCCTTCCCCTGTTCGTATTTGAAAGTTTCCAGATCCTCGCGGTTTCGCCGCGCCTCCTGCTGCTGCTGCTTGTCGGGCTTCGAGAGCTCCGTCCTCACCTGCTCCAGGTCATCTATGACAATCTTTGTCTTCGCACCGTGCTCCTCCAGCTGCTGCCTCTGCAGGGCGTGCGCCCTCTCGATCCCAGCCTGCCTGTTGCGGGTCACGCACAGCACCACCGCCACACACACCAGCAGCAGGGCTGCTGTGCCGGACGCAGCGATGGCTATCCAGAAGAGATCGCTCGAACTCTCATCGGAGCTCTGTGCCGGCTGCAGGGTCCCCTCAACCTGAGGGGGTTCGAAGCGCAGCGGTGTGGACGACGGGGGTGCAGGTGTGTCTGCCCCGACCAGGAGGGGGGAGTCGGTTACGGGGACAGGCTCACTCCCGTTCATATCCAGGGGGACGTCGTCAGGAAAGAGCGTTGCCGTGTTGTCATCCGTCGAACCGTTGACCCCCGCAGGTGAGTCGGACGGCGGTGCCGGAGCCGGAGCCGGCGCTGGCGGTGTCGGTGGCGGCGGTGATGCACCCGATGCAACGGGTATGCAGCCCAGCAGTAGCAGCACCGATGCCAGCAGGAAGGCCGAGAGGTTTGGGGTGTTGCGCCGCGTTGCGGGTGCCCCCGCCACTAGCGCCGGGCCCCCGGGACACCGGCGCATTGCAGCGGGAGAATGGGGATGGGAGGGGGAGGGGGTGGGGGGATCTATAGACACGCGCGGCTCCCCTTGGTGTTCTCTTCACGCTTGTCCCATGCTATGCCCTCAGAGCACGCGCTCCCTGCCCAGGGCAGCTTCCTCTGCACACCCTGTGCGTGTTGGGGCACGCTGTGTGTGCCTCTGGTCCGGGTGTGTCTGTAGCGGGGGGTGACGAGACAGGCGAACCTCCTCGTTCAAGCTCAGCCCCTGTTCGAGCCACCTGTTGGGTGCGTGGTGTGCCATCTGTTGCAAATCCGGATCGGCGAAGGGTTGTATATGTGAGTTGTCGCGTTGATTGAGTCCGGTGCCCGAGGTTCAGAGGCACACGGGCGTGCCTCTGAAAAAAAACACCGTGAATGGCGGAGTGGTGCGACAGCGCCAACAGAGTCATACAAAAGCAGGCCAGCCATCAGCAGACGAGGCCTTGCCGTGTGTCAGCATCAGATGGCGGTGGCAAACCAACGCTGGACTGGGGGCGGGGTGTGGTGGGATTGGGGGGTATCGGGGCTGGCATCGCCTTGCTCTGCTCTTTGCGCACCCAGAACGCCTAGCAGACGTGCCAACGGCATATTTATCTCGCCGTTGATCCGGTTGTGAGTAAGACATATAGCAAAGCGGTATGTTGGCGCTGTACCCTTACAACGGACAACGTTCTGAATTGCTTGTTTGAAGCAGCGCACGGCAGGGACGGGGAGAGTCGGGGGATGATTGCGGTGTGACCAGCACACGCCAGCGAACCGGCGTGCCACAAACCCACCCCACCCTACCCCACCCCGCCCACCGCAGCACACTGGGCAAGCCCTAACCGATCGGTGCAAAACGCACCGATCGCTTCACATTCTCTGGATGCGATTCACTCATAACCGAGACAAGCCTCTGGGACGATATATGGTGGTTGCAACCACACCCCTGCCGGGAGAGGTACGTTTTTTGTTTGTGCCAGACACACCTGGTGTGTGCCTGGTGGATGCGTGCAAAGGCAAGCGAGTGACAGGGACATGGGGTTCGACGCGGAGTATTTCGCTTCATATCGATCACACCCACCCCCCCTTCATTGTGTGCACAACGGCGTCGCGTTGTGCCCACTCGCGTGCTTCTTTTTCCAGGGGCAGGCCGTGCGTTTTATTTGATGGCACGTCGCTCTGTTCTTCAGACCCGTCATGACTCATTGCAGGATTTCCTCTTCCATACGGGGGTGTGGGGGGAGGGACTGTGTGTTTTCAACAAAATAAAGGAATACCACCAAACCTTTTCCAACCCGAAGCTTGCCCTCCTCCCCCCCGGGTAGAGACGGATGCCTCCCGTAACCAACGCAACCGGTGGGTCACGGCAGATAAGGGAAGCCAAACGACAGTTTTGGTGCACTTCGAACGCTGAACAACATAAAATATCCTCCGTTTTTTTGGCATTATCCCTTGAATGTATCCAGGCACGTAGCTTGAAATTGGATTTTCAGATTTCTGCTGGTTCTGCTGGTCTGGGGTATTTTCCGGCGCTCCCCCCAAAATCCCGTCCTGACCGAACACCGGGTTCTCCGGGGCGCGTCCGGAGGCAGGAGTAGACAGCGCCACCGTGGGTCTTCGCTACGGTGCCGAAACGATGTGTTGGTGCATTTCCTATGTGTATGCATCGGGAGAAATCGCCGAACTTTGACGAAAACTTGCCGGTAGCGAAGAACCCCACAGTCGCATATTGACAAGCACAGGCCACAGGGGGGTCTGGGGGGCAGAGCCCCCCAGCCGCCGGAGGCCACGGTAGTGAACATCTGTTCCTTCCGGGCTGAACACGGTGTGGATCTCTCCGACATCAGGTCGGAACCCAGTCCTGCGCGGGAAGCAGTCATCGGGAGCCGAAATCCTCGTGGTTCGGGCCTGCTGCAGGGTGCATCTTCGGCCTGGTGTGAGGGAAAACCCCCCCACCAAAAAAAATTCTGGGGTTTCCCGGATTTATACTTTTTTTTTTCCCCCCCAGACCAGGGCATTTTATAGGGGCGAAATCTACGCTCATTTGGGCTTAAATGTGAGGCGTTCCCCGATTTTTTGGCGGACCCCCTGGCAAGCGAGTCTTGTGGTGAATGGGTCACCTCCCGGTTCCTCTCTCAGGGATCCGTGCTCGGGTCCAGCCTCGGGTGCCGGAGGTTAGTCCAAAAAATGGATCTCGGGACCGATCTGCCGCAGACCCGGGCGTGCAAGGACTTGGATACAATACATGCACATGCCACAGGGGGGTCTGGGGGGCGGAGCCCCCCAGCCGCCGGAGGCCACGGTAGTGAACATCTGTTTCTTCCGGGCGTACAGATTCCGGGCTGTTCCTTCCGTGGGTACAGATTCTGCATGAGCTGGCTGCGTCCTCCAGGGGCTACACAGGGTGGGCTGCATCCCATTCCCCGATGGGACCCCAAAGGGTTTGATCCAAGACAGGTATACAGCACAGGGGGGTCTGGGGGGCGGAGCCCCCCAGACGCCGGAGGCCACGGTAGTGAGCATCTGTTCCTTGTAACCGTACGATTCTGTGAGCTGCCTGCATCCTCCCGGGGTGGTCTGTATTCCATCAATTGACCCCAAAGGGTGTTGGATATAAGACAGGCAGACGGCACAGGGGGGTCTGGGGGGCGGAGCCCCCCAGCCGCCGGAGGCCACGGTAGTGAACGTTCGTCCCTTCGCGACCTGCGTTTTCTCGGGGTTTGACAAAGAAACTGGACAGAAAAACGGTCGGGTAAGTTGCTCGCAGTCTGACCGGACATGAGTCCACTCTCATTTGCGAGGCTACCCAGCCGCCACCAGTTTTCCACCACCACCCCGGATTTTTCCCGGAAATCTTTTTTTTTCCTTAAATGTGAGGGATCGCCTCAGTTTAGACCCCCTATAATATGCTCTGCCCCAGACCAGGGCATTTTATAGGGGCGAAATCTACGCTCATTTGGGCTTAAATGTGAGGCGTTCCCCGATTTTTTGACGGACCCCCCGGCAAGCGAGTCTTGTACTGAATGGGTCACCTCCCGGTTCCTCTCTCAGGGATCCGTGCTCGGGTCCAGCCTCGGGTGCCGGAGGTTAGTCCAAAAAATGGATCTCGGGACCGATCTGCCGCAGACCCGGGCGTGCAAGGACTTGGATACAATACATGCACATGCCACAGGGGGGTCTGGGGGGCGGAGCCCCCCAGCCGCCGGAGGCCACGGTAGTGAACATCTGTTTCTTCCGGGCGTACAGATTCCGGGCTGTTCCTTCCGTGGGTACAGATTCTGCATGAGCTGGCTGCGTCCTCCAGGGGCTACACAGGGTGGGCTGCATCCCATTCCCCGATGGGACCCCAAAGGGTTTGATCCAAGACAGGTATACAGCACAGGGGGGTCTGGGGGGCGGAGCCCCCCAGACGCCGGAGGCCACGGTAGTGAGCATCTGTTCCTTGTAACCGTACGATTCTGTGAGCTGCCTGCATCCTCCCGGGGTGGTCTGTATTCCATCAATTGACCCCAAAGGGTGTTGGATATAAGACAGGCAGACGGCACAGGGGGGTCTGGGGGGCGGAGCCCCCCAGCCGCCGGAGGCCACGGTAGTGAACGTTCGTCCCTTCGCGACCTGCGTTTTCTCGGGGTTTGACAAAGAAACTGGACAGAAAAACGGTCGGGTAAGTTGCTCGCAGTCTGACCGGACATGAGTCCACTCTCATTTGCGAGGCTACCCAGCCGCCACCAGTTTTCCACCACCACCCCGGATTTTTCCCGGAAATCTTTTTTTTTCCTTAAATGTGAGGGATCGCCTCAGTTTAGACCCCCTATAATATGCTCTGCCCCAGACCAGGGCATTTTATAGGGGCGAAATCTACGCTCATTTGGGCTTAAATGTGAGGCGTTCCCCGATTTTTTGACGGACCCCCCGGCAAGCGAGTCTTGTACTGAATGGGTCACCTCCCGGTTCCTCTCTCAGGGATCCGTGCTCGGGTCCAGCCTCGGGTGCCGGAGGTTAGTCCAAAAAATGAATTTCGGGACCGATCGGACGCGCAAGGACTTGTATGCATACAGGCACAAGCCACGGGGGGTCTGGGGGGCGGAGCCCCCCAGCCGCCGGAGGCCACGGTAGTGAACATCTGTTCCTTGCAGGTGTACAGATTCTGCATGAGCTGGCTGCCTCCTCCTGAGGCTACTGAGGGTCTGATGGTCTGCATTCCATTCTCTGATGTAACCTCAAAGGTTTGGGTACAAGACAGGTATACAGCACAGGGGGGTCTGGGGGGCGGAGCCCCCCAGCCGCCGGAGGCCACGGTAGTGAACGTCCGTCCCTTCGCGGCCTGCGTTTTCTCGGGGTTTGACAAAGAAACTGGACAGAAAAACGGTCGGGTAAGTTGCTCGCAGTCTGTGGGCATGAGTCCACTCTCATCTGCGAGGCTGCCCAGCCGCCACCAGTTTTCCACCCCCCGGATTTTCCCCGGAAATCTTTTTTTTTTTAAGCACACTCGTGTGAGCGGAAAGCGCCCCACCACAGCTGCAACCAAACGTGCTCTATACACTAACCCCACCCTTCATCAGGCTCAGGGTGTGATCAGTTCAGGGTTTTGTGTGTAGAAGCGTCAACGCAACAAACAAAGGAAATTCATCAGAGCGGTTGTAGCTGTGAAGTGATAGGGCGCTTTTTCCCCTTAAATGTGAGGGATCGCCTCAGTTTAGACCCCCTATAATATGCTCTGCCCCAGACCCAGGGATAGTGGGTGACTTTCCAAATTCTGCAAAAAAGCCGGTTTTTGCCGGTTTTCCCGTTTTCCGTTTTTTGGCGCCGTTTTGGCGTTTCCTGTCCGTGTATGGGGTGAGCGGGGCACCTGCCCGCATCCCGACGTTGGTTGCTTCATAAAGCCGACGGACACCTCACACAGCACCCCACATACACCCTGTTGGAGACGTGTGAGGTGCTGTGGGAGAGCAGGTGTCCTTTGCTACAACACCATCCGGCCGTGCCTCCAGCCATGGATCTGTCTCAGGAACTGTAGGGCAACGTCAGGAGTGCCAGAAGGTGCACGCCAAGCCCTTGAGAGACCACTGCTGGACAGGGGGGCTGAAGGAGAATCCCCGGACTTCGTGCTCCAACAGCGCCGGGCGAGGCAATGTCGATCGCCAGTGGACAACGAGGAAGTCGTACAGACTTGTGTGCAGGGGTGGGGTAGTCTGCACGTACCCCGTCTTCACTCACGACCATGTCGTACTCCTGGTGTTGTGCCGTTTCCCACTTGCCATGGTGCACCAACGGTACATATGTCCACTCGACAGGCACACAGCACAGCGGGGGGTCTGGGGGGCGGAGCCCCCCAGCCGCCGGAGGCCACTGTAGCGAACATCTGGCCTTCTCCTTCGCGTTCTTGGACTCTTTGGGTCAATCGCGGTTCGTAGTGGGGCCATTATTGGTGTCCAGGTGACCTGTGTCCCCTCTAAGCAGGGTGGGCACAGTCAGGAAAAAAGTGGAATTTTCCCGAAAATTTTTATAGTTTTTTTTTTTTGAAAAACCGGTTTTGCAAACCGGTTTTTCATTAGCACCCACTGTCCCTGCCCAGACCAGCAACATAGGCAACTGCTGGTCTCGAGACCAGCTGGACCCCCCAAGCTACATGCCTGAATGTATCGACCCATAACCGAATCGGGCCAAGTGGGGGCGGGGGTGGGGGTGGGGGGCATATGACTTCCGATTCTTCTATAGCTCGGCTACGGCATCACTACAACGCAGCTGCAGCAGCTCTCTCCGCAGCTGCTCACATCTGTATCCTGCCGGAGTCGTCACGACAGAGATCACTACGGCGAGTGACGGGGGGGTAGGGGGTAAAAAGCAGAGGGAAGGGATGGGGGCTTCGCTGGCAAGTTTTTGAAGGAATGCGATGTATTTCTGGCAAAAGGCTCCGGTGACGTTCACCTCTACAGATGAGGACCCAGGGCACACCACAAGCGGTACCCCCCTGAACTCTGACTGGTAGCGAGGGCCCCCTGTTGTTTTGTCAAAAAAATCCGGTCAAAGCAAAACCAACTCCCGCAGCGTGATGAGGAGGCCGGAATTATCCAAAGCAGTTGCCTGCTATCCTTTTGCTGACAGGAGACCCTGCCGCAGTTCAAAAAACGCACCACTTTCGGCAACCCCCGCGAAGCTCCCTCACAATTCGGAATTGGTTGTTTCACGGTATAAAGGCAAATGATGGGGGGGTGAGGTTGGGTGGGGGGTGGGGGAACAAAGGGACATATTCAGGGGATTTTCAAGGGCGGTTGGTGCTAACACAACAAACAACCCTGGAGCACGGCGATGGGTGGTGAGGGAGGGAGGGAGGGAGAGAGAAAGAGGTGGGCGGGGTGGCCAAGGCAGTGGGTGTGATTGCATGTGTGCCCCATCACCTGTGCGGTGCCTTTTTGACAGCTCAGCCCGCAGGACAAAGACACTTCAGCGGAGAGAGAGAGAGAGGGGGGGGGGGAGGGAGGGAGGGAGGGTGAGGTCTTTCCTTCGACAATGCAAAGGCAGAGTGCAGTGCCCCGAAGAAAAACACGCAGGAGCAATTCGTGATTCCCTCCTTTCTTTTCCTTTTATTGCCCGTTGGGCCGGACACAATGCGAACACGACATAGATAGCGAACACAGACAGAAAAAGGAAATCAGGGGTCGGGGCGGGGCTTTGTCGAGAATCACTGCTGCTGCATTTTGTATAAATTTTGGGTGACACACTGAACACATCCGGCTTTCGGCGCAGAGTGAAGGGGAAAGCGCCCTATCACTTCACAGCTACAACCGCTCTGATGAATTTCCTTTGTTTGTTGCGTTGACGCTTCTACACACAAAACCCTGAACTGATCACACCCTGAGCCTGATGAAGGGTGGGGTTAGTGTATAGAGCACGTTTGGTTGCAGCTGTGGTGGGGCGCTTTCCGCTCACACGAGTGTGCTTTAAAAAAAACCAATAAGCTCCCTCCCCCCCAGGGAAAGGGGGTTGGGAGGTGACATTCAACGCTCGGGAACCCACACACAGGCAGACTCTGACACTAGATGAGAAAGGCATTTTCATGAGCCCGAAATTTACATAGTGCCGCTCATGCACGACATGAGGCTGGCGGTTATGCGTTTAATTATGTAAAAACACCTTCTCAGGCAATGACGGGGGCTACGCCGTGCAGACGGGAAAGCGGGAGAGAGAGGAAGAAGAAGTAGTGATCTGCCCCCCCCCCCTCCCCTCCCCTCAAAACAATATTGGCGTGGCAAAAACTGACATGTCTTTGACACGCCTCTTCTTTTTTTGGGTGACACAAAAGGCGAACCGCCGCGACCACCACCACCGCCACTCTTTGTTCAAACAATGTTTCAAACAACTCAATCCCACGTTGCATCGGGATGGTGGCGGGCACGGCAGCACGCCTAAGGCCACGGGTCCCCCCTCCGGTGCCCTTAGGGGCAGCCGTCGGAGGTCCTGCCAAGCAAACCTGGCAGGATTCACTGGATTTCGGGTGCAGCACATGAGATGGATTGGGGGGAGGAGAGGTGGGGGGTGGGTGGGGTCACGCAGCTAGGGTCGAGAACACACTGCCCATGCCTGCAGGCAAGCGGGTGGGGGGGGGGGGGGGGGATACGGCGGTGCAGGCAGGCAGGGCAGGCAGGCACGCCGGCATGCTGCGGCTGTGTCAGAGCCCGTTGCATCCCGGCGGGCCAGGTGTTGGATTACCATCTATCGGTTGCAGGAGCCCCAGCTCCCACACCTTCTCTGGCATATAGCATCAACTCCTGCGTGCGTGGTCTGGGGGTGGGGCGGGCGGGGGGGGGGGCACACGACACGGTATCCGGGACCTGGCTGTCGGCAGACTAGTCCTGGCGGGTCGCGATCCGATGCGCCGGATTGGAGGAGTCATGCAGTCCGGGAGTGGGCTGCCGCGTCGTGTTGTGATGCGGAGAACAGAAACGGAGAAACGGTGTGGGGGGGGTAGGGGGTGGGGGGGGTGGTGCAAAGAAAGAAGAGCAGCGCTGCATGGGGGTGGCGGTGTTTCGGCTCACAGCATGGGCGGGGTTGCGTCCTTCTGGCACAGGTAGGTGCAGGCACCGCAGAAGTTGGGGACGCACCGGTAGCCCTCGTCGCACTTGCCGATAGCAGGAACGTCGGGTGAGAAGGGCTCGCAGACAGGGCCCGGGCAGGGTGGCGGGAAGGGTGCGTAGACACACTGGCACATGGATGCGCTGTAGCAGCGGCCTGTGGGGCAGTTCTTTGCAGGGGTGTACTTCGTGCACGTGGCGTCCACAGGCTTCTTGCAGACACCGGGACCCGCACATTCCTTGTCAGCGCACACGCACTCGAGATCCGTCTCGCAGAACTCCTGTGTGCACTCCAGGTTGGACCCACCACACTGACCGTCGACCGGAGAGCGCTTCACGCACACCTTGCTCTTGGAACACTGGTTCTTGGTCTCCCCAAGCAGCGGCTTGCACCACTCACCCGACTGGCAGTCAGTGTTGTACGTGCAAGGTGTCAGAGGTGCCGGTGTGGGTGCAGGGGCATCTGTGGCAGGGAGCTTCTCGCACAGGTAGGCGCAGGCACCGCAGATGTTGGGGACACACTGGTAGCCCTCGTCGCACTTGCCGACAGGAGGGATGTCGGGCGAGAAGGACTGGCAGACAGGGCCCGGGCAGGGTGGCGGGAAGGGTGCGTAGACACACTGGCACATGGATGCGCTGTAGCAGCGGCCTGTGGGGCAGTTCTTTGCAGGGGTGTACTTCGTGCACGTGGCATCCACAGGCTTCTTGCAGACACCGGGACCCTCGCAGTCCTTGTTTGCGCACACGCACTCGAGATCCGTCTCGCAGAACTCCTGTGTGCACTCCAGCAGGCCAGAACCACCACACTGACCGTCGACCGGAGAGCGCTTCACGCACACCTTGCTCTTGGAACACTGGTTGTTCGTCTCCCCAAGCAGCGGCTTGCACCACTCACCCGACTGGCAGTCAGTGTTGTACGTGCAAGGTGTCAGAGGTGCCGGTGTGGGTGCAGGAGCGTCTGTGGCAGGAAGCTTCTCGCACAGGTAGGCGCAGGCGCCGCAGATGTTGGGGACACACTGGTAGCCCTCGTCGCACTTGCCGACAGGAGGGATGTCGGGCGAGAAGGACTGGCAGACAGGGCCCGGGCAGGGTGGCGGGAAGGGCGCGTAGACACACTGGCACAGGGATGCGCTGTAGCAGCGGCCTGTAGGGCAGTTCTTTGCAGGGGTGTACTTCGTGCACGTGGCATCCACAGGCTTCTTGCAGACACCAGGGCCCTCGCAGTCCTTGTCAGCGCACACGCACTCAAGACCCGTCTCGCAGAACTCCTGTGTGCACTCCAGGTTGGACCCACCACACTGACCGTCGACCGGAGAGCGCTTCACGCACACCTTGCTCTTGGAACACTGGTTCTTCGTCTCCCCAAGCAGCGGCTTGCACCACTCGCCCGACTGGCAGTCAGTGTTGTACGTGCAAGGTGTCAGAGGTGCCGGTGTGGGTGCAGGGGCGTCTGTGGCAGGAAGCTTCTCGCACAGGTAGGCGCAGGCACCGCAGATGTTGGGGACACACTGGTAGCCCTCGTCGCACTTGCCGACAGGAGGGATGTCGGGCGAAAAGGACTCGCAGACAGGGCCCGGGCAGGGTGGCGGGAAGGGTGCGTAGACACACTGGCACATGGATGCGCTGTAGCAGCGGCCTGTGGGGCAGTTCTTTGCAGGGGTGTACTTCGTGCACGTGGCATCCACAGGCTTCTTGCAGACACCGGGACCCGCAAATTCCTTGTCAGCGCACACGCACTCGAGATCCGTCTCGCAGAACTCCTGTGTGCACTCCAGGTTGGACCCACCACACTGACCGTCGACTGGAGAGCGCTTCACGCACACCTTGCTCTTGGAACACTGGTTCCTGTTCTCCCCAAGCAGTGGCTTGCACCACTCACCCGACTGGCAGTCAGTGTTGTACGTGCAAGGTGTCAGAGGTGCCGGTGTGGGTGCAGGGGCGTCTGTGGCAGGAAGCTTCTCGCACAGGTAGGCGCAGGCGCCGCAGATGTTGGGGACGCACCGGTAGCCCTCGCCACACTTGTCCACAGGGGGAATCTCGAGCGAGAAGGACTCGCAGACAGGGCCCGGGCAGGGCGGCAGGTAGGGCGCGTAGACACACTGGCACCTGGATGCGCTGTAGCAGCGGCCGATGGGACAGTTCTTTGCAGGGGTGTACTTCGTGCACGTGGCATCCACAGGCTTCTTGCAGACACCAGGGCCCTCGCAGTCCTTGTCAGCGCACACGCACTCGAGATCCGTCTCGCACAACTCCTGTGTGCACTCCAGCACGCTGGACCCACCACACTGACCGTCGACCGGAGAGCGCTTCACGCACACCTTGCTCTTGGAACACTGGTTCTTGGTCTCCCCAAGCAGCGGCTTGCACCACTCGCCCGACTGGCAGTCAGTGTTGTACGTGCAAGGTGTCAGAGGTGCCGGTGTGGGTGCAGGAGCGTCTGTGGCAGGAAGCTTCTCGCACAGGTAGGCGCAGGCACCACACATGTTGGGGACACACTGGTAGCCCTCGTCGCACTTGCCGACAGGAGGGATGTCGGGCGAGAAGGACCCACAGACAGGGCCCGGGCAGGACGGCAGGTAGGGCGCGTAGACACACTGGCACATGGATGCGCTGTAGCAGCGGCCTGTGGGGCAGTTCTTTGCAGGGGTGTACTTCGTGCACGTGGCATCCACAGGCTTCTTGCAGACACCAGGGCCCTCGCAGTCCTTGTTTGCGCACACGCACTCGAGATCCGTCTCGCAGAACTCCTGTGTGCACTCCAGCAGGCCAGACCCACCACACTGACCGTCGACCGGAGAGCGCTTCACGCACACCTTGCTCTTGGAACACTGGTTCTTGGTCTCCCCAAGCAGCGGCTTGCACCACTCGCCCGACTGGCAGTCAGTGTTGTACGTGCAAGGTGTCAGAGGTGCCGGTGTGGGTGCAGGGGCGTCTGTGGCAGGAAGCTTCCCGCACAGGTAGGCGCAGGCGCCGCAGATGTTGGGGACGCACCGGTAGCCCTCGCCACACTTGTCCACAGGGGGAATCTCGAGCGAGAAGGACTCGCAGACAGGGCCCGGGCAGGGCGGCAGGTAGGGCGCGTAGACACACTGGCACCTGGATGCGCTGTAGCAGCGGCCGATGGGACAGTTCTTTGCAGGGGTGTACTTCGTGCACGTGGCATCCACAGGCTTCTTGCAGACACCAGGGCCCTCGCAGTCCTTGTCAGCGCACACGCACTCGAGATCCGTCTCGCAGAACTCCTGTGTGCACTCCAGCACGCTGGACCCACCACACTGACCGTCGACCGGAGAGCGCTTCACGCACACCTTGCTCTTGGAACACTGGTTCTTGGTCTCCCCAAGCAGCGGCTTGCACCACTCGCCCGACTGGCAGTCAGTGTTGTACGTGCAAGGTGTCAGAGGTGCCGGTGTGGGTGCAGGGGCGTCTGTGGCAGGAAGCTTCTCGCACAGGTAGGCGCAGGCGCCGCAGATGTTGGGGACGCACCGGTAGCCCTCGCCACACTTGTCCACAGGGGGAATCTCGAGCGAGAAGGACTCGCAGACAGGGCCCGGGCAGGGCGGCAGGTAGGGCGCGTAGACACACTGGCACCTGGATGCGCTGTAGCAGCGGCCGATGGGACAGTTCTTTGCAGGGGTGTACTTCGTGCACGTGGCATCCACAGGCTTCTTGCAGACACCAGGGCCCTCGCAGTCCTTGTCAGCGCACACGCACTCGAGATCCGTCTCGCAGAACTCCTGTGTGCACTCCAGCACGCTGGACCCACCACACTGACCGTCGACCGGAGAGCGCTTCACGCACACCTTGCTCTTGGAACACTGGTTCTTGGTCTCCCCAAGCAGCGGCTTGCACCACTCGCCCGACTGGCAGTCAGTGTTGTACGTGCAAGGTGTCAGAGGTGCCGGTGTGGGTGCAGGAGCGTCTGTGGCAGGAAGCTTCTCGCACAGGTAGGCGCAGGCACCACACATGTTGGGGACACACTGGTAGCCCTCGTCGCACTTGCCGACAGGAGGGATGTCGGGCGAGAAGGACCCACAGACAGGGCCCGGGCAGGACGGCAGGTAGGGCGCGTAGACACACTGGCACATGGATGCGCTGTAGCAGCGGCCTGTGGGGCAGTTCTTTGCAGGGGTGTACTTCGTGCACGTGGCATCCACAGGCTTCTTGCAGACACCAGGGCCCTCGCAGTCCTTGTTTGCGCACACGCACTCGAGATCCGTCTCGCAGAACTCCTGTGTGCACTCCAGCAGGCCAGACCCACCACACTGACCGTCGACCGGAGAGCGCTTCACGCACACCTTGCTCTTGGAACACTGGTTCTTGGTCTCCCCAAGCAGCGGCTTGCACCACTCGCCCGACTGGCAGTCAGTGTTGTACGTGCAAGGTGTCAGAGGTGCCGGTGTGGGTGCAGGGGCGTCTGTTGCAGGGCGTGGCAGGCAAATCGAGATGCGCCACCTCGGGAAGGCACGGCAGTAGTAATCCTCAGGGCACCCCGCGTCGTCGACACACCTGCCGTAGGGGCGCAGCCCTGCCACGGCGGCGGCAATGAACATCAGCATCATTGTGTTGCGGCTGCTGTGGAGGTGCGGTGATATCAAAGCAACACCCACACAAACAGACCCTGCTGCGCCAGACAGTTGCAAAGCGCAGAGTTGGGATTGGGGGCGCTTCGCTCGGCGGTGCCGGGGCCCGATTCACAGTACGTCGACGCCCGCACACAGGAAATAAATGTATCGACCCATCACCGAATCGGGCCAAGTGGGGGCGGGGGTGGAGGTGGGGGGCATATGACTTCCGATTCTTCTATAGCTCGGCTACGGCATCACTACAACGCAGCTGCAGCAGCTCTCTCCGCAGCTGCTCACATCTGTATCCTGCCGGAGTCGTCACGACAGAGATCACTACGGCGAGTGACGGGGGGTGGGGGGTAAAAAGCAGAGGGAAGGGATGGGGGCTTCGCTGGCAAGTTTTTGAAGGAATGCGATGTATTTCTGGCAAAAGGCTCAGGTGACGTTCACCTCTACAGATGAGGACCCAGGGCACACCACAAGCGGTACCCCCGGGTAGTTCGGGAGACATGTCAACCCCCTTTCGGGCAGTGGTGGCTGCGTACGCGTACGCAGCGTAATTTTCAGAAAGTGCGCCGTACGGCGTACGCGTACGGCAGTCTATGGAGCACAGGGACGGCCATGGCCACACACCAAATCCGACCGTCGAACTCAGGTGTACCAGGGGTAGCCTTCGAGCCTTCCAGTCGGAAGTGGTCCCTTTTGCAGGATGTTTGCGGGTGTACTTGCAGGTGTTGCGAGTTATTCGCAACGTGCGCGGCAAAAAACCATCTGTGAAAGGCAGGAACAAAGGCCAGGGCCCAGCCACCCGCTGGGTGGCCTGCTGTGTGCTGAGAGACCTGGAATACCAGCCGTACGCAAATTCTGCGTACGCGTACGCAGCGCGATTTTCAGAAAGTGCGGACGGCACACGCGTACGCGTACGCATACCGTGCGGCCGTACGCTGCCACCACTGCTTTAGGGAGGGGTGGAAATATACCAAAAAGAAGATCAGTCTGTGGGGGGCCTTGCTACCAGGTGTGACTGAGTGAGGGCAAGTGAGCCACGGCGCACTTCCCCTCACTGACTGACGAGCTCTGACGAGCTCTGACTGGTAGCGAGGGCCCCCTGTTGTTTTGTTCTCAAAAAATCCGGTCAAAACGAAAGCAACTCCCGCAGCGTGATGAGGAGACTGGACTTCTCCAAAGCAGTTGCCTACTATCTTCTTGACACTGACAGGAGACCCTGTCGCAGTTACAAACGTACCACTTTCGGCAACCCCCGCGAAGCTCCCTCACAATTCGGAATTGGTTGTTTCACGGTATAAAGGCAAATGATGGGGCGCTGAGGTAGGGCGGGGGGTGGGGGAATAAAGGGACATATTCAGGGGATTTTCAAGGGCGGTTGGTGCTAACACAACAAACAGCCCTGGAGCACGGCAATGGGTGGTGAGGGAGGGACTGAGGGAGGGAGGGAGAAAGGTGGGCGGAATGGCCAAGGCAGTGGGTGTGATTGCATGTGTGCCCCATCACCTGTGCGGTGCCTTTTTGACAGCTCAGCCCGCAGGACAAAGACACTTCAGCGGAGAGAGAGAGAGAGAGAGAGAGAGGGGGGGGGGGAGGGAGGGGGGGTGAGGTCTTTCCTTCGACAATGCATAGGCAGAGTGCAGTGCCCCGAAGAAAAACACGCAGGAGCAATTCGTGATTCCCTCCTTTCTTTTCCTTTTATTGCCCGTTGGGCCGGACACAATGCGAACACGACATAGACAGCGAACACAGACAGAAAAAGGAAATCGGGGGGTGAAGGGGGGGTTTGTCGAGAATCACTGCTGCTGCACTTTGTAAAAAACATGGGCGACACACTGAACACATCCGGATTTCGGCGCAGACTGAAGGGGAAGAAAACCAATAAGCTCCCTCCCCCCCAGGGAAAGGGGGAAACGGTGTGGGGGGGGTAGGGGGTGGGGGGGTGGTGCAAAGAAAGGAGAGCAGCGCTGCATGGGGGTGGCGGTGGTTCGGCTCACAGCATGGGCGGGGTTGCGTCCTTCTGGCACAGGTAGGTGCAGGCGCCGCAGAAGTTGGGGACGCACTGGTAGCCCTCGTCGCACTTGCCGATAGCAGGAACGCCTGGCGAGAAGGGCTCGCAGACAGGGCCCGGGCAGGGTGGCGGGAAGGGTGCGTAGACACACTGGCACATGGATGCGCTGTAGCAGCGGCCTGTGGGGCAGTTCTTTGCAGGGGTGTACTTCGTGCACGTGGCGTCCACAGGCTTCTTGCAGACACCGGGACCCGCACATTCCTTGTCACCGCACACGCACTCGAGATCCGTCTCGCAGAACTCCTGTGTGCACTCCAGCACGCTGGACCCACCACACTGACCGTCGACCGGAGAGCGCTTCACGCACACCTTGCTCTTGGAACACTGGTTCTTGGTCTCCCCAAGCAGCGGCTTGCACCACTCACCCGACTGGCAGTCAGTGTTGTACGTGCAAGGTGTCAGAGGTGCCGGTGTGGGTGCAGGGGCATCTGTGGCAGGAAGCTTCTCGCACAGGTAGGCGCAGGCGCCGCAGATGTTGGGGACACACTGGTAGCCCTCGTCGCACTTGCCGACAGGAGGGATGTCGGGCGAAAAGGACTCGCAGACAGGGCCCGGGCAGGGTGGCGGGAAGGGCGCGTAGACACACTGGCACATGGATGCGCTGTAGCAGCGGCCTGTGGGGCAGTTCTTTGCAGGGGTGTACTTCGTGCACGTGACATCCACAGGCTTCTTGCAGACACCGGGACCCTCGCAGTCCTTGTCAGCGCACACGCACTCGAGACCCGTATCGCCGAACTCCTGTGTGCACTCCAGCAGGCCAGAACCACCACACTGACCGTCGACCGGAGAGCGCTTCACGCACACCTTGCTCTTGGAACACTGGTTGTTCGTCTCCCCAAGCAGCGGCTTGCACCACTCACCCGACTGGCAGTCAGTGTTGTACGTGCAAGGTGTCAGAGGTGCCGGTGTGGGTGCAGGGGCGTCTGTGGCAGGGAGCTTCTCGCACAGGTAGGCGCAGGCGCCGCAGATGTTGGGGACACACTGGTAGCCCTCGTCGCACTTGCCGACAGAAGGGATGTCGGGCGAAAAGGACTGGCAGACAGGGCCCGGGCAGGGTGGCGGGAAGGGCGCGTAGACACACTGGCACATGGATGCGCTGTAGCAGCGGCCTGTGGGGCAGTTCTTTGCAGGGGTGTACTTCGTGCACGTGGCATCCACAGGCTTCTTGCAGACACCAGGGCCCGCACATTCCTTGTCAGCGCACACGCACTCAAGACCCGTCTCGCAGAACTCCTGTGTGCACTCCAGCACGCTGGACCCACCACACTGACCGTCGACCGGAGAGCGCTTCACGCACACCTTGCTCTTGGAACACTGGTTCTTGGTCTCCCCAAGCAGCGGCTTGCACCACTCGCCCGACTGGCAGTCAGTGTTGTACGTGCAAGGTGTCAGAGGTGCCGGTGTGGGTGCAGGGGCGTCTGTGGCAGGAAGCTTCTCGCACAGGTAGGCGCAGGCGCCGCAGATGTTGGGGACACACTGGTAGCCCTCGTCGCACTTGCCGACAGGAGGGATGTCGGGCGAAAAAGACTCGCAGACAGGGCCCGGGCAGGGTGGCGGGAAGGGCGCGTAGACACACTGGCACATGGATGCGCTGTAGCAGCGGCCTGTGGGGCAGTTCTTTGCAGGGGTGTACTTCGTGCACGTGACATCCACAGGCTTCTTGCAGACACCGGGACCCTCGCAGTCCTTGTCAGCGCACACGCACTCGAGACCCGTCTCGCAGAACTCCTGTGTGCACTCCAGGTTGGACCCACCACACTGACCGTCGACCGGAGAGCGCTTCACGCACACCTTGCTCTTGGAACACTGGTTCTTGGTCTCCCCAAGCAGCGGCTTGCACCACTCACCCGACTGGCAGTCAGTGTTGTACGTGCAAGGTGTCAGAGGTGCCGGTGTGGGTGCAGGGGCCTCTGTGGCAGGAAGCTTCTCGCACAGGTAGGCGCAGGCACCGCAGATGTTGGGGACGCACCGGTAGCCCTCGCCACACTTGTCCACAGGGGGAATCTCGAGCGAGAAGGACTCGCAGACAGGGCCCGGGCAGGGCGGCAGGTAGGGCGCGTAGACACACTGGCACCTGGATGCGCTGTAGCAGCGGCCTGTGGGGCAGTTCTTTGCAGGAGTGTACTTCGTGCACGTGGCATCCACAGGCTTCTTGCAGACACCGGGACCCTCGCAGTCCTTGTTTGCGCACACGCACTCGAGATCCGTCTCGCAGAACTCCTGTGTGCACTCCAGCAGGCCAGAACCACCACACTGACCGTCGACCGGAGAGCGCTTCACGCACACCTTGCTCTTGGAACACTGGTTCTTGTTCTCCCCAAGCAGCGGCTTGCACCACTCACCCGACTGGCAGTCAGTGTTGTACGTGCAAGGTGTCAGAGGTGCCGGTGTGGGTGCAGGAGCGTCTGTTGCAGGGCGTGGCAGGCAAATCGCCATGCGCCACCTTGGGAAGGCACGGCAGTAGTAATCCTCAGGGCACCCCGCGTCGTCGACACACCTGCCGTAGGGGCGCAGCCCTGCCACGGCGGCGGCAATGAACATCAGCATCATTGTGTTGCGGGTGCTGTGGAGGTGCGGTGATATCAAAGCAACACCCACACAAACAGACCCTGCTGCGCCAGACAGTTGCAAAGCGCAGAGTTGGGATTGGGGGCGCTTCGCTCGGCGGTGCGAGGGCCCGATTCACAGTACGTCGACACCCGCACACAGGAAATGAATGTATCGACCCATCACCGAATCGGGCCAAGAGGGGGCGGGGGTGGGGGTGGGGGGCATGTGACTTCCGATCCTTCTAGAGCTCGGCTACGGCATCACTACAACGCAGCTGCAGCAGCTCTCTCCGCAGCTGCTCACATCTGTATCCTGCCGGAGTCGTCACGACAGAGATCACTACGGCGAGTGACGGAGGGGTAGGGGGTAAAAAGCAGAGGGAAGGGATGGGGGCTTCGCTGGCAAGTTTTTGAAGGAATGCGATGTATTTCTGGCAAAAGGCTCCGGTAACGTTCACCTCTACAGATGAGGACCCAGGGCACACCACAAGCGGTACCCCCGGGTAGTTCGGGAGACATGTCAACCCCCTTTCAGGCAGTGGTGGCTGCGTCCGCGTACGCAGCGTGATTTTCAGAAAGTGCGCCGTACGGCGTACGCGTATGCGTACGCGTACTGCGCTGCGTACGGCAGTCTATGGAGCACAGGGACGGCCATGGCCACACACCAAATCCGACCGTCGAACTCAGGTGTACCAGGGGTAGCCTTCGAGCCTTCCAGTCGGAAGTGGTACCTTTTGCAGGATGTTTGCGGGTGTACTTGCAGGTGCTGCGAGTTATTCGCCACGTGCGCGGCAAAAAACCAGCTGTGAAAGGCAGGAACAAAGGCCAGGGCCCAGCCACCCGCTGGGTGGCCTGCTGTGTGCTGAGAGACCTGGAATACCAGCCGTACGCAAATTCTGCGTACGCGTACGCAGCGCCATTTTCAGAAAGTGCGGACGGCACACGCGTACGCGTACGCGTACGCGTACCGTGCGGCCGTACGCTGCCACCACTGCTTTAGGGAGGGGTGGAAATATACCAAAAAGAAGATCAGTCTGTGGGGGGCCTTGCTACCAGGTGTGACTGAGTGAGGGCAAGTGAGCCACGGCCCACTTCCCCTCACTGACTGACGAGCTGTGACGAGCTCTGACTGGTAGCGAGGGCCCCCTGTTGTTTTGTTCTCAAAAAATCCGGTCAAAACAAAAGCAACTCCCGCAGCGTGATGAGGAGGCTGGACTTCTCCAAAGCAGTTGCCTACTATCTTCTTGACACTGACAGGAGACCCTGTCGCAGTTAAAAACGCACCACTTTCGGCAACCCCCGCGAAGCTCCCTCACAATTCGGAATTGGTTGTTTCACGGTATAAAGGCAAATGATGGGGCGCTGAGGTAGGGCGGGGGGTGGGGGAATAAAGGGACATATTCAGGGGATTTTCAAGGGCGGTTGGTGCTAACACAACAAACATCCCTGGAGCACGGCAATGGGTGGTGAGGGAGGGAGGGAGGGAGGGAGAAAGGTGGGCGGAATGGCCAAGGCAGTGGGTGTGATTGCATGTGTGCCCCATCACCTGTGCGGTGCCTTTTTGACAGCTCAGCCCGCAGGACAAAGACACTTCAGCGGAGAGAGAGAGAGAGAGAGAGGGGGGGGGGGGGAGGGAGGGGGGGTGAGGTCTTTCCTTCGACAATGCAAAGGCAGAGTGCAGTGCCCCGAAGAAAAACACGCAGGAGCAATTCGTGATTCCCTCCTTTCTTTTCCTTTTATTGCCCGTTGGGCCGGACACAATGCGAACACGACATAGATAGCGAACACAGACAGAAAAAGGAAATCGGGGGGTGAAGGGGGGGTTTGTCGAGAATCACTGCTGCTGCACTTTGTAAAAAACATGGGCGACACACTGAACACATCCGGATTTCGGCGCAGACTGAAGGGGAAGAAAACCAATAAGCTCCCTCCCCCCCAGGGAAAGGGGGAAACGGTGTGGGGGGGGGGGGTAGGGGGTGGGGGGGTGGTGCAAAGAAAGGAGAGCAGCGCTGCATGCGGGGTGGCGGTGGTTCGGCTCACAGCATGGGCGGGGTTGCGTCCTTCTGGCACAGGTAGGTGCAGGCGCCGCAGAAGTTGGGGACGCACTGGTAGCCCTCGTCGCACTTGCCGATAGCAGGAACGTCGGGCGAGAAGGACTGGCAGACAGGGCCCGGGCAGGGTGGCGGGAAGGGTGCGTAGACACACTGGCACCTGGATGCGCTGTAGCAGCGGCCTGTGGGGCAGTTCTTTGCAGGGGTGTACTTCGTGCACGTGGCGTCCACAGGCTTCTTGCAGACACCGGGTCCCGCACATTCCTTGTCAGCGCACACGCACTCGAGATCCGTCTCGCAGAACTCCTGTGTGCACTCCAGCACGCTGGACCCACCACACTGACCGTCGACCGGAGAGCGCTTCACGCACACCTTGCTCTTGGAACACTGGTTCTTGGTCTCCCCAAGCAGCGGCTTGCACCACTCACCCGACTGGCAGTCAGTGTTGTACGTGCAAGGTGTCAGAGGTGCCGGTGTGGGTGCAGGGGCGTCTGTGGCAGGAAGCTTCTCGCACAGGTAGGCGCAGGCACCACACATGTTGGGGACACACTGGTAGCCCTCGTCGCACTTGCCGACAGGAGGGATGTCGGGCGAGAAGGACCCACAGACAGGGCCCGGGCAGGACGGCAGGTAGGGCGCGTAGACACACTGGCACAGGGATGCGCTGTAGCAGCGGCCTGTGGGGCAGTTCTTTGCAGGGGTGTACTTCGTGCACGTGGCATCCACAGGCTTCTTGCAGACACCGGGACCCTCGCAGTCCTTGTTTGCGCACACGCACTCGAGATCCGTCTCGCAGAACTCCTGTGTGCACTCCAGCAGGCCAGAACCACCACACTGACCGTCGACCGGAGAGCGCTTCACGCACACCTTGCTCTTGGAACACTGGTTCTTGTTCTCCCCAAGCAGCGGCTTGCACCACTCACCCGACTGGCAGTCAGTGTTGTACGTGCAAGGTGTCAGAGGTGCCGGTGTGGGTGCAGGGGCGTCTGTGGCAGGAAGCTTCTCGCACAGGTAGGCGCAGGCACCACACATGTTGGGGACACACTGGTAGCCCTCGTCGCACTTGCCGACAGGAGGGATGTCGGGCGAGAAGGACCCACAGACAGGGCCCGGGCAGGACGGCAGGTAGGGCGCGTAGACACACTGGCACATGGATGCGCTGTAGCAGCGGCCTGTGGGGCAGTTCTTTGCAGGGGTGTACTTCGTGCACGTGGCATCCACAGGCTTCTTGCAGACACCGGGACCCTCGCAGTCCTTGTTTGCGCACACGCACTCGAGATCCGTCTCGCAGAACTCCTGTGTGCACTCCAGCAGGCCAGAACCACCACACTGACCGTCGACCGGAGAGCGCTTCACGCACACCTTGCTCTTGGAACACTGGTTCTTGTTCTCCCCAAGCAGCGGCTTGCACCACTCACCCGACTGGCAGTCAGTGTTGTACGTGCAAGGTGTCAGAGGTGCCGGTGTGGGTGCAGGAGCGTCTGTTGCAGGGCGTGGCAGGCAAATCGCCATGCGCCACCTTGGGAAGGCACGGCAGTAGTAATCCTCAGGGCACCCCGCGTCGTCGACACACCTGCCGTAGGGGCGCAGCCCTGCCACGGCGGCGGCAATGAACATCAGCATCATTGTGTTGCGGCTGCTGTGGAGGTGCGGTGATATCAAAGCAACACCCACACAAACAGACCCTGCTGCGCCAGACAGTTGCATGTCACCCGTGGCCGACTTGGCGGCTCGAGGTCTCTCCTCAGATTCCCACAATCCGATCGCCAGACTCTGGCACACCTGGCACACCTCACAAGCTAAGTCAGGGGGGGTCGGGTGGGTGGGCCTTCCTCACTCACCAAGGCACGACTACTCTCCACTATCGATGCCAAAGCCACCCAACGCTGAGACAACAACTTCCTTTTTGGGGATTTTTCGACACCCTCCAGAATTGGGCGAGAGGTTGCACTTGTCAGATCTCGCAGACCCACACCCACATTCACACAGGCAAGAGAGTGTGCGTGTGTTTGCGCGTGCTGCGAAGCTGCTGACGCACAAACCACCCCGGCTGATGGAGACAGAGAGATAGGGTGCAGCCATTCTCTCACCGGGGGGGGCCTTCACACTTTACTTGCTCAAATGTGACAAAAACCGATCTGCACCCCCCTCGCGGAGACTCCCCGCAGATCGAAACTGCTTGGCCTGGGGACACAAGAATGACCCAGAAGTGCATGCAGAGTTGCACGTTGCAAAGCGCTGCCTGCCTCTCTCTATTCCTTCGGCGTGCCCACTCCCCCAACCAGCCCCTCCCCCGGCACAGCACAACAGCACCATCGCACCATAGCACACACTCCACGGCCAAGATAGAATAGAAAGATCGCTTTGCAGGCCACACAACAGGGCTAGAAGGGGGGGGCGGTGTGGATGTGGGGGATAAAGGCAGACAGACAGACACACGGTTGACCCCCCAGGCAGGGTTGGGAGGGACAGTTGGGGCGGGGGGGACACCCACCCACCCGCCCACCCACCTACCCCTCCCCGCCTTACTGCAACAAACCCCCCAAAAGGAAAAGGGTGAGGGTCGGAACCCCCTCCCCCCCCCGTGGACTACTCGTCGTAGTCTTGGGAGGAGTAGAACTTCTTCCCCGCCAGCTCCAATATCTGCTGGTCCTTCCGGCCCTCGGCGTTCTCCATGATTCCCTCGCGCGTGCAGACGTTGCCCGCAACCTCCTCCCCGCCGAGCACCCACACCTCCACCTCGCGGATCTCGAAGTCCGGCTTGTGCGCCAGGCATGGGTTGTTGAAAGTCATGCACTTCCCATTCGCCCCGCGGAACTTCCCCGAGTCGAGGAAACTGTCGAGCTGCACGCCAAACAGCCCAGGCTGTGGTGTGGGGTGTGGGGTGTAGGTGGCTGTGTTTATTGCACTCCTAGGTCTAGCCACCACGATTTGACCGGAGTGTTTGGTGTTGTTGTGGCTAAAAGAAATCCACGAATATGGTGGGCGCTTGGGGAAATCAGGCAGGGCAGGCCCGGAAGACAAGAAACCCACCCTCAGGCGACTTTTTGACAGAAGAAGTCTCTGCAACCCTCTCTATGCATACCAATCCACCCAGAGCAAGCCCGTTGAGGTCCTGCTCAGGCCACGACGTCTGGAGATACATAAAATTTTCGTTGATCCGCGTCGGGCGGTATATCGCCTGGTCCGGCTGCACCGCAATCAGCGCGCAGTCACCCGTCCCGAAGAAGTTTGTGTCAGCCGTAGATTTCTTCGGCTCATACTTTCTCCCGAGCCGCCTCTCGCGTGCGGCGTTCGCCTTCTCCTTGACGTACTCCTCCTCCAGGTCGGAAGGGTCCTTCCATTTGTCGCCGCAGAAGATCCCGAAAATATGCCCCCCATCGTCCTTCACGAGGATCAGCGTGTTCTTCATGTTGCGGATGCTGTGCACCAGCTTCGTGAAGCTCTTCCCATCCCGATGCGACAGGTACACCGCAGACCACATCGTCGCACGCGGCACCAGCGGCACGATGGTGTTGAGGAACAGCAGATCCCCCATGTTCATGATGGTCGTGCTCCCGCCAATCATCTTTGGCTTCGGACGCGTGACAGGTGCCTCTGCGGGTGGGGCGGGGGCAGCATCCTCCGGCTCCGGCTCCTTGTCCTTAGACCCGCCCAGGCCCATTGTACGAGGGTGGAATGGGTGGGTGTCGGGTGCAGGGACGAACGGCTGCAAAAGCGTCTGTTCCGCAATACAGAGAAATCCGCACGTGGGAGAGAGAGAGGGAGCACCGAACAAGGTGCTGTAGCAACCTCCCCTCTGGTGTACCCTGCGGGTGTCTCACAGCCCCGGGTGTGTGTGTGGTGCGGTGGCAGCCCCTTGCTGAGGAGTGCAGGGGTGTGTTGCCTGGTGGTGGTGGTGGCGGTGGGAAAACAAAGATGCAACAACCACCCAGGGTATAAAACCTGATGAAGGTGGTGCTGTGTGAGTGTGCTCTGCCTCTCTCTCCGCTGCAAATTCCCGTGTAAACTCAGATGGTGGTGGTGGTGTTGTGGTGTTTCATCTCCGTGCCTTGCAACCCCGGTGGGGTTGGGGTCTGCTGATGGCACCAGGGTGGTGCCCTACACAACCAGACAAAGGCAGTGCTGGTGGTCCCCTGTGAGAGATCTAACAAATGAGCTGGGGTGGTGGCTAAGGGGTATCGGAAGAGCGGCAGAGTTGGGATTGGCGGTGCGGGGACCCGATTCACAGTCCGTCGACACCCGCACACAGGTGCGGCACATTATGGCTTAGTGTAGAAGGCTCAGACCGGCAGCACGCTGACAGGACAGGCATACTAATTGCGTGGCCACACACAGAAGATTTATCTCTTGCTTTCAGAGCCGGCAGCCCTCTCGACCCACAGCAAGATCTGCACAACAACACGCAGGCCGTGTGAGCCGCAATCCAAACAGCTCAGCAGGGGCATACACGCTTTCCGCTCACCCCACCCCCGCCCTCTTGTCTTGAGAATCTAAAAGCAGAAAGTGCCCATCCACGGCCACCCCCCTACCCCACCCCCACCACCCTGTCCGTATCAGTGTCCCCGTTATGACTGTCTTTTGGCCCTTCATCACCCCCCTGGCTGAACAAACAAAGTTACGCGCCCGCAAATCGGTAAGGGGGGTGGGGGGGGAGAAGAATCGGTGGGGTATTTGTCAGATCGCGGGAACACCCCACACGCCTGCTGCTGGGGGTTGTGGTGTGTCCTGTGTGATCTGCATCGCAAAAGTTTCCTGCGTTGTCAGCACAACTCCAAAAAGTACATTTTCGTCCGCCTTGTCGCCCTCCGGGCGGGAGACCGCCGTAGGGATGGGGCGAACGAGGGATTATGATTCACATTCATCATCTTATGAGCCTTGCTCTCTTGCACCATACAGTGCCTGTTCCATTGCTTCTTATGCATCTCTTGCTGCACTCCCAGAGGCGCTGTTGCTGTTGCTGTTGCTCATCAACGGGCGCCGGGTATGGTTGGCAAGTTTGCCTCATCTCGCTACGCCACAACCTTGTTCAGAGCAGCCTCCATCAGCGACAGATACGCGGGGCTGCAGGAAGTAGGGTGAGGATGTGTTCGCAAGGACAAACAAGACATTCGATACCCAACACACCCAACACACGCACATGTGAATCTTTTGACATCAGTGCACAGCACACTGGGCACCTTGCACTTGGTGTCATCGACACTGTCTGTTCTACACACACATTACCCGATTTGTGTAGTGCACCGTTCAATGAGTTCCGGTGTTGCCTCCCCCTATCCTCTGTCGCCCCCCTTCCTTTCAACATACTTTGCATGCGTCCCGTCCAGTGTGTACTGCGGCAGGAGGGTCTTCCCATCCTCGGAGAGCATCTGCTTGTAGAAGTCGAGCCACTTGATCTTCCCGTTGTGCGACACCTTCGGCGACGCCTGCAGCGACGCCGCCAGAATCTCGTTGAACTGCGTCACGAGGTGGCGCGTCACATCCAGAACCGGCAGGGCCGGGTGGACGTAGATATCCCACCCCTTCCCCTTCTGCAGCTCCAGCAGCTTCTTGATGTAGATGTCCACGGTGGTCTGCATCCCATCCGCCACACTGGCGTGCCTCCCCTTCTCCACGGCGAACAGGATCCCCTCGCGGCAGTCGATCTCGCCGAACATCATCACCACCGCGCTGCCCTTCGGGATGCCCTCCGCCACGTTGATGAAGTTATACTTCGGGTAGAAGTGGGTCCCGTCCCGCAGATGCCAGCACTTGAGCCCCGTGACGAGGGCGTTGTGCAGCAGGTGCGACTCGCCCTTGATGTTAACGGTGTTCCAACTGGGCGACAGCGAGTGGGAATCGCCGCAGACATACAGCCGCCTGCCCTCTGTGGGCGCAGGGGGGATCGGGGTGTACTGCAGCAGCTGGCCCACGGTGCAGAAGTAGGCCTGCTCGTTGCGGATCAGCGTGGTGTGCAGGGCACGCCCTTTCCGCAGAGGGTCGAGGAGGGTGACCAGCTCCGGCAGCACCGACAGGCACCCCAGCACGTAGAGCTTCTTGGTGGCGGCGAACCACAGCGCAAGGAGGTCGAGTTCTTCCTGCGTGTAGGTGTTGGCGGGTGCGGGTGCCGCCTTGGCTGCGGCGTCGCGCATCTCAGGGGGGATGCCTGCGTCGGTGGACTGCGGGGGTGCGTCGCGCGATGCAAGCGTGGCGCCGTCGTCGACCCACCGCAGCGCCTGGCCCGACTTGCTCCAGGCCTCCGCATGTTCGCCGGAGAGGAAGGGCGTGTTGTCGCGTGCCTTCAGGGGGGTCTCGAGGCACTTCAGCACGTCGGCACACGACACGCGGTGCCCCGCTGCCTCGACGGAGAGCCCAGAGTTCTTCCGGCAGAACACTGCGACCTCCTCCAGGGCATCCCAGTAGAGGCAGGCGATGTCCATCGTGTGCGTCAGGTTCAGGGCGTAGCACGCAGAGTCGGGGCAGAGTGCGAGCGCTCTGTAGGTGTGGAGTAGGGGTTGGGGGTTGGGGGTAGGGGTGGGGTAGCAAGGTCGAAGAATATAATAGGAACCCCCCCCCCCCTTTGGAATCATCAAGAGAGAGGGTGCGGCAGCGGGCTGTGGTGCTGCGGAGCCACCCCCAGTGGGAGATGTGGGGTGGAGTGTGAAACCCGGGACATACTTGCGGTAGTAGTGCACGGCCTGCAGCACGGCGCCGCGCTCCTTCATCACGAGGGCCAGGAACCCGAAGGCGCTGGCGCTGGCGGCTTCCTCCTTCAAGGGCATGTCCCCATCCAGCACCTCAACAGACTTGGGGATCTCGCGCATCGCATCACCGAAAGCCTCGCGGATGTCCTTATTGCCTGTGTTGCGCACCAGCACGCCCAGCAGCCCGCGGAGGGTAGCGGAGTAGTCGCCCACCTGGCGCATCAGCTGTGGGCAGGGGTGTGGTGTGGTGTGGTGCAGTGTAAAGGTCGTGCCCAGCCAGGTGCTCTGACGCTGCATCCGCTGGAGAGGGGATCAATCCCAGCAGGGGAGGGCTGCTCGATTCGTTTGGAGTGAAGCTGTTCCGCGCCCCCCCCCCCTAGGGGCCGTCTTAAGGTACCAAAAAACGTCAAAATAACGACATTTTTCGACATAGGCAACTTTCGGCCAGAAACACCCCAAAAATGCTGAAAAGGTGGCCAGACCACCCCAGAAACCGTCCCTGGGTGTGAGACACCCACTTTGGTGGCCCGGAACGGGGCTGAAATGCAATGCTGAAAATTTTGTAGTGGTTTGGTACCGAACCCCTCCCCGGCTGAGTCTCCCGATCACCCTGCCACCTGCATCATCAAAATCCCACTTCATGTACCACGTTCTGCCGCCTCTGATGAGGCATCTGAGCACTATCGAGCCAAAAAGGCGACGTTTCAGCGGGTGTTCTGTCAGGTTTTGCCCGATATTATTATCAACAAAGACCGGGATGTGTCCGCGCATGCAAGGGCGTCACTCGAGGGGGCTTTCTGACGTGCCCTCCGTCGAATGCATAGGGGTCATCCTGGTCCACTTCTGGACAAGGATGAGGTGTGCGACCACGGCGAAGCTGTCGCAGACCCCGCGACTAATGGTTTCTGTGAGTCATCACGTGGGACCCTGTCGTACCAAATGGCAGCAGCTGTACGAGGGTGCAGCAGAACGGGCCACACACGGCGGCATCGAACATGCAGTCCGCAGCAAGGATCAGGTCGAACGGGCCGTGTGTGTGTTGTATGTTGGTGATGTCTGGCATGCCCCACGCCAGCAGCCCGATCACACCCTCCCCGCGTGATTGGCATGCAGGTTGTGACACGGCCTGCTGCCACTGCACCTGCGCAGCTGTGTCCGTGAGGACGGCCTTTGCAGCGCCGCACCCCACAAGGGCGACCAGGCTCGGTATTCCCACCCCGCAACCCAGCTCCAGCAGGCGCTTCCCGCAGATGCGGCGGGGCGGCGGCGCAGGGCCAGCAGGTAGGCAGCGAGCACCACTGCACACCCCCCTGATCTATAGCCACCGCAGCAGATCGTACAGTTCAAGCACAACAAGGCACTCACCGGTGTGCCAGTGACCCATTCTGCTGAAGAATTGAACTTACAGTTCAGGCATGTTCAGGAAGGAGGCCACCCCATCTGCCTCTGCAGCGAAGGATGTCCACAGGGATTTGGAAGAGGCCGAATTCCGAACGAAGCCAGATTGAATGCCTGCTGCAGAAGCGTGCGCGCTTGCAGCAGAACACAACATCGGAGAAACTACTGAGAAGGCACTCCTTCACAAGCTTGTCACGTTCCTGCACTCCCAATTTGAACCGAAGGCATCAGTACCCACTCAGGAAACGAAAAGGCGGAATGTTGCGAGCAAGTAGGGCGGGACGGGGTCGGGAGGGGTGTTCAAATGAGGGGGCCGGAACCAAACCACTACATTTTTTTGAGCATGGTCACGGATTGGCTCAGAAGTGGCCAAATACCCCCAAAAACCACCCAGACCGCCCCCAAATACTCCCAGGGGCCGGGGTTTCAAGTTTACAGCCATTTTGTGCGTGTTCCTCGCCTATGTGAAAAATGCCGTTATTTTTACCCCTTAAGATTTTGCCTACCCCCCAATGTTGTTAAAAACCCGGGTCCCAGAATAAAAACCCCAAAAAACCCAAAAAACCCAAAAAACCGGGTTTAAACTCTAAAACCGGGTTTAAACTCGGTTTAAACCGAGTTTAAACCCAGTAAAAACCCAGTAGGAAGCTGCAGGGGGTGCACACGTTACGTGCACTGAGCTGGTTTGCGGGAGGGGAGGGGGGCCAGGGAGGGACGCGGCTGTCCGACTTGTTCAACTTTCACAGGTCTTCGTTCATGACCGCGCCATACTTCTCATCGAGAAGTTTACCCCCGAGTTGGTGCCTGCTCGGCAGCTGCTTGACATCTATGCTGGGGCGTGTCACCCCGACGGCCTTGAGGAAATGTTCATCCTCCATAATGGAGAGGGGGAGCCCGGCAGCCAGTACATAATCTGCCCAGGCATCCACTATCCTCGTCATCTCCGTCTCGTTGGGTCGGGGGGTCGCAACAATCCTGCATTGCCTGGCTGGTTTGGCAGCTGGTTTTGACTTCTGAGGGGGGTCTCCTCCACCGGCGTTGCTGGCGTTACTGGTGATGCTGGTGCTCCTGGCAAAATGACCCCACCACGGTTCGGAAAAACGCCGGAAATGCAAATTCCGCGAAACTGAAAACCACCATTTTGGGGGCACCAGGGGGTACTACCCCCCGAGGGTACCGGGTACGGTACCCTCAGATCACTGCCGCTAGCTATTTTTTCTTGGCTTCGGAGTCTGCACTGGAATGGTAGAGGTGGTAGAGTAAAAAAAACCCCCTCTCCCACCCCCCACCAAAAAACCGAGTTTAAACCCGAGAAATCTCAGGAATAAAAACCATAAAAACCCAATAAAAACCCGGTTTAAACCCAAGTTTAAACCCGAGTTTAAACCCACCCTAACAACATTGCTACCCCCCCCCCCCGTTTGCTGCCTTCCGTGTTGGCTCTACTCCCCCACACACACGCCAGGCAGCAACCGAAGGTGTTTCCATACCCCTGTGTACCCCAGCATCGCCTTCACGTGTTCCTGCGAGGTCTCCGACAGCACGTTGGTCCACAGAGCCGCCGCGGCGCTCTGCCCCTCCTTGCCCCCCTTCCCGAGGTAGGCGAATCCGAGCTGCGTCTTGAGGTCCTGTCGGCGTGTGGAGGTAACAACAGCAACAGGAGGTGGGTGATGAAAGCAAATCCCTTCCCACCTTACCCCACCCCTGCCCCCCTCCCGGCACCCTCGATCATACGTGGCCCAGCCGACCGCCACCGCCATCAACCAGACGCAGCGCATGGGACAGAACAGACACTGCCGTCTCAAACTGCTTCGCCTGGATCAGGGCTTCGGAGTAGTCGACAATCGTCTCGAGATACTCGTCGTCCTTGCTCTCATCGACAAGCCTGTAGGGGGAGGGGGTAGGGGGGCGGTGCCATGACTCCTTCTGGAGGGGGGGAGATGAGGGGCGCTGTACACACACAGAGAGGGCACTGAGAGAGAGATAGACACACACACACACGCATTGCGGTCATGCTGCCAACTCTACGGTCCTCACGGCTCTCGGCGGAACTGTGGCGGCGGGCCTGTCGAGGAGGGCCCAACTGAACCCTGCCACTGAATCGGTGATGCGCAGCCTTCAAGCACACCTGGCTGAGCCAGTCCACAGTCGGCAAGATACGGTATTCCATGACCGCGGAATGGCGTGGGCCGCCACCTTCGCCCCACAGCCGCACTACCCAGACTCGGGCCAGAGGGCTGGCAGCAGCCGGCCCAGCAGTGGGCGGCGCGCGGTCGGCAGGCCAACAGCCGGGTGGGACGCCCATGGGAGCGGAGGGGCGCTGCCCCCCGGACTGCCCCCCCTGGTGCCAGGAGGAACGCAAAGGTGCTTGCCTGCAAGTTGCATTGGAAGCCCCGTTGCTCGGCGTGCCAAAAGCGACGCCTCCCAGAGGAGGTGTGCTGCCGCAACCACCACAAAGAGGGGGACGGGCTCCCGGTCACTATGGGCTTCTGCAAACGCCACAGCATGGACCGATGCGGTGACTGCTACAGCGATGGCAAATCACTGACACATTGCTGCCACACACACCACGCTGGCTATGCTGCACGCCCTCCTCCCCGGAGTGGCACTGAGTTGGCCCCACACTCTAACCCGAGTGGGGCCTCCGCTGTGACGTAGAAGTGGGCGGGGGTGGGCAATGATCCGCGCAGGATCTCCCCACACAAAACGTGGTCACCACACACACACACGCATGGCAGCTGACGACACACTCTACTCCACCCCACCCCACCCCTGAGGGCCATACTTGAGGGTGTGCTTCCAGGCCTCCACCGCCTTCACCCACTTCTCTGCCTTCATGTACGCAATGGCCAGCCCCTGTGCACTCTGCGGTTCGCCTGGAACCGCCCCCTGGAGCTTGGAGTATATTTCGATGGCCCGTGCGTATGCCTTCTTGTGGAGAGCCTCTTCGCCCATGGAGAGGTATTTGCGGAGCAGCTCCAGCTCGTCTTTGAAGCCCTCGGGGTCGGGCTGTGCCTTGTCGGCTGGCTTTTCTGTTGCTGCTGCCGCTGCAGGCTTGGCTGCAGCTGCGGAGCTGGCGGCAGGGGTGATGGTCACCTTGTCACCCACCTGCACGGCGTGTGCGAACACAGCGGCACCGTCAAGGGGGGTGTCGCCGACGCTGACGGAGCAGCCAGCTACATTCTGGCCCTCCAATTCCTCAGCGAACTTCTGCGTGAACATCACCGCGGCCTGTGCTGCGGTGGTGTCCATGCGCACGCCGCAGGCACCGGCATCCAGGGTCTTCGTGGGATTGCCGCGCTTCGCCCCCGTGGCGACCACCACCTGCAGCACCATCGCCGCCTTCTCCACGAAGAAGTCATCCCCGTGTGAGGCAGACTTGTAGAGGTCCTCTGAGAGCGGCACCGCAACGCCTTCGTCATTCGCCAGGCTGTACACAGCAGCCCGCCCGTCTTGTCGCAGCGCGTATTGCTGGACGACATCTCGTGCCCGGCTAGTTCCCGTCAGGTCGAGCCTGTGAAGGGGTCGCGGTGGTGACGCGGGAAAGGGAAGGCAGAGAAGGCACAGAGAGAGAAACAAGGCTTTGACACCCTTTTCGATCAAAAAGCAAGCCAGGCCGTGGATATCCGAGGCCATATGTTGCATGGCATATGCTGCTGACGGTAGCTGACAGCAGGCCGCTGTGGGGGGGGGAAAAGAAGCCGGCGGTACGTCATGTGTTTGTTTGTGCAACCGTTTATAAAAGGGCATCGACCAGACGAAAGATACTCGCAACCCGTGTCCTCCGCTATGCATACCTCTCAGTGGCTTCTGCCGCCTCGTCGTGCACATAGATGCTCTTGCGCCCTGCAGGTGCCGCCATCTTGCACGGCGGAAGTGTGGCAGGGGTGTCTGCAGTAGAGGCAAAAACCTCTTCCTGCCTGCCTGCCTATGTGGTGCGGTGTGTCCCGTGTTACGCCTCCAGGCAGTGCTATATAGTTCAGGGAGGTGCAGGTCTGAGGGGGGGTTGGGGTCACGGGGCCTACCGGACATCGTCACAAACACCAGACATATCTACAGAGGTACAGCATCACCGACACCCGGCATGAGGGGAGGGGGGCTCTAGAATAAACTGGATCGGGTCGATAGCAAAGAAGCACTTTCTGGCAAGGCACACACGCAAAACTCTTTGTAGCAGTGCTGACCACACCGAGCACACCCTGCTCTTGGGTGTGATGTCCCACACACGTGGGGTCGGGGGTGTTTGCTGAGTGTTAGGTCGCACCGAGCAATGAGCGCAACAGCAGCAACCTGCACGAAGGCCCTTTTTGCAGAACATCGCCACGCAGCAGCAAGGCGGGTGCAAGGTGTTTCTTGAAATGCACCGCGCCACAGCTTTGGCCCGCCACCCCGCAGGCCGCAACCAAAGAGGCTCACCATAACCGTGTCTGCGCTGGGGCGTAGTGCAGGCGGTGCGACGGCCGCAACACCGCGCCTGTCTTCTTCTGCGCCGGTTCCGGCAGGTGGCGCTGCATCGTGAGGTCGAAGTGCTTTGATGGCTGCGCCGTGCGGCGGGCCTGCTGCTGCTGCTGCTGCTGCGGCACCCCTACAGGTGCCGGTGCGAAGCTCCCCTGCGGCGGCTCTGCTGAGGTGCGGCGCTGCGCTGGCTGCGCGCTGCCCGCCACCAGCGTCCCGAAGGCCAGATTTGAAGCATCTGCACCCACAGGGCGGCCCCGCTTGTTGGCGGCGCCGTCAGCCCTCATCCAGTCAGGGCGTGTGTCGCCCGGCGGCGGCCACAGCTTTGCAGGTGGCTTGGAAGCCGCTCGGCCGGGCATCCCAGTGTGTAGACTGCCTGCTGTGGGCCTGCAGGCGGGGAGGGGGTGCGTTTTGTGATGTGTTATGTTGGAGACAACTAACTCCTGTGCATGGGTGGCCATGCGGGACAGGTCCGTCAGAAATGGCTGGCGTAGACAAAGGCGAAAGAGGGGTTGGGGGTGAGGGGGGAGGGGGCACACCAAAGGACTACAGAGGCAGGCAACGCTTTGCAACGTGCAATTCTGCATGCGGAGGGTCACCTCCCCTACCCCCCCCCCCCGCCTTGAGGGATGGTGCATCCACAACGCCGGCCTCCCTCAGGACAAACACACCCACCCCCCGCCCTGCTTCTGGGCTCGTGTTCGAGCAGTGCAGACACGGCTGGGGTTTTGCCGTTTGCATTTCCTTGACAACTTGGCAGAGATTTTGTTTTGGGCCGTGCTCCCGATAGCCGTTCCTCTGAGGGTAGGAGTGTGTTTGTGTGGTGACCACGTTTTGTGTGGGGAGATCCTGCGCGGATCATTGCCCACCCTGTGTGTGTTTGTGTGTATTTTCATCTCTTGCCAACGCGATGTGGCATGAGGCCATGTTAACACCACGCGGATAGCCATGTTTGCTGCAGTCTCCCAACAAACACCGGTGGGGTCAAAACTGTGTAGTCTGAACGATGCTGAACGACCACCCCCACCCCACCCGCCCCAACCTTGGCAGTGACGTGCAGTGTGATTTCATGAATAGCGCTGGGTTGTTTTGCAGCAAACCTGACCCAGGCGTATGTGTTGGGCCATCGGCAACAGCGTAGTCTACCAAGAGGCTCCACGAGACCAAACCAAATGCACACTGGTGTATGTGTGTACAGTATAGCTTATAAATTACACGCCCATAATTCGCCGACGGGTATTTTGTGGACCTCTAATTTATGGACAATTATTTTTTCCGGATCTTTCCGGGGGGAGGGCCAATAATTATTTTTGTTTTTGGAGGGGGGTGCGAGCAGAGCGAGCACGGTACGGTACGGTACGGTACTGCTAAAGTCGGGTGGTGTCGGGTGGCGTTTTTCAGAGGGGGTCCAGTCACGTTTCTTTCCATCTGACAGGCCGAGTCGATCTGCAGGTCCTGTGGAAAAAGACAAAGTGAAAAATGCAATGGCACCATGTGACGAAAAGCCCAAGATAGCATCCCTTCTCACAGAGGTACGCAGTCATCCGTCAGTCGACGGATGACTGCGTACCGGATCTCATCCGCAGTCAGCACACTGCGGCTGGGCCGTCTCGCCGAGAGCGACCACCTCCTCGTCCATCGTTCTCCTGCTGCTTGGCAGCAGCAACCATCTGACCAGCAATATCCATTGTTGGTCAGATGGTTGGTGTGTTTGGTTGTAACCGTCAAGGTGGGGATGTGGTGGCCAAGCAAAGAGAGTTTACCAACCAAGGAAATATGGACACATGATTTGTGGATTTATAATTTATAGGCAATTAATTTCTGCGGGGGTGTGTCCATAAATTAAAAATCCATAAATATTAGGCTGTACTGTATTGGGATTGGGTACTGGGCTCGGTAGACACACGATGTGCCTCATCACCCACTGAAGCATCAAATCATGAAGCGTGAAGCATGCGCGCAGGACGCTGCGCCATTATGCCAAGAAGCATACTCCAGAGAAAACGGAAAAAAATCACCGGACGTTGGCTGTTCTTCAAACGCAGACCATAAAACCCTCTCAATACTGAAAAGAGATTTGTGGCAGCGTTCGGTACCCCTGTGCACACCGAACAGGCACCGTTCGTACAAACAAAGAAAGTAACTTCCCTTCGTTGCTGGCATGTATTTTGTTTTTGCGAGTGGGGGGGGGGGGGGGGAGATGGGGAAAACCGTGGTGTGTGCAGTGTGCATTAAAACCACATTGTGGCATCGGGAAAGAGGTTTCAGGTACAGTCTGGCTAATAATGAATGTTATGGGGGCCAAAATGTTATGAACCGGGACTTCTCAGAAATCACGAATTTAATTATTTTTACCTGGGACCCCCCGTGTATAAGTCCCCCCCCCTTACCCCCGTGTTTAAGTCCCCCCCTGGGGGTCTGGCAGGGGGGGGACTTAAACACAGGGGGACCTAAACACGGGGGTGGGCTGGTCTGGAGGGTCATCAGGTGGCCCCTAGGCCCTCCAGGTGCTGTCTGAGTCGAAAAGTGGGGTGCCAAAAGTCCATCCGGACCGGAATTACCCCCCTACGACAGCAGAGGAAGAGGTCTTCTTGGTCTCCACTGTGCCACCCCCGTGTTTAAGCCCCCCCTGTGTTTAGGTCCGCCCCCCCCGTGTTTAAGTCCCCCCCGGCCGAAAATCGCCTCCAGGGGGGGGACTTAAACACGGGGGGTCCCAGGTAACATTTTTAATTTTAACATTTTCAAAAATGTTATGGGCTTGGCGTTTTTTTGGTGGCTCGGTAGTGAAAATTTCCGTGACATTTGCTCGATCCTGCGACCCACACACACCCACCAGCTCTCTGTGGGGCTCGGGTGCAGATTGGTGGCACCAGCGGGCTCTAGCGGAACCCCCCGCTTCTGGTACTGAGCGGCCGGTGACACTGCCCAAGATGATGAGGTGATCTGGAGAACAGTCAGAGCACTCTGCACACTTTCTTCAGGTGCCAGATGGCTGCAGAGGGCCAGGAGAAGCTCGGTGAGCTCGATCGGCAGGGGAGAACGGGTGCGAGGGTCGGGCTGACCCCCCTTGGGGGTGGGCCCCACCCCCCACGCGCCGATCTAACTCCAATTAATTAAAACACCGAATTAAAATGTTATGGGAAAATGTTATGATTCCGAGGTCCCGGCGAATTAATTATCTTTATTTATTTTGCCTTGTAACAATCATTATTAGCCAGACTGTATGTTCGGAGTTATATACCGTATACGTAAATATTTTGGAACGTAAATATTATGGAACGTAAATATTATGGAACGTAAATATTTTGGAACGCTGGTGGGTTGGCGTTCCAGATTTTTTTCGTTCCATAATATTTACAGGGCTTTCTGCGACTCGGGGACTTGGACCAGGTGATCGGACGGCATACAGAGTCCCTGACGGGACCTACTCGTGCACTTTTCGCGCGATTCCTGACGCAAGCCGTCCTCACCACCGAGTCCCCAACTGGCCCTGTAAATATTATGGAACGTAAATATTATGGAACGGACCGGCCAAAAATGGGCCCGTTCCATAATATTTACGTTCCATAATATTTACGTATACGGTAACGAAAAAGGTGCGAGGGTGCACACCTGTGTGTGCACCCTCCTCCCCCCCACAGGGGTGTAAATAAGGCCGACTCCCGACTCCCGACTCGCGCCGGATTTTTTGGGGTTGGGAGGGTTGCCTTGCTTCCCTTAGGGAATGTGCGGTATTAGGCACCCCATGGCCATAATGACCCCACTGCGATCCGCACAGACTCCAAATATTCAAAAGAAAGGGTTTTTGGAACACCCGAGGAGGGGGGTCCCGATGGGTGGGTGGGGGTGTGGGGGTCCCGCTGGGTGGGACATGGTGTGTGCCTCCCAGTCATCTTCTTCATTACCGGTCTCTGAACTGGGGTGAGTTCATTGTCAAACCACTGCTGTGAATACGGCGCCCCTTTCCCGCCCCTTTTGCCAGATCCTGGCAGCTCCCAAGAAGAGTTGTGTTCCCGCCCCCATCAGGTGGTTGATCATACCGCAGCGCACACGTGCACACCCACACACACTCCACACAGATGCGTCACACATGTGACGCAACTGTTGCGACACAAAACATGCCTCAGGTAGAGGCAGTAGTGTTTGACTCACAGCCAACATAGCTCTCAGTGGGGTCGTGGATGGTGTGGATGCATCCATGCATGCATCCACGGCATCCAGGGATGCCCGAAAATGTCAAAAAATGGATTTTCGATTTGGCACAGGAAAATCGCTGAAAACCCCAAAAATTGACCAAAAAACGTCGAAAAACCGATTTTTGGGCCCATTTTTCACCCAGGAACACGTTTTTGGGCCTCTGTAAAAAATCGATTTTTTGGGATATTTCGCGATTTTGGACAACTACTCGCCCAGCCAAATTCGATTTTTGGCTGAAAATTGCATCCATCCATCCATGCATGCAGGCATACAGGCATTCATCCACTGCAGGCAGGCCTGCATGCAGGGCTTCGGAGCTCCAGGCTGTGTGTGGATGCATCCACAAAAGTTGTGGATGCATGCGCTGCATGCACGGGAAATACTGAGAGCTATGCAGCCAAATACTGATGCCGTGAGTGAGGTGCTCGCAGCGTGTGGGGCGCTGCGGGCGAAGTGGGGGGTTGGCTGGGACAGCCAACATGGCGCTGTGCGTCGCGTGCTTCTTCGCGGACCACCTCGCACGCGGGAAGACCCCGCAAGCGCCGAGTCAGTCCGCCCTGACCGAATGGTGGGCGACTGCTGGAGGGTACATGGGACTCTCCACGGCAGAGGTGGCCGTACTACAGGATGCGTGCAGGATTGAGTAGGGTTTGAGACCGCCCGCCCCCCCCACCCCCCCACCCCAGGTACCTTAGGTGACTGTAAATAACCGACTCCCGACTCCCGACTCCTGACCCCCAAACCTTATTTACAGCCCTGCCCCCCCATCCCCCCCTCACCACCACCCCAACGGGCACCCACGGGGTGCATCACTGGAGCCGGCTCGGTTCTTTCAGGCCGGTTCGCTTCAAGTTATCAATTCTAACGTAATACGCGCCCATGTGGTTGCCTAAAGGCCCGAACGAGTGGCAATTGCCATGGACGCAAAATCCGTAAACAAGCATGTGGAATCCGGTTCACAACATAAGGCAAAAATCGCACATCTCCGGGCCTTTGTTGGTGGCGAAAGCCCACGAAGGCTCGAAAATCGCACTCCTTTCGCTTCATGGTAGAAACACCCAGTCCAGCAGCCGTAAGAACACAGCACCGAAACAACTTTTGGGTACACTTTGTGTCACAAGGCTGTGAGGACAGGCACTGTAGGAAGCGACATCTGAGGGTGTTGATCCTTCATGAAGCTCCAGTTGCACGATTTCCTCCGTTACTTCGCGGTGCCACAACGCTTCGCCACTCGCATCACAATTCCACAAGACTGAACGGAGAGAAAGGCGGATAAAGGAGGGAGGCGAGCAGGTGCGGCATTTTTCCTCCATGTCGGAAGGAAAAAATCACACACACACATCCATTCACACATCCCCCACCCACAAGGCTGCACCTACGCAGGGTAAGCTTCTCTGGCTTTTTCACCACAGCACTACACGAACAACATCCAGGGCAAGGATAAGACCTCCGGCCCCGTCACGCCAGGTTACCATTTTTTGACGCCTTTGCTGTGCGATGCAGCTTATTCCCCACGCCACTATCTCCGGCCACATTATTTTCTCTTCAAAAAAAGGAGAAAGCCGACCACACTCAGAACACAACCATACCCCACCCACCCCCCACTCCCCCCGCAACAGCCCGCAATCATGCTGCATTCCCATCCTCGTTGGTCAGCTTCTGAATCAGATTCGACAGCTTCTTCCGGGCATCCTCCTTGCGCTCCTCAGCGGAGCGGACGACGTCATCGAGGACAGAGGCAGCATCGCCACGTGGCCTGCCGCCCCCACGGAATGCACCGTCATCCTTGTCGTCGAGGACATGCGCGTCCTCTTCGTCAAACTCCTTCGCAAGCCGCTCGTGCTCCTGCAGGTCACCCGGCTTCTCCTCGTCCGGGTTGATGCTTGTCTTCAGCAGGTTGCTGGACTTCCCGCTCTGGATGCTGAGGGCTTCGTCCCGGATCAGGTTCCACTCCCACCCCTGCAGGTTGATCGTCACGCTGATGTTCTGCGATGCAGCCATGCGGTCCACACTGTCCAGGCCGAACACGACAAGGCGCTTGAAGTGCCGCGTCATCCCGAGGCCTTGCAGCATCATCAGCACGCCACGCTGCCCGTCAGTCATGGGCTGCTCTTCGTGGCTGACTGTCATGTTCAGTCTCTTCTTGGCCTGCGTGGGTGTAGTGGGGTGTGGTAGGGTGTGGCGGGGTGCGGTGTGGATACAAACAATGCAAGGCATGGTCGGGTGGTGAGGTGAAGGACGGCCTGCCAGGGTGTTGATGCTGCTGTTCAGCCTCATACCTCATCAACGATGCGGAGCCACTGCACAGGCTTGAACTTCAGTGACGAACCGTCACGCGGGGAGGAGGCTGCCAGCTGGTCCAGCCGGTCGATGCCGTAGCTGACAACCCTGCGGAGGGCACTCTTCTCGCCCAGGTCTGTGAAGAGCTGCTCGAGGCCTGACCGCCCCCTGCCGGACAACGGGATACGGCGCTGTGCCTGCAGTGCGGTGTGGTGGGGTGGGGTATGGAATGACAGTGGTGGCGAACGATGGAGAGCAGAGAGCACCACACACAGCACTCCCTGATATTTGCAAACCACTGCCTCCTTTGTGTGTCGGCACACAGCCGCTCCAAATTGAACCGTTACACCCCGACCCCACCCCACCCGACCTGGAATACCCACACACCTCTGAGACAATCCGCTTCCAGTGGATGGGCTTGATGCCCAGGGCCACCCCATCGCGCCGTGTCGCCACCGCCAGGAAGTCAAGCTTGTCCAGCCCGAAGGAGACCAGGCGCGGGAGGTACTGCTGGTGCCCGAGATGCTCCAGCAGCTGCACCACCTCCTCTGCGGCGAGGGTGGGCGGGGGTGCCACCGGCTTCACCGGGTCGCCCGGCTGTGCGGCGAGGGGCTCGATCTGCCCGGGCATCGCGTCCCACGTCAGGCCTGCGATGCGCACCTCTGCGAGGGATCCGCGCACGTCGCCTGGAACCTTCGTGATGGTCCCTACGCTGCCACCAGCCACCTTACGCCCACTCTCGAAGGCCACGGTGACCTGCGCGCGCACCATCCCACCCACACGGAAGGTGTACCGCTTCTCGTCGGGCTCGATCTGACCCGGGAATGCATCCCACACGCCGACACCGGGGCTCTTGATGGACGCGACAGACCCCTCCTGATCGCCCGGGACGCGTACCACGACACCCGTGGACCCCGCCTCGATGTAGTCGTTGCTCTGGAAGATGACGCGGGTTGTCACCTTGATGGGCGCCCCGATGACGAACTGCAGGGTGGGGGTGGATTGAGTTTGGAAACATGAAAACCAATGCAACCGAGCTGTTCGAAATGTGTAGAACTATGCCTGTTGGCAGGCGGGTGTGCATTGCATACCCACGGCGGTGCGAACCGGAGGGTGATCGCATCGTCGGCGTGCGACTCCACCGCACGGAACGACTCGGCAGATGTGACGGAAAGCCCATTCGCATGTGTCATGCGCCGCGAGAGGAACTTCGAGAGGCCGTCCTTCTTAGCCTGTGTCCCCTCCAGCACAGCGGTGAGCATCAACGAGTCGCTGCGAGGGAGGAGGTAGTGGCGATGGTGCTGAGGTCGAGGAACAGACACATCTGCACGGTGCGCTAGTGTTAGCAACCACTAGTGAGTCGACAACTGAAAACCCGACAACTGACCACTTGTCGAAATTAACAACCGATACTTGTCGAGTCGACAACTGCCAGCAGATTTTGCCTGCAATCCCAGTGAGTTGTCGACTCGACAACTGACCACTTGTCGGGTTTGAGGTTGTCGACTCGACTCGTTGGGGTCACTCCTACATAGCTAACTAGTACACCGTGTGCAGAGCTGTGACCCCCCCACCCCCCTCCCTCCCCACCCTCACTCACACTCGCTGAGGCTCGCTCGTTGAATTCTTGAAAAACTCCAACGAGAAAACTCGGCGGTGCCCCCCGCACCCTTTGCAAGGCATGCACATACCTGTACTTCATCCCCCACTGCTTGGTGACAGGGTCTCTGTGGATTGTGATCTCGTCGCCATAGATCCACCTTGACAGGCGCTGGTGCACATCCGATTGTGTCGGCAGCTGCGATGTGGTGGTCAGGAACACGATGGGTATGCCCGCCACCACAGCGAGGAAGAAGAAGAAGAAGCAGAGGCGTGTGTTGGAGTTGACAGGGCCGGTGGCCTTCCCGACCCCATCGCTGCCGACGCTGTCCAGTGAGTAGCGCCGCGACCCTGCGTGGTGTGGGGTGGGGGTGGCAGAGGGGGGAGGGGAGAGGGGTGACGGTGCCTGCAATCGGCAGAAAGCCTGGCCCTCACCACCACAAAGAAGAACCAGCCGGGCTCAGTTCGTCGATCGCAAGGAACACCCCCCGCTTGATAGCACAACAAGGTGCACCCAGCACTGAGTCACCTGCAGCTCAACCCCGGCCAGTGCGCAGTTTGTTTGTCCCAGAGAGCAGCAGAGAGAGGAGCGAGAGGGAGAGGGGTTTGAGGCCCCCCGCCCCCAGGTTCCCGACCCACCTGGTCGCACTCAAGTGCCTCACACCGGTTCTCTCCCCACCCGGTGATCCACGTGGCGGATACTCAAAACAAAGTTGCCAGCTCCAAAAGAAGTGAATTATGAAACACGCGCGGTAGTCAAGCGGACCAAGGCATACTTCTGCTGCCGCGGCTGCTCCCTGAGTTAAACCCGCCTACAGCGACGACCCTCCCGTCGTCCCTCGCATCGCGCGGCGAAGAGCGCGCGCTTGCCGACCTGAAGCTGCTCCGTTCGTCGCACGACGACGACGAATCGCTCATACTCCGGACAATAATTGTAGAATCCCTTCCTCCCCACCACACCTAAAGGCGCCTCCTCGCCTGGCGTGGCCGCAAGGGGGCGAGGGGGGGGTGGGCAGGTGCGATACAACCGCCCCTCCCGCCCGCCCAACGCACACCCCTCTCCCTCGGCTGGCTATCGAGATCACCCCCTTGCCTGGCCAACGCTGCCGCACAGGGGTGTGGCAGGAGCGGGCTCGATCGCGGCGAATGCAATCAGGTGCACAAGGGATGCCGATGTGTATGGAGAAGGCGCTGCCGTGGCGTGCCCCTCTGATGGTGGGGTGTGGCGTGACGTGGGGGTGGGGAGTGAAGAAGAAGAAGCTGTATGTAGGTGTGTGAGTCAGTGGGGGGATGGAGAGAGCCTGTGGGGCAGGAGAGAGCCAGCGGGGGGGGGTTTTTTTTTACATTTTTTTTGGTGTCGACAATCGCAGGCACTGCGAGAGCTAGGCTACTGCACAGACCCCCTTCTGTCCCATCGGGTATTCTTTTTTCCCGTCGATCGTGAGAAACACGCTATTTCTTTCGGCACCGAAGCCCCCTTCTCCCCCCTTTGACACCCATTCCTTCATTCGTTGTGCAGGCAGCAAACCTGCAGTGCCCTGGAGGTGGGGGGAATGGGGGATGGGGGATGGGGAGCAGGCCTGGGCGGGGAACCAGCCCTTTTTCCGGGTTTTTTGGGTCGGGGAACCAGGTTTTTTCTAAGAATTTTTACAAGGGATTTTTTGCTCACCCCCCCACAGGTTTCAGGCGCGTGCCCGTCAGGCGGGACTTTTTCTATGATTTCTACGATGAAAACCACCCCCCCGCCCCCACCCCCCCCCCCTTCTAAGAACGATGATGGCTCACTCGGAAGTTTCGGCGTCCGAAACGTACGCCCACTCTCCCCAATCCTCCTCCATGTCGACATCGATGTCGACATGGACGCGGGCCCTTTTCTCCTGGGGCTCCTCGGGGTGCGGCCCAACCTCCCTCCTGCGCTCTGCCGGTGCCGCCTGTGTGGGAGGCAGCTGCGGCGGTTCTTCCGGCTGAGGTGTGGGGAGTGTCGATGGGGTGCCCGGGGTCGATGAAGCGGGGAGCTGGAAGGTGACATGTTGCAGGGTGGCTGGAGGCACGACGGGGGGTGCGGCATCTGCAAGCAACGAAGTGAGGAAGGGATCCTCAGGGACTTCCTCCACGAGGCTGACAATCGACAATGCATCGGCGTTGTCATCTTCCCAGCTGCCGTCCGATTCCTCATCACAATCCTCCACGCCAGCAAATAGAGAACCCATGGCTGCATCGAGGTCAACGAGCTCCACGGTTGTCAGAGTTGGAAGAGGCGTCAGGGAACGCGCAGTGAAGCGGCGCTTCTTGTTGGCGAGGAACGTGTTGACTGTTTCTTCAACGATGATCTTGCGCGCCGCGTCATCATGTGACAGCTCTAGAGTGATGCCCAGTTCTTGAGAGATGCTTGCGGCAGAGAGTGCCTTCCGGAACGATCCCCTCATGCGCGTTACAACTGAAAAAGCAGCCTCCACAAACACAGTCGAGGGTGACAGTGCCACCATGGCCTCAAGCACTATCGCAAACGTCGAACTCTCGGATTCCAGCAAGAAGTCGACGACAAACTCTTTCAGAAGGTTCCCCCTGAGATCTGTGCATTCCAACCGCAGCTTCACCCACTCCATGCCGATGCTGAGAATCTCTGCCTGGTCGTAACCCAAGCGAGAAGCGAGCGCCATGAGGCACTCGCACGTGCTGTCCTTCCCACTTGTCGCGAAGAAAGAGCTGAATGAGCGGCAGGGATACTCCTCCCACCTCTTGGCCAGGTCCTTGTAGATGGTGTGGCAGAGCTTTGAGCGCCAGGAAGTCATCTCGGCAACTACCCCCGGAGGCAACGATGTGGTTCCCTGGTTCTCATAGAACTTGGCTTCGTGCTTGCCAGGCTGGCGCGCCAGCACCTTATGCACTGTCAGTGCATTCTGCAGGATGCTCTCCATCGACGAGAGCGACAGGTCTCGCTTCTGCAACGCCTCGCTCACCCCTTTATTGATGTCGAAGACGTCAGCCAAGATGCAAGTCGAGAGGGAATACTCGGGGGTGAGCTTGTGGAAGAAGAACGGCGGCGGCTGGATCTCCCCGAGCATAGCGACAGTGAAGTCAAAGTTCACCACAGCCGCGTTCAGGCGACGGAACGTTGCAGCTGCCCAACGCACGGAGTGCTCCTTCGGGAAGGAGAGACATTTCCCACCGGAAATGATCTGCAGAGACTTCTGCCTGGCGGTTGATCTGAAGAAGGCAAACCAGTGTCGGAGGAGGCGGCTATGTTCAACAACCTTTCGTGTCTTCTTGATGAGGCCGACGGACAGCTGGTGCATGTGGGCAGCATCATGCACATCGATGAGAGTGCATCCCCACGCGATCTCGAGCTTCCCCCTGAGACTCTTCATCGTTGATGCCCCGTCTGCCGCGAATCCCTTCAGCGAACGCCGCGCCCACTGCGACAGCTGGAGGCTGTCGAACAACTTGACCAGCTCGTCCTTCTGCGACTCTGCGTCAGCTTTCTTCAAGTCGACTGTGCCCACACACCAATCTTTCATAGCACAATCCGTCCTGCTGATCCCCGAAACGATGACGATCATCAAGTCGATGCGGGCGAACGTGGTACCGTCCACCTTCAGGGTTGCCGCCCGACACGCACGCACCGCACCCACCACTCCCCTCAGGAGCACCTCCCAGAGTATCGTCTGGAACTCCTTCGCGACTTTTCGAGAGTAGTGGGTGTCCAGGACATGCAGCCCCTTCCGCTTGTCGTCCTGCAACCTCGCACCCACACTGCTCAGCCCCTCCGCCCGTTGCGTCGCCGTTGCCACGTTGTACACCAGGTTGACCAGACTTGTGTACTGCTCGCTGGTCACCTTCACCTTCGCGCACAGCGTCTGCTTGGGGATATCTGTAGCTGTCACATTGGTGTTTTCACTCCCAGGCGTGGACAACTGCACTGCTCTCTTGTGCGCCGCACCACCCATGTGGCGGCGGATATTGCTTTGCTGGCGCCCAACTGTCGTGGCAGACATAGACGCTTCGCCGCGTGCATACCGGAGCAAGTGGGGTTGCTCCGAGAACTCCCCCTCCAGCTGCACCAAGAACGGTGCACACGTGGTGCACCTCCACCTCCCATCAGGGAGACGCACCACACCGGAGGCTGCAGCGTGGATCTTCCGCTGCTGCTTCTCCTGTATGGCGAGCTGTGCCTGCCGCTGCTGAATCCGAAGGAGACCGTTCACCATTGAGCCCTCTGGCACGTACTTCTTGTTTGCTGCCATCAAAAGAAGGAAGTGCGCCTTTGCTGTGTCGAAGACAAGCCGCAAGGGGTACTGGGCCATCAACGACGGAAGAAGCAAGCCGAAGGTGCGAGGCTGTGTGGTGTCGACGATAGAAAAGTGAACATTTAAACCGCGGGATGTGCGGAAAGTCTGCAGGGCCACTGACGCGGTGTTGGTGTCCAACTCTTCGTCCACGAGGAATCTCGTATCCATCAATCGCGGACGCCTGAGCTTCACCGTGAGGGCCTCCGCTTCGGGGGAGTCAACGCCCTCCAGAAGCGCCGCAGCACTGGTACGCGTCGGCTCCGTAATGGGAATTGACCTTGCTAGGCAGTCAAGCACTCGGAGGCAGTAGTGTCCAGAACTGTATAGATCCCGTTGAACCCACCCTGGTACAAGCCCAATGTTGACGCCTCCGGTTGATTGGGCGAGCTTCATGGCGGTCAGCCATGGGGACAGTCGCCCGGCGCTGTCGAACGCGGCGACGTGGCACGCCCCTTCCCCGGTGTAGAAGGCGGCGTGGGGTGCAGGGGCGACAGGGGCGGCGGTGGTAGCTGCAGGAGAGGCGGCCAGGGGATCCGGAGGAGGAGGCGGCGGCGCATCATGCGAAGCATCGACGTCGTGCCCGTCACCGTCCGATGCCTCACGTGCGTACAGCACGAGTGCTGGCTTCGCGTTCGCACGATTGAACGGCGCCACAGAGCAATCCGTCACACGATCAGTCGTGATCGACTTCCACTTCAGAGTGGTGGCGGGGCCACGAGCGCACAGCGTCTCCCAGGCGATCCCCTTCGCGAGGGTCAGCCCGGACTTTGTGCACGATGCACCGACAAACCGGTACCGGTGATTCACCGGCTGCACCGTGCCCACCTGCACCACCCCGTTGCCGTCAACGCCAAGCTCACGAAGGGCGGAGAGGTCTCTTAATTCCTTGACGTTGACGGTTTCCGCAAGCTCCGTCAGGTGCTTCTGCTTCTCGCCGGATGCAGAAAACCGCTGCGTCGAGAGGAACAGGAGGTGCGGGGCCTTCTCGACGCAGAACTGCGCAGCCCGGACAGCACCACATGTGCACGGACCTTGCTTCTCCATAAATTGAGAAGCAACGCGCTGCACCTCGTCCTTCACGACGCCCAACATCACAACCATGCTGTCTGTAATAGCTGTGCGGAACTCACCACAAGATGGGCAGCTGTAGACGGTGGCGCTTTTGGTGGTGCAGAGGTGCTTCAGGTGCGGGTGTTTGTGTCCGAGGGCGGAGAGACTGACGTCAGGGTTGGGTCGCTGCGGGTCCTGCGAGGTGATCATCTGGGGCTCGTTCTCATCGGGGGTTGTGCTCCGCAGGGACTGGAGGAGGTTGCTCAATACACCTTGGCACTCCCGCAGTACTGTACATGCCAGCAGCTGGAGGATAGTTACAAAGCTGCCACTCCCCGACGCCACCCCCCTACTGGCCCCTTCAGGCCTGAAAGCCCAAAAGCTCCCGGAGATTTTTGCAGTTGTGCGCACCATATTCGCGGAGTACGTGAGGTTGGGTGAGTGTGAGGTCAGGGTCCTGTCGAAGGGTAGTCGAGTGGGAATAAATAGGGAGGTCCTCAGGAGTGCAATACAACAGCAATACACAGGCAACACACCAGCAACACGCAAACCGAGGCAAGAGGAGGTGGGCGGGGTCATCCTGCGGAGTCTCCAGTTGGCCAGCAAGGCGAACTGTACGGGGGAGAGACTTCCCTTCCATCCTTGTGTGCGCCCTGTCGACTGGGAAAATCTTAGAAAAAAAAATTTCCTCTGCGAAAAACCCTTAGAAAAAAAAATTTCCCTTACAAAATTCTTAGAAAAAAACTTTTTTTCCCCGTACAAAAGTTCTTAGAAAAAAAGTTCAGAATCCTGAAAGTGGGGAACCAGCCCCCCAGTTAGGAACAGCCCTGATGGGGAGGGAGGTAACTTTTTTTTTACGCACACTTGTGAGCAGAAAATGTCACTTCACTACAGCCAAACGTGCTCCGCACACCACGAGCCTCCCCCACCACAGGATTTGAGGCATTTGTGTGTGGAAGCGTCAACGCACCAACAAATCACAAGCAAGCGATTGACCTGGTCCCATTGATACCCCACTCCCCTACCCCTGCTTTGTTTGTGCGCACCTGTGCGTGTATGGGTGTCCATACGTGCGCTGCCAACAGTCTTTTTTACCGTGACCTGAGCAGGTTATAGCAAAAAAATAGCAAGGATCGAGGGGGGAGAGGGGGGGGGACAGAGTGGTTTCAAATTCATAGAGAAATGGTATTTTTTTCCACGTTGCGCCGGTTGCTGATCAAACCGAGGGGAGCAGCTCTGCCCCAGGACAGAGACTGATTTGATCGCCTCCAACATGTGCGGGCACACCACCACACCCCACCCCCACCCCACCCAAGGTACAACACTCCGTATACCCCACCGAGGTGAGACACCCCGGTTTTGACGAGCCCACCCAGCTGCGCCTTCAGTGAAGTACCACACGGTGGCCTGGTCAGCTGACTGACCAGGTTTTGACCAGGTCCAAATCTGACCAGGTCATGACCAGATCTGACCTGGTCATGACCAGGTCATTTTCACCCATTTTAACCGGGGGAACATGTTGAGTGGCCAAGCAGGGGGAACAATACGCATATTCCGGACTCTCTCCGGCCATTGTGGAAAGTATGGGTCAAAAGGGTTCAACCATACTCCGAGTCGCGTCCGTGTCTTGTTGCATATTACGCAGTGCATTGGCTCGTCGTCGTCATCGTCATCGTCGTCTTCCCCTTCTTCGGCTTCATCTTCCGCTTCTTCACATTCTTCTCCTTCTTCCTCTTCTTCGGGATCTTCGTTGTCGTCGTCGGCTTCACAGGCCAGTGCTGCCTTGCCTAACACGCCGTCCTTCGCATCCTGGGTGCGGATCGGCGGCTGCTTGTCGCAGAGGCAAATACGGAGACCACGCGGTTTGTTGCAGGCAGCATCGCCAGTCAGTAACCAGCCATCGGAACACTTGCCGAGCGAATTGATCGGGCCGACAGGGGTTACCCGACTGCTCAGACCGAGAGTCCTGAGACGGTGCCGAAACGAACCGTAGTTTTTCATACATACTGGACCCGCTGTCACGCACTTCCCGCACAACGATATGACAATTGTATTGCAAGAGGGTACACGAAGATTCTTGCGGGGTCGTGCCGAAACTGGCACGGGGGCAGAGTTTGCCAGCTATGGCACTGCCGATGGGACTCTCGTCCTCCTCGTCCTCGCTGGCATCGGGATGCTCGGGTTCAGCGGTGCCAGCATCCTTGTCGTTGTCACTCACGACGACGTGGAGGCACGCCCACTGGTCGGGCTTCTTCGCCATCACCGCATACACCAACTGGATGTCGATGGTCACGACACCCTGCCCCTGCGTTGCCTGTGGTGTTGCCCACCGCCACAATGAACGGATCCGGTAGGTGAAACGTTTGGGCGTGCTGACCATTCGGAACCTCGCTCTTGTAGGGCAGGTCCCTCATGACTGTGACAGTCATGACCGATCCGTCGAGGACAGGTGGGTGCTCGTCGGGCACGTTAGCTCCCGGACCTACCTCTACGATGATCCGGTAGAAGGGGACGTCTGCTATCGAATGCCTCCCGATCTGCGTGATTGGGGGGTACGGGATCAGTTGCTTTTCAGCTGCTTGCAAAGAAGTACTGCCCACTGCGCTCTGAGCGGTGTGCAGCTTCTTCATGTCGGTTCCCACCTCATCCGAGCTCCCGCCTCCTTCAGCACCTCGTACTCGGACGAGTTCTTGTCGGCGCTCGTGAGGCGCTTCATGCTGACTCTGACGAACACGGTGTCAGAGTTGCCAGAGACACGCATGGAGTAGACTGCGGGCAGCGTCTTGGCCTTCTTCTTGTCGGCCTCTTCGCTCCGTGTCAGCTTCCTACCCCACTCCTTGCCAAAGTGGGTGGCGATGGCTTTGATGAGGTTGCCACCCGCACACTCCACCCGCGTCCCCTCGGCTGGGACAACTTTCTCAAACAGCGCCGCGAGGCTGCTGTGAAACAGCTGGCCGCGCTTCCGCTTTACAATGTAAAGCTTGACGAACTTGAGTGCCCAGGTGGGCAAGGAACCTGGGGGCGGGGGCCTCATTCCTTTTTGGTAATTTTGGGCCAATTTTGACCATTTTCCCCTTGTGCCCAACATGATTCAAGCTTCGATTTCTTTCTCGACTCGGAGTATGGTTGAACCCTTTTGACCCATACTTTCCACAATGGCCGGAGAGAGTCCGGAATATGCGTATTGTTCCCCCTGCTTGGCCACTCACCATGTTCCCCCGGTTAAAATGGGTGAAAATGACCTGGTCATGACCAGGTATGACATGGTCATGACCTGGTCATACCTGGTCAATGACCAGGTATGACCTGGTCAAGATTTGACCAGGTTTTGACCTGGTCAGGGTCTGACCAGGCCACCGTGCAGGGGGGGGGGGGGGGGGAGGGGGGAGGGGCACGGTGGGATCTTGTAAATTTTACATGTATAACTACAAGTATATACATGTATTATACATGTATAATACTTGCATGTCAACTATTATACATGTATAATACATGTATATGCCTGAAATATACATGTAAAATACATGTATATCGGGGGCCCTCGCTACGAGTCACTGTGAGTCACGAGTCGTCAGTTTTCAGCCAAACATGGCTGACTTCTCACTTTTTCTCACTCAGTCACACTTGGTAGCGAGGGCCCCCATCAAGTAAAAATACAAGTATAATACTTGCATGTCAACTATTATACTTGTATTTTTACTTGATATACATGTATTTTACATGTATATTTCAGGCATTTACATGTATTTTACATGTATAATACTTGTCATGCAAGTATTATACATGTAAAATACTTGCTATACTATTATACATGTACCGTAAACGGAAATATTGTGGACCGTAATAAAGGTGAACCGTACTATAGGTGGACCGTAAAAAAGATGGAACAAATGGGATTTTTCCGGAACTTGGAACATTTTTACGGTCCACCTATTTTACGGTTGGGATCGTGGACTTGGCGGTTTTTTTTACGAGTTCCTTCGCGACGAAGTCGCGAAGGAACCAAGGAAATCGTACGACTGAAGCTGCAGGATTAACACCACAGGGCCTCAGCACAGAGTGTGCGCTCACCATCGTCCGGGAACTGTTCTCCCACAGTTACTGCAGGGTGTACTACACTAAAGGAGTACGATTTCCCTGAATTTTCCGGGCACTGATTCACGAATTTACATCTGGAGGGAGCCCGGTGGTCTCAGCTTCTGTCTGCGCGCCCTGCCGTACTGTGGCTGCTTTTGTGGGCTCGTGCAGCAGGTTCTACTTTTACTTCTACCGGAATGCTCCTTGCATGGTACTACACTTCTCGAGGTGTGGTGGTGGGTGAGTCTCGAGGTGAGTGGTGGTGATCGTGCTTTTTCCACACACAGGGAAGACTTGCTTCTCTTGCTGGTGTTGGTTGCGGTGGTGGAGGGAGGGTCCAAAGCTGGGAGGTCGGGAGGCCTACGTGTGGGTGTCTGCGGCGTGGAGGCCGCAGTCCGCGCCCCGCAACCCACCAGCCCGCGGGCGAAAAACGCATTGTCTTTTCCATATTCAGTCCCAATAAATGGTGGACCGTAAAAAAGATGGAACGTTTGGCCTTTTTTTGGGAACTTGGAACATTTTTACGGTCCACCCTTTTTCCGTTTACGGTATAATACATGTATATACTTGTAGTTATACATGTAAAATTTACAAGATCCCACCGTGGGTATGCAAGGCAGCGATAGACTGGGATGGAAAGACTGGCGGTGTAGCAGCGAAATCGGTTGCGAGTTCGCCCACTAACACACGCACAAAATAATGGCAGAACGAAAGATCGCGAAAGAAAAGTTGCAACAGAACCCCTCCAGGGGACAAAACACAAGCAGAGGAGCACGGCGTTGTATGTGCCAATCGACAAATAAAATCCCCCCTCCCCCCTGCAACAAGAAGTAAAGACCGCGTCTGGTTTCTTGCGCAGCACGGCCTTTCGCGCTGGATTTCTGTTCTCGGTGTCGGATCCCAACATAGGACCCCAACATTGCTCGGTTCTCACGCTCGAGCCTCAAGGGAGGGTAAGGGGGGGGGGGGGGGGTAGGGGGGGTCATAAGCCCCCCTAAAAACGTACGAAAACCAAAATTTTCAACATACCATCAGAACCGCCCTAATACCTGATCTGACCCGAAAATCCGACCCATACCCCCCCGGAAACTGTCTGGGGCCCACTTGTGACACCTGATACGCACTTTTGTGATGATTTTTTGGGGTCCTAAAAAATGTACCTCAGTTTCGTACCTTGCCTTTGTACCTGAACCACTCCCGACCGCATTATTTCGTTCTTTGCCTTTTCTGCGGTGGTTCTGGCTCAGGTGGCACGCATGTTGCCTTCCCCAGTGCCTCGGCAAGGTCTTTCTTGACCTGATTAGTGGGAATGTTGTGTTGTTGCGTCAGCAGAATGAGTTCAGCCACCTTCTGGGTGTAGTACTTCGATCGCATATGGGTCATTGTGAGTACTTCGTACGCCTGGGAGGCTGCATCGGCATTAGTAGGCAGCGTTGTAGATGCTTTTGCTTCGTCGATCTTAGCCTGTGAAGGCACGATTGGGATATTGTACGCCCTGAGAGCCGAAGTGGCTGTGTAATGACTGTGTAATTTGCGCCCCGCAGGATATGCACACCACGCAGTCTCGACAACACGTATGAGAGTGTACCATGTGGGGACTCAACAAGGTCATTGGATCGGCATCTGCCTGCCGACTCAGCCCCCACACAGTGCGACCGCAAGGTCGCCGGATGTCTCAACGCCAGGGGAATACCCTCCCCTGGCGTTGTACAACCCTACTCTCAACCCTCGGGTCCTCTCCTGGAGGCGGTGGTGGCGGGCCCGCAACGCTTCGTACTTCCGGTACAGACTGAGGTAGTCTGCCCGGCTGACCCGCTCATTGCTTCCTAGATCATCTGCTGCTCTGGAGCTGCCATCACTCTCACTGCCCGTATCAGTTGGTGTGGGGGTAGGAGCAGGACGAGTGGGAGGAGTAGGAGTGCAGGTGACATCTTTCTTGGCTAGCAAGGAACGCCGCTTTTCCCGCACGTGCGTGCAGTTGATGCACCACTGCATATATCTGTCGTCACCACGTCCCACTCGCTCTCCTACGTACCCAGCCCGACGGAGCGCCCGAAATAATGTCGCCTCACCGATGTCGTGTGCCGTTTTCTTTTTACGCAGGTCTGCCACAACGCTCTCTGCCGAGACCCCGCACATCTCCCGTTTGGCGAGCGTCTTTCGAGCAAGGTACTCCTCTGCAGCAGCATCTGACACCTCTGCGAGGCCCTGGGCACGCGGCATGTGTTGCTCGGCGTGCTGAGTGAGCGTAGTGACACCCTTCCCTTGCAAAGAACGAAATAATGCGGTCGGGAGTGGTTCAGGTACAAAGGCAAGGTACGAAACTGAGGTACATTTTTTAGGACCCCAAAAAATCATCACAAAAGTGCGTATCAGGTGTCACAAGTGGGCCCCAGACAGTTTCCGGGGGGGTATGGGTCGGATTTTCGGGTCAGATCAGGTATTAGGGCGGCTCTGATGGTATGTCGAAAATTTTGGTTTTGTACGGGCTTATGACCCCCCCTAGGGGGGGGGGGGGGCACTGTGCGATGCCCAGTTCGCTGATCCAAACTACAAAATGGCTTGATAGGGAGACGGGTGGGAAGAAAGTCTCGCTGGCCTAACACTAGCTACCTTAGGATCCACCCCGATCCTCTCGTCCTGGTTCATCTAACGAGGCACACCTGGGGAGGTTGGGGCGTGCTCGGCGCTGAAACACAATGCGCCGGGAGACCACAACGTGGCGTCTTGCATCTGACGAGAGTGCTATAATTTTGCTTCAGTGGCATGTTTGTGCAACCAGGGTGTGTGTGAGTTCTTCCGCGAGAAAAGGAAGGCGGGTGTATCCCTGACATCAAGGCAGGGAATCAAAATAAACAATGGTGCAGAGAAACAACGCACCCGACACGTTGCTGCCACAAGCCCCTTTTTCAGGCCGAACACACTTCTCACCCGAGCAGCGGGGTGACTTTGCTCGATCAAAATTAAAGGGTCAGTGAGAAAACACCACCAAGAACTACATACGTAGCACCACGCGGTGGGAATACAGTCACACACTGCATGTGGGGGTCTTCGCTGGTCGTTATGCTTCGTTATTCTTCGTCAGTTTTCACCGAGTTTCCTTAGGAAATGCACCAAAATGCTCTGACGATCACCCCCGTAGCGAAGACCCCCTGAAGGTGAGTAACAGTTGCGATAGGAATGCAAAGGCACAGACGAGGAATCTACCCCACCCCCTCTGGCACCCTGGTGGGCGAGATCCGTTTGTGACACCACCGGTGCAGTGCCGCAGGGGAGCGTGCGGAGGCGCAGCGGTGGGGCACTTCGTACCCGGCGCGCATTGCGAGGATGACTGCGGACAGGACACCGTGGTGCAGCAGCAGCACAGCTCAGCCGGGTGGGAGAGGCCGCTATTGGAGGGAGGGTGGCTGGGAATGAAGGATGCTTCGTCGGAAGGTCGCAGCCTGGGTGGGGCTGGGTCGGGCCAGCAGACGGCTGGGCAGGCGGCTTCCCTGAGAGGGCTGTGCGGCTGCAGAGGGCAGAGAGGCACTGTGTGGCGTGCGGCTTACGTGACAGGTTCGCTGACGGGTGGGGTATCTGGCGCATGGGCCTGTCTGGCTGCATCGGCGTCCCTCTTCTTCTTGCGCATCACGGCGCGGACTGCAATGCATGTCACGAGCAGGGCAATGCACCAGCTGGCAGCTACGCACAAGGCGACATATTTTGTTACAGACGGGGTGTCGTCCTGCGCCTGGCAGGTGTACCTCGAGCCGGTGAGTGTGTGCACCCTTTGCAGTGTGCACGTCACAGCCTGGCACACGTTGTTCTGGTCCAGGAGGGTGCGTGTCGCACCGACCGATTCGCACGGCTTCCCACTGCTCAGGTCGCTGCCCGTTGCGAAGAGGGCGTCCAGCATGAGGGCGGTACGCTGTGACGATTGGGTGAGCCCATATTCAGCGTTGAACAGAGTGTGGAGCTGCTCGCTCCCTGTGATGAGGTCCCCCAGCTCGGCAGGGTCGACAGCCACAAGCGCGGCCAGAGAAACACCCGCCAACGCGCCGATCACCATGACGCCGTCCACACCATCCGGCACAGTGCCGATGACTGAGGTGAGCGCGATCACGAACTGCGCCTTTGCATCATCCGTCATGTCTGTCTCTGTGTTGTTACTGAAGTCGATCCTGACGACCATATTCAGTGTTGTGAACCTGAGGTCCACACAGAGCTGCACATGTTCGTTCGGGTGTGCAAACCCAGGTGTCGCACAAACACACATATTCGCATCGCACCTCGCAGCAGGGTCCATCCCGTCGAGGTGGCAGTCCTGGTCTGTAGTGCAGAAGCTGGACACAAACATCGGGACCGCGAGCGTGGCTGTAGGCGTAGGTCCAACTGTGGTAGGTGCAGGTGTTGATGGCGCAGGTGTTGATGGAGCGAATGTAGTCAGCACGCTAGGGGCATCCGTCGTATTGACCCCGCCACCGCAGACACAGCACACTTCCTTTGCGATGTGATTATTGATCGCACTGTAGCCGTAATAGCCAAAAGCAAAGCAGTTATTGGCATCCTCCTCAAAGAAGCTGCAGTTATAACCCTCCCCGACATGGATGTCCAGACAACTCGAAGCGTCGTACGGCACGAAGGTAGCAGGGGGTCCGGTGCCCCCACCACAGACGCAGCACGCCTCCCGCGCGTTGTAGACATTGCGCCACTTTTCGGAATCAAGCTGGTCGCAGGAGCGGAACTCCCGAAACCAATCGCAGGTGTACTCCCCACCGAACCCGGAGTGCCACGTCGTGTTCTCCCCGATCGTCAGATCCTCACACTCGGCAGCCCCTTCCTCACCTGCGTCTACCCCACCGGCCAGCAAAGCTGCAGCAAGGCACACCGCCACACGCTGAACAGCGAACATGATCACTGTCACCAGATAGCCCCACACGATATGGCACCGGCCACAGCATGCGAAGCACAAAGGTGTGGCCTGCAAAGGGGTGTGCGCGGGCGTGCCCATTGTTTTGGGGGGTCAACCAATGGTGACACACAAAAGCTTCGCTGCGGATACATTTGCACGTTGCATGTTTGTAATACAGCAGCGGTTCCAACGGCGGAAGGGTGGGGCGACGGGGGGGGGGGGGGCACTGCTCAGCAACGTACATCTGACCAGAAGGGGCGCACCCCCTCCTTCTCCTTGCACTGACGGCGGCCCTCACAAGCGGGTGCTGCTGGGGTTCAGGCCCTGGTGCCTATAGACTACGTGGCGGGGGGGAGAGGGGGGGTAACCACCTTGTGTGTGCTGGGGTCCGTACGCAGATCATCCGATTCACTGCGCCTCTCCCACCCCCACCCACGTTCACAGCATGCGAGAGAGAGAGCAGGTGGGTGGTGGTGGTGACGGGGTTCCCCCTCCACCCCCGCCCCCACACCAGGCACTCTGTGTTACAGAAACACAACAGAGCTGGGGTGGGCGGGTCGGAGGGAGGGGTGGGTGATTTAGCCACTGCCACTCACGAGGGCAATCGCTCTGCCTGTGGCAAGCCCTGGGCAGAGAGGGCGGTGGTGCCGGCAAAAGAAGCGCGTGTCTTCTCGATGTGTGCACGGCACGCGCGTGTCGGAAGTACGACGCCCTCCGATCACAGCGCGAGCTGTAATTTTTTTTGGTAGAACGCGCCAGTGATTTTCCTCTCCGCTGAAAATCTCAAAAATGCCGGCGAAAAAGCGCCCTATCACTTCACAGCTACAACCGCTCTGATGAATTTCCTTTTGTTTGTTGCGTTGACGCTTCTACACACAAAACCCTGAACTGATCACACCCTGAGCCTGATGAAGGGTGGGGTTAGTGTATAGAGCACGTTTGGTTGCAGCTGTGGTGGGGCGCTTTCCGCTCACACGAGTGTGCTTAAAAATGGAACACTATCGACACATGTCACTCAACACGGGGGAATGGGGAGGGGAGAGGTTGTGGTGAAACGCACACACCTCGACCTGTGATGAGGTGAGATGTGGCTCTGCAATTACGGCACTACGCGTGCCGTAAACTCGAATGACCTGCTTTCTCCGTGTTCCATTTCCTCCTTCATTGCATGAGGCTACAAAAAATTTTTCCCACCCGGAAAATTTTTTCTCGGGCGCGCTTCGCGCGCCCGAGACTACGCGGAGATGGCCAGTCGCATACGCCCAAGGACTGGCGAGACAGGCACACGCGACAGGGGGGGTCTGGGGGGCGGAGCCCCCCAGCCGCCGGAGGCCACGGTAGTGAACATCCGTCCCGTCGAGGCTACAGATTTTGGGCGTTTTCGCATTCCTGGGGTTGTACGGCTTGTGGGCCTGGGTTCCACAAGAGGGGTCTGGGGGGCGGAGCCCCGCAGCCGCCGGAGGCCACGGTAGTGAACATCTGTTCTTTGCAGCCACCCTCTGCAGGTCTTGTCCTGCCAATCTGTGACTGCTTGGTGGGGCTCACAGAGCAGGCCCTCCCATTTTTTTCCTGGGCCTGATTTTTTTTCCTCCAGGACCTCTCCCCAGACCCCCTGAAAAATTCCCACCAAAAACCCCCGTGGCGAAAAAACCTTTTTCGCCGGACGATTTTTCCAGAGATTTTTTTTTTTTGCGAAATTTTATTTTTGGGAAATCCATAATCTGGCCCACCACTTTTCCATAATCAACAATTCAACCCACAACTTTTTCATAATTAACAATTCGACCCACAACTTTTCCATAAGTAACAATTCAACCCACAACTTTTGCCGAATTAACAATTCAACCCAACCACTTTTCCACAATTAACAATTCAACCCAACCCAGGTTCTGTAGGCAGGGTTGGGTTTCCTGGCAATTTTTTTCACCTCCCCACCATCACCTGAATTGCACCTGGATTTCCAGATCAGCCGTGAAGCTTCCTACAGGCATTATGCACTGAGTCATATCAGACCCATGGGTTCTTCTATTTTTTCGCCACGGGGGAAAATCACTGGAACGCGCATATCACCCGCTCGGGCGAGCAGCAAGTGTGTTCCGGTTGCACAAACAAACACATTACGTACCGCCGGTCCCTCTTTCTTTGCGTGTTGGGCATGCCAGGTGTAACAGGTCTTGAAAAATGCGCTGATGTTTGAACGGGGAGAGAGCCCCTTAGAGGCACCGCGAGACAAAGAACCAGCTTCTCCGTGGTGTGTTGTGCGATCTGCTTCACATTCTCTGAAGGGGTGGCCCGATATTGGCTTGTGTCCTGCGGCGTTCCGCTGGTTTCGCGGTGAGACCCGGGTTGTCGCACGACTATGACAGACACACCCACCCACCACCACCACCATCACCACACCGAACTACACAGCCCCGAGCCTGGAATATATTTACAGTAAGCCAACGCAGGGTATTACCGGATTTTTAAGAGGGATTCCAGGGATATAACCACGACGTTTTAGGCATTGCAACCCCCTTCCCTTCCCCTCCCCCCACACAACCACGCCAGATCCCTCTCTCCCCCCTCCCCCCTCCCTCATCCCCATGCACACATGTGTGGCAACGCACTGGTGCCACATACACACCACACACCCCACATCCACCCCAATCTCCCCACCCCCCGTAGAGTTGCCTAAGTAGGTGTCCGTCACGATGAGGGACCTCCGGAGAACTGCTGCACCCCAGAACCGCGACCCGTCACAGCATCACCTCACCCCACAGTGATTGGCACGCTGCTGGGCCACACCCGATGCCGCACACTCCCGAACAGCTCGAAACCGCTCGCGGCAAGGGTGTTTGAGCTCCCGCTGTTGCCGTTCTCAAACAGGACGACGCGGAAGAACGGATAGAACTCTTCCTGTGTGGTGTATGTGTGTTCAGACTATTTTTTCGAGGTAACGTAGAGACACAAACCAAAGGCTGCACTTTCAAGGACTATCCAGTGGAGTATGGATTCCACAATATTTTGAAGTGACCGACCTGCGCTGTCACCGACGGGGTGGCGGGGGTGGGTGGGAATGCCACTGGGAACCAAAACCCATACCTTGGCCAGCTTCACGCCCCAGGCACCGGTCTGCTCGTTCTCGGTTGTGGTGAGCATTTTGTCGGTGGTGTGCTGGCAGAGCACACGCCAGTCTTCACCGTCGTAGGATGCGCAGAAGGCCCAGCTGCGGGGGAGAGTCAGCGGGTTGCCGGCATCGCTGTGGCTCATGCGGTAGTGGGTGGGCGACACGGCCACAGGCAGCTCCACCTGCACCCAGCTGAAGGCCTCGTTCTCTGTCGTCAAGCGCGAAGTCTTTGGCTCAAACTCCTGGAGAAACTCGCGCGGTGACCCGTCCTTCACGCTGCTGCACTTCACAATAGCATCGCCCGTGTCGTGCGGGTTGAAACGCTTAGTCGTACCGTACTTCGTCGCAATCCAGTCAATCACGCCACCCTTTTCCCACGAAAATTCAAAGTTTTTTGCCGGCATTTGTCCCGTTTACTACCACTCTACCCCAGACCACCCTCACGTTACCCCACCTGTGGTGTGTGTGTGTGTGGTTGAACATCAGCGGGAAATTTGCCTCACCATCCCCCTACAGGAAACACAACAATGATGTGCGTCGACGGCAGCTGGATCATGAGTGAGCAACCGTGGGGTGTATCTGATTGTTCAATCCATTCCACCGCCACCCGCCTCCAATTCTTTCAACGTTTCTCCGGGAGAATATTCGCAAGACCAGGCTCTCCCTCCCTCCCTCCCTCTCGTGTACTGAAGTGTGATATCCCTGTATCGAAGACACCCGCACCCCAAGGGAGTCGTCTACTTAACTACGCGGGGACGTGGCCCGGTAGGCTCCCCTTGTTTGAGAGAGGAGCTGCTCTGGTGGGGTGAGGGAAGTGCCACAGGAGGAGGAGAGGGAGCAGGCGAACGGTGACGCGCTACGGGAGGAGGGGGGGTTGAGGGAGGCCCGCAAGCCTGAGGGCGCCATGCACGGGCAGAGGAAGAGGCGCCTGAACGGGGCCTTGGGGGGTAGACTGCGTCAACGGACACGCCGTTGGGAGGGGAGGTAGTAGCAGAGGGTGCGGCCGGGTCAGCGGCGCCCAGGTCAGCGTCAGCGATGGGGATCACGGAATCGACCCTCGGCCTCTGGGCAGGCAGTACCGGGGTAGAACCGGTGTGCGCCTCGAAGGCGGCGCGCTTCAGCTGCGCCACGGCGGGGATGGACGGCCGGGTGCCGTCGGGTGAGAGCCTCCCACGAGACTGCATCAAGTGGCGGTGGGGTGAGCCCGGGGAGCACACGGTGTAGGCCAGCCCCTTCAGCACAGCTGGAGGGGTGGCGGGCTCGGGGACAGCGGCACACGGGGTTGCCTCAGGGGAGGGCTGAGGCACAGGCACATGGGGTGGCGGGGCGGAGGGGAGTGCCTCCACATGCGTCACGTGCGGCAGTGGGGTGCAGGGGATGGCTTCCACAGGGCTGCAGAGGCAGGCGCGGTCGCCTCTGGGGAGGACGGGGTCGTAGTCACAGGGGGCGTCGGGATAGAGGTAAACACACCACGTGGATCTTTATAAACTAGTGGAGACACACACCGAGCACTTGCTCTTGATGTGATCTCCACTGTCACACTCACCCTCCCACCGCCGTCGAGGTTGATGGGAGTCACCGCGCCTGCCGCAATCTCGACGCCCACCTCCCCAGAGCCCAGGTGTCGAGACATCATTACCTCCCAGAACCGCATGCAATTGATTTTTACGCACACGACTTTCGCGCGGAAAGTGTCATTCAGCTCTGCCAAACGTGCTCTACACACCACCCCCTTCATCAGGCAAGTGGGTTTGTAAGTGTGTGTGGAAGCGTCAACGCATCAAACGAAGTATCAACAGTAGAGAAAGAGCGGCAGAGTTGAAGTGACACTTTTTGAGCTCCGTGCGGATCGTAGTGGGGCCCATCAAATGCGTATGTGTTGCAGGGCCAGAGAGCCTGCCCACGGCGGCTACTTCCACAATGTTCTCATGCTGCGTCAGTTGAGTGCGGTGAGTTGAGGCCCGTACAGCTGTAGTGGGGGGCAACCTCTCTCCGAGCTTGAAAATTCCTTTGCATGCGACTCCGGAAATGAGCGATTGGCAGCATCTCTTTTCCGTTGAATCGCTGCCTCCTGAACACAAAAGGGAAAGGCCTCATGAGGGTGAGGCATGCTGAGACGCCTCCTGCTGAGCCACACATCATGGCTCAGAGAAGCAACCGAGAAGGGGTAGTGCTAGAGAGAAGAAGAAGAAGAAGAGGCACAGAGTGTTGACTCCTGTTGCCCAACCAACAGCACTGCAGAATCGTGCAACCAGGCAGCTCTCAGCGGCAGAGGGCAACGTAACACGCCCCTATTTCACGTGATGACTTGCAGAAGCAAGTACCTCGCGGTCTTCCTTCAGGCTGTCGTGTGCGTACATGAGTGAGTGCCTATTCTGTTGAACTGCAGCAAGAACAATCTCACGATCTCCCTTCAGGCTGCGGTCTGCGTACTGGAGTGAGTACCCATTTTGCTGAACTGCAGCAAGAACGATCTCACGATCTCCCTTCAGGCTGTCGTGTGCGTACTTGAGTGAGTCCCCATTTTGTTGAACTGCAGCAAGAACGAACTCACGATCTCCCTTCAGGCTGTTGTCTGCGTACTTGAGTGAGAACCCATTATGTTGAACAGCAGCAAGAACGATCTCGCGATCTCCCTTCAGGTTGTCGTCTGCGTACTGGAGTGAGTACCCCTCTTGTTGAACAGCAGCAAGAACGATCTCACGATCTCCCATCAGGCTGCGGTCTGCGTACTGGAATGAGTACCCATTATGCTGAACTGCAGCAAGAACGATCTCACGATCTCCCTTCAGGCTGCGGTATGCGTCCCGGAGTGAGTACCCACCTTGTTGAACTGCAGCAAGAACGATCTCACGATCTCCCTTCAGGCTGTCGTCTGCGTACTCGAGTGAGTCCCCACGTTGTTGAACTGCAGCAAGAACGATTATGTTTTGTTTTGAGACTGACTCATCCAGAGGATCCAGGGAGCCCGGCGCAATTGCCAGACCCCCCAGACGGCCAGAAGACGCCGGTCTTCGCCGGGGCGGACCCAGCTAAAAGCAAACAGCAAGAACAGCAATAAAAAGGGAGAGCGTGCTCCTATCTCTGTGGGCTGGCGGGAAAAGGCTAAAAGGTAGAAAGGAAGGAAGCAATGTGCAACAAAATACGATTAATGCACTCGTTTGTTTCCACCGCGCCGGTCGCATAAAGCTGCGGTCGGATGAACGATTGCGCGGTTCAACTCCAACCCAGTGGGCGTAAAAAGGAGAAGGCGTGGCAACGGCTGGTTGAACAGGCCAACGGACACTCACCACCACAGTGATTGCAGAGGCGTTCCTGGTCGCGGTCGGCTTGCCGACAACAGGTACGGACAGAAGATCGTGTTAAAAAGAACTAAAAGTAGAGAGGCGAAAGGAAGACAAAGCCGGGGGAGCCACGTGTGCGTTAAACTTGTCCCACGTGCGCGTGTGCGGTAAACTTGTCCCACGCGCCCCGGTGAAAAACACGTAACACGGTTGCCGCCCACAGTTACTTCTGGCCACGCGGCGCGCTTCATTAAGCGCCGTGTGCAGCCTGGCTGGTCTTAGCGGCCTAAGCGAAACACCGGTTCTCCAGAGGGATACGTCCGGCCCCCGACCACGCAATGCGCTACTGCGCTACCTTAAGCAAAGCGTGCGACATATGTGACGCATCATTACCTCAACGGTCTGTTCGCAAAGGCCCCCAGGGTTCACCACGTGGAGGTGCCAGCCGTAGTCGCCAGGTCCGCTACCCTGACGACCCATCACCCCTGAACTGCAGCAAGAACGATCTCACGATCTCCCTTCAGGCTGTCGTGTGCGGACTGGAGTGAGTCCCCCCGTTGTTGAACTGCAGCAAGAACGATCTCGCGATCACCCTTCACGGAGGTGTGCGCATGTTTGAACCACTCTGGCACTCCTTCCCCCTCATACTCGTCCGTCAACTCCCGAACGGCTTGAAGGACCTCATCGCGTGTCGTCACCCACAGCAGGACCTGCCACAGTTGCTTCTGCCTGTTGTGCACCGCATCGAGGTGACGGTCGGGACAGAGGGTGACGTGAACCACGCATCCGGCTTCGACACCTGCATGGCTGCACAGAGGCTCGTCGTCACACACCGCTTTTCCCCCCACCGACAGATGCACGTCCTTCTCCTCCACACCATCAGGGTAGCGGAACGCCTCGCCTGCTTCGAGCTTCAGCCTTTCGGGCTTCTCGTCCATCCCGATGTCGACAGCGTGCGTCACGCCTGTCGCCGCATCCGTCAGGAACACCTCCATAACCACGCCTGTGAAAAGATAGCAGCGCCCTGCAGGGTGGTGTGGCTCTGTGTGTGTGTTGCAGGCAATCAGGAGGCATGCACCCGCTCAGCGTGGTGCATGGTCATAAAGACAAATATCATCAGGCACAGAATTGACAGGATGTGGGAAATGCTCCCACAGACGATGGGTTCGTGGGAGACCGCCACGCATCGGTATGTCGAACCTCCTTGTCTTCACTGTAATAGTGGAGGGAGTACGTGAGTACGAACGAAACTGGGGCCACGTAGGGGGAATCCTCAGGAAGTATCGGACGTGAGGGGGGGTTGGGGGGGGTGGGGCGCACCAGCGGAGTATTGGTTTTATGACTTTATAGGGGGTCTTCGCTACGGGGTGACCGTCAGTGCGTTTTGGTGAATTCCCTGTTGAATTAGCTGAAAATTGACGGAGATTGACGGAGGGCAACGGCCAGCGAAGACCCCCATAGTGTGTTAACTCATTCGCACCCACTCGGCAGCGCTCTCTGCTGCCACGCTGGATTTTTTTTTGATTTGCCTGCCAGGCAGGGTTGCCCCGGATCAGCTTCGGCACACCCCATGTATGACACAACAGCACTGCCGGCTCTGGTGGCTGCATCAGCTGTGCAGTTCAGACATGGTACACGGGAAGAGATGTGCGCGTGTGCGTGCCTGTTTAGACCGAGAGAGTTGCGAACACCCCTCCGTTGTTCTTGTTGTGGTGCCGACCTCACGACCTGACTCCCTTATTCTCAGCACACTTTGGCGTGGGCGGAAGGTGTCGCACGCTTTGATTCGTTGCCCGTGCTTTCGTGCTCTTCACCCACCACACCGCCATCATTTCAGCAGGAGTGCGGGGTGTGGAACCACCAACACATTAAAAGGCAACAGAATCAGAAGCGCAGAACGGAGTGCAGGTTATGACACAATTCCAGGGAACCCAACCTCACCCCACACACCCATCGCGGCAACAAAAGGCAGTGTTCGGAAAAATAACCCGGCAAGCAAGCAGGCACCGTCCGTACAAACAAGGGACACAACGCCAAGCCTTGCTCTGTCGTGACAAAACGAGGAAAAATCATTGCAGTACCTTGGTTAGACAGCAAAAGCACTCCAACCCAACCCAAGGGGGGTGAGGCCAGGGGGGCGACATCCTGATGCCTCACTCTCGTGCAGAACACTGCACGAACACGAGACAGCACGAGACCGCCCTACAAAGGGGCGGGGGCGTTCGCAGAGACCCCCGAGGAAGCCCCTCCTACGCCTTATGAAAATCCCAACGCGCGGAAACCCAACAGCGCATGCGGTAATTGCTACGAGTTTATTGCCGTGACACCCCCCTCCCCTAGCAGATCCAGATACACGCATCTACAGCATTCACCCAGATGCGCCCTCTGTTGCCGGCTTTTATTCTTCGGCTTTTTATGCAGGCATCGCCCCCACCCCGCGTCGGGAGGTGGGAAGGGTGCATGGCATTTGCTCACAGGGGTCCTGGTAGGCAGAAGAGAGGGGCGTGTGTGTGTGGGTGTTGGGCGCTTCCGAGGGAGAGGCAAATTCTTCGGGGGGGTGGGGGCACATCGTGTTGTTAAAAGAACTGCAAAATCGTACTCCTTTTCGCTGTAATAAGAGAAACACCCTGCCCAGCAACTGCAAAAAAGGCAGATCCGGGGTACTTTTCGTTGAGCGCACACTCCTGTGTCAAAGGCTGTGTAAGCCCCCGCGAAGTGGCATGAAGGTGATCCTTATAAAGCTTCAGTCGTACGATTTCCTTCGTTACTTCGCGACTTCGCTACGCTTCGTCGCTCGCAACTGGTATTGTAATAACATTCTTAGATCTGCACTGTATGGATAGAGGGTGGTTAATCCACCATCCCACCCCACCCCGACGTGTGAATCCTTCTTGTTTGGACACGACGTCATCCAGCCCCACCCCCAACTCACCCCGCCCCCACCGGTGCTGTCTTCAAATGTTACCCCGTGTACAACATTGCCTGCGCACATGCCGGGTATACCAAACCATGCACTGGCAGCAGCGACCTGTGATTTTTGTGTTGCTGCAACGTCTCCTATCCACCCCCACCCCCCACCACTCCCCCCCCTCCGCTGGCCGCATGGGGACTTTGAGCCGAAACCTCAGCAGAAAACCCACCACCAGGCTGGAGTGTTAAAAAATGTCCCCCCCCCCCCCCACCCCCCACCCCTTGAAAAGGAGGCGTTTGCCGCCCCCCGTTTAGCCAGACTCATCGGTTATAGATCTCGCACACCCTGTGTGTGGCACGCACGCCAACAGCTCCTTCACCACCACCCTCCCCCGTCCTAGTCCTCCTCACACTTTGTCAGGAAATCGCGCAGAGCGCTCCGGGAGATGTCGGGTGCGTCGGTGAGGTGCAGGCAGTGCGCAGTGTCTGTGAGCACCGCCTTCACCTTTGTCACACCCGCGAGGGACTCTTTGTAATGGAGGACGTCGTGCGGCGTGGCGTACTCGTCGTACTCACTGTAGAGGAGCAGCACGCGTGTCCCCTTCAGACCCTCCGTGAGGCGATTGCTCACATTCTCGCTGATCGCAAGCCTCTGGCTGTACTGCATCAGGCCCAGGTAGATCAGCCACAGCAGGAACAGGGGGGTCCACAGCAGGTCCACCACGGGGGCGAGGGGCTGGTTTTTCGAAGCGGCGGTCAGCACCCCTGCGCTCTCGCTCAGCCAGCCCACGTTGAGCCGCCCCTGCTTCCGGACCTGCTCAGGGGTGGTCAGCAGCGGGCCGCTGTCGAAGATGACACCCTTGCAGAAGGTGAAGAGGTCCCTCTGGCTGGTCTTGTCGAGATGCATCAGCCTCCCGAGGACATAGGACCCCAGAGACGACATGGCGTGCACCAAGAAGCCACGGTTCGGCATGACGTGCGTCCGCAGGTGTTGGTAGAAGAGGTCGATCTCCGCGTCGTGTGCACGGGAGATCTGGAAGAGATGCCAGTAGCTTGGGGTGACACGCAGCACGGCACAGCCCTGGTCCTGCCAGAAGTAGACGACGTCGGTGAGCTGCTGCGGCGTGGCGCCAGCCCAAGGGATGAGCAGCACCACAGGGCGCCCGCCGCGGCCCTCGTGCAGCTGGGGCTTGGAGGTGATCCACATCTCGGGCTTCGTCCGCAGCTCGCTCCACTTCCCGTCGTCGTTCACCATGCGTGTCTGGCGCTTCCCGCCTTCGACGGTCACGGGGCCCATCATGGGCGTCCTCTCGGTCGCGCTCTCCTCCGACATCGTGTCAAAAGGATAGCGGCCTGCCGCGAGAGGTGGTGGGTGGGGAGGGGAGGGGGCACTGGTGCTATATGTGTGTGTGTTGCGGCCGCGAACTATTTGTGGCCGGGTCCTGGTCGGGGGGTAGAGGTGGTGGCAAAATCGCAAATCCTGGATGGGAGGGTGGGTGGTGAGAGGCAGAAAAGGCGTGCACTGCGCTGTTCTGCTGCATTTGCATCTGACGTGTTTGACGCTGCAGGCTGTGCCGATATCGAGCGACACACGCAAGGCCTCAAAGATCAGGGGTATTGGTGGAAGGGGGTGGGTGGGTGGTATAGGCTCGACCCTCCATCAACTGAGTGATACGACTGGACGCACGGCCCCCTTGTCTGGACGGTCCGTAAGGGGTGCGGCGCGAAGTTCAGACAGCGGGTCCCTCTCGTGATCATCATTCTCTGAAGCCTGTTGCCATAAAAGCAGCCCTCGGTGAAGCTGGGCACAGCACAACAGACGCCACCACGTGAACCATTTATGATGCAGCTGTATTGAAAACCACAGCCTGAGGAAGTATGTCTTGCCTTTGGGTGTCTTCGCTGGTCGCTATCCTTCGTCAATCTTCGTCAGTTTTCAACTAATTCAACAGGAAATGCACCAAAATGCACTGACGATCACCCCCGTAGCGAAGACCCCCAAGGCTTTTCTTTGATGATCGCCACACCGCTGCACCACCACACGCCGAGGCCGTGCGGCAGACTCTCGCCATCAACAATACCCACAGGCCACACGGGCTTCAGGATGGGCGACAGGATCGGCACTTTCGTTCCGCAGTGCGGACAGGAGGCTAGGGTATATGGGCTAGGGCACATGCTGCCTTTGGCTGATCGGGTCCGGAAAGGCGCAATGTGCGGTGGGGGGGGTGGAGGGGGGAGACGGGGTAGATGCCCTTGACGGGGCTGTAAAAGTTGTCGCTATTCTTGCTCAGCCCCCTACCCCTTTTCCTTCGGTTTTATTGATCCACCAAAAAATCGTTCGTGGTTGCGGATCGCACGGTAGGGTGGAGGGGGGGTGATCAAGAAACGGCGGCACTATCCGCTCACAACAAAGGTTGTGTGCGTGAATATTAATCAAATCAATCCAATGAAACCAAGGGCGCTGGAGGTATTCCTTTGTCAACAGCGTGGTGTCAGTGCCCATGACACGCTTGTTTCTCTTGAAGCGGTTCTCTCACTTGTGTCCGCGTTTGTTCGGAGCAGTTCGACATAGCCAAAGGTGGAAACCAGGGAAAACTAATCACTGTGCGCACTTCACAAATGCCCGTCAGGCTGTGAGCAGTCTGTGCTCGAAGAAAACACCAACGTTTGTTTCGTTTCGGATACACCTGGGCGAACAGCTTCTGCCATGCTGCCACCACAGTGCACCCGCCATCAACTCGCCAAGAGAGGCGAGATCACATCTGCCCGAGTCACACCCAAACCCTCACTTCGTTCATCCGTTTCCGGCCAAAAGACTGGGGCAACGGGACACACCCCGCATCCACCCCCCCCCCCGAGCCCTCACGCTCGATGCAGCACACCAAACAAGGCAACTGCACATCCGCACCTGAGGCTAGGGGGGGGGGGGGGGTGGCAGTGTGGGCGCGGGGGTGGGGGGGTGAGTGAGAAACGCACTACGCACAGAGGGTGGCAACGTGCTGCAGCATGGCGCTACGAACAGAGGGGTAGGGGGGCCCGTGGCCTTTGCAGCGAGCATGAGAAAAAAAGAAACACGCCGCTGCGGCCGAGCCTCCTCGACGGGTGCCCCGCCCACGCAAGAACAAAGCAACCCCGCATCAACCCTTCGTCCTTCTTTCCTTTCTTCACCAGCGCCGCTTCACATCTCCGTCACCCACAACACCTTGATGCGGGTGTGGACTCCCGGCGTGGACGCGAAATAGGTCGCTCGGCACACAGAGGATGAAGGGGAGCGGGGTATCCCCGGGGAAGCAGCGACCACCCGCCTACTTCAGCACGGCCGCCAGACGCTCCTGGTGCTCGCTGCACTGCACATCCCCTGCGGTGATGCCAGCCTCCTTCAGCGCAGCCGCCTTGCCGTGTTTCACCTGTTTTGTGGCGGTGTGTGTTGCAGCCGCCATCGCACGATTCCCCCACCCCACCCGACCCCACCCCAACCAATGCATACCAGCTCGATGGCGTAGTCCACCGCCATGTCCTGCACATCCATCCCATCGTTCTTCAGGAATGTCCGGAGCGCTGTGAGGACCTCAGCGCTTGCAGGAGGCTCAGGCCTGCCCTGCATGTCGGGGTCGTCCCGCCACACGCAGGCGAGGAGGAAGAGCGCCTTCTTGACAGAGCGCAGGTCATCGCCGTGCTGGCACAGCACATCCGTGACAGCAGAGACGGCACCCTCAGCCTGGAAGAAGGCGGTGAGCATGGCGCGGTTCCCGCGGACCAGGCTCGACAGGGCGTAGAGGAGCTTCGTCCGGGACCCGGTGTGCGACTCACGGCGGAGCTGTTCGAGGATGACCTGCAGGCCGCCGTCCGTCAGCACGATGCCCTGGCAGATGATGTTGTTCTGGCAGCACGTCCCCAGGAGGTTGGCCGCGCCCTCGCGCAGCACGTCCGGCGTGTCGGGGTGGAGCATGGCCAGCAGGATGCGGCTGCCCTTGATCTTCTTGCAGAAGTCCGACGCGTTGTCCAGGTCCTCCACGAAGTAGAGGATCTCCTCCATTGCGATCGCCTTGCTCTCGACGTCCGTCACCTGCGGGTCGGATGCGATCTTCAGGCAGCTCTCCATCCTCTCGTAGTCGCTCTTGATCTCGGCGAGGGCGTTGCGCAGCCAGTCGTAGTCCTGGGGGTCGCGCTCGGGGATGCCCTCGGTGCGCGAGCCGGGGTCGTCGCTGTGGCGCATGCAGAACTCAAAGATCGCATTGCTCATACCCATAGACATGGTGTGGCCGGGGGGGCGAGGTGGGGCGAGGTTGCGCGTGTCTGTGGGTGGTGGTGGCGGGTGGTGTGATTTGTGCCCCGCATGGGTGTGTCTTGTGGGGGTGGGGACAGCCATAACAAGGCAAGGGCGTATGTTGGCGTGTGTTGGTATCCAAAGCGGTCCACACACAAAAAAAAGACTGTCACAGAAATTGCGGAGATGTGGATACCGAGAGCGGATATCAAGGGGAAGAGGGCGGGCATCCATCTTCTGTCAAGGAAGCAGGCGGCAGGATTTGAGGAATGCTGGAGGTCCACTCCCTACACCCGTCCCTATGTCCCTCCCCTCCCATATTTTGTGCCAATGTTTTTTTTGCCAAAAAATATGCCGAATCGTTTCGTTGTTTTTTTGTTGCTGTTGGGTTCTTGTTGCGCGTCGGTGCCAAAGCCCACTCTGTTTCTTTGTTGAAAAAATCCATTTTATACGACCCTATTCCCCCATCCCCCCCCCCCCCCACCCCCCGCCTTTTCTTGCAGATGTGGATCGAGGTGGAATGGGGTGGTTCCCCCATGATGCATTCAGGCTTTATCAGGTCTTCAAGCCCACCAAAACCGGAGGAGGTGCGAAGGCGCAGGAGGCAACGGCGAGAGGGAGCAACGCAGAGGAAAAGCAAAGGAAGGTCCAAAAGAGAGACATCGAGAGAGAGAGAACTTGTTTTGTCGGGGTGGGGGTGGGGTGGGGTCGGGGTGGGGGTGGGGGAGAGATCTACCAAAAGAACTCCATGCATGTGTCCCGCCTCCCCCAGGCAGCGCCGTAAGGAAGCCATTGCATGAAATTGCTGAGGTATGCAACCACTCCACTCCACTCCATCCCACCCTCCCACACACACACTCACACCCCGCTCCCTCCTGGGGGGAGGTGTGGGTGCGAAGTAGAGCAAAGGAAACCCTAGAGATGGACTCCCTTCACCCGATAAAGTTAGATACAGTGGTTGCCTTGGGGTAGGAAGGTGTGGGGGGGGGGGGGGGGGGGGGAGAAAAGGAGGGGATATACACCAGGAGACAGAAGGAGACAAGGAGCAGGGGGGTGTGGTCAACAGAGGGTTCTCCGTAGGGACCACGCAATATGTGCCCCCTCTCTCTCTCTCTCTCTCTCTCTCTCTCTTCCCCTTGTTCGGCACGCGCCGCGGGTTGAGGCAGCGGCACAGCACAGAACGATGCACGCAGATGTGTTTTCGTTTTGTGCAAAACCCAGGGGGGTTGTTAATGAAGCAAGCCAAACCCCGAAGTTGATCCGAAGTAAAAAAAGCCAACAAGCCCCTGTTACAAAGACTATCTGTGCACCCCGCTGGATCGTAAAGTTCTGCCGAAAGTTGTTTTGGTGGAACGCAGACCCCACTCTTTGTGTACACCACTCCCCGGTCTGATGAAATGGTGTGGTGGTGGGATCGCACGATCCCATCGAAAGGCACAGGAAGTTTCCCCAGTTGGCTACGCCGAAAAAGTGTCACTTCAACTCTGCCGCTCTTTCTCTACTGTTGATACTTCGTTTGATGCGTTGACGCTTCCACACACACTTACAAACCCACTTGCCTGATGAAGGGGGTGGTGTGTAGAGCACGTTTGGCAGAGCTGAATGACACTTTCCGCGCGAAAGTCGTGTGCGTAACAAAAAAATCCGGAAAAGTCTGGAGAAGTTCCAGATTTCACCGAGACAAAACAATACCTCCCCACCCATGCAAACCGGGCGAAACGGTAGGGCGCCCTCCAGTAAAGGGGGGTCACGATGAATTTGGGGGGCATTTATCCCTGGGGGGCCTGCAAGAAAAGTTAGGCCCTGGCCGACACCAACACACAACAGTTCTTCTCTCCTATGTCACCGTGGGCGGGGCGGGGCGGGTGGGGGATCCGCCCCCACGCCGCATGTGCACACAGAAAGCGCCCTATCACTTCACAGCTACAACCGCTCTGATGAATTTCCTTTTGTTTGTTGCGTTGACGCTTCTACACACAAAACCCTGAACTGATCACACCCTGAGCCTGATGAAGGGTGGGGTTAGTGTATAGAGCACGTTTGGTTGCAGCTGTGGTGGGGCGCTTTCCGCTCACACGAGTGTGCTTAAGCTATCTTCTCATCATAAAAAAATTCAAGCAGCACACCCACCCACCCACCCCCTCCCCCTCTTGTCACAAAGCGAAAAAATGAGTACAATATTCAACTCGTTTCCTTGTTTTTTTTATTGCTAGGCCTGCCAGGCCAACAACACAACACACACACGCACACCCAAGCCCTCAAGACTCTTGAAGCGGCCTGACTATTTAGTGTCTTCGTCGCAGCAAGGGGGCGATATATACCACCCTTTTTATTGATTTCACGTGTCAGTGTTTGACTTTTTCGCAACTTCATTTCTTCCTTTTTCTCCCTCTCCAACCCCACCCGTGACACCACCAGGGTTTAGCTAGCCCTGGTCCGATTATCCCCGGTTCTTCGCTGAAGAGACGCGGCCGGGGGGAGGGGTACGAAGAGTACGCGTCGAAACCGGTGTCACGCCGTGTTGGGGAATCCTTCGGGAGTGCGATACTGAAGGGGAGGTGCTACTGCCCGTGCAGGGCGACACCGCCTTAAAACTTTATAACCACACACAAACCCTCAAAATCCCCCAGGCCTGATGAGCAATCCCCCCTGCCTCATGTTGTGACTTCCTTTCTACCTTGCACAAAACATCCCATTTGCCCCTTTTCTTCCTTCGAAAGTGTTGTGACTTCCCCCCTACCCCACCCCTCGGGAGTGCCACTCCTCTGGTGGTTAAAAGTGACCCGCCGTTGTGCCTTCGGCATCTGTTGCGTGTGCCGTCGTATTCTTCCTATGCACTAGTTATAGCTATCCGGGGGCGGTCTGCTGTCGCACCAGCGGGCTGCCCCACCTCTGCACCCTCGGTTTTTAAGATGTTCACCACAGCGGAGAATGATCCCCTTCTCTGTGGCGATCGAGCCAAGCTGGACGAGGTCCGCCTTCGGGCGAAGGTCATGTGGGCGGACAAAAGGTGCCTGCTCCTGAGACTCATCAGCAACCTGCTTCTTCCTTCAAGCCCTCAAGACTCTTGAAGCGGCCTGACTCTTTAGTGTCTACGTCGCAGCAAGGGGGCGATATATACCACCCTTTTTATTGATTTCACGTGTCAGTGTTTGACTTTTTCGCAACTTCATTTCTTCCTTTTTCTCCCTCTCCAACCCCACCCGTGACACCACCAGGGTTTAGCTAGCCCTGGTCCGATTATCCCCGGTTCTTCGCTGAAGAGACGCGGCCGGGGGGAGGGGTACGAAGAGTACGCGTCGAAACCGGTGTCACGTCGTGTTGGGGAATCCTTCGGGAGTGCGATACTGAAGGGGAGGTGCTACTGCCCGTGCAGGGCGACACCGCCTTAAAACTTTATAACCACACACGCACACCCCTCCTCCCCATTTCTTTTGTAGCATCGACTATCCCCACACATCCTGTCGGACGGTACGAGACCATTTGGTCACATCACCTCTTGTGGCGGGCGGCTATCACAGCTCCTCCTCCTCCAGCTGCACGGTGGCCTTCTGCTTAATCCAGTCGACCATGTCCTCCAGTTCACGCTGGCCCTCATACTTGATAGGGTTCGCCTTGTCGTTCGCAGGCGCGAACAGGATCGTCGGGAAACCCCCTGCCTTGTAAGCCTTGTTGGAAACCTCGTTCGCCGTGGAGTCGATCTTCGCAATCACAAGGTTCTTCGAGTTCTTGAAAGCCTTGGCCAGGTCGTTGTAGACGGGCTCCAGGCGCTTGCAGTGGCCGCACCACGGAGCGTATGCCTCCAGCAGCACATCCTTCGTGGTGTCCATCACGATGCGGTCGAAGCTCTTCCCCACCACAACCTGCACCTTCCCAGCGGCAGCCTTCGGTGCGGGCTTCTCCGACTTGACGTGGGGCGACAGCTTCTTCTCCGTGAACTTCTGCACCCACTCCTCCAGGGCACCGTCCTCCTCCTCGTCCCACTGGTACTTCTTCTTGCCGTCCTCAATCAGGAAGATCCCCTTCTTCAGGTCGTCCTCGGCATGCCCGTAGTCCTTCGTCTCCTCCATGATGACGAACTGCAGCGCCTTGGCGTGCTTCTTCTGGATGGGCTTCAGCTGGTCCACCAGCCCAGCCTCACGCTCCTCCCTGTCGTCGGGGCTCACGATGGCGCGGAGAATAGGCTTCTTCCTGCCCTGGTAGATGGGCAGGATGTCGTGGTTCGTGAACCCCACAGGGGGCAGCACGCTGTCGACAACAAACTCCGAGAGGGTCTTCTTGTAGATCGCCCCCTTGTACATCACCTTGAACTGCTTCCCACCCCAGGGGCGGTACACCGTGACGGCGCCTGCGCTGCTGTAGTAGCCGACATCCTCCAGCACCTTCGGGTCATCCACGTGGAAGAACTGGAACTTCCCGCGGTAGGTGTCGGCAACCTGCATGAAGATCTTGTAGTCGACACCCGTGTTGCTGGCGAAGTAACCCACCACCGCGACGTGGTCCAGGTTCTTCTTGTGGAACTTCGTCTTCAGGTCCTTCGCGCTGGCGATGACTGTGGAGGAGAGACCCACCTGGTTCTGCATGTACTCCACGAGCTCATTCTGCAGCCCGTCCACACGCGACATGGAGCCGGTGTAGTCGGACATCACGCCGTGGCGGAAGAGGCGGAGAGTGGGGTACCCCGTGAGCCCTGCCTTGCCTGCCTGCGCGGTGTTGTCGATGGCGTCGAGCTTCGCCAGCGGGATCGGCTTGTCGAGCTCGGAGAGGATCTTCGCCGCCTCGTCGTAGTAGGGCTGCATCTGCTTGCAGGCGCCGCACCACGGCGCGTAGAACTCCACCAGGATCAGCTCCTCCTTCTCCACAGTCTCGCGCCAGTTGGAGTCGGTTGCGACACGGACATAGTCGTTGTATTCGCTGGGGGGGATCTCGGCGACAACGCCTGCCACCAGGGCCAGGGCCACCGCGGCCTTGTGCATCATAGCGGGCAGCAGGGAAGAACAGGAGAGGCCGAAGCGAGTCGGGTGTGCGGGTTGCCCAGCCAGTCCCCCTGTGGAGGGTGTGGTGTGTAAGGTTGGGGAGGTGTGAACTGCACCCAAAGAAGAACGGTGATGCCCTGTCCGGTTTGGTTCACTGCAATTCCACTGAACTTGTGTCGGACGTGGCAGTTGTTTTGTTGGCTGCGTCCACCTGATGTGTTTTTGCTTGTGCAACCGCGCACTGCTCTCGCAGCAGGCGGTTTGCGCATGTGGGGGGAGGTGGGATGACCACGACAAGCATGGGCTCCTCGCATTGTGTGGCTGCACTGCAAAGATCGCATCAACCGAGCACGCGGCAGAGGGTGTGTGGGGGGGGTCTGGACATCCACCATTTGACAGGGGCAAAAAAAGCGTTTCCTCCCCCCCTCGTCAGCCACACATGTCAACCTGGCACAGGCCTGCTGCTGCTCTGCGGGGCCTGCAAAGACCCTGCAAGCGGGGCGGGGGGCAGACCGGGCGAGTGGAACAAGCACCACCACCTGCCCTGCACAGTGCAGCTCTGGAAAGAGCGTGCAGTGGGGTCCGGTGGGTGGGGGAGTGGGGGCGTAGCCCTTGGCTGGCAAATGATGCAAACAACGATGGAACGGCAGGGTCAGGAGAGGGAGTGGGGGGGGGAGCGGTATGAAAACTATCTACCGAAACAGATCATAGCGTGAGACTTCGTCAAACCGTCTTCTCTTGAGGCTGGCCGACACTGCCTATCGAAAGGCAGCCATACCCACATATCCCGCAAGCATCACCACGGATACACTCGCTACCTCTCACAGCCAGTGGGCTGTGGGGCAGCAGACGTAACAAGAACACCACCAAGAAGGAGTGGATAGGCGATCCATCCTTCCGCACAATCAGAACAAAAACCCTGGCAAGCCGATGGGGCAGCGGGGGTGTCGAGCAATATTGATACGGTGCAAACGAGACGGGATTGATGGGGGGATTGATTGTCGAGAGTGAATGGAAAAGCAAGTCTCCCGACACCTTCTCGCAAACGAGGGGGGGGGGGGGAATGGTGGCCTAGTCAGGGCTTTGACCAGGCCTGTCTCCCTGGTCAACAAAGGGCCTGTTTAGTGGCCTGGTCATGACCAGGGGTACAGGGAATAATGGGATGCAACCCGCTGGTCAAAACCCTGGCTAGGCCAGCGTGGGGAAGGACACGGCTGCTTGTCGGCGCCAAATCCGGGCAAAACAGAAATCAACCTCCGCAGCCTGTTGAGAGGAGGCTGTCTCTTGTTGGCCAAAAGCGGTGCCCCCCCACCTATATGTACTTTTCTGGTTTTTTTGACACTGACAGGGAAAGCCCCTGTTGCAGGAAAGGAAACAAGCGCAAATCGCGAAAAAGGAAAAACCCCCCAACACACACCACCCCCACCCCTCATCACACTTGCTGCTGTATCCGGAAGTTCCTCGGACGCAGCGGTATCTCCGACGGAGGGGACGGCTTCAGCCATGTCATGCGCAGGCTCGGCAGCACACCCAGCTGGTGGTCATTCGCAAACCTCGCCAGCAGCGGCGACTGCTGGTTCAGCTGGAAGGAGCTCCCCTCCACCGCCACCTGCACCCGCCCCCGGTGCCTGCCCTTCTCAAACCACGCCACCATCTGCTGCCGCGCGATCGGATCCGGTGGTGACGGCACCCTCACCGGCGGCGCCACCACCACAGGCGAGTCGTCCTTCTCCGGGGAGCATCCGGCATTCGTGATGCTGGCAAACTGCTTCTTCAGCTGCTGCAGGTCCTGCCGGATCGCATCCTCCGTCGGCAACCCCTGCTCCGGCCCCCCCTGCGATATCTCCTGCAGGGCAAACGCCTGCTTTGTGCCCGACGCACTCGCCTGCACCCCGCCCTTCTTCGCCAAACCCTTTGCGAAAAACGACACCAAAGCCGAGGTGTGAAAGGCCCCTTTGTTGAACTTCTTATAGCGAGGCGTGAATATCTCCCCACGCTCCACCCCACTCATCCAGAAGCTGACGTGCCGCAGGATCTGCTCCGTGAAGGCAGGCGTGGAGACAATGTGCTTTGCATAGGGCAGCGTGCAGAAGAACAGCCGCCTCAACGCGTAGGACGCGATGTCCGGCAAATCCTTCAGGAGCAGGTCCTTCTGGCGGATGGGGAGGTTGATCGATTGGAACAGCGCACGGTAGTGGGTCGCCATCCTCCCGAACAGGACGCTCTGCTCCTGAAGCGGGTCGTGGAAGAGCTGCGGGTTCTTTCGGGAGCCCCCCTGCCCCTCTCGGGGGGACACCAGCGGCGACACCGCCCCCGTCAGATGCTGCGGTGTGCCGGGGATAGGCGGGAGAAAGGACTGCCCATCCACGCCGTACACCTCCTCCCCAACACCCTCCTCACGCCTTGCGTCTGTCGAGCGTGATGTGGGGGATGATCCCGATGCGTTTGCCTCTGTGTCCTCAGCACCGCCTGTGCCGGATTTTCCTCCGTTAGCCGCCTTTGCTAAATTCTCCCTCGCCGTGTCGTTGTGGGCCTGGGCGAGCCTCTCGTGGTCCAAGGTGTGGAGAACGGTGAAGAATATCATCCAATAAGCATCGATGAGGAAGTCGGCAAAATCCTGCCTCCCCGTCAGGCGTATGGTCCCCTTGTTGCACCGCGTCTTCCCGCACTCCGTCAGAGCCATGTTGATAACGGCACGCACGTTAACCTCCCTCCCGTGCACCAAGGAAGGCAGAGACGTCGGCAGGCCTCCCCAGAAGCAATAAGCGACAGGCTCTACCTCCTCTATATCAGTCTGCTTTGCACCCCACTTGCTCTCCGACCCAGAGAGCCCCGGGAGAAACCCACCGTCTGGCAAGGCTGGTGACGTTGCGAACGGGGGGGAGACGGGAGTGCCCCCGACGGGCAGGGCGGCTCTGCTGAACGCTGGCATCTCCTGGCGTTGCACCGTTGCCTTGAGGCTCTTCATTTTTTTGGGGCGGCGGCGGGGGGGTTGGCGGGGAACCCCGGTGTGTCACAGTGTGTGGGTGTGGGGTGTATGGGGTATATCCCCGCAAATCACCTCACACCCCCTAACCCTGTCCCCTGCCCCACGCGCTGCAGTTGGTTGGGGTGGGGTTGGTTGCTGGGTTTGTATTCTGGGGGAGAATGGTTTAGTGTAGCGAACTCTGACGGATGCCCCCACTGCCTACACACGTGAATCTTTTTATAGCAGTGTAGACGCACACCGCAGCACTTTGCTCTTTTGATGCGATCATCTCCACTGTTCTCCACTGCACACACACACCTTGTTGCGAAAAGCGATCTGCCACAGCTGCATGGATCGACCAAGGGAAAGCGAGGGGGTGGGGTGGGGTAGGGTGGGTCGCGGCGATTACTCCTCTCGAGGACTCTAAGACCAAAAGGTGGGAAGCCAGGATGCCATATCATCCCCCTCCCCCGTTTCACCCAACTTACAGTGCCCGAGGCTGGGGTGTGGGGGGGGGGGGTGGAGGGAGAGCGTTGCCGCATGCACCCACCACCACGCCCCCCCCCCCCTGCCTTTGCTGGCACATCGCATTGTATCCCCTGGTCATTCCGGGCCTTCCGAGTCGGGAGATATTCCCGTTTTCTACTTCGCTCTAAGTTTCAATCTAGCAGTATTCTACAGAGGGGGTGGGGCGCGCCCTCGCCCCCCAAACCCCCCTTCTCGGTTCGGCAGCCTAAAGGCTGCCTACGCCGCGTTTCACCATAATCATCCCGGGTGTTGCGTAATGTGTTTGCAGCATCCCCACCCACAAGCTGATCGACACATCACCTCCACGCGAAATCTGTGGTTATTTTTTTTTAGCCATTTTTTTCGGTGTGGTGGTGCCCGCAACACACACACAACCTGCTCCTGGCGAATTGGTGCGAGACCCTATTCCGCAGCGCAAAATGCGCCGTTCCTCCCCCAACACCCCCACCCACACCCACTCAGGGGCACTGCGCAATACACCCCAACGACGAGAAGGACGCAGAGGCGGAGGAGGGGGGTCCCGCATAGTCCCACCCCCGCGCCCGGATCACCGCCGTGGTGGGTTCGGCTGCCACTGCAACACCTCCGCCACCACCACCGCCACCCCCTCCTCCTCCTCCCCCACCGACGAGATGCCCAGGGAGTGTCCGTGGGGATTGGCTGCGCGTGCTGTGCGTGCTGCCCCCGCGGGGAGGGGCCCCGCTGCCGCCACCACCACCCCCAACCCCCGCCACATCCTGCAGCGCCACCGCGCTGTACTTCTGGAGCAGGGACTGGGCTTTCCGCATCACATCCCTTTCGAACATCTCCGTCGCTTTGTGAGACGCCCGCTGCGCCGCATCGCTGCCACCCCCCGCCCCCGCCCCGGCATGGCCTCCCCCCTGCGGCATCGCCGCGCCCCGAAACTCCTGCGTCACGGCCCTCGCCAGATAGCTCTGCGGGGCAGGCTCGGGGTCCGTCTGGCTGCCCCCCTCCACGACCTCCCTCGCGAGCACCCCGCGGAGCTCCGCCTCGCGCGCCTCTGCGGATTCCTCCACCCTGCGTAGCAGGGCTGCCGCCTCCTCCGCCTCCCCCTTGTAGTGGTTCACCAGCTGGTCCGCCTTCTCCATCACCGCCTCTTGGAAGTGGGTGTTCCGCGCCTGGAGGGACGCCTTCATGTGGATGCACACCATCGCGACGCGCTGCCTCTCCTGCTCGAGATCATCCCTCGCCGCGGCGAGCTCCGTCTGCAGGTCGAGCAGCGCAGTGCCGCCATTCTCCCCGCCACCCCTTTGCGCCCCACCCCCCCTCCCGAGAAGCGATGCAAAAGAAGCCGGGGTCTGAGTCGCGCCACTCCTCGCCGGCGACGCGGAGCGGGACCTCTCTCTCTCCCTCTCCTCCCGCCTGGCGGAGGCGATGGCCGTTTCGTGGATCTCCTGGAGTGCCTGGATCTCCGCGTCGTGCTCCCGAAGCACCTCCTCATAACTGTGCTGCACAGCCATATGCACATTGCTGTGGAGGGCGTCTGGGTCAAGCGGGTCGGCGCTATCCTGGAGACGAAGCAGGACTGTGAGAAGCCTGTCGGCAATCTGATCTGTCCGCGATGCGATGGGCCGAGCGACTCTCCGAGGCGATGGGCAGCTTGCAGAAGGGGGTGGGCTGGCAGGCGCTGTGGGGCTCCCCGAGGCAGATCCAGCAGCAGGGGGTAGCTCTTCCTGCTGCACTGCCCGTTGGAGGGCATCGAGCCTATCCTTCGCGCGGAGCGCGTCGCGGCGGAGCTGCGCAGCCTCCCCCTCCATCGCCGTGCGGTATTCCTGGAATCTGTCCTCCACCCTCTGGAGGAGTTCGTCCTCCGTCTCGCGGCGCGCCTCAGCGATGCGGGGGTCCACCCCCTGCTGTGCGGCCTGCAGCTCCCCGCGGAGGCGCTGCACCTCCGCCCTGAGGTGGTCCGCCTGTGGGTCGGAGGTGGAGGCGGGGGCGACCCAGTCGGACACACACGGAGGGGATGCCGCACGCCTCTCCCGGTAGCGCTGCAGGCGCACCACGCTGCTGCTGCCGTTGCTCGACTCGGGGGAGCGACGGGGGAGCGACATTGGAGAGGTCTGCGGCCTGCAGCTCCCCGCACCCCCCCTCTGGAAAAGGTGGTGTGTGGGGTCCGGTATGGGGGTGGTGGTGGTGGCGGTGTAGCTTGGAGCTGGGGGGGAGGGGGAGGGGAGCTGTGTCCTGCGTGTGAGAATACGGCCTGTCTTGAGGTTCCGTTTTGTTGCTCTTCTTTCTCTTCAGTTCAGAAAGCCACGTTGTTCCCCAGGCCAAAAAAGAAAAGGTCATGCATACCCCTCCCTACCCAAACCCACCCGCCACCACCACCACCCCCTCCCCCCCTCGCCCCCCCACACAGCGCTGAGGCATTGCCAGCTGGCTTCGTTTCGCATGCAATGAAGGGTGGTTTTGCCGTGATCTCGATTTCGCTCTGCTGTGTCGTTACGCTCTGCTTGGCAGCAAAAAGCGTGACAAAAAAAACAAGGGGGTTCGCTCTGGGCCAGGATGCCTGCCGATAAAAACCACACCACCATCCGAAAGGCGAAAGGGGGGCTCGCTGCACCACCCTCAGCAGCTGTCTGGATGCACCACCCGCATCCAATGCAGACGCAACTCCAGTCGCGTGGGAACGGGGTCCCTGAGAAGGCCCGAAGAATCGGGCAAAGTAAGGCAATGCTAACGCGTGCAGAAATCCATCCACAAAAAGACGCTATAAAAGGGCGGGGATGTGGGTCACGAGTTCTGGAGGAAAACTGCTCGGATGGTAGATACACATCGGCTCATGCCGTGGGGTCTGTGGAGCACCCAGTCAACTGCTACCGCCATCGCCCCGGTGTGTCCTTGTGAGTCACATCAGGCGTTGGCATGGCTTAGCCGTGGCGAGCAACACTGTCCTGTAGGGCTGGCGGCAGCCCAGACACAAACTGTGACACCTTGTCGATCAGTGCTGCGTCGGTTCCCGACACTTCCCCCGGCCGCTCTGATTGCGGATCCCGGTGGTTGAAGAAGCATACATGGACCAGCACCTCAGACATGCGTCGGTGCTCACAGATCGGGATGGCGCATCGACCCTCCCTGTTTAGAACAACACATATCGGCCCCTCACCGCGCTGTGCTTGGTCACCCCAAGTCTGATAAAATTGACGCTGGCTCACATCACGCCCGCATACGCGAATCCACATCGGTGCAGGCTGGGCCATGTCGAAGTAACGCAGACCGAAGGCTACGAATATGTCAAGTGCGGCGTTCGTAAGCTTTTCGCCAACTTGAAATGTTCTGGGAAGTTTGGGGAAACCCGGGCCCTTCATCCGGCAGAAGTTGGCCTGCGGCACCAGCAGCTTATCACGGAAGCACTTCGCCCCGACGTCCGTCACGCCGTTGAGCTTGAGGTTCATATCGCTGACGATGACACCGTGCTTCTCCCGAATGGCGCGAAGCATTTCGCACAGCTCCTCGCACCCCTTGTCGTCGAGAGCGTTTTGCTGCAGCTCCAGCTGCAGCAGCAGCGGGCCTCTATTCGCCTTCTCAACGGACTCCCAATGAGCCCAGAGTGTGTGCAGCAGGCTGGAGCTCGGCAACGACATACCAGACAGCTGGATGACAGCCACGGTCATGCCTGGTGCCCAGGATTTATTATTGTGGTACGTGACGTTCATTGTTCGGCACCCACCCTCAGCGCCCCCACCCACGGGCGAGCACCTGCGGCTGTGTGTCTGAGTGGATCTGGTGTCCTGCGAAAATGAGAGATCTGTGCGTATCAGCTCTCGTGCAGCGGTATCTCGTGGACTTGTTTGGGCTCTGTACAATGCAGAGCCGCAAATCCAACATTGCCAACAGTGTCATGTGAACAAGAGGGATCTGTGCAAAGCATTGGACATCACTTGTGCGCCTGAGTATCGGGGGCGGGTCTGCAGCTTGCTTGGTGGGTGGACGCAACAACAACGTGAAAATGTGACTTTCTGAGAAAAGGGTGAACCAGGGAGAAGGCAGCTGAACCACGCGCCTGCGCAGATCGCAACCGCGCGGGGCACGCCCACAGCAGAATAGCAGGGCGTCTGCTGTAAGATGCCACGTTACAGAGCACCCTGGCTCAGGTGTTAGAAGGTGGGACAAGCTGTGACACGGGCGACAACCCCGCACAACCCCTCTAGAGCAGTGATATGCCTGTGCTGCCAGCCACTTGTTGGGCTTGGACCCTGCGTTGCCGACAAGCTCCCAAAGCCCGCCCCACCCGCCTGGCGAAGGCAGGGCACGGGGGTCCCATGCAGGCGAACGAACTGTGTTCTGGTCAGCGACACATTACACTTGACCACACCCGAGCGTGTCAAAAAAAATGCGTTGAAATCAAAAGCCACTTCAACGGATCTGGGGAAGGGTAAGCTTGTTTGTGGCATCGACGACCAACACACACCTCGAGGTACAGTGCAGCAACTGGACCACCAAGGCAGTGGCGGACACAACGACGCCCCGTGCCCCGCAAACACGGTAAGAAGCACGCTCGGAATGCGCACACACAATATCATATGCTATCTACCAACGGTGTAGGTGGCCCTCAAAACCCACCCATCAGAGACACTGCGGCCCCCCCTGCCGTACTTGTTTCCCCCACACCCACCCCCCACCCCCACCCCTGATCGCCACAAGGGCTACAGAACAACGTCGCTGCCTCTACTCCTCCAGCAGGTCAACAGGGCCAGATGGATTGCCTTCGACACGAGCAGGGCCCCGGGAAAGGAGGTGCTGCACCTTTTCCATAAGCCTCACTCGGTCCTGGAGGACGGTGCAGGATCGGGTGCAGGTGAGACCTCGCATGACAACGTGCACTGATGGAGTACGAGGCAGCATGTTGCAGCCCTTCATCGAACACACACGGTTTTCTGTGGTGATGACACAGATCAGACCTGCAGCAATCTCATGTGACCAGGTCATCTCGAGCTCAGGGAGGCTGACAAACTCGTTGGAGTCCACCCGCAGCCAGCATGTCTGCTGCTTCGAGGGTTTGAAGTATTCCAGCGCGTGCCGGATCATCAGGTCAACTCCCGCATTGCTCATCTGTGTCCCGCAGAATGCAGCAACGGATGGTTGCATCAGGATCTCGTTCCTTTCGAGACGAATCTTCGACTGCGGTGCGAAAATCAGGTCGTGGAAGAGCTTTACACTAACATCGGAGATCGGGTTGTCCCACATGTTGAACTCGATAACAGGCAGGTTGTGCTGCCTGGATATGCGGCACAGCTCTTTGCAGATAATGGAAGCGCCGGCGTCAGTGATCCGGTTCTTCGCAACATCGAGGGAGAGCCCCAGCACCCGCGTGCAGCCCGAGTCCTGGAGGCGGTTGTGCAGGTCGGTCGATATCAGATGCATGACTGCCGACACTGCCTCAGAATCATCGAGACCTCCATTGCGGACACGGATCGTAGCGGTCCTCCGCGCGTCGACCATCACATGCCGTACCTCCTCTGGGTTTGCACGACCACCCTGCCGATACATTGTGGAAAGGCTGTTCTACAAAGCACAAACTCTAACTCGAGGGCCTTGTTCACTCTCCGGCAGGTTGTGCAGGAGGAGATGCCAGAAGAGGCAGGGCGCCGCTATAACCCCACCCCACCCACCCCACCCGAACGCGAGTGGGTGCCGCCCTTTGGGGCAGATGGCACGGGCCAAATCAGCGCGGGGTGTGGGGGTGGTGTAGGTTGGAACAGCAGGGGTAAAAAAAGGCGCGTGTCCGGTGTATGTGTGTGCTGCCTGGGTGTGGCGGAGGGGTGGTGTTGGGGAAATTGACGGATCAAAAAAAGGCGAACAAAACCCCCACCCACCGCGGGGAGGGGATATCACCTGTGTGGCGGGTGGGTTGTGTTGAAGCAATCCGACTCTCTTAAAGGTAGCGAGGCAAGCAGACCGGGGCAGACGAAGAAAACGGTGCAAAAGGTGCGAGAGTATCTGGGCATCTGAGAGTCGTCGAGGCCCCCCAGATGGCAGCGTTGCCCATTCCCTGTGGGGTCGGCAGCCCTGTCCTCTGAACACACTGCCCCCCACCCCAGCCCCATATCGCTTCATCCCGACTCGATGCACCATGCAGTGCAGCATGACTCCCGCATGCCACCCGGATGTGCTGCAGTGGCAAAACCACAGCCCTTATGCCAACAACGCATTGCCCCGAGAGAAGCGAACGCGGCCTGCGTTGAAAGAAGTTGCTTAGAAACAGTGTATTTTTGTTGCTCCTGTTACCGTTTGACGATTTCTACATAAGCGTGTTGTCAGCTGAAGAACAAAATACATGCACATACAGGTCTCAGCTGTGTCTCTAGAACTCACAGGCATCGCACATACACCGATCACCACCACCACCACCCCACCACACTCGACTCGCAGAGAACAGAAGAGAACGCACCCCGACATCAGAGCGCATGCCACAGCAGAGACTGAGAGAACGGTTAAGACAAGGTTGACTCTGGGGGGGGATGTGGAGACACCGCCGGGCCAGCCACGCCCCGGCGGCTCGCCACACCCCCCACACACGCGAAATATTTTTCTAGCTCCGTGCGAGACCCCGCCCAGGCCATGGCACCCCATCCCCCCCCACCCCCACCCCCGCTCTCCACACCACACACCCCCCCCCCTTCCCCACCCCCCCCCCCCGCACTGATGCACGTCAAGCCCCCTTCTGAGCCATCTCAAGCTCGTAGTCCTGTTTGACCTTGGCAATCTTCTGCAGGATGTCACGCAGCTTAGGGTGCTGTTTGAGGATAGCCTCCGCTCTCCCCGGCTCCCGCGCGATCATCTGGAAGTGTGAGGCGATCTCCATGTCCTGCAGGTCGTCGATCAGAGAGGGGTCGCGCCTCACGAAGGGCAGCATCTGCCGCACCTGATCTTCGTTAAACCCGGGGGAGCCGCGGAGGCGGGACAGCAGCTTGTTATCTTCGTAATGCCGGTTCGACTTCTCCTCGCTGTCGGCATCAGCCGGGGTGTTGATCCCATACTCCCCAACCTTGTGCACCCTGTCGCGCGGGTCCTCCTCCTCCTCCGGGGTGTCGACGAGGACAAATCCCGTCTCCTCGATGTCCTGCTGCATCCTCTTCTCCGCAGCGGAGGCGTGCTGCGCCATCGCCTCCCGCGCAGCGCTGCGCCGCACCCCAGCGTCAGTCGCCCCTGCCTTCCCAGCACAGGCCCTCCTCTGCCACACACCAGGGGATGGGCGTTGCAGGGCGGACATATAGGCCACACCACGAGCCCCAACACACCGCACAACATCCCGTGGTATCATCGCAGCCTGTGATGCCCCCTATCAAAGCAGGGTGGGGTGGGGTGGGGGGGCTGGGGGAAGTGGTGGGGTCGGTCAGGCCGCAAGAAAAGCCCATCCCACACACCTCGGAAGAGGGGTGGATGAAATTCAATGCCAGCAATGGATGGGGGAGGGAGGGCGAAGGGGTGGGGGTGGGGGAGTGTGCTGCACTATCGATACGTCTGGGAGGGGGGCCCCGGCAGCGAAGCGGGACCTGCTGAGTGTCCTCAGAGGTTCCCTTCGAAGTGCCCAAATCTGAAATGCCCTCCAAACGGCGGTCGATTCAGATTCTGTTTTCGGAGAGACCTATATAGAAGCATCTTGGCTTGCAGAGACGTGCCCCAGGTGTGTTGCAGATAAGATGAAAGGATAAAAGAGTAGACAGACGAAAGAGAGGGAGAGAAAGAGAAGGGGGAGGGGCACACGCACCCCTCCAGCTGAAGCCTGACAGAACCACATGCTGGCAGAAGTGCTAGGGTGGCTGCCACCACCTACACACACAGCAGGAAGGCGTGGGCCATGGCCCCGGCATGGCGAACACTGACCAACAGACACACACACACATTTTTTTCTGATTTCTTGTTTAGCGAACTCTCTCCGTTGATAGACATCCACTCTGTTTCACGCGCACAGCTCGTCAGAAGCTCTTTGTGCCTGCCAAAACTACACACCGCACACAGCACACCACAGCAGACTTTCGCAGGTCATTTGTTTTTCAGCACACTACGATGTGGGGCGGAAAGTGCCACGTGATTTTATTCGCGTTCCCTTCGTGGTTTTCTCCTCACTCACAACACCATCACGAGCAGGTGTGTGTGGAAGCGCCACAAAAAAAGCGCGTATCGAGTGGCACACACAGTGGCACTTTACCCCCGCGTGTTTCGTGCGGTGAACACAAAATAACCAGTTCCCACCCCACCATTCCGGTTTACCCTTCGTTTCTGGGGGCGAAACAAAAGATAATGCATTGTGGTGTGCGCCCAGCTCCTGCCCACCTTGAGGTGCCACAAGGATAAAGGACAGGACAGCAGCTTCGTGTGGCACACGTGCAGATCCCTGCCTCCCCTGGGCCACAAGCGCACACACGGGCTGGCACCCCCTCCACTCCTCCATGATTCAATCCTGCCTCACAGGCAGGGGTGGGCAGAAGGCCGCGGGGAGATGGGGCTGGCACGGAACGGAAATGGCTAAATTTCCTGCACCCACTACTGGGGGTGGGCCTGGGGGAGGCGGTGGCAATATCAAAGAAAGACTACTGAAGAAGTGGCAGGGGGAAAAGTGCGCGTGTGTGTTGCGTGTCGGGGTTTTTTTTCCCGAAACCGCCTCGGATTGTAGAACTATTCCCCCTCTTCCCCCCCCAACTCACCTCCACCCCACCCACAGATAGAGCTTTGTCCACGGTTGGCCACGGCCTTCAGAAATCAATTTCTCCAAGGAAGCTGGGCGTACTGCGATGCACACTCCCTTTTCCGTGAGAATGGCACAACAGGGGTGAGGTGGGGTGTGATCAACTTGGGTGAGGGGGGGGTGGGGGGGTGGGGGGATGGGCGAGCGCCTTCCTATATTTTTTTGCTGTCGATGCGTTTTTGGCACCTTCAAAATTTGTGCAAAAGAAACGAGAAGAACTTAGAATGAAGAAGAAGAAGAAGAAGACGCCGCAGGCAAATGCCTCGGCAGTTTTTTTCCCCCCCCGAAGGGAGGGGGGGTGCTGCAATCGGGCTCCAAATCCGGTGTATGCAGGCAGACAAAAAACCGAAAGCCCTGCTGCAGAGGCCCCCCACTTTTGCCTCCCCCACAACCGCTGCCTTTGTGAGCCCCCTCCTCCCCCCAGTGATGTGTGCCTTGATTTTTTTGGATTTTTTTGGGGGCCCTCGCTACCCGGTGAGAAGAAGTGAGGGAAAGTGAGGGGTGACCTTCTTCCCCTCACTGACTGACGAGCCGTGACGAGTGGTGACTCGTAGCGAGGGGCCCCACAGGCGGGCAACAAAACATGGCCGAAATCGCTCAAATGGGGAAAGCCGCAGCTTCACCGCAAATACACACCTTGAAGATCACACCACGCCTGCGGACAGCATGTGACCCGGAGGACCGGTGGAAGTGTTCCGTCAGCAGAGCGAGGAAGAGGTGCTCGCAGTACTCTGCGAGCACCGCCTGCATCGGGTGCAGCATCAGCAGGGCTGCAGGGCAGGGTGTGTAGTTGAATGCAGGGGTGCGGGTGGGGTTCAGATCCGGGGGAACAGCATCCTTCCCAGCAAAACTCTGCAGCCGATTGAATCTCAAGGATGCGTGCCGTGAAGGGGCTTCCTAAATCGAACGACACACCGAACTGGCAACACCAAGAAACAGAACAGAAGGTTGGGGGGGCCGCCACGCCGCCACACTGCACCATACCTGTGAGCCACACGACAAATGAGATGACCTGCCACCCTGCGTGGACGCCCAACAGAAGCATGTGTTTCCGCATGCTTGTTGACCATGTCAGGCCACGCCCGCTGCAGAGAAAGCAAATGCCCGCCGCTGCATGCACATAGAATGCATAGACGAAGGGGGGGAGGCCGTATGCGAGGATCGTGGAGTAGGAGAAGAAGATGGCGATCACCCGGATGAACACCGCGACAAGCTGCGGGGCAGATTGCTTCGGCGCCTTGCCGAACTCGCCCCCAAACGGCACACCCCCTTTGGACCGCATCTTCGGGAGGAAGCGCCCCGACAGGTACGCCAGGCCCCCCTCCGCGAAGCCTCGAGGGGGCAGCAGGTCATCGTTCATGGCTTCCCCGCCACCACAGCCCGGATCTCCCCCCGTTCGGCACTCACCGCATGTACCGCCGTGGGGGGCAGGGGCTCCTGGCGGCAGGGGTGGTGGCGTGGCAGACAGCAGAGACAGCGTGACAACAGCGCAGATCACTCGAATTAATGCAGTGTCGACGTATGCTTGCAGATGCGGTGCGGAGGCACAGCCTGTTGGGGAGGGGGTGGGGCGTCCTTGGCGCGGTGTAGGTTGGCAGTCCTCATCCCGTCCGACGACCGTACCTAATCTGATAGTGCCACATGTCGCGGCTGGGTAAACAACAAAACCACAACAGGGCAACATCCCGCCACTTGCGTGGCGGTAGTTGCGCAGTGTCAGGATAAAGGGAAAACATAACCACAGACACATCGGGATGGCATCCGCTTTATTTGCTGTGTGGGGTCGGAACCACCCTTGTGGTTGGCCTGATGGAAAGGTGATAAGGCTTTGCCCCACTCCCCAAACCGTGGTGTCCGCGGGAAAGCGCCCTATCACTTCACAGCTACAACCGCTCTGATGAATTTCCTGTTGTTTGTTGCGTTGACGCTTCTACACACAAAACCCTGAACTGATCACACCCTGAGCCTGATGAAGGGTGGGGTTAGTGTATAGAGCACGTTTGGTTGCAGCTGTGGTGGGGCGCTTTCCGCTCACACGAGTGTGCTTAAGTTTCTTTTCTTCATTTTCGTTGCTGTGTGGATATTTCCTTCACTCCTGACATTTTGACAAGAACTCGAACTTTTTGTGGATGTGGAAAATAAAACAAAGGCGGGGAGGTGGAACGGCGGCGAAGATACTCCGCAAAAATAGTTGTGGAAACACAGCCCCCCGCCCAAGGGGGGCCCGAGAGAACTAGTTGGGTAAGGCGAGCGGCACACGCCACCGCTAGATGGCGCGCCAAAGCCGCTTCATATCGGAGGAAATGAATTGGGATATGCAGTCTTGTGCCGGATCTCTTTTCATACTTTACTTATTGTTTGCTGCGCGCGCAGACTGAGAGGGAGAGGCAGACGGAAAAATCTCACCATCTGATTTGCATCACACGGCCGCCCTGCCTTGCTGCGTTTCTATGACTCTCTGGGCTTTGACGGACCAGAGAAAGCGCAGGGAGGCGGCCTCGTGCCGGTTTGCAACAAACGGTGTCCCGCGGCCGTTCCCATTGCAAGATAACATGCCGGTATATCGGGGAGGTAAATCGCATCCAGAGAGAGATGCTCTGTCGACACCACCACCTTCCGATGTACCCAGCAATATAAATCTCAGCATGCCAGGGAGAAAACACCCCTGTGTCTTTCTCTTCCGACATCACCGGGCCCTACGGGCCTGCAGAGGGGCCCCCTCCCACCCACAGGATGCACAAGAAAAGAGATGTTAAAGAAAATCATAAACGTGAAGGTCTAGGGTTGGGGGAGGGGAGAACAGCAAGCAATGGCAAAGAAAATAAAATGAGGAAAGGGGGGGCGGAGGCCTATGCAGAAACACACCCCACAGCCCTGCCGGGCGTGTGGCGTGCTTGCAAAAAGGGATCCTCACGGGTTGGAAAAGGAAATAAAGGGTGGCCTTCTGCGTTTTGATTGATACAGCGACGATTTTTTTAAAGCAGGTCTCGGAATCTGCACAACACGAGGAGGAGGGGCAAGCGCATCCCTCCTCGGGCAAAAGCTACACGAGGCACCGGGCCACGCGAGCCAAAGGCACCAGCCTGGTGGGGCGGCGAAACTCACGTGGGCTTCCGGGCTGTGTGAGGTGGAACGATAATAAAGGAAAGGGGAAAAAATATGATCACTCCGCTGATATGCGTTTCCTTGTGCGTGATGATACACAAGGGCATGCAGAAAGCATGTGACTTTTTCGCCCACATTGAAGTGTGCTGAATAAATGCCGAACATAAGCATGCAGGCAGCTAGGAGGGGGCAGAGTGGGCAGGGCAGACTGTGTGTCCGCCCCGCGGATCGCGCGCCGGCGCCTGGCGCCCGTCTAAATTGTCAGCGATCGCATCACAATCACTGGCACAACTTCCTCCCCCAACGGCTGCCCACGCACCTCAGCCCCCAGGAGCAGCAGCTCTCCCTCCCGCTGCACGAGCCGTACCTCCCGATGCGGCGCCAGCACTGCGAGGGGCGTGGCTGGGGTGCCGGACGGGGGAACGGGCGGGGTGCAGGGCGCGGCGCCGGTGCACGGCCCCCGATCTGACGGCAGGACCAGCTGTTGCAGGAGGCGAGGCACTGTGCGGGCCGCCCCGACACCTGGTAGCACCGCGTTCCAGACTGGCAGCAGTTGGGGGACGACCCGCAGCGGGACCACATCCGCAGCATCCACCTGCACGACCCCGGGCTGGGGCGGGGCTGCGGACGCGGCTGCGGGCGGGGCTGGGGGCGGGGCTGGGGGCGCGGCTGGGGGCGCGGTGCCGGCCCAGGCCCCGGGGCGGGACCACCCCCGGTGTTGGACACGCGCACACGCACCGTGCATGTCGCAGACGCCTCGCCAGACCCGGAGAAGGTGGCGCTCAGCGTGTAGGTCTGCCCCAACATGTCGCTCGTCGGGGTGAACTGCAGCTCCGCAACCCCCGTGTCGCGCAGGGTCGACCCGTCGCGCATCGTGTAGCGCACACCCGACTTGGCAGTCGTCCCGCCGTACGACACCCTCATCGACCGCGCCGGGTCGTACACTGCGTTGAAGTCGACGATGAAGGTGCGCGATGGCTGCACCGTGTGCGTCTCCATCGCCGACACCGACGCCAGGCACCGCGGGCGCGAGAAGGTCGTGGAGCAGCCGTTGTACATGAAGTCAATGGCGGCCACATCCCCTGCGCTCAACCCGTTGCGCTGCCCGATTGGCGACGGGGCCGTGATCACTGGGCGACGCCCGGTGGCGAACCCGTACGCGCCGTAGTGCATGATGGATCCGTAGTCGTACTTCCCCATGTCACGCCCGGTCCGGCTGTTCTTGTTGAAGTTAAACTCCATCCCGCGCTGCACCTGCGACAGGTCGACACGCACGAACCTGTCACGGTCCTTGCGCGACTGTTCGTGGCTTAGACCAAGGCTGTGCCCAATCTCATGGATGGTTGCACCGACCCCACACCCACGCGCAATCGACACCGAGTTGACGCCGTTCCCGCGCCGCCCGATCGGGGAGCTGCACCCACCCCCCTGGGTGAAGCGGATGTACGGGCGCGGGCACGACCCCTCCGACCTGCACTTGTTGAACCGGATGCACGTCTTCGACTCCCAGTCCCGCACCGCCGCGGAAACCCGGTTGTCGTTGCTGCTGATCGGGGACGCGATGAAGTAGTTCACAGGCCGCCCCACAGGGAACAGCTGCGTCATCCTCGTCAGCGGCGTCGCCCCGAGACTCTTCCCGTCACGACCCCGCTCCACCTGAATATCTCCGTCCACAACGTCGTAGTCGTAGTCCCAGTCAGGCCGCGCATCCTCGCCCTTCTTCTCAAGCGCACCTGCCACCTCGTTGTGCTGCACCTCTGCCCCACTCACGCACAGAGCCGCCACAGCCACAAGGCAGCCCAGGGATGCACCCTGCCGACACATTGTTGCCTGCTTTCTAATTCAAACAGCACTCAACGCCTCTCTCTTGTGTGATGTATATATGGCACCTGGGGGACGCGTGCTGTGTCGTGATCATTGCCGGACGCCAAGCCGCTGTGTGACGCATTACCCCACCCCCCCCCCCCCTGGAAACACAATAAACACAGCCCTCTGGCCAGCAGAGCAGAGCAACAAGGCAGCTGGGAATGCGCGGGGATGGGGGTGGGGGTGCCAGCTTGCAGTGAGGGGAGGGAGGGCGGGGGGGGGGGGGGGGGGGGGGGTCCATGTGTGTGGTATCCTCCTCCATCCACCCGGATCCAAATCAGACGAGCCCACCGCAGCTTGCCCTTTTTTGTTTCCGTCTTGCCGTCACACGTGGTCATGGCTCTGCAGGCCTTGAAGGAGGGAAGAAGGAGTGGGAAGGGATGCACCAAAAGCCCCCCCACAAGAAGGCAGGCACATCCCACCCCACCCCACCACCGTGCAGCTGCCGGGGGGGATGGGGGGGAGGGATACGCACCTTGGCTGATGTCCCTGCTGCTCTTCGACAAGGCTTGGCAACACTTTGCCTTGAAGAGCTGGCCGGCACTCCTCGGCTTTGGGGAAGGCGGTGGTGGTGGTGGTGGGGGGAAGTGAATCGGTCCGTTTTTCACAATAAAAATAGCACCCCCTCCCCACACACACCCGTCGTGCGTCCCCCCCTCTCTCTCGTCGTCGGCAGCGGATGCAGGTCTGCCCTCTCCCTCATCAACCCTCCAGCAAATTGGAACACATCACAGCACATTGTGACACACAATACGGCAACCCGCGCGCCCCCATTTTGGCGCGCCTTGCAAGAGGGGAGGCTGCGTGCGGAGGTGGCACATTTTGCCACACTCGGGGGGGGGGGGGGGGGGGGGAGGGGGGGATCGGCACAACTTTGCAGACACACAATAGCACACACCGCACACCCACACATCAATCACACACACACACACACACCCGCACGACCGTGGTGGTTTCGAATCCCCCCCCCCTCCCCTCCCCCCCCCGTCCTCCCCTTCAGGAGAATCACAAAAAATACAACGAATCGTAGTGAGGCCGAAAACCGTTCGGCTACCTCACTTGTATGGGGGGGTGGGGTGTGGTGGGATGGCGTGTGGGGCCAGGTCAAGAGCGTCCCCTCCGCCCCAGGCATGGGGGCCCTCGCTACACACGGGGGCCCTCGCTACCGAGTGAGAAAAAGTGAGAAAAAATGAGCGGAAAAACGCCCAAAAAAAGAGTGTGGGGAGTTGGGGGGTCCCTAGCCTGGGGAGCGTATTTGGACCCCGATTCTCGAAAAAGACGATCTCGGTGTGGCTCAGATCGAAGGGTTGACTCACAACATGGCGATTTGGTGCAAATTTCAGAGAAAATCCCACGTGCTACTGCGAACGACGAGACTCGGACGTCCCTGGGGAGGGAACCCCCTGGTCCCACGCATGCAGGTGTGTGGTCCGAAGAGCTAGTGGTACGGCTGGCCGACACCACAAGTGCAGCTCGTGGCGGTCGGACACAGGAGGCCAGCAGGGGCGCAGTACCGGAGGCACGTGCAGGGGCCCCTTGGTGGGTGGGTCAAGGCAATCAGTCACGGCGCAACGTGTTCCAGGCGGGCGAGGCTGTCATGGCGTTCGGCACTAACCTTCACCAGGTTTTTGGTTCCCCACACGGCCGCGACACCCTCTTCGTCTAGAGTGGGTCCGCGACTCGGAGTACAGAGCCGATCCACCCGCACCGATGTCCAACACCGCCGACTCCGGGCCACCCTCCAAATCCGCCCGTAGAGGGGCGCTGGAGGACGGCCCGGAGGTCATCGACGCGCTACCTTCACCCCCCTCGCGGTCGGCTTCATGGAGAAGCTGGTGAAGGCGATGGCGGGGGTGCGGACACCAAGGCCAATGTGGGACATCGGTGCAGGAGACGGTTCCCGCTGCACGGGGAGGCGAAGTGTATTAAGGGACAACGTCGGAGGGGCTGATCCCCGAGGCGATGGTGCGCCTGGTCAGAAGCGAGCTGAGCGGCGTGGTAGGCCCACCCCGCGCTCACGGAGGCACGGAGCAGGAAGGAGGCACGGGGGACGGCTACGACGCGAGTACAGCAGGCCGCGAAGCAGGATGGTATCCGTCGTCTACGGGAGAAGCTGCGCCGCCTCAACAGGGAGGCCCACAACGGGGGCCCTCGCCGAGTGATAAAAAGTGAGAAGTCAGCCATGTTTGGCTGAAAACTGACGACTCGTGACTCACAGTGACTCGGCGCGAGGACCCCCAACGTCCCACGACGCACTGTGGTTCCGGGTTGCTATGGCCCACGCTTACCAGGACAACCGACCGGCAGGGGATGTCCTGTCAATCCCCCCCGGGACATTGGTGTACTTGGTGGATTCCCCCCACGAACGCCTTTAGTCGAGTGGCTTCGCCACGGTCAGGGAGACTTGGAATAGGGAGGAGCGCGCGCGAGGTTTTTGTTGCTGCTTGGTTGCTGTTGTTTGCTGTGTTGTTTCTCATCACTGTTGCTGCATAGTGCAGTTTCCGCCACGTGCGTTGCACGGTTGGACGGGGGCGCGACCACCACCACCCTTCATCAGGAAATCGGGTTGTGTGTGCGTTGGTGATCGGCCCCTCTCGCAGATCTTGACTAGTCAGGCTGGCCCCCCTCCCCTCTCCGGCCCTCTGGGCAAACTATTGCTTTGTTGTGCTTCTCGCGTCGCGCGAAGATACTTGCTCCACACTATTCACTAAATCTCCGATTCCCCCCGATTCCCCCCAGCACATTCGTGTACTTGGCGGATTCCCCCCGATTCCCCCCAGTACATAGTCATACTTGGCGGATTTCCCCCGATTGCCCCCAGCGCATAGTCATGCTTGGCGGATTCCCCCCGATTCCCCCCAGAACATAGTCAGGCTTGGCGGATTTCCCCCGATTCCCCCCAGTACATTCGTGTACTTGGCGGATTCCCCCCGATTCCCCCCAGTACATTGTCGTACTTGGACGATTCCCCCCGATTTCCCCCAGTACATTGTCATACTTGGACGATTCCCCCCGATTTCCCCCAGTACATTGTCATACTTGGACGATTCCCCCCGATTCCCCCCAGTACATTGTCGTACTTGGACGATTCCCCCCGATTTCCCCCAGTACATTGTCGTACTTGGACGATTCCCCCCGATTTCCCCCAGTACATTGTCATACTTGGACGATTCCCCCCGATTCCCCCCAGTACATTGTCGTACTTGGACGATTCCCCCTACGAACGACTTTAGTCGAGTGGCTTCGCCACGGTAAGGGAGATTTAGAATAGGGAGGAGCGGCGCGCGCGAGGTTTCTGTTGCTGTTTGCTTGCTGTTTTTGCTGTGTTGTTTCTCATCACTGTTGCTGCATAGTGCAGTTTCCGCCACGTGCGTTGCACGGTTGGACGGGGGCGCGACCACCACCACCCTTCATCAGGACATCGGGTTGTGTGTGCGTTGGTGCTCGGCCCCTCTCGCCTTTTAAACACCCGCACACACACACAACAATGACAGAGTGCAAGACTCTGGCCGAGCTGGAGGCGCACCTGGAGGGGGGGAAAGGGCAGTCGTACGACTGGTCCCCCCCGACCGCGCAGCTCGCGGCGGTGAACGTCGACGTGGTGCAGGCGGGCCTCGTCCGGCAGAAGGTGCCGTACCCCGCCCTCCTCGGCACCCTGAGGAGCTTGCTCGCGGAGGCTGCGACGAAGAACATCGCGCAGGACCGCATCCTCCCGTCGGCCCTGGACGCGCTCGTCCAGGGGGTCGGCGACTGGTCGGGGATCGCGCTGGTGAGGCTGCTGGCGACGGTGCAGCTGTGCACGGGGCGGCTGGGGCAGGTGGAGTCGGTGGCGCGCCTCCGCGGGGAGTCCACGGCCCCGGTGGCCTCCTCCTCGGTGGCCCCCCAGCAGCCGGCGGCGGGTGGGGGCATGGGCGAGGTGATCGCCCTGATGCACCAGCAGCGGCCCCTCTCGCAGATCTTGACTAGGCAGGCTGTCCCCCCTCCCCTCTCCGGCCCTCTGGGCAAATTATTGCTTTGTTGTGCTTCTCGCGTCGCGCGAAGATACTTGCTCCGCACTATTCACTAAATCTCCCGATTCCCCCCAGTACACAGTCATACTTGGCGGATTTCCCCCAATTCCCCCCAGCACGGGGGAATCCGCTAAGTACGACTATGTACTGGGGGGAATCGGGGGGAATCGTCCAAGTATGACAATGTACTGGGGGGAATCGGGGGGAATCGTCCAAGTACGACAATGTACTGGGGGGAATCGGGGGGAATCGTCCAAGTATGACAATGTACTGGGGGGAATCGGGGGGAATCGTCCAAGTACGACAATGTACTGGGGGGAATCGGGGGGAATCGTCCAAGTATGACAATGTACTGGGGGGAATCGGGGGGAATCGTCCAAGTATGACAATGTACTGGGGGGAATCGGGGGGAATCGTCCAAGTACGACAATGTACTGGGGGAAATCGGGGGGAATCGTCCAAGTATGACAATGTACTGGGGGAAATCGGGGGGAATCGTCCAAGTATGACAATGTACTGGGGGGAATCGGGGGGAATCGTCCAAGTACGACAATGTACTGGGGGGAATCGGGGGGAATCGTCCAAGTACGACAGTGTACTGGGGGGAATCGGGGGGAATCAACCAAGTACACTAATTTGCTGGGGGGAATCGGGGAGTGCCCCTACAGGAGGTGGGGACCACTGTGAGTCACTACGAGTCACGTGACTGGTAGCGAGGCCGGTCTGGACCTCTGGGTGGAATTTTCTCATATTGTGCCAAGTCCCCACCCGGAGTTCCAGACCGGCCTCGCTACCAGTCAAGTGACTCGTAGTGACTCGTAGTCAGCCAAAAACCTGAAAATTCACCCTTCTCCCCAGGCCAGCCAAAAAAGCCCCCTGACTCACTGACGAGCCGTGACGACCCGTGACTGGTAGCGAGGGCCCCCTTTGGGTTTGATTTTTTTTGGATTTTTTTGATTTTTTTGGGTGTGTTTTCAGGGTAGTAGGGTGACCTCTCCGATTTTCCAAAACTGCTGGTTTACTGGTTTGGGGGACGGTCGCCGGCAGACCGTTGAAATGCCCGTGTTAGCCAGGCACACTCACGTTTCAGGTATCGTGTCGCATGTCACGCATGTCGCCAACGCGGCGAGTGTACCTCCCAGGTGGGGAAGTCCGACCTCCTGTCCGATGTCAGCCAGGCTTCGAAGAAGCGCTTCATGGATGTGGTGCTGACCTCCTACTCAGCACTGTATCCGGGGTAAGTTGGGGTAATCAGGCAGGGAAAAAAAACAACAAATCACAACAAATCACAACCGATCACAACAAATCACAACAAATCACAACTAATCGTCAGCTGATTGAGGGTGTGATATGAGGGTTCTATCCAACAAGGATATCAAGGCGGCACTTTCAAAGTCCTGCCAAGGACAGCGCCACGTGGGTGTGTGCTTCTGATATATGTTATGTCATCATGTGAAACCCTCCCCAGCGTGTGCCAACATCCCTGACACGCTCACGAAAAGCATGACACGGAGAAAACAGGTGCCGAAACAACCTGCCGAGCACACGGGTAGTGCCACGTTGATCCACGCAGCGATCTCCCATGACAGGAAGCCTTGTCGCCACGGCAGAGTCGCCGCAGACTGTGGGAGAGGTGTCGCCAGTCACCTTGAGGTTGCAGTGTGTCATCAGGCTAAGACCCGTGCCCTCTTCACCTCCCCTGTTAGGTTGCTCCCATATCGTTGCCTGCTTTGGGGCCTGAAGGACATAGGGGTCCAGCAGGCACTTGAGCATCGCAAGGCATGAGTGGCTGTTTCAAACTCCTGGTGCAAGCACCCGTCATGGTCTGGGGAAGCCCTCCCAGGTAGTTTAACGTCTTGCCCAGGACAACTAATCACAACAAATCACTGTGAAAATGTTGTGATTTGTTGTGATTTGTTGTGATTTTTTGTGATCGGTTGTGATCGGGTGTGATTTGTTGTGACGTGATGTGAATTTGTTTGGATTTCCTGTGGCTACCGTGGTTTTCGCGTTGGGTCTGAGGCAGGGCACTATGACCCAGTAGTGGTGTGGAGGTAATGATGTTGAGAACCACGACGGGTCGCAGGGGGGGTAGGGGTGGGGCATGATAGGAGGGGGGGGGGGGGCGTTCGTACACCTCAACGATCCTTGCTATCGCCATGAAATCGTACTCCGTTCGCAATATCAAGAGAACACCCTGCCCAGCAGCAACAGCAAAAAAGCAGATTTAGATGAGGGTCACAACACTACGCACTGGCAGGAGTCTTGTTGTGGTAAAAAGCACGGCTGGTTGTGTCTACGTTTCGAGCCTTCCATACTACGTCCTCCTCTCGCCGGCTCTCATCAGGTACGGAGCGAGAATCTTTGGAACCCGGGGGGATCAATTCCCAGGAAGACACAACCAGCACTGTGCACACAACACCAGGCACCCATCTGACACTGTCGGCACTTACACCAATCAAGAAATATGACGGGATGCTCTGTGGCCTCTGTAACGGAGGCCAGTAGCAATCCCAAGTCCGTCACATCACCGTAGACATTCCCTTGCCACACGAGTGTGGTATGTGCAACAGAAAAGTTTCGCTGAATACCTCGCGCCCTTGGTTGGGTACGTGTGTTGACGCACCCCCGCCTGGTGAAGGTGAGGAAGGGTGCGGAGCACGGTGAGTAACAAACGACTTTTCCGAGTCCAAAAAATGAAGAAAAGGCAAAAGAGATGTGCCGGGTTTGGTGTGACGCGGGTGGGGTGGGGGGTAGGAAAAACAAGAAAGTTGTCCGGGTGGGGGGGGGGGGGGGAAGTCGAAGAAAAGGAAACCCAAGAGACTGGGTGGGGGGGGGGGGGGGGGGGTGTGTGTGTGTGTGTGGAAAGTAACGCTCGCTGTGTGATTTGATCCCTCGCCCCCCACCCCCACTCCGCCCCACACTTGATCCCTCGCCCCACCCTCCACACCCATCCCGTATTTCCACCCGCTTGTTGTGCTCCAGGATCCAGAACAACGTGACGACTCGGTTCGCCTGATGATTAACTCCGACTGTGATTTTATCATGCGATGACACAGCTACAAAACAAAAAAAATACATAGATCATGAAGAATCCCACTCCGAGACAGTCGAGGAAGCATCGTCTCCCAGTGCGATTTTTTCTTTCCGCTTTGCCTTCTTTTCTTGGGCTTTCGCTCTCAACTCTTCCCGCACACGGAGAGGGATACGGGAAGTGAGCTCCTCCCGCCTGATGCCTCCGCGTGCCGCACTCTGCTCCAGCAGCACAGTGTTCCGGTTCATGTACACACGCACTTGACTGGTGAGGACATCCCCGTATAGCACCTCAACGAAGTTACGCTGCATCGGCGACGGCCCCTGCGGATTTTCCCGAAGGCACACGATTGCACGGAGCATGTCATCGCCGATCGCACTCGTACCGATCTTCGCCAGAACTGCACGAATAACGGAACAGATGCCCTCGGAGGTACCAGGACTGAAGTCATGGGACAACTCCACATGCATCTGTTCTTCCGTGAAGCTTGCAAAAACCTCAAGCTCGCGGAGAACTTCTGCAATCGCGATCAGCAACACATGCTTCACACGGGCAGTGGCCTCCGCTGCTATCCAGTCGGTCTCTGGGGCGGCGGTCTGCGACGCAGCTTCGTTCTGTGAGGGCCGACCACGCTTCTTTTGTAACGAACGGTGCCCGCCGTTCCTCATTTGTGCCGGGAGTTCACTCTTCGAGACGTCCTCATCCTGCCACTTGAATGCTTCAAGCGGCAGACGGGGTCGGGGCGAGACTTTCACGTGATCACACTCAACCGTCTCGGACAGCTCCTCAACAATGACCTCCTGGCGCGCGTCATCCTTCCACACACTGCAGATCACGCGACCTCCATCGTCAAGGACCGTCCCCGGGTTGGCATACACCCGAGACATCACTGCGGCGAGGTGAAACCACCAGGCACGGAGAGTGGCACATGTGGCTGGGGAGGCCCTGGCGATGTTCCCTGCTCGGGCAAATGTCCCCTCGAACAGGAGGTAGTACATATCCGCCAGGACTGTGACCTTAGTGCGGTTCTCCCGCACCATGAAGTGAGAGCGCATGCTGGCTATCCCATCACCATGCCCCGCCGGATGCTGCTCGAGGAATTTGAGGGACCACACCAGGAGGGTGTGCTTACGAACATGCAAGTATTTTACATGTATAATACTTGCATGACAAGTATTATACATGTAAAATACATGTAAATGCCTGAAATATACATGTAAAATACATGTATATCAAGTAAAAATACAAGTATAATAGTTGACATGCAAGTATTATACTTGTATTTTTACTTGATATACATGTATTTTACATGTATATTTCAGGCATATACATGTATTATACATGTATAATAGTTGACATGCAAGTATTATACATGTATAATACATGTATATACTTGTAGTTATACATGTAAAATTTACAAGATCCCACCGTCACCACGGACTAGTCGCCCGGACGACTAGTCGGGACGACGGGTGAAATGACGACGGGTGAAACGACGGGTGGCACCCGTCGACTCGACGGGTGGACCCGTCGAGTCGACGGGTGGCACCCGTCGGCACGACGGGTGAACCTGCTGAAACGACGGGTGTTCCAGCCATTTCCTGTTGATATGGGCCAATTTCCATTGAAAACTAGGGGAGTACCTTGCATGGCATCAGGTTATTTTTCACGCCGAACTATCTTCCCTGCACAGACCCACCCCCCCATTACTTTCCATTTACAATTCCTAGTTGGTGAAGGGGCTGCCCACCGGTGGACCACCAGGAGGGGGGTGAGCCATCCAGGTGGGCAGGGGGCCTGGGGGTGGGGCCTCAAAACAACTCCCTCCCACGACGTCACTCCGCTCTCGAGGACAAACAAAATCACCTACGTACCTGAACTGCCAAACACCCCCCCCCCTCACTTACGGGTGCGCGGATCTCATGTGCTCGTCGCGCTTTACAGTGGTTTTAAAGAGCTCGAAACAAACACAGCAACGCTTTTTCAGCACGCGCGAATGGTGACTGAGGTAGTGCTGGCTCAGTCCCTTCGGTTGTCCGTTTGCCGCACTCCTGGCATGTGACAGTGCAGGTCTGACACGGCGCGTTGTTTTGTGGCCGATGTGCAGCATCATAATGCGCAAACAGTGCTTCTCTCGTGTGGGCAACTTTGGAGCACACAATGCAGATATGCTGCTGCACAGGCACTGTACCGGATGGCGTTGGTTCTGGCACTTCTGGCACATCCTCGCTGTTGCCCCAGGATTTGGACTTGCAGATGCATGCGAGCAGCGTTGCCTTTGGAGTGGTGTTTTCCGGGTCGCCCAGAAATTGTTGGCCCCATCGCCCCCTTTTTGTGACGTGAGATCCAAGGCCGAGGGACTCGAGTCTCCGCTGCAGTGCTGCCGTTGCTCCCTTCCAACAAGCGTTCCTCGCAGTGACACGGCGGCAAAGCTTTATCGCGCCGAACTTCAGGAGGGTCGGTTGGTCCAGCAGGCCGCACCCCTTGCCTTTGGTCCTCTGCATTTCGAAGAGCAGCAGGTCCCGTTCGGCGGTCTGCTGCGATGTCACCCTCAGGGCATGGCGTTTGGAGACGCCATTCCCCCTCTCCAGTTCCTCGTCACTCAGGGCGAGGGGGTGTGCATCTTCTGGATCAAACCAGTGGCTCATCGAATATGGATATATGTAACACCACGCCCCTCGGATGTTCTCCCAGGTGACACCCACTCCAGGACAAACACAAGGATGTGCATTGCGATGAGCGAGAAGATGAACTCTTTCGCGCACTTTCCCTCCTGGTGGTACTTGATGGGGATGTCGTTGTAGCGGAAATGCACAAGCATTTCCATTACAATACAGAGTAGATGCTGCACCCCTTCGTCTTGGCAATGGTGAGTAAGCGACTCAGAACATCTCTGACCTGGTTTCCCGTCATGTTGGAACACGTTGAGCTGCCAAGGACAGCCTTCTGCACGGCAGGTCCATCAGGCAAGATCTCTGCGAGTATTGCGATGAACCCGTTTATGTCGTGCAGGGGGTGTGATCGTGTACGCTGTGGAGGTGAACACCCCTGCGTACAGGCTCTCAAACCCAGCTTCATGAAGTTCCTGGATGCTAGCCCTGTGGCAGGCGTGGAGCTGTTTCAACCAGTCATTTCGTGGTGTGGTACAAAACGCGCTCCTGTGCGAAGATGACCCCATCTTACTAAATGCCGACCACAGCTCAAGATGGTCCCCTGCTACCCTAAGCAGGCGAGCCGAAACATCACGTTCGCCTTTTCGAAAACCCCTCTCTGCACTCTTGCGATTTGCTTCAGGAAGTTGAACGTGAACCACGTTCTGTACTCATCCTTCTGCTAATCGGCAACTGTCACCAACCGTGTTGCGAAGGCACTGTCGAAAATTCCTACGGCCAGCCTGCTCTGCTGGGTCTTCTGTGCCTGTTTCTTCTCCGCCTCGTACAGCTTCACCATAGCTGCAGTGCCGCGGGGCAGGCGTCGGCCATCTCCTTGAGCCCTGTCGGGTGGTCCTTCCCGTTGCTCTTCCGGAGGCCCAACCCGACAAACTCGATGTCTGACCCGCTATTGACACGGGCAGCGTACATCGTGCGACCCTCCTTCGCGGTCGACTTGCTGATCACCCCACCCCCCAGCTTCTCATACTTTTTGTACAGGGCAAGACTGATGATGGGATCAGTCGACTTGATGGTAGTATCCGCCAGCTTGCCGAGAAGCTGCTTCAGGGCCATGTGGCTCAACCCATCAGCATCACGCTCGACAACATACGTGTTGATCCAAGCACGTACAAACACCGTCATGTCCACAGCGCTGGCGAGGGCCTGCGCTGCAGTACGCTTTGCCGCTGGCATTGATTGGTGTGGCTCGTCTGGGTGGCCTGGGTGGTGATGATGGTATCTTGGGGTATCTTGGCCTGGGTGGTGATGAGGGTACGGTATCTTGGAGACTGCCTTGTGGGTTGTGCAAGGGTTGGGGGCTGGGGCGAAAATTTGCCTGGCAGAATAGTGATCACCTTCATGAAGTAGGTTGCTCTGTCAAACTGACACAGTTTGTCAGAGTCAAGATCCCTCGAACAATGAAAATCCACGAGAACAGCCGTCGCACATGCACTTGAGGCCCCATCACCAACTAGGAATTGTAAATGGAAAGTAATGGGGGGTGGGTCTGTGCAGGGAAGATAGTTCGGCGTGAAAAATAACCTGATGCCATGCAAGGTACTCCCCTAGTTTTCAATGGAAATTGGCCCATATCAACAGGAAATGGCTGGAACACCCGTCGTTTCAGCAGGTTCACCCGTCGTGCCGACGGGTGGCACCCGTCGACTCGACGGGTCCACCCGTCGAGTCGACGGGTGCCGCCTGTCGAGTTTTCACCCGTCGTCCCGACTAGTCGACCCCACCCGTCACTGCCCGACTAGTCCGTGGTGGTGTTGGGGGGAGCCCCCCCCCCCCCCCCCCCCACCAGCAAAAAAACACGAACACAAACCAATCACAACAAATCACAACAAATCGCAACAAATCACAACAAATCACAACAAATCACAACAAATCACAACAAATCACAACAAATCACAACAAATCGCAACAAATCACAACAAATCACACCTTGTCGTCAGCTGATTGAGGGTGTGATATGAGGGTTCTATCCAACAAGGATATCAAGGCGGCACTTTCAAAGTCCTGCCAAGGACAGCGCCACGTGGGTGTGTGCTTCTGATATATGTTATGTCATCATGTGAACCCTCCCCAGCGTGTGCCAACATCCCTGACACGCTCACGAAAAGCATGACACGGAGAAAACAGGTGCCGAAACAACCTGCCGAGCACACGGGTGGTGCCACGTTGATCCACGCAGCGATCTCCCATGACAGGAAGCCTTGTCGCCACGGCAGAGTGCCGCAGACTGTGGGAGAGGTGTCGCCAGTCACCTTGAGGTTGCAGTGTGTCATCAGGCTAAGACCCGTGCCCTCTTCACCTCCCCTGTTAGGTTGCTCCCATATCGTTGCCTGCTTTGGGGCCTGAAGGACATAGGGGTCCAGCAGGCACTTGAGCATCGCAAGGCATGAGTGGCTGTTTCAAACTCCTGGTGCAAGCACCCGTCATGGTCTGGGGAAGCCCTCCCAGGTAGTTTAACGTCTTGCCCAGGACACCTTGTCACAACAAATCACAACAAATCACAACACGTCACAACAAATATCAGTGAAAAATGTTGTGATTTGTTGTGATCGGGTGTGATTCGTTGTGATTTGTTGTTTTTTTCCCCTGCCTGATTACCCCAGTAAGTGAGATAGACAGACGGGCACACGCTATATCGGGGGTCTGGGGGGCGTGAGCCCCCCAGCCGCCGGAGGCCACGGTAGTGAACATCTGTTCGTGTGGGCGAACAGATTCTGTGTGAGTTGGCTGCGTCCTGAGGCGACTGGAGTGGTTGGATCCCCCGACCTGATGGGATTCGAAGGACTTGAGTACGAGACATGCGCCACAGGGGGGTCTGGGGGGCGGAGCCCCCCAGCCGCCGGAGGCCACGGTAGTGAACGTCTGGCTGTTGGCTGCAAAAAAAACGGGAAAAGGGTGGGTGTCAGGAGGACATATCCTCATCCCCCACGAGAAAACGCCTTGAAAAATTTCTGGTTTTTTTTCCAGAAATCTCTTTTCATGGATATATTCAGACCTTATTCAGAGGTTCCTGCATTTAACCTCTTATTCTAAGACCTTAATTACGACGCAGGGGTCAACGTACTATTGCTGAAGATTGAATGAAGGTCTTAACCTCTGAGTGTAAGACCTTAAAGAGGTTACACTCAGAGGTTTAAGGTCTTAATTCAGGGGATTCAGAGGTTGCGTGTTTTTTGGGCCTAAGGTCTTAATCTAAGAGGAGGAGGAGGTAGATTTGGCGAAAATTCTTCCTCTCTTATTAAGGTCTGAATACATCCATGTCTTTTTTTTTTATATAAATTTCCCCAAACCAGAAAACCGGCTTTTTCTGATTTGGAAACCTCTCAGAAAGGGCACCCTATTCCCCTGTGTGTTTTCAGTATTTTTTTGACTTTTTTGACCCCCTTTGGGGTTTTTGCTTGGCTGAGAACACTCATCCACCCAAACATGTTACTGGGGGGGGGCAATTAATCGTAAGTAGTCGAATAATCGTAAGGGGGCGATTAATTGTACAACATTTTCTGGGCCATTTATACGTAAATTTGTTTTGAATAATCGTAGGGGTTACGATTATTCACTTTTGGCCAAATTTCTGACTTTTCCCCAGAGGATCAAGCAACAGGAACAGCAGGGAACCCACTCAGGCTGTAAAAAGTGGAGAATCGGTCGTCATAGACCGGTGATTGAGTCACCCCACATGTCGGAGCACACATGCCCCGAGTTTAATGGGAAGAGAGCATGGTTTGAGGCCCCCCGCCCCCAGGTACCCTGCCAGTGAGGTGAGCCTGGGGGGGGCACCAAAATCCTGGGGTGGCCCATACGCAACCTCAGGAAGATGGACACAGTCCAGAAACTGTACCCCACAAGGAACAGATGTCCACTACCGTGGCCTCCGGCGGCTGGGGGGCTCCGCCCCCCAGACCCCCTGGAGCCCTTCGATACCCATCAAGTCAGGGAATCCAACCACTCCAGTAGCCTCAGGCCTCAGGAGGACGCAGCCAACTCACACAGAATCTACGCCCACAATGAACAGATGTTCACTACCGTGGCCTCCGGCGGCTGGGGGGCTCTGCCCCCCAGACCCCCCTTGTAGCGTGTGCCCATGGCCACCCACCAGCCACGGCACCAAAAAGGTGGCCAATCGTTCACACTTCGACGCACAGTAAATGGCCCCCAATAACTCAAAAAAATTTGAGTAGAGTCACCGTGAAGAGAGTTTGAACCGTTGATGTCAAAAACGACCCTCTTGTGTGGAAGAACGACGCTGTGCCACCCCCATTTTCCTAACAAACTCGCCCCCCAAAAAAATGTATTGGGATTCCGAAATTTGGCCCAAAAATCTCACATTTAGCAGCATGCATGAACCCACAGGGTCCGACATCGGATGTCGGACCCCACCGTGTGCCCATCTGGATGACTCAAGCGCCTCACACCGGGTCCCTCCCCTCCTGGTGGCCCACCGGGGTGCTATGGCCAGTTTCCACCGGTGATGTTGCTCTGTGCACGGAATGCCGGTGAGACAGGCCGAGAATGCGACCCCTCACACCCACCCCCACCCCACCAATTGACATTCTGAACAGCAAAACGGGTAAATTTTTGCCAAAAGTGAATAATCGTAACCCCTACGATTAATCACCACCGTTGAAAAATTGTAAATTTTGGGACACCCGATTTATACAGACCGCGTCGCTAAATAATCGTAGGGGTTACAATTATTTGACCCCCCCCAGTAACAAACACCCCCACCCCTTGAGATGCCTGGGCGCAAGGCTTGCTGGTCGCACGCGGAGTACACCGACACGGAGCAAGGGAGAGGGATCATCCCTCAATCATCCCTCCTGTGTTTGTATGGGTACCCCCTGTTTTGTACAGTGGCAAGAATCTGACTTGCGAGGGCACTTTCTGAGCTTGCCTCATAGGGGGTAGTGCCCTGGTTTCCCTTTCCCAGGAGATGTCAGAAATACAGTTGTCCAACAAACATTGGTGGGGTAAAAATGTTGGTGGGGTAAAAACATTGGTGGGGTAAAAACTAAGGTGGATTTCAGGATTTCTCAGAGCTAAGGTGGGTTATTACCCCACCAATGTTTTTAACCCACCAATGTTTTTACCCCACGGCAGCAGAACACAATGGAAATTTTTTCAGAAATGTGGTGGGTGGGGTGAGTGCCTCATACGTCGCACGGTGCCTACGCGATCACATGTGTGGTTGGGGGCGTGGGCTGGTTGGGAGGCGGGGCGTGTGGGAGGGGGCGGGGGGTTGGGGACGGCTATCTTGCAAAGCGCAGCTCTCTCATCAGCATCAGCAGAACAGCAGGTACCGACACCAGTAACCAGAAGTGTATACGCCATTGCATTCCGTACCCTGTGTCGGTACCTGCTGTTCTGCTGATGCTGATGAGAGAGCTGCGCTTTGCAAGATAGCCGTCCCCAACCCCCCGCCCCCTCCCACACGCCCCGCCTCCCAACCAGCCCACGCCCCCAACCACACATGTGATCGCGTAGGCACCGTGCGACGTATGAGGCACTCACCCCACCCACCACATTTCTGAAAAAATCTCCATTGTGTTCTGCTGCCGTGGGGTAAAAACATTGGTGGGGTAGCAACATTGGTGGGTTAAAAACATTGGTGGGGTAAAAACTAAGGTGGATTTTAGGATTTTTTGGAGCTAAGGTGGGTTTTTACCCCACCAATGTTTGTTGGATGACTGTATGCGGGCTTTCGCCGAACTACAGATTTTCGCTGTTAGCCCTTTGGGGTTTTCCGAAAATCCCGAAAATCCCGCCCTGAGGTCCCTCTTATGGGTCCACCGACGGACAGAGTCGATATTATCGTGTTTTGTGCAGGAGGCAGGGGTGGGATAGTGGGTGGGCAGCCCACACATACACGGGGGATTGACTTTTATGGATTTTTATGGAATTTTATGGATTTTTATTGATTTTTATGGATTTTTTTTGGATTTTTTTGAACCGGGCTCAGGAAACCCTGATTTATAACATCACTGCCTCCCCCCCCCCCCCTCCAACCCTGGCGACACAGGAAGCCCTGTTGTGGTGAAAAGTTTCCTGAGTTTAGCTACGCCTCACTTACAAAAAAAGATTCCGCACGAGCGGCAGTGTGATTGCGGCACCTGCGGAAAGGAGGGGAGGGATCGTTGGCGTGAACAGGTGATTTTTTTGGGATGATCTGCCGTACGCTCCTCCCTCCCCCGTTGACCTGTTTCGCTTTGAAAAAGCAAGCATGCTTTGGGCGATCGGAGTCAGGGTGAATGGTATGTGATGATCTTTTTTGAAACCAACAAAGGCTGGATGTGGGGCGGGGGCCTTCCCTCAGAAAGACAGAGAAGTGACGAAGGGCAAGCCGCCTCACAACACTTGGCTGTAAAGCGACACGGTTTTGACACACACAGCGGGTGCCTTCGCTCAGAGGTGCAGCTAAGTGAGAAACAGTGACCCGCCTCACAACACTTGGCTGCAAAGTGACACAGTTTGACACACAGTGTGGCACAGAGCGAAGACCTCTCAGTACCCAAACAGAGCGGATATTCCCAAGGAACTACCGAACTAAACCGAATCAAGTAACACGGCAGCAAGGTCGGTTCTCGTGTCGTGTGGGCCTCCGGAGGGCAGGTGTGGGGCGTAATACGATGATATTTCGCTAAACCTAAAGAAAAAAAACGGAACGCGGTGGCAAATTTTTGTGGAAAAATAACGACAGGGGGGGGGGGGCAGTGTAGGCAGGCCCTGTATTAAACTGTATTAAACACGTTTGTATTAAACTGTATTAAACTGTATTAAACTGTATTAAACTGTATTAAACTGTATTAAACTGTATTAAACTGTATTAAACTGTATTAAACTGTATTAAACTGTATTAAACTCGGCGCTTTTTGAGTTTAGTACAAGGTACGTTTGTCACTGCAGGTACGGCACCACACAGACCCCCACACAGGAGGATTATCCATCACAGGGCCTAATCTAAGGGGGGTCGGGGGGGGGGGTCAAAGACCCCCCCCCCCGCAGTTTGGGCCCCCTGGGGGGTCACTTTTAGCGGGGGCGGGGGGAGATTTCCCTGGGGACCAGTAGGAATGGGGTCTCCTGGCTGGGGAGCATGTTCAGCCCCGGTGCAGAGCCGCCTTGAGTCTAAGAGCTGTCTGTCAAGTTCGTGCAGCAAGTCGTTGACACGTGCAAGGAACAGATGCTCACTACCGTGGCCTCCGGCGGCTGGGGGGCTCCGCCCCCCAGACCCCCCCTGTAGCGTGTGCCTGTCTCGCAAGTCCTTGAGCGTATGCGAGTGGCCATCTCCGCGTAGTCTCGGGCGCGCGAAGCGCGCCCGAGAAATTTGCACCTGGGAAAAATGTCGGGGGGACGTCCTGCCTGCTGGAGCCACGGTGAGTTCACCGAGGCGACGAAGTGCAAGCACTGTGGCTTGCGCGCCTCGGGGAAGTCCGCATCGCGGCTCAAGAGCCACCTGCGGGGCTGCGAGAAGGCCCCCGAGGCCGTGAAGCAGAAGGCCACGGACGCCCCCACCACCACCCCGAAGAGGAAGGCCCCGGGGACTGACGGCCCAGGACCGGCGAAGCGGATGGCGCTCGGTGTTCCCCTGCCCTCAGCCAGCGAGAGGGCAATGATCGACATCGCCTGGTGTCGGTTCATCTTCAGCCGTGTTGTAGAGAACCCCTACTTCCAGGCCGGGCCCCCTCTCCAAAGAAGCGACACCCCCTCTGCCCCCATGACCTGCACACAAGGGTACTATAGTGTACAAAACCTGTATTAAACTGTCTTAAACTGTATTAAACCTGTATTAAACTGTATTAAACAGGATGCAGATTTTGGGGACCTGTATTATACCTACACTGGGGGGGGGGGGGGTTATGGCGGGACAGGATGGGGATGACAACCGAGGAAGACAGAGCGCTGCGAAGGAGAGGATGCCCAGGATGGATGCGGAGCGGGTGTGGGTGGGGGTCTCGCGGGGAAGGAAGGAAGGGCCCGTTAGTGCCAAGCCGCACACCCCCGACCCACCACCACCACTTCACTCCAGTCCCCTCTCCTCCTTCACGAAGGCCGCCCCATGCCATCGCATTGATTTTGTGTTGACGCCCACGCAGCTACCTGACGTATAGACGGGGAAGCAACAAAAATATCTGCAAAAAAAATATACCCGCCATCTCCTGCAATACCCTGCAGAGGAGGACGTTTGGGAGGGCGGGGGCAAGCAAGACGTTCACACAATGAATATCTACCATGGCCGAGGTGATGGCCGCGCTCAATCCCACAGAGATAATACATATGGGTTCGTTCATAAACACCCCCCCCCCCCCAGATTGGGCCTTTTAGCCATTTTTGGGCGAAAATTGGGGAAAATCGCATTCACCACCCTCGCAACCACCCTCGAGGTGGGAAAACAGGTTCGGGGGCACTTGGGAGGCCTTTTTTCGGCCATTTTTGTGCAAAAGACCCATAATCATGAGGGGAATGTATCATTTTTCCACGCTCCATTAGGCCGTCTCTGCGACTCTCCTGCCTTCTGGTATTTACCCGGACCAGAGCACATGTCATCCACGAGGGAACCAGGGACTCCTTTGATAGGGGCTTCGTTCGTTGCGCCTCCATTGACGTCGATACAGTTGCCAGAGTTGCGCCAGAGTGTCAGACCCCTAACAAAAGTCAGAATGAACCATCAGAGTGGAGCAAATCCTGCAGTTCCTCCCCGACGTGTGGTGGTCCTACTGGCTGCGGCAGATGTTTTCACTCCGTCTGGGGGCTGCCCTCCCGAGTGTAGTAGCCACCAGTCGAATGGCCTTGTGTGACACATGTAATTGGTCGTCGAGCTGTGCAGATGATACCCGTCTTTCACCACACTCGTCCGCCACCGTCTGGTTATACCAGACAGTGTCCTTCCAAAGCTGCAATGAGCGCAGGTAGATGCCTGATTTGCGGGACCCTCATCTGTGCATCCGAATCAGCACACCGTCGAACACTGGTTCGTATCGATGTTGTCCTCTGTGAGTCGTAGTGGGTCGACCGCCGGGGCTCACCCTTGCCTCGAGAACACCCTGTACCTACGGGCATGTTACACTCTTCTGACTATCCGTCATCCCGGAACCCGTGGACGACGTGGCGTTTGCTCTCCAGGTCGAAGTCCTGTCATCTGCTGAATGATGCTCGGTGCCAGCATACCGAGACACTGACTACGACCACTCCGCGAGCAAGCTGATCCCTCATCTGTTTCGTCGAACGAAGACTTACGCCGATTTCGGCAGCTCTTTTGTGATCCGGTACCAGGCTCGCGAGAAGGTATTTTTCCCCATTTCTCATGCCAATGAGAGAGCAAAATGGACTCCTGGGTCCCCCGTGGCCCCCCCGGACCCCCCGAAGTGCAGGTGGGGGGCAGACGAGGGTGGTGAATGCGAGTATTCCCAATTTTTGGCCAAAAATGGCTAAAAGGCCCAATCTGGGGGGGGGTGTTTATGAACGAAGCCATATCTTGATTCTCCGACCTTTGTTGGTTGGGTTTTTCTTTTTATTTTGGCATGGACAAGGCCCCCTGGCATTGACATGTGAGGCCTCGACCCAGGCAGGTGACGCCACACGATGTCCCCCCCAGAAGGCCGTCCGCTGATGGAGGATGTGATACGAGGAAAATAGCCAACAGAATATCAAGGCGGCGATTTCAAAGCCCTTCCAAGAACCAGAAGGTGTCGCATCCACTGTGAAGCCCAGCCTCAGAGGCTGGGTCTTGAAGTGTTCCAACGATGGGCCTTGCTATGGCATGGGTATGGTATGGTTTTGCGTGCTGGGGTAGTGTCATAGAGGCTTGGCTCGACAGAGCTGCCAGCTGCACTGTCCCCATCAACTCCTCCTCAGAGGCTGGCTGCGCGCATGCGGGCCAGGTTTAATTTTGTTTTCGAGAAAGGTGTCAAAAGAGAGCAAAGGGCGTTGGTTAGCCCATGAGAACAGAGGACCCCACGGCAGTGTGCAGTGTTTTTTTTGCGGCCTGTGTGGTTGTCTTCGTCGTTTTTCTTCTGCGACCGGACATCCCCTTCTGGAGACACCGATCTACACTATGAACCGCTAGCTGATGCTGGAGCTTTCGGGAGCCTCTGCGAGTGGGTGGCCACGTTTTCTTTGGTGGACGCATCCTAAAGGAAATAAAACCCTGTGCCTGGAATTTTGACCGAGTTAGATAAAATTTTCAGTGCAATCCTTCAGCACCTCCCCCCTAGATTTTTAGGTTTTCTTGACCCAATGGTCGAAATCTGCGACATAGTGGAAATCCCGGGGACATGTCGAATTCGAAAATTTTGGGTCAAAAAACCCCAGGGGGGACCCTTTGGTTTCACCCCCTGTTGGGGGGCCTGGTGGGCGTTCAGGTGAGCTGCGACCCTTGGTTCTGACAGAGTGCAGCAATGGTAATCAACCGTCGTGAACGTACTTTCGTGCCGGCATGGCTCTATTCATGGGCACCGTGGCATGTCGCCGCATCCGTTCCGATCACAAGTGCCAGAGGCAAATCAGGAGTCCTGGTCCAGTGCAGGCACCTGCGCTGCAGATACCCAAGGGACTGTTGTGCACAAAAATGCACACACAAGGACATCAACTGACCGAGGCAATGCAGCTCGCAGCCTATCGATTCGATTCGGGGCACAAGCCTCACGAGCTGGTCACGCGATACCACGTTACTCTGCGTGGCGTATTCCGTGCAGCCGAAATGGCTTGGGCAGCAGTGCACAGGGGACCTTCTGCTGCACTGCGACAGGACAACCCAAGCACGTGCCGCGTACATCCAGAGGTGAAGTTGGATGAGGAAGATCAGTGGCTTCTGGGAGGAAGAGGGCGACCGCATCCACGTCGCGGATAACACACTCAGCACACGAGCGGGCGTTGCAAGAAATCCCCCATGTGTAAACAGGGGAAATCGGGCTTTTAGGGGATCCTGGTCAGGAATAAAAATTTCCACACATATTTTTCGACTTCCTGAGGCCAAAAACCGGTGTTCCTGGACCCAGATGTGACATCTGGATGACATAATAAAAATCCAGAGTGCCTTAGAGGCGCGCGGGACATTTTTTTGGGGTTCGTGACTGGGGACCCCCTATTTTGGGGGATTTCCCGTAGGTGGAAAATGTCGATTTTCCAATTTTAAATCACTCTGGGGGCACCTGCGGGGCCATATTTTGCATTTTCAGACAGGGGACATATACCCTACAAACCCGATTTTCGGGTTTTTTGACCATTTTATGCCTTGTGCGAAAACGTGATATTTTTTGGACAAAATTCCAGGCACAGGGTTTAAAGAAATAAAGTGTGCGCAATCCTTCTGGACAGTGTGCGCAATCCTTCTGGAGCTGCGGCTTGGTGGGGAGATGGAAGGTTCTACTCTTGTTAGACATGTTAGAACCACCGTGTTTGATATTTTTTTTGATTCGTACTCTGATTTGGTGGCACCGACAACCGCTACGGGGCGGGCACCGCCTGATCCGCTTTATGAGAAATCAGGAAGTGAGTCGGGACAGTTGCCGGAAGACAGAAAACTGGGGTTGGGCGCGTTTATTCAGACCACCACAAAACATCCCAAGCCGGCATCCTTCTCTCTCCATATATCGACCCCCAAGACAAGATAGGGGGGGAGTTCGTATGTTCTGCAACCTTGCACGCACACAGCAGATGCAGGAACTTCGATAGTAAACTGCAAATGGCCGGGGGTGGGGGGTGGGTGGGTCAATTGATTTTTCATAACCATCCACATCACCATCCAACCCATCAAGTCTCTGGGTGGGTGGGTCGGTGGGTGGGGGCAAAAAAACCCCCCCGTCTCAAAACGATGCCCGGCTTGAAAGATGGGCCGCGTTTAAGTTTTGAACTCTTCGGCGGGTTTGCGAGAATATACCCGAATAGGATGCTGTTCACTCTCTGTGCCACGCCGTTGTGGCAAACCTGTGCCGCCACCCAGCTGCTCCCGTGGCTATTTTCTGTCACACTCCGGTTGCGATCGTTGTTGTTGTTATTCTTAATGTGGTCTGGGTTAGCATCGCTGGCATCGCGCAGTGACCCCTCGACTACACACCGTGAGAACCGGAACCCGCTATCAATATCCTGCATTTCTGAGCTGAAGGCACGCACACACCGGTGATGCACATGGAGAGATCCCATCCCATCCCAGCTGTGCATATTGGAACAGGGGGACTCGCCCCTTGAGGGCACCGGAGTGCACCCACACGACACTGCAGGCAGTTCTATATAATCGGGCTGCCTTTGGGTGTGCCTAGTTTCCGGGGATGGGGGGGTGAGGGCGTGAAGCAAGCTACGATGATGGATAATCAAACATGAACTGACAACAGAACAGTACCTTTTTTCCCGTTTCTTCCTCATCAACCACCCCCACCCCCCTCCACACACACACAGAGGGTTGAACAGCGCCCACTCCGCACCCCAGAACAGGCAGACTGGTCATTTCATTCTTGCTGTGTCACGTTGCGGTCAGTTTTGTGAGGCGGTTCACCGTTCCTCACTTCTGCATTTCTGAGCGAGGGCCCTCCCCTGAGTTCCAAGGAATCTGGTTCACGCTGAAAAAAAAAGAGTTCGGCCAGCGGAGCAGAGCTATTCCTAACTAGGGGTCCGGATTCCATGATTTTGAATTTCAGATTTTTCCTCTGTCTGGCGCGTTTTTTTTGCACTCTGTTTAGCGCGTTTTTTTTGCACTGCAGGAAAAAAAATTCTGGTGAGGATTCACCGGAGTGGAGGGTGCTGAGGGGCTGAGCGGCTGGGGGGGTGCTGCCTGTGAGGGAGAAGATGCACCAAGCAAAGACACACGGCCCCGGAGGGGCCGTGTGTCTGTGTTCATTGGTGCATTCCTCCGCACCTCAGTGCACTCTACGACCTGCATGTCTACGGGGGTCTGAGCCCACATGGCAACCCCGAGTAAGGGGCGCAGACAGACACCCCATGGCCAAAATGACCCCGCCGCGATCCGCACAGATCCCAAATATTCAGAGGAACAGGGTTTTGAAAAACCTGTAAGTGGGGTCCCGCTGGGTGGGTGGTGTGGGTGGGCTGATTTCTGGCCTCCCAGTCACATCCTCCCTTCAGAAGTCCCTGAACCAGACCCACAGTTCATGGGTGAAACTTGACACGCACACCACCAAAATGACCCCACTACGATCCGCACGGAGCTCAAATATTGCAATAACGCCAGTCATGTGCGGCGATGCGGTCAGTTTTGAGCCCCCCAAATAGGTGCCTCAGTAGCGCGTTTTTTTTGTATCCGATTTCGGTCACCAGCCCCCCGGACCCCCAGATTTAGGAAAAGCCCTGCAGCGGAGGGAACACGTGAGTACGAACGAAGCTGGGGCCACCTCGGGGGGGAGGGGGGGGGGGGGGGGGATTCCTCACGAAGTGACGGACATAAGGGGAGGTGCTTCTGACGAGGTGCCGTGCTCGACAGATACACCCGCCTTAAAAACTGGTTTCAACACACACAGAGCACACCACCCCACCCCACCTCCACGGCGCAAAGACATGCTGCACGAGGGAGAAGCCCAAGACACGCAGACCCCCCTACACACCACACCTTCTTTTCACACACCCCAGGTGAAGTCCGGTTTCCGCTTCTCGGTTGCAGAGTCGTCGAGGCACTGTTCCCGCTCGATGTCATCCCTGTCCTCCCCCTCCCTCCCGCCCCTGAGGATGCAGAAGAAGCCGAGCAGAACCGCCATCACCGTCAAACCCCCGAGGCAGATTGCCGCAATCGCAGCAAGCTCTGTGGACCTCGATATCCCATCCTTTGTGGAGGGGATTGGGCGGCAGACATGCCGGCTCACCCCGTCAACGGTGGCGGTGGCACGGGAGTACCCCGCAGAGCACGCCAGGACAAGGCACGCGCCCCGATCTGTCACAACACTGTTCGCCGCCTCCGGCGCGCACTGCGACGACGCAGTCCCTTCGGCGGAGGAAAGCCTCGCCTCCACCCCGACGGTGGAGGCGTTCGACACACCTGTTTCGTTCGCATACTCCACAAACAGGCCCGCCACAATGGCCTGCACACGGGACACCTCAAAGTCGTAGAGAAGCATCGGGGCAGACAGGTCCAGGCCCAGGGTGTAGGGCGCGCAGAGAGAGGACCAGCCGGGGATGTCGATGCCTCTCCGGGAGAACTCCAGCTGCATCGCGCTGTTGATGCGTGTCTCGGAGAGCGGCGAGATGGGGCACGGCGCAGGTGCCCCTGGGAGTTCCACCAGGAGGGTAAGCCTCACGGTCCCCTGGGTGCCCGGGCTGCAGAAAGGGCCGCGGTGCGCACCCCCCGCCCCGCAGTCGCACCGCGAGTCGACGCACCGCGCCCCCGGCGCTCCGTAGGTCTGGCAGTCGCCATCACGCTTGCAGTACATCGCAGTGGCAGAGGCAGCAGGCAACATAAGGGACGCTGTGGCAACCGCTGCGGCCAGCCCGACTATCCCCCGCATTTTTGGGAGGGGGGGTATGTGAGGTGGGGCGGTGTGGAAGCGTGCTGGGGGGAGATAGATCTTTTTTTTTATCGTATCAGATGGATCGGACAGGTCGTGTGAGACAAAAAAGTGTCACTTCAACTCTGCCGCTCTTTCTCTACTGTTGATACTTCGTTTGATGCGTTGACGCTTCCACACACACTTACAAACCCACTTGCCTGATGAAGGGGGTGGTGTGTAGAGCACGTTTGGCAGAGCTGAATGACACTTTCCGCGCGAAAGTCGTGTGCGTAAGACAAAAAAAAAAGCTCCGGCTGGGGAAAGAAAGGGAGAGCGTGAGAGCGTGAGAGAGTGTGGGGGTGGGGTGGGGTGATGGGTAGAGTCGGGCGTTCACCCTTGTGGGGGCAGAGAATATAAAGCCTCGAGCAGAAGCAGGGATGTGGGTGTGGGTGTGTGGCTCTCCTCTCACAGAAAGGAAGAGGGTTTCTCTTCGGAACGCTTCGCGATTGCGCCCAAAGAGAGAGAGAGAGGGGGGGCGGGGGGGGGGGGGGGGGCGGTCTCACGGCTTCCTGGAGTGTTGTGCGTGGGAGTATGGCAGCGGAGGCAGGCAACAGAGGCTCGGGTGTAAGCTGCCTGCCTGTGCAAACACGTGGAAAAGGCGCGTTTCTTTGGCAAACACAATGCACAGCAAAGGAGCTGCATGTCCTACCGTTGCAGCTGATGCAACTCGAGAGGGCCGGGTGGGGGAGGGGACTCTGCACCTGGCTCCGCATGTCTCCGCTAATCCGAAGGGAGGAGAAGAACTGGCGGGTGATGCGTCGATCGCAAGAACACCCCATCGACGACGTGGGATATTTTCTTCCGTTCTGAGGGCATGCCGTGCCCTGTCTTGTCAGGAGCTGCTTGGTCAGAAACAACACCCGACCCTCAATCGATCCCACCCAAATTCTTCACAGTGCACAAGCAAGCTTGTTGGGCGAACCACCGGACGGCAAAAAAAAGCAGCAACCGTGGGGTGTATCCGATTGTTCAATCCATTCCACCACCACCCGCCTCCAATTCTTTCAACGTTTCTCCGGGAGAATATTCGCAAGACCAGGCTCTCCCTCCCTCCCTCCCTCCCTCCCCCCCTCTCGTGTACTGAAGTGTGATATCCCTGTATCGAAGACACCCGCACCCCAAGGGGGTCGTCTACTTAACTACGCGGGGACGTGGCCCGGTAGGCTCCCCTTGTTTGAGAGAGGAGCTGCTCTGGTGGGGTGAGGGAAGTGCCACAGGAGGAGGAGAGGGAGCAGGCGAACGGTGACGCGCTACGGGAGGAGGGGGGGTTGAGGGAGGCCCGCAAGCCTGAGGGCGCCATGCACGGGCAGAGGAAGAGGCGCCTGAACGGGGCCTTGGGGGGTAGACTGCGTCAACGGACACGCCGTTGGGAGGGGAGGTAGTAGCAGAGGGTGCGGCCGGGTCAGCGGCGCCCAGGTCAGCGTCAGCGATGGGGATCACGGAATCGACCCTCGGCCTCTGGGCAGGCAGTACCGGGGTAGAACCGGTATGCGCCTCGAAGGCGGCGTGCTTCAGCTGCGCCACGGCGGGGATGGACGGCCGGGTGCCGTTGGGTGAGACCCTCCCACGAGACTGCATCAAGTGGCGGTGGGGTGAGCCCGGGGAGCACACGGTGTAGGCCAGCCCCTTCAGCACAGCTGGAGGGGTGGCGGGCTCGGGGACAGCGGTACACGGGGTTGCCTCAGGAAGGGCTGAGGCACAGGCACATGGGGTGGCGGGGCGGAGGGGAGTGCCTCCACATGCGTCACGTGCGGCAGTGGGGTGCAGGGGATGGCTTCCACAGGGCTGCAGAGGCAGGCGCGGTCGCCTCTGGGGAGGACGGGGTCGTAGTCACAGGGGGCGTCGGGATAGAGGTACGCACACCACGTGGATCTTCATAAATTAGTGGAGACACACACCGAGCACTTGCTCTTGATGTGATCTCCACTGTCACACTCGCCCTCCCACCGCCGTCGAGGTTGATGGGATTCACCGAGCCTGCCGCAATCTCGACGCCCACCTCCCCAGAGCCCAGGTGTCGAGACATCATTACTTCCCAGAACCGCATGCAATTGATTTTTACGCACACGACTTTCGCGCGGAAAGTGTCATTCAGCTCTGCCAAACGTGCTCTACACACCACCCCCTTCATCAGGCAAGTGGGTTTGTAAGTGTGTGTGGAAGCGTCAACGCATCAAACGAAGTATCAACAGTAGAGAAAGAGCGGCAGAGTTGAAGTGACACTTTTTGAGCTCCGTGCGGATCGTAGTGGGGCCCATCAAATGCGTATGTGTTGCAGGGCCAGAGAGCCTAGAGCCCACGGCGGCTACTTCCACAATGTTCCCATGCTGCGTCAGTTGAGTGCGGTGAGTTGAGGCCCGTACAGCTGTAGTGGGGGGCAACCTCTCTCCGAGCTTGAAAAATCCTTTGCATGCGACTCCGGAAATGAGCGATTGGCAGCATATCTTTTCCGTTGAATCGCTGCCTCCTGAACACAGAAGGGAAAGGCCTCATGAGGGTGAGGCATGCTGAGACGCCTCCTGCTGAGCCACACATCATGGCTCAGAGAAGCAACCGAGAAGGGGTAGTGCAAGAGAGAAGAAGAAGAAGAAGAGGCACAGAGTGTTGACTCCTGTTGCCCAACCAACAGCACTGCAGAATCGTGCAACCAGGCAGCTCTCAGCGGCAGAGGGCAACGCAACACACCCCCTGATGCAGCCCTCAACGCAACACGATGCGTGGGCACACGATTTCATCTAATGACGTGCAGAAGCAAGTACCTCGCGGTCTTCCCTCAGGCTGCGGTCTGCGTACACCAGTGAGTCCCCATCTTGTTGAACTGCGGCAAGAACGATCTCACGATCTCCTTTCAGGCTGTCGTCTGCGTACTGGAGTGAGTACCCACGTTGTTGAACTGCAGCAAGAACGATCTCACGATCTCCCTTCAGGCTGTCGTCTGCGTACTCGAGTGAATACCCATCTTGTTGAACTGCAGCAAGAACGATCTCACGATCTCTCTTCAAGTTGTCGTCTGCGTACTGGAGTGAGTACCCATGTTGTTGAACTGCAGCAAGAACGATCTCACGATCTCCCTTCAGGCTGTCGTCTGCGTACTCGAGTGAGTACCCATTATGCTGAACTGCAGCAAGAACGAACTCACGATCTCCCTTCAGGCTGTCGTCTGCAGACTCGAGTGAGTGCCCATCTTGTTGAACTGCAGCAAGAACGATCTCACGATCTCCCTTCAGGCTGTCGTCTGCGTACATGAGTGAGTGCCCATTTTGTTGAACTGCAGCAAGAACGAACTCACGATCTCCCTTCAGGCTGTCGTCTGCGTACACGAATGAGCACCCGCGTTGTTGAACTGCAGCAAGAACAAACTCACGATCTCCCTTCAGGCTGTCGTCTGCGTACATGAGTGAGTGCCCATTTTGTTGAACTGCAGCAAGAACGAACTCACGATCTCCCTTCAGGCTGTCGTCTGCGTACACGAATGAGCACCCGCGTTGTTGAACTGCAGCAAGAACGAACTCACGATCTCCCTTCAGGCTGTCGTCTGCGTACTTGAGTGAGTACCCATCGTGTTGAACTGCAGCAAGAATGAACTCACGATCTCCCTTCAGGCTGTCGTCTGCGTAGTGGAGTGAGTCCCCATCTTGTTGAAATGCAGCAAGACCTATCTCACGATCTCCTTTCAGGCTGTCGTCTGCGTACTGGAGTGAGCACCCATCTTGTTGAACTGCAGCAAGAACGATCTCACGATCTCTCTTCAAGTTGTCGTCTGCGTACTGGAGTGAGTACCCATGTTGTTGAACTGCAGCAAGAACGATCTCACGATCTCCCTTCAGGCTGTCGTCTGCGTACTCGAGTGAGTACCCATTATGCTGAACTGCAGCAAGAACGAACTCACGATCTCCCTTCAGGCTGTCGTCTGCAGACTCGAGTGAGTGCCCATCTTGTTGAACTGCAGCAAGAACGTATTGATTTTGTTTATAGACTGACTCATCCAGAGGATCCAGGGAGCCCAGCGCAATTGCCAGACCCCCCAGACGGCCAGAAGACGCCGGTCTTCGCCGGGGCGGACCCAGCTAAAAGCTAACAGCAAGAACAGCAATAAAAAGGGAGAGCGTGCTCCTATCTCTGTGGGCTGGCGGGAAAAGGCTAAAAGGTAGAAAGGAAGGAAGCAATGTGCAACAAAATACGATTAATGCACTCGTTTGTTAACACCGCGCCGGTCGCATAATGCTGCGGTCGGATGAACGATTGACTGATCAACTCCAACCCAGTGGGCGTAAAAAGGAGAAGACGGGAACAACGGCTGGTCTAAACAGGACGAACGGACACTCACCACCACAGGGTATTCCAGAGGCGTTCCTGGTCGCGGCTCGACTGGTCGAACAACAGGTGACGGGCAAAAGATCGTGGTGAAAAAGAACTAAAAGTAGGAAGGCGAAGGAAGGCAAAGCCGGGGGATCCACGTGTGCGTTAAACTTGTCCCACGTGCGCGTGTGCGGTAAACTTGTCCCACGCGCCCCGGTGAAAAACACGTAACACGGTTGCCGCCCACAGTTTCTTCTGGCCACGCGGCGCGCTTCATGAGCGCCGCGTGCCGCCTGACTGGTCTTAGCGGCCTAAGCGAAACACCGGGTCTCCAGAGGGATACATCCAGCCTACACGCAATGCGCTACCTTAAGCCAAAGCGTGCAGCGTAGCTTACCTCAACGGTCTGTTCGCAAAGGCCCCCAGGGTTCACCACGTGGAGGTGCCAGCCGTAGTCGCCAGGTCCGCTCCCCTGACGACCCATCACCCCTGAACTGCAGCAAGAACGATCTCACGATCTCCCTTCAGGCTGTCGTCTGCGTACATGAGTGAGTGCCCATTTTGTTGAACTGCAGCAAGAACGAACTCACGATCTCCCTTCAGGCTGTCGTCTGCGTACACGAATGAGCACCCGCGTTGTTGAACTGCAGCAAGAACGAACTCACGATCTCCCTTCAGGCTGTCGTCTGCGTACTTGAGTGAGTACCCATCGTGTTGAACTGCAGCAAGAATGAACTCACGATCTCCCTTCAGGCTGTCGTCTGCGTAGTGGAGTGAGTCCCCATCTTGTTGAAATGCAGCAAGACCTATCTCACGATCTCCTTTCAGGCTGTCGTCTGCGTACATGAGTGAGTACCCACGTTGTTGAACTGCTGCAAGAACTATCTCACGATCTCCTTTCAGGCTGTCGTCTGCGTACTGGAGTGAGCACCCATCTTGTTGAACTGCAGCAAGAACGATCTCACGATCTCCCTTCAGGCTGTCGTCTGCGTACTGGAGTGAGAACCCACGTTGTTGAACTGCAGCAAGAACGATCTCACGATCGCCTTTCAGGCTGTTGTCTGCGTACTTGAGTGAACGGCCTTGTTGTTGAACTGCAGCAAGAACGATCTCACGATCTCCCTTCAGGCTGTCGTCTGCGTACTGGAGTGAACGGCCCTGTTGTTGAACTGCTGCATGAACAAGTTGACGATCGCCCTTCACGGAGGTGTGCGCATGTTTGAACCACTCTGGCACTCCTTCCCCCTCATCCTCGTCCGTCAACTCCCGAACGGCTTGAAGGACCTCATCGCGTGTCGTCACCCACAGCGGGACCTGCCACAGTTGCTTCTCCCCCTTGTGCACCGCAGCGAGGTGACGGTCGGGACAGAGGGTGACGTGAACCACGCATCCGGCTTCGACACCTGCATGGCTGCACAGAGGCTCGTCGTCGCACACCGCTTTGCCCCCCACCGACAGATGCATGTCCTCTTCCTCCACACCATCAGGGTAGCGGAACGCCTCGCCTGCTTCGAGCTTCAGCCTTTCGGGCTTCTCGTCCATCCCCATGTCGACAGCGCGCGTCACGCCTGTCGCCGCATCCGTCAGGAACACCTCCATAACCATGCCTGTGAAAAGATAGCAGCGCCCTGCAGGGTGGTGTGGCTCTGTGTGTGTGTTGCAGTCAATCAGGAGGGGGTGTTCTTCTTTTGCTCCGATTTCCACCTGACATGATCTGGGTTTTGGCAGTGTTGTTGGCCAAAACAAAAAACCCCGCGATGTGGCCAAATCAGCTGGTGTGTGAAAAGAAACGCCGTGATTTTGCCCAAACACTGTCGACAGCGAAGACCTTCACTCCCCACCTCACCGAAACGACCTTGGGTGTTAGTGCCCCCCCCCCCCCAGTGTTGGATAAATACAGGGGTCTGGCGGGAAACATACAGACCGTCGAAAAATACATCAGTCCTATTCGTGGTAATTTACCCCCCCCCCCTTATATTACCCCCTTTTTCGGAAATTTTGGGTTCAGGCCCCAGAAACTTGGTAATTTACCCCCCCCCCCCTTTGGCTGGGGGGGTGGGGGGAAAATACCCATTTTTTGGCTGGTCGGGGGGTAAATTTACCCCCTCCGCTGGGTGGTGGGGGGGTAATTTACCACCCCCTTTGCCTGGTAGGGGGGTAAATTACCCCCCCTACCTGGTGAGAGGGGGTAAATTTACCCCCCTACCAGGCTCAGGGGGGTAAATTACCCCCCTGGCCCTCCCCAGCAAAGGGGGGGTGATTTGTTCCCGCTCTTACTGGGGGGGGGGGGTAATTTGCCCCCTCACGGTGGGCTAATGAAAAAGTGATCACTATTTTGTGCACTATAAATTGCCACTATATAGTGACAACTTACTGAACACATAGTACTATATGGAAATGGGATAGTGACTAATGTTTCCGACTCACTCGACACATACTGGACACAATCTAAATTATAGTGGACACATAGTGACAAATAGTGGACATGTCAACTATTATAGTCGACATGTAAGTAAAATAGTCGCATGTCCACTATAATAGTGACTATAATAGTGGACATGCGACTATTATAGTCACTATAATAGTCGACATGTCACTAAAATAGTGACTATTATAGTGGACATGCGACTATAATACCGTATACGTAAATATTTTGGAACGTAAATATTATGGAACGTAATTATTATGGAACGTAAATATTCTGGAACGCTGGTGGGTTGGCGTTCCAGATTTTTTTCGTTCCATAATATTTACAGGGCTTTCTGCGACTCGGGGACTTGGACCAGGTGATCGGACGGCATACAGAGTCCCTGACGGGACCTACTCGTGCACTTTTCGCGCGATTCCTGAGGCAAGCCATCCTCACCACCGAGTCCCCAACTGGCCCTGTAAATATTATGGAACGTAAATATTATGGAACGGACCGGGCAAAAATGGGCCCGTTCCATAATATTTACGTTCCATAATATTTACGTATACGGTAGTCACTATTATAGTCGACATGCGACTATAATAGTCGCACGTGCCACTATGAGACCACTATAATAGTCGACATGTATAGGGGGACCCTTTTCGATTTTTTTTTCGGATGGGTCCATTTTGCACGTTTGAGCCCAATTTCGAAGGAATTTTTGAGTTTTGAGCCTGTTTTGAGGCCTAAAACGCGCTAAAACGGCCCCGCGAGTTTGGCGTTTTGGCCTTGGTGAAAATTCACCTCAAAAAAAATCTGGCCCCAAAATCTGGTCCTTGTGGTCTGGAACCTTTCATTTTCGAAGGAAATCGTCGAAAAACTGAGACCTTCGATCCTGGCATCACACAGACGGCCCCAAAAAATGAAGCACACGAAGTTTGGGTCATTTCGTGGGCGAAGTACAGACGTGTGTCGAAATTGACATGTTGTTACCAGTATGTCAAAAGAGTGAATACAAAGAGCAATGTTCTTGACATTGCTCAGAACCATGGCTGATTCTTCAGCTATTTAAAATAACCCCGACCCCGACCCTGCCCGGCCCCGGCCCTTCCCTGTGCAAGCTCGTGCCCCCACCCATCGCATTGCTCCCTTGTTGCCTTGCTTTGCGCTGCTTTTCTTTTTCAGAATTTTCAGATTTTTAAAGTTCAAGACGGAGTGCTTTTTTGCCGAAAGTTTAGGTGACCCGATGATGGGGATGCAGCACCCCGAGGGTCTTACCTACCGGGCGGTTGGGGGGCGGTGGGGCAGGGCAACTTTGGGTGCAGATTTACGTACACAAAGCGGCGTGAGACTGTGCATGTCAGCGGCCTTGCGTGGTGGCCCCCCTAGGTGACTATGTTCGGATGTCTGGGAATGGAATGAAAACCCCCATATGGCTGCCTGCGCCCTTGTGGAATTAGAGGTGGTCGGGAATCGGTCGGAAACCAGTACTCCTGCTGGCGCTCGTCGTGTGTGTGGAGCATCTGTAGACGCCCGGCAACTCAGCCATCTTGCCCCCGCGCAAGCTCTGCCTGGCCGTGGAAGAGGATGACACACGGTCTGAATCTGGACTCTCTCTCGTGGTGGCACCAAATAACTGTGACTCTAGGTGACTCCACATAAACATACTCCCACTGGTCTGTGGCAAAGGGAGAATGACTCATGAATCTGCCCCGTTAACGGGTAACCGGTATTACCGGGTATTACCGGAAACCCGGTAATCGGCCTCCATTACCGGGTATTACCGGGTCAAAAACGGGTATTACCGGGTAAAATTGGGGGTATTACCGGGTCCGGTAATACCCGTTTTCGTATTACCGGGGATTTTCCGTGGGGATTTCCTTGGTACAGGGATGGTTCGTGGGGTGTCGCAGTGAATCAACTGCAGGGTTCTGGCCATCTTCCGTCTGGCAGTCCAAGGGAAGGTGCGCGGGGGGAATGTCAGGTGTTAGGTGACCCCCCTGCGTTATTCTGAAGGCCAGCCTCTGCAGCCCCTCCTGTCCCACCCCTCACAGGGGCGGCCCTGGGAACACTGGGAGTGGGAACGGCTGGGGAACACCCACGTTCAGTACAACCAAGATCTACGAGGCAGGCTTTGCGGCATGGCGGTGGGGGGATGTGTTGGCGTGGCGTGCCCCGATGATTACACAAACAAAGGTCGAGATAATGAGCCCAGGCCCTGATTCCAACACCTGTTCGTTCAACCAAGATCTATGAGGGACACACCCCTGTCTGTGCCTGTGTCCTCCGTGTGTTGCCTCCTCTCCCTCTTCAATGCACTTCATGGCCTGGTCCGCTTCCACGGAGGCAGAGCGTGTCGTCACACAACCGGCCGTCCACGAGGCTAAGTTCTTTGAAACATGCATCATGACTTGTCCCGACTCGAACCAAGCTGATGATTTATCAGAGGGACCAGTAGCCAAGCAAGATGACAAGAAGCAGGCACAACTCGTGCATATATTGAGGGCCTGGTCGAATCCACGTTTTGCTGGGACTTCTCTGGATTGCATCATATCGTAAGGGGTCGCTAAATACCTTGCCGCACCAGCTCGGATCTTAGCTGCAGGTCCGGTACAGAGTGCCAGAGGTGCTCTTGTCAAGGGTGTCGCCAGAGAGGCTTCACATGGACGTCTTGCTGTGGAGCGTATCACAGAGAATTTCTCAAAATGGAAACGTGTCGACACCACAACTCGAGAACCAGCTCTTCCCGTCCACCTGCCCAAACCAGCCGTTGTCTGGGAGTCGTGAGGCCACCACGTGGGTCGACTGCAGGCTGGTTAGCTTCCGCTCATCATACACGGGGCGGATACCCTCAGCGTCCCGAAGGCAGGTGCGATTATCCACCTTGGTTCGGGGGCAGTCCAGCGGCGAGCCCGTGTTGAAGCCACCCCAGCAAATACAAGTCCGCTCACCGTACTGTGACCTGCTGTGGCAGGAACCACAAGCCCGGCCACGCCAAGAAGCACCTCTCGGTACCATAATGCTCGTTGGCTGCTCGCAGATAAGTGTTGCGACAAGCACCCAGCCAGCAGAGCGATGTGACCGAATAACGGAGCTGGCGTGACCAAGCACTCGAGCCTGGGGTAGGGGAAGATGCACGCCTAGGAGGTTTACCTGAACGAAGGACCGATAATTGAAAACGAGGAGCCCTTCGCTCTGTGCCACTGTGTGCCCAACTGTGCCACTTTGCAACCAGTTTGGTGACGCACCGTTTCTGCATTTCTGAGCCAAGGTCCTTAAATGATGGAAGCTATGGGAACAGTGCCTCTCTGTGATGGAACCTTCATTGGTTCAGAATGTGCCTGCCCCAAGACCCTGTTGGCCCAGGCAGTCACTGCCCCAATGGAATGGGGCTCGCAGACTTTGGGAGAGGAAGGTGGCCCTGCGATCACGCCTGTCTCATGTTATGCGTGTGTGTGATCGACTGCCTGATCTGAAGGCACCGCCGGCTCTGGAAGGGCTCAGGTGGTGTGTGGGCACCGTGCAGTAGTCAGCACTGCTGCGACGGAAACTCGAAAAGTCTGCAATGAGCCACACAAACCAGACGTGAACTGCGGAACCCGGCTTTCGATCACCCCATGCGCCATAGAATCCAATGTCGACCACAACACACTGCTAAGGGGAAGGGAATCAACCCAAAAAACAAAGGGAAATCCCCATGGAAAATACCCGGTAGCGCTACCGGGCTATAACCGGGTATTACCGGGTATTACCGGGCAAACGGGTATTACCGGACCCGGTAATACCCGTTTTTCGACCCGGTAATACCCGGTAATACCCGGTAGCCGTTAACGGGGCAGATTCATGATGACTATATGCCTTGAGAGAGAGACCTCCGGCCTGAAAGGACAAGCATGAAAAGCCGGAATAGATCAGATAGAGTACAGACTCAGGTGCACGAACCGATCCTTCGGCAGCTACCTGCTTGGTTTGCTGGTGTATGGTTGAGCGCTGCTTGTGTACGTAAATTTTGCTTATATGAACACTCCGCCTTCACCAAAGGTGAAGAACTTCCCAAGACAAGCGGTGTGGCACCCCCTGTGGTGTTGCGCCCCTTTGGACATCGGCCCCAGCGGTAACCCGCAGGTTGTTGTTTCTTCAAAGAAACACGTCGATTCTGTCCCCCACAGCAGGGTTTTCCCTGCTTACCCATGGATGTTTTCTCATTATTATTATAACAGTTGATACAATACACTAGCTCGGCAAATGCCTGGAGCGCCACTGGGAAGGTGTGTGCCGGGTCTCTGCTGAAGCACTCCGCTACACAGGGGGCTTCCGGTTCCTGTCCATGCAGAGGTTCTCAAGGCAGATAATGCCGAGACTTGTGGTGCGCTCTCGTTTGTTGATCGAGGGCCAACCCAGTGACGAAAAATGTGGAACGGCATGCTGCCCGTTTCTTCATTTTTCACCTTGCGTTGCAAGGGGGTCGCCCTCACGAGGGAAAAATGTGGAACGGCATGCTGCCCGTTTACTCATTTTTACCTTGGGATCACCTCGTTCACTAGGGAAAAGCGCCAAGGCGTCTCCCAAAGGTGGAACCGCTCCACTCATATGGGGCCGTCTCCCAATTCGTGTTGGGCGGCGAGCCTTGAGAGTGCTGAGTATTGCACTTGGCATGAACTTGTCACAGACAATGTCGACTATAATAGTGACTATAATAGTCGACATGTCACTAAAATAGTGACTATTATAGTGAACATGTTCACTATATCCTGGACATGTGTGCATGCGTACACTATAATAGTGGACATGTTCAGTAAATGCTGACATGTTGACTGCGCATCCACTATAATACTGACATGTTAGTTGCGTGTCAGTCAATATAGTCGCAGTTCCGGCCATATACTGGCCAAAAAAGCGTTTTACTGGACACTTAGTGACATGTCCCGGACGTTTACTCGACACTTAGTGGACTTCGATGTCCACATAGAACTAAGTGGTCACTGCATACTGAGCACTTACTGACAATATAGTCGACATGTCGACTATAATAGTCACTATTTTAGTCGCATGTCACTAAATATAGTCACTATTATAGTTGACATGTCGACTATAATAGTCACAAAATAGTCGACATGTCGACTATTTTGTGACTATTATAGTCGACATGTCGACTATATAGTGACTATTATAGTCGACATGTCGACTATATAGTGACTATTATAGTCGACATGTCGACTATTTTGTGACTATAATAGTCGACATGTCAACTATATAGTGACTATTATAGTCGACATGTCACTATTTACCGTATACGTAAATATTATGGAACGTAAATATTATGGAACGGGCCCATTTTTGGCCGGTCCGTTCCATAATATTTACGTTCCATAATATTTACAGGGCCAGTTGGGGACTCGGTGGTGAGGACGGCTTGCGTCAGGAATCGCGCGAAAAGTGCACGAGTAGGTCCCGTCAGGGACTCTGTATGCCGTCCGATCACCTGGTCCAAGTCCCCGAGTCGCAGAAAGCCCTGTAAATATTATGGAACGAAAAAAATCTGGAACGCCAACCCACCAGCGTTCCAAAATATTTACGTTCCATAATATTTACGTTCCATAATATTTACGTTCCAAAATATTTACGTATACGGTATAGTACTATTTTTTTCATTAGCCCACCGTGCTCCCAGGCCAAAGGGGTAGTTGCCACCCCTTTACCCGTAGGGGGGGTAAATTTACCCCCTTGTACTGGGGAGGGGGGTAATTTACCCCCCTACCCACCAAGAGAAGGGGGTAAATTACCCCCCCAGCAACGGCGGGGGCAATTTACCCCCCCTTGACTGCGGAGGGACAGGGGGGTAATTTACCCCCTCCCCGGGCAAAGGGGCGGCACATATGCCCGCCCATATACCCCCTGCGCCTGGAAGGGGGGGTAAATTACCCCCCCAGTTACCCCCACTACCCAGTCAGAAGGGGGGTAATTTACCCCCCCTTTGCCGCCAGGGGAGGGTAATTGGCTGTGAGGTAGGCACCACACACCCCACCGCATGCATGTGACAGGTCCAATCATGCCGAAGGAAGTGCCGGAGGGCCTGGGTGATGCCAGGGTAGGTCACCCACAGGCCCTGGGCGCCCTCTCACCCCCCTATGGCCTACCAAAAAAACCGGCCACCCCAGAACATGGTAATTTACCCCCCCCTTGACCCGTAATTTACCCCCCCCCTTATATTACCCCCCTTTTCCCAAAATTTCCGGTCAGGCGACCCAAAGGGGGGGGGGGGTAAATGACCACGAATAGGACTGATGTATTTTTCGAAAAATACACGAAAAATGCATGAAAAATACATAAAAAATACATGAAAAGTACATGAAAAGTACGCTGCAGGCGTCTCAACCAGTGGCCTCGCTGGGGGTCGGGCAAACCACAAAAAGACGTGGTATGATGCATACCAAGGTCGAATGCACGGCCACAGAACGTTTTCCCCCAGCAGAACTGACGAGTCCTGTCGAATTGCACTTCGAGAGGCATCGGATGTTGCTTCCTCAGGTCGCCTGCTGGACCAATAACCCCGTATTCAGGGGATCTTCGATTGCCTTTGAGTACTTGCAAACCTGCAAGCCCGAGGAGAACTTTGCCAGCACGCAGTGTTCAGGAACGTCAGCACAGCTCGGCTGCGATGAAGTCCCGCGGGCCAAACGCCCGAAGAGCCTCATGTCGGAGCGGGTGTCTATGAAAGAGTCCAGCTCTGACATAACGTCCGAGGAATCGCTTGCATTTCTGGGTATGAATGGGTGCGATGAACAGTCGCGGACGCTCAAGGACTTGGTCACGAGACAGGCACACGACAGGGGGTCTGGGGCGCGGAGCCCGAGGCCACGGCAGTGAACAACCTGAAAATCGAAGGCTAGTCCCCACACCGGCTGGTGCTGTATCACATCAGCGGGGACATGATGAGGCGCGCTTCGATGGAAGCAAGCCTCCAGCGCCTGATACACTGCCCATGATGACGTTGAGTCTTCATACTCTGCGGAACATGAAAACCTGGCCGCAAAAAAGCCCCAAAAGCTGAACCCGCTGTTTCGGTGACCGCGCGCTGGAAGTGGACACTTTCATTTATTGCGCCTGTCTCTGTAAAGTGAGCCTTGCTCATGCAGGAAGCCGGCAGTCCAGTGGAACCTGAACAGCGGTGCAGTGCAATGGCACCGGAGTGATGGCGCTCCCGCACCCGAGGTGTGTGCGGCAGGGGCGTGCCGCTGTGGTGGCGAGGATTGGTGCAGACAGCCCCGCTGTGCCTGGACTCTGCACCGCTCCCGAGGCAGTGTGCAGCAGATCTCCAGTGCGCCCCACTGTAGTACAGTGTATTTTTCCCTGTTGGTGTAATTGACATCCCGTATTTCGTACTTCTTTCGTAAGGATTTTAGTGGTAGGGGTGTCGTTTTTTCCCCTGCTTTTTTGGCGGCTGGAGTGGCGTATTTTTTTCCCGGCGCGCTTCGCGCGCCGGGAAGAATGCACGCACTGACACACTCCGTGCAACTCAATGGCAGCCCACGCGCCCCCCCCGGCAACATACACCGTCCTGACAGAACCCACCTTGCTCACACAATACCACGTACCTACCACCCCCCGTGTATATGTCACCCCCCCCCAGGTGCAAAAATCGGGAGGGGGGTGACATGAACACACCTTTTAGGGGGTGACATATACACGGGGGGTGGTAGGTTAGTGTATGTCACCCCCCGCCAGGGCCGCTTGGGGGTGACATAAACACACCCCTTTTGGGGGGTGACATATACACGGGGGGTGGTAGGTAAATCATCAAAAGCAGCAGCATGTTGGGGAAGGGGGCCTGGGCTCGCCCCCGACGCGGAGCGGGACGACCGCCACCGACAAGCCACGGCCCGCCGACCCGCGTACTGCAGCACACCAATCAACAAGACCGCCACAGGTGAGCAACAAAGTCACCATTCGCCTCGGCTGATCACGTGGATCATGTTGGCGTGTGGAATAAAGATGGTGTTGCAAGGGTATTACGAACCTGGCGTGTTCAGTAGTGACCGTCTGGCCAACTCTGGCTGCTCGCTGACCTGATATCTGTTCCAAGGCTGCTTGGGGCAAGATCAGCGGTTCTGCTCATTTCCTTCTACGGGCTCTGAGAACAAAGAACATGAACAACAACAATTCTGGTCAACAAACCACGCACTGGGCACCAGGCTGGTTGCTGTGCTGGCGGAATGGACTGTACGTGACTTCTAGGCCTGTGGCATCAGGAAGTCGAGGAGGGTTGCCACCGCACTGTCCGTGGTGCTCGGCCCTCTTTGGGCGCCTCTTTGCGAGGGGGGTTGAGCTGGCTGCCTTAGCAGCCGGCTTCTTGGCAGCCTTCTTTGCTGCAGGCTTGGGCCTCCACAGGTTGGAAGGCCTTGCTGACTTAAGGAGGGTCTTCACCTTGTCGGTGCCATGCTTAAGAGCGGCTTCAGCACCTTCGCACCATATTTTGAAAACAAGGCAGCTGCCTTGTTTTCAAAATAAAGTGCGAAGGTGCTGACACAAAAACACTGCCCTATGGCTTCGCCCAGAGGCAGTGTCTCCGTTGCCTCCAGGAAGTTGCCCCACAGAACACGGAGCAGAGGGCGCTTCATCTTGTAGCCGGCCTCCCTCACAGCTGCCTCCACCCCCGCCATCGTGAGCTCCTGTGGTAAGGGCTCATTTGAAACACGCCGGTCTGTGCAGCCACTTGCCGTTGAAACCTGAAATGTGAGCCCGGGCATTTTCTTCATCAGTTTTGGCAGCTTCCATACTTAGGGATGCTGTTAGAACTGATCTGCTGGGTGTGTCATGTGTCGTATGTGTGTGGATGCTGAAGTCGTAGCAAGGCGATTTTGTGAGGTGATATCAACGGGACATGACTCGTCTCTTTGCTGCATCGCACCCTGGGCTGGGTTGGGTCGCCTCAAACATTGAAGGAACCCCCCCAATAATCAGGGCATTAGTTTGGGCTGGTTATCCGGTTATGATAACCAGGATTTGGAGAAACCTGGTTATTTTAAAAAATAAAAAAAAGTCAAAAATCTGGCTCGGAACCGGGGGTTTCCCTTACCAAATAACCTGCTGCGCTAGCCCCACCAAGCAGCAATAGTACGACACGACCTGCATCTGTCATTCGGCGGCAGATGCAGGCCAAGATTGCACAGCCCCCTTCTGCGCCGTCCCTCACCGACGAAACCCAGGCCACGACGAAGGTGAGCCAGCATGCGACCCGGATTCGTGTGTGATCGACCCGTAACGTGCCGCAAGACTGCAACAGCCGGAATGCGGCCAACATCTGCAGCATTCTGCTGGAGCAGACAGAATCTCTGGGGAATGCAGTACTACAGTGTCAACCAGTACTGCGACGTTGAAGTCGCACTTGTTTTCATGCGCGGGCGCAAAGAAGGACAGTGTGAGAAAGAGAAAGATAATACGGATAAGGTACACTTGTTGTTTTTGCTTGCCGTGCACACACAGCTCACACAAACAGTCGGCACAACCTGTTGACACCTTCCCAGCACCGCCCGCACAGGTGAAGACACAGAAATGCCTCGCACGAAGTGTTTCTCGTGGGGGCATTTCGAGGAGGAGTCGGCATCCTCATGGAAGTGCAAGCACTGCAGCAGTACAGTGTCAACGAACACCGCGACGAGGCTGAAGGCGCACCTTTTTTCGTGCGCAGACGCCAAGAAGGACAGCGAGGTGAAGGAGCAGGCGAAGAAGGCGGGTGACGGGAAGCGGAGGCAGGCAGCGCTGATCACAGTGCCGGGTGTGAGCGAGCCCGAGAAGAAGAGGCTCCGCACCCACTGGGCGACGTTCTTCCTGGCAACGGGGACGCCGTTCAGCGTCTGCGAGTCGCCGTACTTCCAGGAAGCACTGGCAGCCACCCGACCGGGGTTGGTGACTCCCGAAGGCCCTCCCCTCCTGACGCGCAGAGACCTCGCAGGTGCAGAGCTTGACGCAGCGTACGATACGGCAATGCGCAACACAGAGGTCGCCCCGGGGACCTTCGTGACTTTGCACATGGACGCCTGGAAGACGGGGAGGAAAACTCATGTGTTAACTTGCGTGCTGATGACACCGAGTGGCCCTGTGACCATCGGCACTCGAGTGTTGGAAGAACGCCACCACGACGCAAAGGAGCTGTTCGACGCTGTACTGGGGATCGAACAGGTACGTGCAGCCGTTGCTGGCGAGGAGGGAGCGCCCCACATTGGCGCTGTGGTGTCAGATGGCGGATCGGCAAGCCTGAAAGCGGCGAAGGACCTCGCTGAGAATCTCAAGTG